>CM066738.1:47177500-47835000 GCA_033961575.1 Aselliscus stoliczkanus
GTTTCACTGATGTGGTCATTGAGATCTGTGTGAATGGAGTGGTTTGTATAAAGTTACAGAGACTTGGAGTCCAAGAGAAATGAAACAAATAAAGAAGGATAGAATTGGCCACCCGACAATGATTGAGAAGCATATTTTTAAAATTATGGTTTGGAAATAGGTTTTATGTCAAAGCTCTTGAATTTCTGTGTTTGAACTAGCTATAAGGAGGAATGCAGTCATTAAATCCTTTTATTCAGTGTGGAACATAGGTGAGCTAAGTATTTTAACATACCAGTGCAAGCTTAAATTAGTATTTGATAAAAATTTCTCCAGATACTTTAGAAACTGTATTGTCAGAATGAGTGTAACACTGAAACTGTTCCTTTCCTTTTGGAATATAGTTCTGTCTGAGAAGAGAGAATAGCTGTTTAATGTCCACAAGTAACTGTTTAGGACTGAAGAATGAGTACATTGAAAACTTAACTGCTGCTTTTTCAATAGCTTTTTCTAAAGGATTTTAGAGTAATTAAAAATCTCTACTAAGCCAATTTTCCTTTTTAAGACTGAGGAGTAAGGGAGGCAGGGTGGAAAAACAGATGGGGCTGTCATAAATTCATGAAGTCGTGAGGGGTTTGGAGTCTAGAGTTTTCTTCTCAGTCTTTCCTCTTGGGTATGTTTTCAAGTGGTTCTTTTAACTTCTTAGTTATTTTCAATGCTAAAATGAAGACATCTACAATCCAGGAGCCCCAGTATAAAGGAATGTGAAAAATGAAAAAAAATCAAGATGGAGTCATTAAAAAATTAGACTATTTGAATTTGTTGCTGTTTGATTTTCTCAGTTTCTAGGGATTACGTTGACACATAGGGTTCTGGTCCCTGTGGATTTGGGGCTTACAGGTTTTCCACAAAAATCACAGGTTGTTTTTGATCTCACAGGGTCTGTTGGTCAGGACTTCAGTCCTTGACTTGAGGCTCTGATGTCCTATGTACAGAAGGGGTTAGAGAATGCCCTTCATATTTAGCTGATGAAAGACTAGGATTTTGTAAGTTGTAGCTGAGCCAACAGTAATTGCTAGATCTTGTTGAATCACAATAATTGTTCTCTTGCCCTTAGACACTGTAGGAACTTTCAGAGTACTGATGTCCTCAAGGAAGTGAACATTACCTGCAGCTCTTCCAGGAGATAGGGGCAAACAAGTTGATTTCCCAGACTGTACCTGGGAAGGCAGTTGCCAGCTTTCTTGAATGTGTCAGCACAGACTGGGAAGGAGAGTATGATAGGCTTTGTTAGTGAAAATGGATAGGGATAAATGGAGTATCCTTTATTTGACTTACCAATGCAGGTGTGCAGAGGCAAGGGACACACATTGAGGAAAGACAGAATTGTAGTTGACTATGAGTTTGTAGGAACCAGCAATGAGATGGGACTGCCAAAAAGTTAATAAACTTTGGGCTAAAATAAGTGTGGATATGTACAGAAACCCACCCTAAGGAACTCTGTACCAGACAGTCACACTCAGATGCCTCCAGGGAGCTGCAGTCCTGCTTCCTACCATTTACTGAGCACTTTCCGTGTTCCAGGTCCTGGTCTTAGAATCAGTCACATTGGTTCATGTACCAGGCTGATGTGGTACTGTCTGAAGCAAGTGTGGGGTTGGGGAGAGGAAAGCGCGTGCATATCTGAAGAGTGGAAACCCTGTGTGGCCATCCTGCAACTTTGAGTTTCATAGGCCAGATCTGCGGCATTTTTCGAGAAGTTAGAAACCTGTATTTTTCTGTGAAATCTTATTTTTCAGTTTTGGCAACTAAAGCCATTTTTGTGGAATGACAGTTTGTGGTTCAGGCTAGAGCTTTACTTTAAGTTGTGGGTACCACATTATGGGGAACTTTGACAAACTGAAACAACCAGGAAGGAGAATGTTCTGCAAGCCCCACCATCTGAGGAGCTCCCATAGGACTGGCAATGCATTGCCCGGAGAGGAAAAAACTGAGGGTGCTGTGACTTCAGGCATTAGTTCTAGGGAGAGCTGTCTGGGAGGGCAAGGGTTTCCTGCTCCCGAAGGTAGAACTGCATCCAGTCAGTGCGAGCAAGAGGAAAGCATGTTTCTCAGAACATGTTGCATGAGATGACCTGGGCAGCCAAGGTCCCTGTGTCCTTGCTTTCTTGGACATTGACCATGCATGCTGGCAGGCATTTCCCCAGTCTTCAGGGCTCTGTGGGATCTGCCCCTGGCAGCTGGCCTGACCTTTCCTAGCAGCTTCCCCTTAGTCTGCCTCAGGCTCTCTGCTGTGGTCCTTCTGCCAATGTGGTGAAGGCTTGATAATGGGGACTTTAACTGCTTAAAACATGTATGGTTCACTCATGTGCCAAATGTTTGTTGAGTTCTATGTTTCCTCTGCATTGCTGTGCCCCAGATATTTGATTTCTCCTGGCTTCGCTGAATTTCTCTGTTCAGAGGTCATCAGCTTTGACCCCTGTGTGTGGCCCGCCTTCCCTATCACTGTACCCTCGGACCCCGCTGTATTGTTCATTGTACTTGCCACTATCTGGCCTTTGCATATTTATATTAGAATACACAGAGGGCATGAAATTTTATTTTCTTCACGGCTATGTAGGTGATTATTTAATACTTGCATGTGAAGAAGCATTAAATGCTTTAAGGCTGCTGTCTGATGTCATAGCCACTTGGCCATATGCAGCTATTTAAGTTTAAATTAATTAAAATGAACTAAAATTAAAAATTTAGTTCCTCATTTGTGCTATTTAAGGAGTTTGAGGGATTTGGGAGCTGATCAAGGAAAAAGATATGACTACAAGGTGGCAGTAGCACACACAGCTTTATTGGATGACACTTTGACAGGTTTGCATGTAGGGGATGTTTCCTGCATGCAATCCTGAGGGGAGGAGGGCAAGGGAACTCTGGAGGAGAGCAGGAAGAGAGAGGCCTCCCTGATCAAGATGAGTCTGGGTCAGAGAGCTTCAAGGGCAGCAGTTTCTGGGACAAGGTTCTCTTTATCAGTAGACAGCAGCTGTCAGGTGTGGTTTCATAGAATATGGAAAGTACGCAGACTCTAAATGGCTAAACATTTGCTTGTTTGGGCTATATTTTAAAATAATTGGATATGTAAAAATTGGAGTTTGGCACTGGTGGGCCTTTTGACCTAATGGGTTTCATAGCCTTCAATGAAGAAATAACCCAAGGGTTGATACACACAGGTGGTCTTTGGCTCATTTATATAACATGCTAGCCCCATTTCAAGTGCTCAGTAGCCATACATGGCTAGTATTTCTATCATTGTAGGAAGTTCTGTTGGACAGCACTACTTAAGGAGTTTAAGGTTCTATTTCTAAAATGGAACCACAGAGCTTTCCAATAGAGGCTAGCTGATGATCAGCCAAGGGGGTGTTGATAGACTTCTTTCATTAGGGAGGGAGTTAGATAATTGCACATCAGGAAGAACTGGGAAGCATGATAAAACAAAAATGTTTCCCAGGCACATGCTGGACCTGCCCATTCTGAATCTGTGGGCCTTGTTTAAAGCTGCCCTGATTATTTGGCCATCCAGAGGCCGGCCAGTCGTGGGAGCACTGGGTGGTCTCTGAAGTCTTCAGCTTTTTATAGTGTGTGCTCACCAGCAGTGCCTTCTATGTCCATATTTCTGCTAACAGCCTATTCCTGATGATTTAGGTATTCTCTAAGATGATATATGTTTTCTCTACCATGCCCTTCACTTCCCTCTGAACCCTTGCTAACAAAGTCTTTAACATCTATATTTCTACTAACAGTCTGTTCAAGGAAATTTAGACTTGGTCTATCCTTCTCAAAATTCTGTCCTCTACCTACATCGTGATTTCAAGGCTACTTCCACAGTTTTAGGTATTTGTTACAGTAGTGTCTCACTTCCAGGTAATAAAATTAATTAGAAAAAGGTATTAGTTTTCTATGGCTGCTGTGACAAATGACCACACACTTAGTGGTTAAACAACACAAGTTTATTATCTTATTCTGGAGATCACAAGTCCTGGTCAGGTCACCATGTTGAAATCAAGGTGTCACAGGGCTATGTGTTCCTTTTTGGAGGCTCAGGGGAGAACCTGTTTCCTGCTTACTCAAGATTGTTGGCAGAATTCAAACACTCTTCATTTGTGCTTTTCCAGATGTCTACATGATAACACTCTATGAAAGCCTCTCCCCACTTTTGTCTTTCTTTTCCCTTTGCCTTTCACTTCTATCTACTCCAGTAGAAACAGAATGATTTATTTTCTGCTTTATTCCTTTAATAAAATCATGCATGTTCAGAACTGGGCAGGACTTTGAGGTTCCCTACCCAACACCACATTTCATGGAGGAAAGTTGGTGGGCTTTGAGTGAAGAAACTCACCTGCAGTGGCTTGGCCATTTGTTGGGAAGTTAGGACTGGCATCCAGGCCGCCACATTTCTGCCTGGAACAGATTTGCACAACAGAACACTATCCTGTCAAAATCAAACAAAACACTGTCCTTAAATCAAGTTTGTTTTGTTAAATATGAGTCTTAATTTTTTTTTTTTTGAGGGCGGTGTCACTGGCCCTCATATGTGGGACCTGAACCGGGGCCACTGGCTTCCAAAGCCAGCACTTAACCGGCTGGCCCACTTACTTTTTTTTTTTGATAGAAAAATATTCTCCTTCTTAGGAGCTCATGATTTTATTTTAAGTTAATCTTTATGTCAAGTGTTTAGTAAACTTGAATGCATTTAATGTAAGCAAATAATGACCCTGTGAAATTTATTTAGTAGCTAGAGGATAACTGTGCTCACTTGTGTACCGGATGAGTAATGATGCATGTGAGAATCATTTGAGAGAGATTTTAGTCACTGTTGGTCATTTGTCCAAAAACTTAACGCAGGATTCCTAAGGCTGCTTTCAGATCTTACCAGGGCTTTATTAATGATGATTTGGAATTGTAGTTTTATAGATTTTTCATAAATAACTGTCAGCTTCTATCAGACTCTTCCAGGTGGAGAGCTGGGATTATGTTTTGAATTCTTAAAGGTATGATCTGCAAATGAGTGGGGAATCAGATGCCCAGGAAGTTGTTCTGTTTCCATCTGCTTTATGAATTTGTCTCTGTCTCATTTATCCACAAACCCTGAGAATCTTAGGGATACACCATACTGAGTGTTACTGCTTTGAATCCATGTATGAGGACATAGTGACTTTTGGGAAACACCTCTCTTCCCTGTAGATGAGTGTCTCCCTTCCCTTATTGTAACTGTTTTCCCATTTTTGTGTTCATCAGTTCTTTGAGTTTTCCCTTTTTAAAACTCTATTAGAGGATTCAAGATACAGCCTATCATATTATCTGGAAAATAACTGATTACAGTGTCCCACACAGCTGAAAGATATAAAAACAAAAAAGAACAAAAGCATGTTTGCCAATTCTAGCAAATAGTGCTAAAGGTTAATCACAAGTCACAGAGGTTGGTGGCCTTGTACAGGGGACACTGGGTGAGAGGCCTGCTCCTACTGAAAGGGCTTTAAAGACCAGCTGAGCTTGTCACCATCTGAGCCTCTGCTGATTGCCTTTGTATATTTTATTTCTGGCAGCTCCTTTAGCAGCAGAGTTTTCCAAGTGACCTTCTTGATGCTGGTTGTCTCCCTCATTGTTCCTCTGCTTGGAGCCATCATGCTGCTGGATTCTCCCATAGATCCACAGCCTCTCAGGTGAGCTGCTTCAGCAATTTTTGGAAGGGGTAGCTCAGCAAAGTGTAATAGGCTGGGATGATTTCTAGAGTAATTAAACCAATTTGGTCTGAAAGGTAAGTTATTGTGAGAAATAGAGATTTGTGATTTTTTTTTAGTGCTTGTGTTTTATGTTGAATCATATGTTCCACAAAATATATGCATGGTATTGCTCAGGTTATTGTTTCAAAAATAAAACTGTGTGAACCAAAAGCAAAAATCAGAAAAATCCCAAATAAGAGAAGCTTAAATACTAGACACAATTAACCTGAATTCATATGAAGTGGCAAAAGCACACGCAAAGGAGAACTTACATGGGTGGTGAACAGACAATGCAATATATAGATGATGCATTATAGAAATATACATTTGAAACCTATGTAATTTTACTAACCAATGTGACTCCAATAAATTTAATTAAAATATAAATTACCTTGTTTAGATTTTATAATATGATTTTTATAAAAACTAGTAAGTTTTTTTCCTAAGTTACCTTTCTTTATTTTTAAATTTTTTTTTTGTTTTTTTTTTTTTTTGAGGGCAGTGTCACTGGTCCTTATATTGGGACCGAACTGGGGTTGCTGGCTTCCCAAGCCAGTGCTTAACCACCACGCCACTTGGCCGGCCCCTCAAATTTTTATTTGTTTACATTTAGGTACTTGTTTTTTGTATTATAAAGGAATTTTAGCATTTATTTTTAACATATTGGGTTGTTGGAAAAGTCATGACGTATTTTTTCTATGGTTTTCATTGCAAAAATGCGTCATGACTTTTCCGACAACCCAGTATTAATGGTACAAGAAATTTTATGTAACAAATAATGACAGAACACAAGAACAGATATAAGGTACAAGAAATTTTTATGTACCAGTAACAAATTTACAATATTTATACATCATAGAAGGCCAAGAACTCTTCATCATTGCAAGGTCATCGTAAGTTCAACAAAACCAGTTATCACATTCCAGGGTATTATTTTGCACACAGATATCATTATTGATTTCTAGAGTTACACTTTTAACTTGTAAGCATAAATAAAATAATTAAAAACATTTATATAGATATGGAATTAGTACTGAAGCAGGATTTTTTGATGTGTGATAATACGTGTGTACTGGGATCATGGTCTTGAGGAACCGAAGAATGAAGACATGGACCGGAGAAGTAAAGTTGCAGAAAACGACAGTTTTTTAGAAGAAAATATACATTTCAAAGAAGCAGAAGCAGGCCTGAGAAGTAGAGAATGGCTCAAGGGCCATTATTAGAAGAGAAAGTACTCTGCGAAGAGTTTGGACCTAGCCGAGCAAAAGGAGCTCAAAATGCCCAAGGGGGCCAAGGACAAGGGCCAGGACCAGGGAGTCATTATTAGGAGAAAGAGTACACTCCAAAGAGTTTGGAGCAAGCCAACCAAAGGAAGCTCAAAAGGCCCAAAGTTGCCTTTTATCAGTGGGGATCTATGAATAATACAGTCCATTATAACTTGAAAAAATAATATATACCTAGGGGGACTCCCATGAAATCTATTCACACTTTTTTTTTTTGAAGGCAGTGTCACTGGCCCTCATATGTGGGGCCTGGACCGGGGCCACTGGCTTCCCAAGCCAGCACTTAACCCCCGCGCCACTCGGCCGACCCTGTATTCACATTTTTAATTGGAGTAATATTAGAGCTAGGTTCTTATTGGTGTGATTTACGACATCATTGTCAAGGTGGTGTAAGAGGGTTGTACAATCTGGTTCAGTAAGTTCCTGTTTTCCCTTACAACTGCCTGGAGGGGTGAGCTGTCTGAAGTTTATTTTACGCGACTTAGTCCACAGCTCATTATAGACTGAAAAACTTTAGACACAACCACATCTCATTATAGAATCATCATATAGAATATGATATGTACAACTATATAATGTGTTGGTGTTTTGTAAGTAAAACTTAAGATTTTATATTGGATTCAGTTCACTAAAAATGTATTCAGCACCTAGTATGCTTGAGGCAGGTATCCAGTTGGATACAGAGGACACAGTTCTGATCTTAGATTGACATATGTATAGAAGAGTCAACTTCTAGTTGTTGGATTTAGAATAAGTACAAGTACAAGGTGTTGTTTAAACATGCTTGCATAAGATTGAGAATGGGTGAAAGCCTGGGCACGCTGGACTCGTAAGCATGTTTGCTCTGTAATTCCTGATGTGGCAGTGTACCTTTGCACATATCTTTCTCTCCAGGGGGTTCTAGGACTCATTGAGGGAAGGGACCTCTCTCTTGCTAACCCCTCTCAACATGTGGAAGGATGTGGCTCAGCCTACCCCAAATAGAAACTGACCTGGGCTGTTCTATCAAGTTAGCAAGGCGAGAAAGTGAACTGTGTCCACAGCTGGAGATCAAAACCTGAGCTGGTGAGCTAGCCTTGGGAAAGAGGAGGAAATTCAAGAGAGCAGGTGAAGGTGGAGATTCTGAGATGGAGTGAGAAAGATGGAGCTTAAGTGACTGATGACCTCTGGTCTCAGTAAAGGTGAATTTATGTGTGGAAAGAGTGGTGAAGAAATTCAGAGGCAATATGGGTATGTACGAGAGACCAGAAACGGAAAGGAAACAGCCCAGTAAGTGGGGCAGATGAATTCTGCCTGGGAAGTAGATGAGTCTGATGAGGAAGGAAGGCTGGAGAAACCCAGTGAAACCAGTGTGGCTGACAGGATCTTTCCTACAGGCTCAGAGTTATAGAACGACTTGCTCAAAAATAGGAAACATGGGCCCCAAAATGCAGAACAAAAGTAGAAGACTGGCAGAGAATGTAAGAACAAACATAAACTGAGGTTTGGGGAAAATGCTAATGATAACAGCAAAAAAAGCTGCTTGAAAACTGTTCAGAGCAAAAAGAGCAAGGAAGGGGGAGACCCACTCTCCGGGGCTAGTGATGCAGTGTTGATGCAGACAGGAAAGCAGAGCTACCATCTTTTGCTCTGCCTTGGTCATCTCCCAGCTGAGGTGGGGTGGGTTCCATGATCAATTTGATCAGGCCAACTGGCAGGGTAGGAGGTCAGCAATGGATTGCCTTGGGGAGTCTACCTTCAGGTGCAAATGACTTCTGGGTGAGCTTAGATCATGCTTAGAAATCTCTGAGAAATCAGAGAACAGACAGACCAGGGCCCTGGAGGGATGGAACTTTCCAGAGCAGATTGTTATGCTGTTGATTCAGTTATAGGGAGCAAAGCCACCTGGAAGGCTTCAGGGCTTTGCCAAAAACCTACTGTGCAAAGCCACCTTCTTTTCCTTTCTGGAAGACTGTTGTAGACACAATGTATGTGACATCTGATTTCTGGAGGATGTTGACCAGTGTCTTTCAGGATACATTTGACAAACAGAGTTAGCAGAAGTTAGCAGGAATTAACATGAATTAACAGAAGTTAATAAGAGTTAACAGAAAGTCGCTGGCTTTAACCAGAGTCCACATGTTCTGGCTGACTGTGAGTGCTGACTTGGGCTTCCTGGGGCAACCCTTCCTTGGTGCTTCTGTTGCCCAGCTGCAGGAGTGGGGGCCTTTTCTTGCCTGTCCTTTGTATTTTTTCAGATAAGTTTTATTCTTGTCTCCCTATTGAGATAATATTTAGGCTCCATGTGGGCAGGAACATTGTGTGATATACTGCTTAGTTTGATTCTACAAATATTTCCTGAGGATTTCCTGTGTGTAGGTAATTCAGCAAGGTCCTACGACTGGGCGAGAGGGGCTGGCTGAGTGTCAGGTATACCCTCCTCTATCCCTGAGCTTTATGTGCTTGTCCATGTTGTTCAATCTTCACGTGTACCTTGGGAGGTGGGACCTTACCAAGGTCAGAATTTGAGCCTTAGTGTGTTCAACTCGATAGCCTAGGTTTTTTTCCGCCAAAACATGGCAGGTGGCACTCCTGCTCTCCCTTTGGAAATAAAACTCCTAGTTAAACCAAGAGTGGTTTTTGTTTGTTTTTTTGTTTTTTGTTTACTTTCCCAAGCAGGCTGAAAGCCATAATTTTGGGGCACGGCAGAGAGTGAAAGGGGCAATTTCATTTTGGGGAAGTTGTGCTGTGTCTTGCATAGGTGCCCACTCAGGTGGTGGCAAAGAGCTTTTCCACCATTCCACATCCTCAACCATTCCCTCCTCCTTGGTTGTCCTACTCTGGTGGGCTGGCTAGGAAACTGCCTTGCTGACGGGCATGGTAAGAAGGGAATTAGCAACTAATCCTCCTCCCCACCCTCCTACAATGTTCATTGGGAGCCTCCTGTATGCCAGGTGCTTGCGATACAACAGCGAAAAACCCAGAACAAATCCCTCATCTCTCATGTGCTCTAGTAAGGATAGATAGACACAATAAACATAACAAGCTGACAAGGTCTATGAACCAAATTGCAGGGGGTGGGGGTGGGCAGAGGCTGGGCTTTGGGGGGAGGTACTGAATATTAAATTGGGTGATCAAAGCAGTCCTGACTGAGAAAGTGAGGGTGGAGGGAATAGCCAGTGGAAAGGACTTAAGATGGGAGATGCCCAGTGCAGTCAAGAATCAGCAGGGAGGGGCTGGTGTGGAGGATCAGAGTTAACTACTGGTAGAGCAGGTGAGGGAGGTGACAGGCTAGATGGTGTAGGGCTAAGGGCCACTGCAGGGACTTAGGCTTTACCTGAGGTGGGGCCATCACAGGGCTCTGAGCAGACAAATGCTGTGATCTAACTACAGGGTTCACATGGGATACTGGGTTGAAAATAGACTGTAGGGAACAAGGGAGGAACCAGGAGAGAGAAGATGGTAGCCTGGACCAGGATGGTAGCAGAGGACATGGGACAAAGAGGTTCAGTGATGTCTTTTTTTTGGAGGTGGCCTCAGCATTATTTGCTGTTGAATTGGGAGAAACAGCATATTTGCATATGGGTGGTAAGGACTCAAGGAGAGGGAAGAGTTCTTGGAGTCCAGTCTGTGCAAGGGAAGGGATCCAGGACCCAGTGGAGGCTGACTTCAGAGAGAAGCTAGATGGGTCCTGAGAGGGTCCCAGTGCTGGACAGTGGGGTGGGGCACCAGTTCCAGTATGGCCTCCTCTCTTTTTTTTCTGTCTTCTCCATGAAGCAGGAAGCAAGGCCGTCAGCTGTGAAATGTCAACACGGCTCCCCTCCATCTCCGTTGGACTTTAATGGGCGGGCAACCACTGGGAGTATAAATGCCAGGGTGTGTGAATCAGAGGGTGTGAGATCTAACCTGCTGTGAGGCATTGGACCAGTGACAAGAAGCTCAGGTGGGTGGAGGCCCTGGGGTGCTCTTAGGTGGCAGGTGATTGCCAAAGTTCTTGCATTAACCTTATTTATATTTTCATTTTTATTTAGTACTATGACCTTTTCTGAGATCCCAGGACAGTTTTTTTCTTAACCTTTGTGTTTTTGGCAAATAAGGATTTTATTGGAATGAACATTTATCAAACAGAATTATGCATGTTATAGGTCCTCAGTAAACACTTTCATGTATTTTCTATAGCTAAATCCCTATAATTGCATTATTTTACAGCTTCAAAGAACCCCCTCTCTTGCTTGGTGTTCTGCAACCAAATACAAAGTTACGACAGGCTGAGAGGCTATTTGAAAATCAACTTGTTGGGCCAGAATCAATAGCAAATATTGGGGGTAAGTAAACCTTTGGAATTGCAGAGTTTGACTGGGGTGCTATTGAGGCTTCTGTTGCTTGAAGGAGAGATTCTGTAGTAGCAGCCACAATGGTACCCTGCTCCTGGGTAAGGGAGGAGCCCATGACATCCTTAGCTGAGGATGTGAAAGGGCTTGTGCTTGTTGAACAGACATCCTGCAGGAGTATCGCACCTCTCCAAGTTGTGGGCCATTTCAGTACTGGGTAATTTCGAGTTCATCTATGTGGAGTACTTTATTCTGCTGAAACTGTTGGACCCATTAAAATGAAAGGAAAAAGGAAAAATGCAGACCATGATGTTTAGTTCATTTTTCAAAGTTAGGTAGGTATTACTTAACAGGACATTATTTCTTAGTTCAGTTTGTCTTTGTATAGATTTCATTTTTGAAAAGAATATGAACAATTCTCAATATTTCCACTTTTTTTTTTTTTAAACTCACTTTGGTGGGTATATTTAACGTTAGCTAACGTCTTCTTCAGACTTGCCCAAACCTAAGAAATAGAACTGAGTGTGGTCCTAATACTTTAGTCTCTAGCCATTTGAAACAGGGCTTTTTCTGTTAGAATGAGAATGAGGCTTAGGAATCAAAAGATAAAGTTAATGAAAACATCGCTGAACTTAAAATGGTGTGAGGGGGCCGGCTGAGTGGCGCAGTGGTTAAGAACTGGCTTGGGACGCCAGCAGCCCCGGTTCGGATCCCACATGAGGGCCAGTGACACTGCCCTCTAAAAAAAAAAAAAAAAAAAAAAGTGGTGTTAGGATTTCTGAGCAGCTTGACTGGGCACTGCTCCTCATTCCATAGTACTATATGTTTTCTGTGAAGAAGTTGTGGACACTTGTGTCCGGGTGCTCCTCTGTTTTGTTTTGATAAAGGCAGGTCAGGGCTGCTCCTCTGGTGATATTGACCAGCTTGTCTTTCCGAGTCCTGCTGTTTGATATGGGACCCAAAGACTGGGGCACTTCACAACTGTTCGTTTGTTTGGCTGGCAAAGTCAAAATTGCTTCAAGAGAGATTAGTATTTCATGATAGAACTCCATGTTTCCTCTAAAAAGACACAGATGTTAATAATAAAACTTTACAAATTTTGTGGGTTTTTTTGGTGAAAAATCAAATGTTGATATTTAATACTTGAACTTTGAGGAATTAAAGTGATTTTTTTTTTTTCCCCCCAAAGAGAATGCTTTTCTTATCTTTTCCCTTTCTATTTGGGCTAATGTCCCATTGTACACTGTCAGCAGATAAAGGAACTGGTTATATTCTTGGCGACATTTCTGGTTAGCACAATGGGAGCCTATCCTAGTTAACCCCTTGCAGGTGCTGCCTCCTCTGGAAGTTGTTCCAGGGGATGGCTGGCATGTTGCAAACAATGGAGGGAGGTACCAGCCCCAGGAGTAATCACCAATTAATGTGCTTTAATTTTTAAAAAATAGGCTTTATTTTTTAGAGCAGTTTAAGGTGCACAGCAAAATCGAGGGGGAGATATAGAGATTTCCCGTATATCCCTTACCCCCACATAAGCATAGCCTTCCCCATTATCAGCATTCCATAATAGATGGTACATTTGTTACGATTGATACATCATTATCACCTAAAGCCCATTTTTATGTTGGGGTTCCCTGTTGGTGTTGTATATTCTATGGGTTTGGACAAATGTATAATGACATGTATCCATTATTTTAGTATATACAGAACAGGTTCACTGCCCTAAAAATCCTCTGTGCTCTGCCTATTTATCCCTTCCTCCCTTTAACCTCTGACAACCAGTTATCTTTTTGTTGCTTCCATAGTTTTGCCTTTTCCAGAATGTCATGTAGTTGGAATCATACAACATATAGCCTTTTCAGATTGGCGTCTTTCTCTTAGTAATATGCATTTAAGTTTCCTCCATGCCTTTTCATGCCTTCATAGCTCTTTCCTTTTTATTCCTGAATAATCCATTGTCTGGATGTACTACAGTTTATCTGTTCACTGATTGAAGGACATCTTGGATGCTTCCAAGCTTTGGCAATTATTAATAAACCTGTTATAAATATCTACATGTAGATTTTTTCTTTTTTATTTGGGGAATTGGGGGAGTGGAACAGTGTTGGGGAATTGGGGGAGGGGACCAGCCAAGTTGTTCTTCAGTCTTCATTGTGGAGGGCGCCAGTTGCCATCTGGCTGCCCAGCGGCAGCTCGTGGCCTCTAAGCTCAAGGTGCTGTGTTCAATCTTAGTTGCGGATGGGCATAGCCCACCATCGAACAGGCAATCTTGTTACACCAGCTGAGTCATCCCGCTACCTGTTGGCAGTTCATTGACAGCTCAGCTCAGTCGCAGCATCACTGGCCCATGTGGGAATCGAACCAGTGGCTCTGTTGCTCAGAGCTTGCTGCGAGTTAAGAGTTAAGCCAACTTCTTAACCAACTGAGCCACTCGGTCGGCCCCATGTGTAGATTTTTGTATGGACATGTTTTCAACTTATATGGGTAAATACCAAGGAGAACAGTTGCTTGTCTTCCAAAATGGCTATACAATTTTCCATTCCCACCAGCCATGGCTGAGAGTTCCTATTGCTCTGCATTCTCACCAGCATATGGTGTTGTCAGTGTTCCACATTTTAGCCATTCTATAATACTAGGTTTGTGCGAAAGGAATTGCGGTTTTGGACTGTGAATTTTAAATCGTTATAACTAGGCTCAAACACATCTTTATTAATCAGAATAGGAACCATTACAATCAACACATTTTTGCCAACGAGAGTTCTTTTATTCCTGTAGCGTAAAAATCTGTGTTTCAGGATTCAGTGAACTTTTGAAAAACATTTTCTGCATCCTGCTGGTTGTTGGAAGCATTTTCCCTGCAAAAAGTTGTCGAGATGCTTGAAAAAGTGGTAGTTGGTTGGCGAGAGGTCAGGTGAATATGGCAGATGAGGCAAAACTTTGTAGCCCAATTCGTTCAACTTTTGAAGCATTGGTTGTGCAACAGGCAGTCGGGCGTTGTCTTGGAGAAGAATTGAGCCCTTTCTGTTGACCAATGCTGACTGCAGGCATTGCAGTTTTGGTGCATCTCAGATGTAATGGTTTTGCTGGGATTCAGACAGCTGTAGTGGATTAGACCGGCAGCAGACCACCAAACAGTGACAATAACTTTTTTTTGGTGCAGGTTTGCCTTTGGGAAGTGCTTTGAAGCTTCTCATTCCAACCACTGAGCTGGTCTTTGCCGGTTGTCCTATACAATCCACTTGTCATCGCATGTCACAAGCCAATCGAGAAATGGTTCATTGTTGTTGCATAGAATAAGAGAAGACTACACTTCAAAATGACGATTTTTAAAAAATGTTTGGCCAGCTCATGAGGCACCCACTTATTGAGCTTTTTCACCTTTCCATTTTGCTTCAAATGCCAAACGACTAGAATGGTTGACATTGAATTCTTTGGCAACTTCTTGTGTAGAGGATCAGCTTCGATGATTGCTCTCGATTGTTTGTCAACTCCTGATGGCCGGCCACTGCACTCCTCATCTTCAAGGCTCTCATTTCCTTTGCAAATCTTCTTGAACCACCACTGCACTGTATGTTCATTAGCAGCTCCTGGGTCAAATGCATTGTTGATGTTGCGAGTTGTCTCCACTGCTTTATGACCCATTTTGAATTTGAATGAGAAAATTGCTCAAATTTGCTTTTTTTTTTTCTTTTTTTTTTGAGGGCAGTGTCACTGGCCCTCACGTGGGACCCGAACCGGGGCCACTGGCTTCCCAAGCCAGCGCTTAACCACCACGCCACTCGGCCGGCCCTCAAGTTTGCTTTTTGTCTAACATAATTTCCATAGTCTAAAATACATATAAAATAAACAGCAAGTAATAAATCATTAGCAAAAAAACATAAAATGAGAGAAATTGCATTAAATGATGTATAATATAACCACATTTATTTAAGAAGATCAAAGGCAAATTTCAAAAATGCAAAAACTGCAGTTACGTTTGTACCAACCTAATAATAGACGTGTAGTGGTATCTCATTTTTTTTTTTTTAAGATTTTATTGGGGAATTGGGCGAGGGGAACAACGTTGGGGAATAGGGGAAAGGGAACAGACAAGTTGCTGTCTTTTCTTCAGTCTAGTTGTGGAGGACATTGCTTCATGGCCCATGTTGGCATTGTCATTGCGCTCCTCTTGGATGAGGCAGATAGGTCGCTTGCCTCTGGATGGTGCTTACCGTGGCTATTGGCAGCTCACACCGGCTGCCAGCCACTCACCCTGGCTGCCCGCCACTCACTGTAGCCTATGGCAGCCCACTGCAGCAGGGGCTGCAGCCTACACTGTCATGAGGCTCGCATAGCCCAGCTCCAGGTGGAGCTGTTGTTAGCTGTAGAAGTGTCACTGGTCCTCATATGTGGGATCCGAACTGGGGCCGCTGGTCTTCCAAGCCAGCGCTTAACCAATGTGCCACTCGGCCAACCCCGGTATCTCATTTTTTTAATTCGCATTTCCCTAATGACTTATGATGTTGAGCATCTTTTCATATGCTTATTTGCCATCTGTATTTCTTCTTTTGGTGGGGTGTCTGTTTAAGTCTTCTGGCGATTTTTGAAATTGGGTTGCTCATTTGTTGAATTTTAAGAGTTCTTTGCATATTAATGGTAACAGTCTTTTATCAGATGTGTTTTCTGCAAATATTTTCTCTCTGTCTGTGGTTTGTCTTCTTATTCTCTTGACAGTGTCTTTATAGAGCCGAAGTTTTAAGTCCAGCTTATCAATTATTTCTTTCATGGACTGTGCCTTTATGATTGTAACTAAAACATCATCGCTACACCTGAGGTAAACTAGTTATCTCCTATGTTATTTTCTAGGAGTTCTTTAGCTTTGCATTTTACATTTAAGTCTGTGATTCATTTTCAGTTAATTTTTGTAAAGGATGTAAGGTCTTGTGTCTAGATTCATTTTGTTTTTCATGAGGGTATCCAATTTTTCCAACACCATTTGTGGAAAAGACTATTTTTATTTTTGCTCTATTGTATTGCCTTTGCTCCTTTGTCAAAGATCAGTTGACTATATGTGGGTCTGTGTCTGGACTCTATTCTGTTCCACTGATCTATTTGTGTATTCTTTTGCCATTACCACAGTCTTGATTACTGTAGCTTTATAGTAAGCCTTGAAGTTAAGTAGTGACATTCCTCCAACTTTGCTATTCTTCTTCAGTATTGTGTTAGCTATTCTGGATCTTTTGCTTTTCCATTTAAACATTAGAATCAGTTTGTGGATATCTTGGATATCTATAAAATAACTTGCTGGGATTTTGAGTGCTTTGAATCTATAAGTAGAACTGACATCGTGACAGTATTGAATCTTCATACCCATAAACATGGGATATTTCTACATTTATTTAGTTCTTTGATCTTTCATCAGAGTTTTGTAGTTTTTCTTATATAGATCTTGTACATACTATAGTTAGATCTCAGTATTTCATTCTTTTGGTTACTAATGTAAATAGTATTCTGTTTTTAATTTCAAATTTGTTCATTGCTGGTATATAGGAAAACAATTAACTTTTGTATATTATCCTTTTATCTTGCAACCTTGCTATAATCGCTTATTAGTTCAAGAGGGGTTTGTTTTTTTGTTTGTTTGTTTTTGTTTTTTGTGTGTGTGTGTGTATTGTTGATTCTTTTGGATTTTCTACATAGACAATCATGTCATCTGTGAACAAAGACAGTTATATTTCTTCCTTCCCAATCAGTATTAGCTTTTATTTCTTTTCCTTGTCTTATGGCATTAGCTAAGACTTCTAGTACAATATTGTAAAGGAGTAGTAGGAGGGGACATCCTTGCCTTGTTCCTGATCTCAGTGGAAACATTTTAGTTTGTCACCATGAAATATGATGTTAGCTGTAGGGTTTTTAAAATAGTTGTTCTTTATCAAGTTGAGGAAGTTCCCCTATATTCCCAATTTGCTGAAAGTTTTATCATGACTGACTGTTGGATTTTGTCATATGCTTTTCCTGCATCTATTGATATGATCATGTGATTTTCTTTAGCCTGTTGATATTATGGATTACTTCATTGATTTTCAAATGGTGAAGTAGCCTTGCATACCTGGGATAAATCCCACTTGGTTGGGTGTATAATTCTTTTTATACATTGTTCGATTCAATTTGCTAATATTTTGTTGTGGATTTTTGTATTTTTGTTCATGAGAGATATTGGTCCAAAATTTTTCTTATGATAACTTTCTGGTTTTGGTATTAGGGCAATGCTGACTTCATAGAATGAGTTAGGAAGTATTTCCTCTGCTTCTGTCTTTTGGAAGAGATTATAGAAAATTGGTATCATCTCTTTCTTAAATGTTTGGTAGTATTCACCAGTGAACCCATCTTAACCTGGTGTTTTCTGTTTGGGAAGGTTATTAATTATTGATTCATTTCTTCAATAGATATAGGCCTATTCAAATTGTCTGTTTCATCTTGTGTGAGTTTTTGCAAATTGAGTCTTTCAAGGAATTAGTCCATTTAGTCCAGATGATCAAATTTGTGGGCATAGAGTTGTTCATGATATTCCTTTACTATCTTTTTAATGTCTATGGGGTCTGTAGTGATGTTCCCTGTTTTATTTCTGAGACTGGTAATTTGCATCTGCTCTCTTTCTTAGTCTGGCTAGACCAGGGGTTGGCAAACTTTTGAGACGGAAGAGCCACCAGGAGTCAGCAAACTTCAGCTCCCAAGCCACAGGCTCTGAAGTAAAATTGAAAATGAAAATTAAACTATCATAGTTTCATTTATAAAATTTTTAAAGGATATTACTAACATAATGGTGATTATGTAAAAATATATTTATGGCTCTCAAATAATTTTTAAATTTTTGTGAGGGACAGGATTGGCTCCTCCATCAGTCGGCAAACTTTTTTTTTTTTTTAGCTGAGCCATGCTGCCACCTGTTGGCAGCTTAGCGGCAGCTCAGCTCGGGCTGGCATCGAACTGCAGTTGCTCAGAGCTCAGTTCACACCCTTGAGCGAGCCCTTAACTAACTGAGCCATTCAGCCGGCCCTCGACAAACTTTTGAGATGGAACGTACCCAAAGAGCTGCATGTGGCTCACAAGCCACAGTTTGCCGACCCCTGGGCTAGACAATTTATCAATATTATTGGTCTTTTCAAAGAACTAACTTTTAGTTTTTTTTTTAAATTTTTCTCTATTGTTTCCTGTTTTCAATTTCATTGAGATGTGCTCTAATTTTTATTATTCCTTTCTTTTGCTTACCTTGCACTTAATTGCTCTTCTTTTTCTAGTTTCCTAAGATGGAAGCTTAGTTGATTGGTTTTAGATCTCTCTTCTGATATATGCATTGGATTCTGAAAATTTTTCTTGGAGCATTGCTTTTGCTGCGTTCTACAAATTTTGATAAGTTGTTTTTATTTTCATGTAGTTCAAAATATTTTTTAATTTCTCTTGAGATTTCTTCTTTCACCCATATGTTGTTGAGAAATGTGCGTTATTTAGTCTCCAAGCATTTGGGGATTTTTTCCAGCTGTCTTTCTGTTGTTGATTTCTAGTTTATATCCATTATGGTACGAGAGCAATTGTATAATTTCTATCCTTTTAAATTTGGTAAAGTGTGTTTCATTGCCCTGAATGTGTTCTGTCTTGGTGAATGTTCCATGTGAGCTTAAGAAGAATGTATATATTCTAGTGTGTTTGGATGATGTAGTTGCTAGATATCAATTATATCCAGTTGATCCACGGTGTTGTTGAGTTCCACTATGTCCTTATTGATTTTCTGTCTACAGGACCTGTCCATTTCTGATAGAGGGATGTTGAAGTCTCCAACTCTAATAGTGGATTAATCTATTTCTCCTTGCAGTCCTATCAGTTTTATCTCATATATTTTGATGATTTGTTATTAGGCACATACACATTAAAGATGTCTTCTTTGAGAACTGACTCTTTTTCATTATCAGTTGTCCTTCTTATCTTGAACAACTTTGCTCTAAAGTTGGCTCTGTCTGAAATTAATACTATTCTAGCTCTTTTGTGTAGTGTTAGCATGAGATATGAGTATCTTTCTCCATTCCTTTATTTTTAATTTATATGTCTATATATTTAAAGTGGGTATCTTTTTTTTGTAAAGATTTTTATTAAAACATATAGCTAACATACAACATTATATCAGTTTCACGTGTGCACCATAGTTGTTCCACATTTATATGCCTAAAGAAGGGATTGCTATGATAAGTCCAGTAACCATCTGACACCATACTATGCTATCATAATACATTGACTATATTTCCCGTGCCGTACATTACATCCCCATGACTTATTTGTGTTATACCTGGAAATTTGAACCTCTTATTCTCCTTCACCTTTCCCCCTCTTTAATTTTTCAATTACAGTTATCGTTCAGTATTAATTTCAGGTGTACCACATAATGGTTAGACATTTTTATAATTTAAGAAGTGATCCCTTAGGAGGGGCAAGATGGCGGCTGTGAGGAGGGCTCCATGAAATCTCCCCTGGAAATATCCACAATTTGAACTTCTAATACGCTTCAAAGAGACATCTACTCATCACACAGAGCGACTAAGAGTTCCACACAAGGATTGCTGGAAGGTGGGCAGGCCGGGCGAGTAGGGGAAGAAGGCGGCGAGACGCGTGAGGTGCAGCCCGCACCCGCGGCTGCTGAGTCACGGTGAGTGTTGCCCCGGCTCGCTCCCTGCGGCCCGCGGCCCACCTAGAGTTCAGCCAGAGCGCGTTGGTTTGCAGTCTGAGGCAGAAGCTCAGGCCGGGCAAGTGCGGGAGGAGAGAGAGGAGACGACTGTGCAGAGGTGCGAGCTGCACCCGCGTTCCCCAGGAAGCAGGGTGCAGAGCCCCGCAGCGATAGGGCAAGATCAGTCCCTGCACCCTCCCGGTTCAGGGATCAGTCTCTGTGCCCACCGGGTCCCGCGGAGCGCAGAAGCCTGAAACCCGGGAGCAGGGGAAAACAGAGGACTCGCCCGCGGAGAAGCAGCGCGCGCTGGGCGGAGACGCAGGTCCCGGAGAGACGGAGCGGGGGATCGGAGCCGCGTGGAAAGGTGTGCGCGCAGTCCCCTGAACCCCGGCGGCAGTCCCTCCAGGAGCGCAGCAGGAGACGGCGGCGCGCGCCGGCTCCAAGGCAGAGGCCTTAAACCCGAGAGCAGGGGAAACCCAGGACTCGCCCGCGGAGCCGCAGCGCGCCGGCTGGAGTCACAGATCCCGGAGAGACAGAGCGGGGATCGGAGCCACACAGCACGGTGCGCGCAGTCCCCTAAATCCCGGCAGACCGTTTGGGAGAGCAGCAGGATTTCCGCGGGCGCGCCCGGCTCCGAGGCCGCAGCCTGGACCCCGGGCGCAGGCGAAAAAGCGGACGCGCGCGGACAAGCAGCGCGCCGGGTGGAGACGCAGGTCCCCGAGAGACGCGGAGCGGGGATCTTGGCCACACGGTAGGGTGCGCGCAATTCCCTAAATCCCGGCAGACCCTTTGGGAGAGCAGCAGGAACTCCGCTGGAGCATAAGAGGCAAAGGCCTTAGCTTGAAACAGTGTTGGAACTGTGGCTTTGTTTATTTTTATGTTTTTATTTTTTTCCCTTTTTCTACTCTTGAACAGAAAGCAAAAAAAAAAACAACCCAATAACTCACCCACTCCCACAAACTTTGTCCACCGCCAAGACAGTCTTAAACTGACTCCTGAAGGGAGCAATAGGGGCAGACTAGGAAGATATCCTTACCTGCAGGGGGTTGAGAATTTCCACCCAGTAAAGGCAGCAGAGTGAGACTACTCCACCCCGCCCCACCTTTAGGCAAGGCTTGGGAGGCAGGGCAGGTTCATCTGCTGAGGCACTAATTAACAGATTCTTAGCAGCAGGCTTTTGGTAGTGAGGAATTCTTTAATTCTCCACGGCTGTCAACCAAAAGGGTGCCCAGAGACACTCATTGAGCCTTTGGGGGTGCAGCCTGCCTTGGGACAGGCAAAAGCAAAAAGGCAGTGACTTTGTAAAAACCACCAATCACACGTCACAACCACACTCAAGTACAGCAAACCTGCAGTGCCAGGATCACGCTAGGCATCAGGTGGCCTACTGTTCCCACAAGACGCACAGGAATTTTTGTACAGCAGACAATCTGAAGAGAGCTTGGTGGACTTTAGCCTAGACCAGCACGGGTATTTTTGGTTTGTTTGGGTTTATTCTGTTTTGTTTTCCCTTTATTGGCTGCTTATCTTGGTTGTTTTTGGTTTTTATTTCTATTTCATTATAATCATATTGTAGTTTTTAATATAGGCATATATATATAGGTGTATATAGGTGAATATCTGTCCATATATATGGGTGTGTAGACAAATATATATATATTTTTTTTTCCTTTTTTCTTTTTCTTTTTCTTTCTTTTCTTTTTCTTTTTTCCCCACCCTCACTTTCTCTATTATTTTATTCATTCTTCTCACTGCTATACTTTTCCTCTTTTCCTTTTTTTCTGCAAATTTTATTTTTTTAAATTTTTCTTACTTTTTTATTATTATTTTAGTTTATTTTTATTTTTTTATTTTTTAGGTATAGCTAATCGGTTTCTCATGTTTATTCTATTTTTTATTTTAGGATATTGTATTTTTATTTTGTTTCCTCTTCTGTTATTATTGAGTATGTGGTTTTTGTTTTGTTTCTGTTTGGTTTCTTCATTAGTATGATTGATATTTCTGTACAAGTTGACTGTAGTTTGATGGTTGGTTGTTTTTAATTGTGCAGCATTTGGTTTCCTTTGGTGGCTGCAGAGGTTGTTCTTGTTGATCTGTTATGCTCTAAAATCACTCTGCAGCAGTGGGTCCAAACAAACAGACACAAGAATCATCATACCCGGAGGCCAACTTTAGATAAAACCAGAGCATTTCTGGGTTTGACATACAAGAGTCACACCCAAAAAGAAGTTACTACAGGTACTAAGACCCATAGGGTCCAAGTTTCATCAGAGGGGTCAATCCTCTCACAGCAGCTCATAAACTGCAGAAGCTGCTGATCCTCACAGCTAATCAATCTGGGAGTCAATCCCACCTACTGACAAACCAAAAGTAATCAAAACTAAAACTTCAACAAGTGAGGACGCACGACACAAGGAACACCTCAGATACAAGCACAAGAGAATAGGGAGACTGAGTAATTCAAATATAAAGGACACACACCATATAAGTTTACCCAGAAAAGACTGAGAAATCTGGGGGATCTATCTGTTATATTGAAGCAAACACAAAGAGTAAGCCAGAATGTGAGACAAAGAAACATAACACAAATAAAAGAACAGAAGAAACTTCCTGAATCAGTGGAAATAGAGGAAATAGAGGTAACCAACCTATTGGAGACAGAGTTCAGAACACTGATTATTAGAATGTTCAAGGAAATTAATGAAAATATAAAGAAGGATAGAGAAATCATGAAAAGCAACCAGCTAGAACTTAAGAACACAATTACTGAATTAAATAACAAACTTGATGGAATCACTAGCAGACTGGATGAAGCAGAAAATCGAATCAGTGACTTAGAAGACAAAATAGCAGAGATCACCCATGCGGGACAACAAAAGGAAAAAAGAATGAAAAACATGGAAAATAGTTTAAGAGAGCTGGGGGACAACATCAGACGCAATAACCTAAGGGTCATTGGAGTACCAGAAGGAGAAGAGAGGGAGCAAGGGATTGAGAATATATTTGAAGTAATAATGTCTGAAAACTTCCTAACCTGGCAAAGGACATTGAAATACAAGCCCAGGAAGTGCAGAGAGTTCCAAACAGGATGATTCCAAACAGGCCCACTCCAAGACACATTATAGTGAAAATGGCAAGGGTTAAGGACAAAGACAGAATCCTTAAAGCAGCAAGGGAAAGGCAGCAAGTTACTTACAAGGGTACCCCCATAAGATTATCAGCTGACTTTTCTACAGAAACTTTGCAGGCCAGAAGGGAGTGGCAGGAGGTTTTCAAAGTGATGAAAAATAAAGGCCTACAACCAAGATTGCTGTATCCAGCAAGGTTATCATTTAAAATCGAAGGCGAGATAAGGAGCTTTGCAGAAAAAAAATAAGTTAAGGGAATTCATTACCACCAAGCCAGCTTTGCAGGAAATGCTAAAAGGGCTTCTTTAAGTAGAAGAGAAAAACAACCTATGAAAGACTACGAACACAAATAAGAAAATGGCAATAAATACACACCTATCAATAATCACATTAAATGTAAATGGATTAAATGCTCCAATAAAAGACATAGGGTGGCTGAATGGATAAGAAAGCAAGACCCCAGTATATGCTGTATACAAGAGACTCACCTCAGATCCAAAGACTCATACAGGCTGAAAGTAAAGGGATGGAGTAAAATATTTCATGCAAATGGTACTGAGAAAAAGCTGGAGTAAGCGATACTTATATCAGATAAAATGGACTTTAAATTGAAGAATATAACAAAGGACAAAGAAGGACACTTCATAGTAATGAAGGGATCGATCCAACAAGAGGACATAACTCTAGTAAACATCTATGCACCTAACATAGGAGCCCCTAAATATATAAAACAGATATTGTCAGACATAAAGACAGAGATCAACAGTAACACTATCATAGTAGGGGACTTCAACACCCCCGCTGTCACTAATGGACAGATCCTCCAGACAGAAAATCAATGTGGAAACAGCGACCTTAAATGACACATTAGACCAGCTGGATTTAACAGACATTTTCAGAGCATTTCATCCCAAAGCTACAGAATATACGTTCTTTTCAAGTGCACATGGAACATTTTCTAAGATAGACCACATGTTAGGCCACAAAACAAGTCTCAATAAATTTAAGAAGATTGAAATCATTTCAACTGTATTCTCTGACCACACAATGCTATGAAACTAGAAATCAATTATAAGAAGAAATCCGGGAAGCTGACAAATAAATGGAGGCTAAACAATATGCTATTAAATAGTGAGTGGGTCACAAATGAGATCAAGGAGGAAATCAAAAGATACCTCGAGACAAACGAAAATGAAAACACCACGACCCAAAATCTCTGGGATGCTGCGAAAGCAGTCCTAAGAGGGAAGTTTATAGCAGTGCAGGCCTACCTAAAGAAGGAAGAAAAATCTCAAGTCAACAGGTTATCCTTACACCTAAGGGAACTGGAAAAAGAACAGCAAAAGAGGCCCAAGGGGAGTACAAGAAAGGAGATAATAAAGACCAGAGCAGAAATAAACAATATAGAGAACAGAAAAACAATTCAAAAGATCAATGAAACCAAGAGCTGGTTTCTTGAGAAGATAAACAAAATTGACAAACCTCTAGCCAGGCTCATCAAAAAAAAGAGAGAGGACTCAAATTAGCAAAATCAGGAATGAAAGAGGGGAAATGACTACAGACATCACAGAAATACAAAAAATTCTAAGAAATTACTATGAGCAACTATATGCCAACAAATTTGACAATCTGGATGAAATGGATAATTTTCTAGAAGCATACAACCTTCCAAAAGCTAACGCAAGAAGAAACAGAAAATCTAAATACCCTGATTACTACCAAGGAAATTGAATCAGTAATTGACAAGCTCCCAAAAACAAAAGCCCTGGACCAGACGGCTTCACAAGTGAATTTTATCAAACATTCAAAAAGAACTATCACCTATTCTTCTCAAACTATTCCAAAAAATCCAGAAGGAGGGAAGGCTCCCAAACTCTTTTATGAAGCCTCTATCACCCTGATTCCAAAACCAGATAAAGACATCACAAAAAGGAAAACTACAGGCCAATCTCCTGATGAATATAGATGCAAAAATTCTCAATAAAATATTAGCAAACAGAATTCAGCAATATATTAAGAAGATCATACATCATGATCAAGTGGGATTCATCCCTAGTGCGCAAGGCTGGTTCAACATCCGTAAATCAATTAATGTGATACACCACATCAACAAAATGAAGGATAAAGATCACATGGTCATTTCAATAGATGCAGAAAAAGCATTTGACAAAATCCAACAGCCATTTATGTTAAAAACCCTTAGCAAAGTGGGAATACAGGGATCATATCTCAACATAATAAAAGCCATATATGATAAACCTACAGCTAACATCATACTCAATGGGGAAAAGCTAAAACCATTCCCCTTAAGATCAGGAACAAGACAAGGCTGTCCACTTTCTCCTCTTTTATTCAACATAGTGCTGGAAGTTCTAGCCACAGCAATCAGACAACAAAAAGAAATAAAAGGCATCCAAATTGGCAAGGAAGAAGTAAAATTGTCACTATATGCAGATGACATGATACTGTATATAGAGAACCCCAAAGACTCCATCAAAAAACTATTGGAACTGATAGATCTAATTCGGTAAAGTAGCAGGATATAAAATCAATGTTCAGAAATCAGTGGCATTTGCATATACCAATAATAAACTAATGGAAAGCGAAAATTAAGAAAACTGTCCCATTTACAATTGCGCTAAGAACTATAAAATACCTAGGAATAAATTTAACCAAAGAAGTGAAAGATCTGTACTCAGAAAATTATAAGACATTGAAGAAAGAAATCATAGAAGATACAAATAAATGGAAACACCTACCATGCTCATGGATAGGAAGAATTAATATAGTTAAAATGTCCATACTGCCTAAAGCAATATATAGATTCAATGCAATTCCTATCAAACTACCAAGGGCATTTTTCACAGAAATAGAAAATATAATCCTAAAGTTTATATGGAATCATAAAAGACCCAGAATAGCCTGCAATTCTGAGGAATAAAAACAAAGTTGGGGGATCACGCTACCAGACATCAAAACCTACTACAAGGCCACAGTAATCAAGACAGTTTGGTATTGGCATAAAAACAGGCACATCGATCAGTGGAACAGAACAGAGAGCCCAGAAATAAATCCAAGCATTTACGGACAGTTAATCTATGACAAGGGAAGCAAGAATTTACACTGGAGTAAAGATAGTCTATTCAATAAATGGTGCTGGGAAAATTGGACTGACACATGCAAAAAAAATGAAACTGGATCATCTCCTTACGCCTTATACAAGAACAAATTCAAAATGGATTAAAGACTTAAATGTAAGACCTGAAACCATAAAATCCTAAATGAAAATATAGGGAGTACATTTGCAGACATTACCTGGAGCAATATTTTTACTGATACATCCCTACGGGCAAGGGAAGTAAAAGAAAAAATGAACATATGGGATTATATCAGACTTAAAAGTTTTTTCACAACAAAGGAAACCATTAATAAAACAAAAAGGAAGCCTACTGAATGGGAGAATATATTTGCCAACGATATATCTGATAAGGGGTTAATATCCAAAATTTATAAAACACTCATGAAACTCAACACCAAAAAAACAAACAACCCAATTAAAAAATGGGCAGAAGATATGAAGAGACATTTCTCTAAAGAGGACATACAGATGGCCAACAGGCATATGAAAAAAGTTCAACCTCACTGTTAATTACGGAAATGCAAATAAAAACCACCATGAGATACCACCTCACTCCAGTCAGAATCGCTATCATCAACATCTCAACAAACCCCCACTGCTGGCGGGGCGGTGGGGAAAAGGGGACCCTGCTGCACTGTTGGTGGGACTGCAGATTGGTGCAGCCACTATGGAAGTCAGTATGGAGGTATCTCAAAGAACTGGAAATAGAGCTACCTTTTGACCCAGCAATTCCACTCCTAGGTATTTATCCTGAAAAAACCAAGACACTTATTCAAAAAAAGTTATGCACCCCGATGTTCATAGCAGCACAATTTACAATAGCTAAGACTTGGAAACAACAAAAATGCCCGTCAGTAGATGACTGGATTAAGAAACTGTTGTATATTTATACAATGAGTATTACTCCGCTATACAGAAGAATGCAATCGTGCCATTTGCAATGATCTGGATGGACCTAGAGACTATAATGTTGAGTGAAGTAAGTCAGTCAGAGAAGGACAAATACCATATGATCTCACTTATATGTGGAATATGAAAAACTGTATGAATGAGCAAAGTAAACAGAAACTGTCTCATAGAGGAAAAATCAGGGTTGCTAATTTGGAGAGGAATGGGAATGAGGGAGAAGGGGAAGGGATTAGACAGCAAAAATAGGCAACTACAATATTGCTACTGGGATAGGAAAAACAGTTTGGGGAATATAATTAATAATGTTGTAAATATTCTGTGGAATGTCAGATGATCATAGGTCTTGTTAGGGAGACCATTTCATGGATGGAGTAGAGGTTTGATCACTGCACTGTATTACTAAAGTGGAGGTGGTATACCTACTGTAATTGAATATATATAGATAGTCACGGGATGTGGATTATACTGTGGAAGAGAGTCAGAGGAAGAGTAATAGATATGTATGATATGGGGGTGTGGGGGGTGTATTGGGGGTGGGGTTTGTCACTTTGGGGGGTAAAATGTATAACTATTGCACTGTGTTGTACACCTGAAACTATTGGGGGTGGGGGGGTTGTCACTTTGAGGGGTAAAATGTATAACTATTGCACTGTGTTGTACACCTGAAACTAATTAAAAATAAAATAAAATTAAAAAAAAAAAAAAAAAAAAAAGAAGTGATCCCTGATTAGTCTAGTACTCACCTGGCCCTATATATAGCTATTACCATATTGACTATACATATTCCCTATGTTCGACTTTACATTCCCATGACTATTTTGTAACTACCAGTTTATGCTTCTTAATCCCTTCATCTTTTCACCCTGTCCCCCAAAGTCTCTAACTTTTAATTGGTGTATTCAGATCATTGATGTTTAAAGTAATAATTGATGCAGTTGAATTAATATGTACCATATTTGTTACTGTTTTTTATTTTAAAGATTTTTATTGGGGAGTTGGGGAGGGGAGCAGTGTTGGGGAATTGGGGAAGGGGAACATTGTGTTTTTCCAGGACCCATCAGCTCCAAGTCAAGTTGTTGTCCTTCAATCTTAGTTGTGGAGGGCGCAAGCTCAGCTCTAAGTGCAGTCGTTACTTTCAATCTAGTTAAGGGGTGGGGAGTGGGAGGAGAGGGGTGTGAAGGGGCGGAGAACTGCACAGCCCACCATCCCATGTGGGAGTTAAACTGACAACTCTGTTGCACACTGAGCCATCCAGCTGCTGGTCGGCAGCTTGCTGCTGTTCAGCTCCAGGTGCCGTGTTCAGTCTTAGTTGGAGTGTGTGGAGGGGGTGTGGAGGTGCAGCCCACCATTCCATATGGGTGTCACACTGGCAACCTTGCTGCTAAGAGTATATGCTCTCACCAGCTTAGCGGCAGCTCAGTTAGGGAGCAGCTTACTGGCCCTTGCGGGAATCGAACCAGTGACCCTATTTCTCAGAGCTCGTGCTCTGTTTAACCAACTGAGCCTCTCGGCCAGCCCTGTTACTGTTTTATATTCATTGCCCTTGTTTTTTGTTCCTAATTATTTCTTCCACTCTCTTTCTGCCTTTTATATAGTTTTATATGATTCTATTTTCTCTGTTTTCTTAGCATATCAGTTTTATTTTTTTAAAGCTTTTTTAGTGGTTGTCCTAGAGTTTTTAATATATATTTAAAATATATGTAATGTTTCATGAATTTGCATGTTATCTTTGTGTGGGGGCCATGCTAATCTCTGTATTTTTCCACTTTTAGTGTATGTGCTGCTGAATTGAGCACTTCATGTGCTTTCATTTTATCCTGAGGGACTTCCTAGCAGTTCTTCTTCCTTAGTTGGATATGATCAGCCTCAG
This sequence comes from Aselliscus stoliczkanus, assembly GCA_033961575.1. Lineage (NCBI taxonomy): Eukaryota > Metazoa > Chordata > Mammalia > Chiroptera > Hipposideridae > Aselliscus > Aselliscus stoliczkanus. Next base: position 47,206,578 of record CM066738.1, read on the forward strand.
TAGCAGACACTAATCTGATACAGACATGCACATGTGTGCCTGAGTGTCAGCCCAAGAGCCCATGCTCTTAGAGTAGAAAATCCTCATGGTTTTATCACTGACTGGTGTCTGCTGCACCCATGCTTCAGTGTCAGATTCAAGCCCCACAGGCTGATGCCCCCGGCCCCCATGATTTTATTGCTGTACATTTTAAGGACTTTTTGATCCCAAATATCACTTCTCCTTCATCTTCAGAATTGCCATGTCCTTTCTGGAGATGAAAAACACTGACAAGCCACCTCTTTTCTAGAAGGTGGTATGATCACAGTTCTTAGGCTAACTCAGTAATGCTCTTATTTCTTTTTCTTTTTTAAACAGATGTGATGTTTACTGGTACAGCAGATGGCCGGGTCATAAAACTTGAAAGTGGTGAAGTAGAGACCATCGCCAGGTTTGGGTCAGGCCCATGCAGTAAGTCAGTGACAATCCCCTTGTTGTATGTCTCTTCCATTCATTCGGAAAGGTGCTGAATGGCCTTGAGTAAATCAGGTTCATCCTGAGAGAAATAGAGCCCCAACCACCTGGCAGGTGGTCTGACTTTGGTGTTACTACATGCCCTTCATTTGCCAGTGGTTCCTGGACCTCACAGTGCCTGGTTGTCACCTTGCATTGCAGTTATTACCCATCTAGGCCGTGGCCATGGCGCCTATTTGTTACTTCTCAGGCCCTGGTCCTCACTGTTCTGCAGAGGCCCATGTTGACTTTTGAGGTACCTTGGAGAAGATTAATAGGTGTTGTCTGAGTGCTGCTATTAGCAAAGCAGTTGGCTTTGTCATTACTTGGATAATTAAGTGTGATTCCTGCATTAGCTTCTCAGGAATTTCAGCAGTGTCATTCAAAGTGGAAATACCCTGATGTCACTCCAATTTTAGAAAATTAGAGTAGAAGACTCTCACTGTTTAAACACTGGCAGTCCAGACTTCTTATTTGTTATTATATTTTAATAGCTAGAATATTTTTGTGAAAATGAGGCATTTTTATTGTTAAATGTGAACAACACAAAGGTACAAAGAAGAAAGTTAAAAGTCGCCCCAGAGTTATCTCAGTATAACATTTTAATGAATAAATTTTCAAATATTCCCTTGGTTCATGGACACTTACAGCCAAAACCACACACAATTATATGTGATGGACTCATACTCTACATCTGGTTCTTTAACCTGTCTTTTTCTACTCCGTATTTTGGCTGTAAATGCCCTATAGTAAGCACCCTGCAGCCAGTACCCCTGCTGTAAGCACCCCTGCAGTGAACATTCTGTAGTAAGCACCCTGTAGTAAACATCCTGCTGTAAGTACTCCTACAGTGAACACTTCACAGTAAGTATCTTGCTATAAGCAACCCTGCACTGAACACTCTGTAGCAGGCACCCTGAAGAAGCACCCCCGTAATGAGTACCTCATAGTGGGTACCCCTGCAGTAAGGATCCCTGCAGTGAGTGCCCGAGTAAGCACACCACAGTGGACACCCTGTAGTAAATATTCCACAGTGGGCACCCTGCAGTAAGCACCCCACAGTGGACACCCTGGAGCAAGGATCCTTGCAGTAAGCACCCTACAGTGAATATCCTGCAGTAAATATGCATTGCCACAGGTATTAAAAGAGTGTAGAGCAGGAGAGTTAATCTAATGAATAAAATAGTAACTCTCCCTTTATGCTAGATGGAGAGAAAACCGTCAATCTCCTAGATGAGCATGGTATTCAGGATTAACCTTCCAACTCCTGAGGTTCTGGGGGATTCTGGAATTGAAGCATGTCCCTGAGTTAACTGTTCAAATCTTGGGATGCTGATGTGAACATGATTCTTGGGTACCAGTTGCTGTGAATATGTCCAGATCTGGATTCTCAGGTAGTTCTTCTGGACATGCTGGACAGTTGTCCTAAGTTACAGGGAGCTAGAATATTGGGAGGTGGGTCTGTCCCCAATGCCATGGTCTTTTTTGTTCCCTACAGCACTATGCATATTTAGGAAGGGATGGACGAGGTGCTTGGACACTGATGGGTCACAGGCAAAATATTGGACCAGCCATCAATTCCTGTCCTTTTGTTTCCCTAGAAACCCAAGATGATGAGCCTACTTGTGGGAGACCCCTGGGCATCAGGGCAGGGCCAAATGGGACCCTTTTTGTGGCTGATGCATACAAAGGACTATTTGAAGTAAATCCCTGGAAACGTATGTGATAATATCTTGTTTGCTTTTGTGATGATATCAGATCTTTTAAACAATGTGTATGTAAGTGGGTTTAATAGAATTTGTTCAATACGGTCTATTGGAAATTCTAATATTTTCATATTCATTGAATAGTACTGAAAGCATTGCCTCCAAATATCAGCTAGTATAAACACCATATAAATCCCTACTCATGACTACATTTGGTCAGTACCCTAATTTCCTCTGGGGTTTGTGTGTTAGCCATGGGTCTCAAGAGGATATATTTTGAGGATGTTAGACCTTCTCCTTCCATCTTTATTTTTGTGTATCTCTCTTTACATCTTGTTTTCCACCTCTCAGTCTTCTCTTTTTTTCCTTCAACCTCATCTCTGTCTTTTCATTTTCTTCTTTCTTCAGCTTCTCCTCCTGTTCTTCTCCCCTGACTGGTCATGATGTCCCCTTGACCAGCAGTATAACATTTGCTGTATGTGCTTCAGCAGGGGAGGGTCATGCTATGGAGAAGTTTGTTATCATGGGTGGTACATGGGACCCAGCTCAGGCACCGCAGACTGATTATCTGGGTGGCCCAGCTGTGCCATTGGCTGGCTGTGTGACTATGCAAGTTACTCAGCCTCTCTGTGCACACTTCCCACATCCATAAAATAGGAATAATGTAGTTGCCAGCCTTGTGGGATTGTTGTAAGGGTTTAAATATTATACATGGAAAGACCTTAGTTCTCAATAAATGTTCATTCTACTATTTAAAAAACTTACTACTATTCATTTCATTATTTAAAAGCAGATGAATGGAACATTTTATATTTTTCTCAAACAAACAAAATAGAAAAATTGCCTTTTACCTAAGACTCTTAATAGATTTTTAAGTCAGTTGGTCCTTATAAAAGAAAGTTCCTCATCCTTAGAGGAAGGGTTTTGCTTTGGTGAAGTTAGTTTTAAAAAATTCATTGCTGGGCCGGCCAAGTGGTGCATTAGTTAAGAGCTGGCTTGGGACGCCAGCGGCCCCGGTTCGGATCCCACATATGAGGGCCAGTGACACTGCCCTCTACAGCTAGCAACAGCTCCACCTGGACCTAGGCTGCGCGAGCCCCGGCGATGGTTTAGGCTGCAGCCCGTGCTGCAGTGGGCTGCCATAGGCTACAGTCAGTGGCCAGCAGCCAGCGTGAGTGGCTAGCAGCCAGCATGAGTGGCTGACAGCCAGTGTCAGCGGCCAATAGCTGCGGCGAGTGACCATCCAGAGGCTGGCAACCGATCTGCCTCATCCGGGAAGAGTGCAATGACGATACCAACATGGGCCAGTGAAGCAATGTCCTCTGCAACAATTGAAGAACAAAAAGACAGCAACTTGTCTGTTCCCCTTCCCCGATTCCCCAACACTGTTCCCCTCTCCCAATTCCCCGATAAAATCTTAAAAAAAAAATAAAAAAGAATTCATCGGTAACAGATGAAAGAAAGGAAACCACTGTTTTTTAATATAAGAAGGAATAAGTCTTCTGACATATGACATGGAGAAGCTCATTTTAATTTTTCTTTTTTAAGCTGAGCCATTCTGCCACCAGTTGGCAGCTCAGTGGCCACTCAGCTCGGGCCGGGAATCAAACCGGCGACCCTGTTGCTCAGAGCTCGCACTCTTGAGTGAGCTCTTAACCAACTGAACCACTTGGCCAGCTCTAGTTTTTCTTTTTAAATCAGGCTAATTAATATTTTAAAATTATTGAGATACAAGTTCTTAGATTGAAAGTATGCCTCTCCCTCCTTTTTTTCCTTTCTTCCTTTCTTTCCTTTTCTTTCTTCCTATTTCAGGTGAAGTGAAACTGTTGCTGTCTTCCGACACACCCATTGAGGGGAGGAAAATGTCCTTTGTGAATGATCTTACAGTAACTCGGGATGGGAGGAAGATTTATTTTACGGATTCTAGCAGCAAATGGCAAAGACGAGATTATTTGCTTCTGTTTATGGAGGGAACAGATGATGGGCGGTGAGTGTGTATTTCAGATCTTTTGCTCTGTGAGATCATCAGTCAGGCAGGGTAACTTCAGTAGAGCTGGTTACTTCTAGGAAACATTGGAGTGTTTTTGAGCATAATATTTCAACATTTCAAGTAGGACCTTAATAACTTCTGGAAATAGATGATGGATGTAACAAAACTGAGCAAGATGGTTTTACTTTCTCTTTTATAAAATGAAATAAAAATAGGTCAATCCATGTAAGGATGTGGTCTAGGCAGTCTGGGAGAGACCTACAGGCAGGCCTCGGTTTCAGGTTGTCCCTCTAAAGGGGGACACCTGTGAGGCTGGAGCCATGGTGGACCCCACGTCAGTGAGAGGACTGACTGGGTGTTGTCTGGAAGAGGATGCCTAGGGCTGCTCTGGATGGGGAAGGGCCCCCAGGGGCCACCTGGAACAGGTCTGAGCAGAAGACCACCAGGGCCCTTGTCACCCCAGTGTGAGGCTGACTCCCCTTCTATAGGGCCCTGTCCAGAGGGGAGCAAGGCTTCAACCCAGCAGGGGGGTTGTGGACTCTCCCTGTGTGACCCTTTGCTGTTGGCACTCACAGACTACTAGAGTATGATACCGAGACCAAGGAAGTGAAGGTTTTACTGGACCAGTTGCGGTTCCCTAATGGAGTACAGCTTTCTCCTGCAGAGGACTTCGTCCTGGTGTCTGAGACAGCCATGGCAAGGATAAGAAGGTGCGTGTAGTATGTGCTGAGCTGTCACTGTTCACCAGAGTTCCTCATTCCTGGGATGGGCATGGAAATGTCTATTGACAGAATCTAAGGTGAAGCAGGGCACCTTCTCCTTTGTGTAATAACAATAAAAGTCAAACTCAAGAGGGCCCTTTTTTTCTCCCATTTCTCAGCCTACTTTAGTGTTGCTCTCTGAGAATCTTAATTTAATGCTGATTGTGCATCCCAGGCCCCTTTCCCTAATAGTGGGTCTTGGCCTGCCCCACCCCTCCAAACTGCATCTAGCTGGGCCCAGGGATCATGAGTGCCTCTTTCAGTAGCTGAGCCTTTATTCATGATGGACATGTTTATAATTGTCTCCATAAGCTTATGGAACCAAGACCAATTTTGTACTTGGGTAAAATTGTTTCTTAAATTGGGGGGCTGCTGCTCACGCCTGCTTGGGTGAATTTTTCAGGTTCTACGTGTCTGGTCTGATGAAGGGAGGGGCCGACCTGTTTGTGGAGAACCTGCCTGGATTCCCAGACAACATCCGGCCCAGCAGCTCTGGGGGGTACTGGATCTGCATGTCAGTTATTCGCCCCAACCCTGGATTTTCAATGTTGGATTTCTTATCTGAGAGACCTTATATTAAAAGAATGATTTTTAAGGTAACTGAAAACTATTAATTCCAAAAACCAAAATGAAGATACATCTAATTATGATCTTTTTTGACCTTTATAGCTCTAGAAATTGTATTTCTGCTAATAATATAATACTTTCAGTGACTTCTTTAAAACACTTTTTATTCTTTATCCTGACATATAAACTTAAACAAGTCTTAAACATTAAGACTCTTTGATTTTTTTTTTTTTTTCTGGTTTCCTGGTCTGGGTGTTTTTATCATCACTCTCAGCATCAGACCTTTGGGGCCTTCACCTTGCCTGTCAACCTCACTCTTCCCACTCCGCGAAGGCTCTTTCAGACCTTCTCCCCTCTCCTCCAGACCCTGTGACCTGGCCCTCCCTTCCCTGCCAGCAGATGACACCACTTCTCTTCAAATGGTTATCAGGTGTGTCTTCCTGTGGCCACACATATAAACCCACTCACCTTGGGCCCCCATCCCACCCTACTCCCTTCTGCCTTCTCAGAACCCCTTGTTAGTCATCTGTCTCCACAGAATTCTACTCTTTTACATCTTTGCACACCAAATTCTTTTCCATTAAAAAAAGTCATCCACCCTCATCAATGGACAGCCCCAGACCCTTTAACACAGCCTCTAACTGTTCATCATCCTACCCTTTTTGCCAGTGACTTTCATGAAATGCCCCGAATATACTCAACATGTTTTACACTGGGGATAAATAATGTGCTGATATAGGTGCTTCCATCATATAGAAAATCTTATTTTCCAAAAAGCTCCATTTTATAGGATGAATAGATATTTGAAATTGATATTGACTATTTGAATAGATATTAAAATATTTATAACTTAAAGTCCTGGAAGATATCAGGCAATAATTACTGAGTCCATCCAGTGCCAGGCCCTGTGCCTGGGCCCCAGTGAGGGGATGAATGAATTTGCTTAGTTAGGCTGGCTCATGGCCTTCAATATTGTTCTGAGTTCAGTGGGTCACTATGGAAATTCCTGATCTGTTCAGAAAGAATACATCCCTCCTCTTTGTCTTGTTGGCTTCAGAGCCAGCATCTGTTCCAGTTGGAATCTAGGAGGAGGCAGAATGGTAGGGTGGGCAAGAAGAGGGGTTTTGAAGAAGGCCAGAGCAACTGTGGGGCCCTGGGCAGAGGACCTGGTCTCTCTTCCTCAATTTCTCCATATGTCAAGTGGGAAGAATAATAGTGTTTCATTAAGTGCTGAAAAAGATTAATGAGAATATGCACATAATACTTTAGCCAGGTGTAGTAAGTATTCAATTTCTGTACCTGTTGGTTTTTCTACAGCAAGGATGTGATCTGTTGGTGGTGGGTGTTTGTCTCTCTGTCTCTCTCTCTCCTGATACAATGTGTGCTCCATCAGAGTATGTATTTTTTTCTGTTTAGTTTATCCGCAGCACTGAGAACAGTGTCTGGCACACAGTAGGCACTCAGAAGTTACTGTTGAATGAATAAGTGATTAGAGAGTTGAGACTATAAGTATGAGACAAAGGTGAGATGGCAGGATGTGTTCCTGGTGATGGAGAACATGGGTGGGGTACCTGGGGCAGGAGAGAGCTCAGTGTCAGTGTGTGACCTGGAACATGGCAGACGGAGAGCAAATGGGAGAGGTGGGCGAGGGCCACAGGTCTTATAGGAGGTTAGATTTTATTAAGTGGCAAGAAGGGTAGAAATAACTTTTTTCCTGAACTATCTTCAAGTAAGTTGCTGACCTGATGCCCCAGGTCAGATACTTTAGTGTGTTTTTTATATCAAGGTCATTCTCCTTCATGACGACCTGTCCAAATAGGAAATTCACAAGGAAACATGCGACTGTCCAACCCATACACCCTATTCACGTTGCACTGGTTGCCCCAGTATTGTCGTTTATAACAGAAGATTCAGCCCAGGATCAGACGTGACCTCTAGTTGGCATGTCTCTATTCTCCTTCAGTCTGGAACAGCTCCTTAGTCTTGACCTGTTGGAGGATTACAAGTCAATTATGTTGCAGGATTCCCTCCATTTGGGTTGCCAGATGTTTCTCATGATTAGATTCAAGTTATGCTTCTCGGTCAGGGAGGCTGCAGAAGTGAAGTTGAGTTCTCAGTATGTCCTGTCAGGAGGGGCATGACGTCACCCTGTCCCATGCTGGTGGTGGCAGTGTTCATCACCGGATCCAGTGGTGACTGTTAGGCTTCTCCACTGTGAACTCACTCTTCCATTTGTAATTAATGAGTATTTTGTAGGAATGTACTTTATAACTAAGTAAACATCAGTATGATCTCATGGGGTTGCCTATTTTGCTCAGTTGATTATATGATCTATTATTGTCATTATTTTGATGTTCAAATTGTCCAGCTGTGGCCTGTGAGAGTCTCTTCAGCATGACTTCTTGACCTTTGGACATGTCCCTGTTATCCTTGGAGCGGTTCCTTGCTTCCTGGCACCACATTGTTTGGGCTCATCTTGTACTTTCCCTGCCACAGCTCTGGAATCAACCATTTCCCCAAGCAGCCCTGGTTCTTTCTAGAGAAGATCTGATGCTAAGTGTACACATTGTTTTTGGGGTGTCTCTGCTCCCAGGTCCCCTCAGTTGACAAAGTGGGGAATTTATGCATGTGTAGTCATATATACATGCATATATACAATGTACATACACATGTTGACACCTCTATTTATTTGTCATCTGTTTATTTAAATTGAAAACCATAAGTAATGCTGGTATGTGTACTTCTACTCCAGTACCACAGGATTTATTCTAGTTTTCTCCTTTCCCATATTTGTAGTTCCCTTCTTTAATTTTGAGAAACCTGAATTTCATTATCCTTCATTCCTATTCGATCAGATTCCCCAAATGTCACTGATCTGTAGCCATTGTCCTCCATCACATGACTCCTGCTAGGGCTCTAGCACCCACCCTGGGCCTTCTCCCTCCTCCTGACCATGTGCAGGGGCCAGCCTTTCCTTTCAAGGGCTTTGATACCTGCACAAGCTGTCCCCCAGGGAAACACCCTTTTCATCCTGCCTGGGTTCTGACAGCCTGTGCCAGGCTACCCCACTTCAGGGACACCATCTCAGCCTGCTTGAGCTCTGATGCTGTACTCGGTGCCATTGCCCTCTCTCTTCCCCCAGTGTGGCCTCTCCCTCACCCTGCTGAGACTGACTCTCTGGTCTGGGCCACTGCAGTTCCCCCACACTCTGCACATATGTGCCCTGCTCAGCCCCACAAGCTACTTCTTGACTGAATTGTTTGGGAAGGGAGTGATGTACTACAAAGAATGTTTTAAAAAGATAACTGCAACTGCTATGTGGAGAATAGTCTGTAGCAGGGCTCCACTGGCTTGGGGATCCTGTGTGGAGGTGCTTGGAATGGCCAGGAGAGGTGGTGGGCAGAGCCCACGGTAGGGGTGATACATGCACAACAGATGATAAGACCTCACAGTGCTGGGCTTATTGGGTTGGAGAGACAGGGATTAAGTGTGAGGGCTGAGTTCCTGGCGTCAGCAGCTTGTGTCAGGGGCCCTGTCCCTGGAGCTGGGGAGTCTGTTGAGCTTGAAGAGCTGTTAGAAAGTCCAGATGGAGATGAGTCCTGGACAGTGAGGAATTTAGCACTGGACATTAGAAATAGAGGTAGAGATTTGAGAGCTCTCTGGGAAAGTCTAACTAAAGTAACAAGAGAGGATGAGATCTCTTAGGGATAAGATGGAGAGAGCAGAGAGGGGCTATGGCCGAAGGGAGGTGGCCTTTCATGGATCATAGGAAGCCTTATGGAATATTGTAAGTTATGCAATTTTGAGTAACTATTAGAGAACCTTCCAGAACACAGTCAACTTGTATGTCTGCTTGAACATTTCCAGTGACTAAGAGACATTATTCATTGGGCATTTGTAATTGTGTGGCTATTTTCCCTTATTAGAAGGTAGATATTTGCCTACTAATTTTCATTCATTGGACTTATACAGTGGTGTCCTTTGCCATCATTTCCTACCTGGTATCCTTCTGCTCTGCCAGAAATTGTATATCTCACCATCTGTATTTTGTTTTGTTCTGTTTTGTTTTTTGCTTAAAACCTTTCAGTAGACCTGTGTGCCTCTTGGCCTGGCTGAGCCAGGGGTTAGGCTCCTAGAGGCTGCCCGTTCAGCATGGGAGTGTCTGATCTCTATCTACACTGGCTGCAATGAGAGCTGAGAGTCGTTGTTGTGTCTCAGGGCAGGGACATGTGCATTTAACCTGCCCAGGATTTTCTCTTTAACATGAGCCACTCTCAGATCTTCATCATTTGTACCTTGCACATTTGACATATCTTAAACCTTATCAGAGGGCTTGGCATTTATTCCAGTTAGACTATACTGATTTTAACCTGGCATTCTGGGGAGGACATTACCCTAAGCCTTGCCTCATGTTGTTGTTTTCTCAGATGTGATTTGTGCTTCTCTGTGTTCAGAGAAGTGCCCACGTTGCAAGTCTGATGCACATCGCATAAGGGCTGTTGAACAGCCACTGTCCTTGTGCTGGGTTAGCCTTGCCTGTTTCCATGTAACTGATAGGTTGCTCCTTCGTCTGATCTGCACAGGGGGTGGGAGCAGGGGCCAGGGAGACCTACTGTGGGATAGGCACTGTGCTGAGAGTTGGGGAGCTGGTTAACCTGGCTCTGCCCTGTCACTAGTGGAGCTGGACCCTTACTAGATAGTAAATTTTAAAGAGCTTATTGGCTTTATTCTTTGAACTGAGCAACATCCAGTCTAATGAATAGAAAGGAGCTACAACGAGAGACTTTTACAGGCAGAAGGGAGTGGGAATAAGGAAGGTCATACTAGGCAAAAAGGTTGATTATTGCAAGGTCATGTTCCTTTAGGGAACAGCAGGGGTCTGTCAGGCAGATGGCCTAACTAGCGCTGATCAGGCAATTCCTGATTGACTGGCTTAAGATTCCATTTCTGGGAGAGCTGAAACTGTAATTGAGTTAAATCTTGGTTTGGTGACATAGGGCTTACCATCAGTGACTCCATTGTGGGCCTGTTGTCTTGCTTTTAACAGGTCAGATCTGCTCACATCACTCTCGTAGTCAAATGGTAAACTCTTGTCTCACTGTGCTTCCCTTCCAGCTGTTCAGTCAGGAGACAGTGATGAAGTTTGTGCCACGGTATAGCCTCGTCCTGGAACTCAGCGACAGTGGGGCCTTCCGGAGAAGCATGCACGATCCCAATGGGCAGGTGGCCACCTACATCAGTGAAGTGCATGAACATGATGGGCATCTATACCTGGGCTCCTTCAGGTCCCCATTCCTCTGCAGACTCAGCCTTCAGTCTGTTTAATGGTCCCAGTTGCAGCCCTAATTGTGCCTGTACCAGGAGTTGCCACACTTGGGCCCCATACCTGGTCTAGGAGGCGCCATGGACATAGCCCTTCCCACCTGCACTACTGACCCTTGGAAGTGTGATATGACCCTGCAGGCATGTGGGTCCCTGTAGGACAGCCCTCACTTGGGTTTGACGTTGCATTTAGAGGGAAGCATCATAACATCTGCTATTGAGAAGATAAGTTCATGTAAAGCCATTTTCTCTTAAAAAATTCTAAGTACAGTAATTTTCTAGGACTTAGGAGACATCATCTCATTTTCAGCAAGCCTCAGGATTTGGTGGATAGAGCAATAGATGAGCTGTCCAGGGATCTTGTTTTAGCTACTGGCTCTGTCCTACCAGCTTCAGTGTCTTTATTATAAAACAAGGTAATAACTGTCTTGGGAGGGGCACAGGAAGGGCAAGGATTGCTCAGTGCAAAAGTGCACAGAGGCCAGCAGGTGGAGCTGTGCAAGCACATGTTAGCACTGCATTCTCCAGAACTGTGCAGGCCCTTAGTTCATGGGCTTTGCCTTCCATTGCTCCCACCCTCAGCGTACTCCAGCTTGTACCAGGGGTTTTTAGGACTCCTGAGTCTCTTCAACCATGTAAAGGCAAGGACCTAAGGAAGTGCATAGGAAAAGCATGTTGATTCTAACAGTTCAGAGAGGACTTACTGGGTTTCTCTCTGTGAACAACCTACCACACAAATTGAATGACCCAGTAACTGGGTGAATTTAGGGCAGTCCTTTTTACACACCTTTGTTTCTCACCTCTAGACTGACGGAAATGAATAGTGCACGTGTTAATGTCATATTTGCTCAAGTGTCACAAGTCCAAAATGGCTGTATGTCTATACACGGGTTATAATTTTGTCAGGGAGATCCATGTAATAATGATAATTAAATGAGTTTTTATGCTGATTAACCTTTTTTGATGGTGTTGCTTAGGAGTTTCTTCTCTACTTTAAATATTATTTTAACAGTGACTGAAATTTGATTCCATCCAGTGTTGATATGAGGATTGTTTTGGCTACCATCTTGTTTTAGGGACAAGTAGTCCATCCAGTTTTCTCAAGACCTCTCACAAGGCATCAGCTGGCCTCAGGTCATTGCCAACCCCCGTGCCTCCCAGTGTTGATTCATTCTTGGGCAAGTTGATATTACACTGTTCTCCTGTTTTCTATCCTACAAAATGGGATTAATATCTGTTCCTTTTCTATCCTGGATGAACAATTTCTGCCTATAGGATAGTTTTTAAGAACTTAACAAAGACAATATTTTAAGTAGGTAATGATACTAAAATTCGAAGAGGATTGAGAGCTGTAGTAAAATCTAAACCTTGTGTCTTGTCTCATGGGCTGGCCTTCCACTCCTTCGCTGCTTTTCCCAGCAGTAGGTCCCCAACCCCATGCTCTGGTCTGGCCTCATTTTAGGGGAAGGAAGTTGGGAGTCTAGTGAGTGGTTAGCTCATCTTGTGTAACTCTCCTCAGGTTGGCTTTATGTGCAGCAACAGTCTAGTTGATACAATCCACATTGTCTCAGATGAATGAGTTAATATTATTTACATAAATTCATAGGAAATAAAATTGAGTAGTGATTATTAAATATTTTTAATAGGTAATGGTACATCCCATGTATTAAGTATACAAGAATAATAAGGTAAAACCTAATCATTCTGCCACAAAAAGCAATTTAAACGTGCTGGGTCTAAATAGGTCAACTTCTTGATCGAGAACAGAGGGCTTTGCTTTTATTGCTTAATTTTTACCGTTACAAAGAAACCAATAAATTGCTTTTCATAGTTTTCAGCAAAGGAGTCTTGATTTGACTCAGATGATTTTCTGTCCCAAACTGTCATTTCCTGTTTTTTTCTTTGGTAATTTGCTATAATGAGGTGCAAAATACAGCCTTATTAGATTTAAATATGTTGTGCTTTTGTTGTAAACAAAACAGATTGGCTCTAATGTGAATTATTAACATGGTTTTACAATTAAATGATTCATTCACTGTGTTTCTTTTATTTTTATTTTTATTGTGTGTGTTTCTTTATTATCTATTATAAAAATTCTATCAGAATTCAATTATTGCCTTTTGTAGCACAGAGGTCCCTTTTGAGATTTTTATTAACATACACTTGCAGAGTGGTCTACAGTTTTGAAAGTGTTTTCATGTACTCTGACCTTTTAATGATGCAAGGAGATAATGGCCTTGTTGCAGATAAGAATTGAGGCTAGTGGAGTTACCCGGAGTCATAGCCAGCATAGGTAGGCCAGGATCTGTGCTGTGTCTGTGCAGTCTGCTGGGGAAGCTGGGAGACACGGAGGAGGTAGGGTGGTGTTGTAAGCTCTGAGGCTCAGACCTTGGCTGCATGTCAGAGTTATTTTGGATGCCCAGGTCTCTGGGGCAGCCTGGACATCAATGTGGTTTAAAAATTTCACAGGTAGTCCCTATGGATAGTGGTTGGGTATTCATCACAGCCTGGGCCCATCAGCTACCTCAAGAGGGACTAGGCTGGGTGAACATATGTAGCAGGGGGCAGTATAACAATCCCTGAGAGTCAGTGCAACTATTGAGGAGATGTGGAGGGGCATTGCCAGGAAAGAAAGCTCTCTAACACTCAGGACAGGAGTGTCTGTTAGAATTTTGATGGTTTGGGTGGTTTGTTCAAGTTTGAGAAAGTGTTTCTTTTTGGTCATAGGTCTGGTATGTCTTAGAATCATGAGTACTAAATTTTATATTTTCTCAGTCACAGTAACATTAGATGATGGCACAGCTTCCTTCTGAGAGTAAAGCTGATGAGTTTTCAAAAACATAGAATTGGGTTGGCAATACAGGACTTCAGGTTATCACTGGTTGACATCCAGCAGCTGTGGTAAGGCACGCCATCTCCACATGGGTGTTTGGTTTCGTCTATTTGAATCCATCTCAGGGCTCTCTGGTAGTTTCTTCTCAGGTACGGCTTCGGAGTCTGGAGAGAACAATCGCTTACCGTGGTCAGAGTTATAAAAATGAAAAAAGTGAATGGATCCAGCACAGTCAAGTGCTCAGTGTCTGCAGGGCCTGCTCTCCAGGAAGCTAGAGCAATGTGTTTATAGTGGTTTGGTTGGTAGATGCATCTCTGCAGTGGTCAAAGGTTTGCCAGCTGCTGGCTTCCAAAAATCAAGGTAGCCTCACAATGGCTTGTTACCCAGCCCCTTTGCTTCTGGTGTCACCATGGCAGGTTTAATAGTTATTTGAAGAACAAGCATTTACTTTTGTGGGGAATAATACATAAAAGATTGGGATTTGGGGTAATAGAAAGTGGGTACATTATAAAGTAAAACTCTCTTCCACCTGGAATTCAGGGCCTGAGGCTCCTATGGAGGGAAGGTTTGCAGAAGCCTGAGGTTGGGGGCACACAGCCAGCTGGCTTCTGTGATGCCTGGTTTGCCTTAATTCTAAGACTTCTCTTTGTTTACTTTATAGGAGGGGATAAATACTTTGTCCCAAATGATGTTTTGAAAATCATGAGTATAGGTTATTGTTCAATCCTGAGAGTTTTGAGACTGGGATTTGAGGCTTCCTCCCGCCTGGCAGGGCAAATGGTGGGGAGTTCAAACACAGATCCAATCGGTGCTGTGAAGCCACTGTCCCCTAGAACTGCCTGCATTCTCATTTCTGATGCTGCTGTAAGGCCAGTTAGGGGTGGCATCTGGAGGCCTGGTCATTTTCAGAACAGGCCTTGCCTTGATGTGCTCTGTTCTATATTTAACTGTAAATGAAGACTGGGAGCTCAGAGTCTGGGGTCTTCCCTTCATTTGCTGCATCATATATAAATTATGAAGGGCCCCTTGAACTGTATCCCCAGGCCCATCTGGCTCACACTCCTGCTGCTGGTGTTCTTGCCATCTTGTTAATTTATGGGGTGAACAGTGCTGGGTGATTCTGTTTATCTTTATGAAAGGATTGCCTTCGGGGCCTTCAGAATCATAGGATAAATTAAATGTCTTGTGGCATAGTTGCCACCGCTTTCCCTGAATTAACTGACCAGGAGGAGGTGAGTCAAGGCAGGAAAAAAAAAAAAATTTGAGGACTTAGAATTACAATAAGTCCCCGACTTATGAACAAGTTCCATTCCGGGAGAATATTCATAAGTCAGATTCGTTCGTAGGTCCAACAAAGTGAGTCTTATACACACCTTGGACACAAATATACAATGTAAAGCCAATGGTTGAACGATTCACATTATAAGAACGAGTTATGTCTATCATCTTTTCATCTCTATCCAATTCCTCAATTATTTTCACTTTGGTTTCCATGGTTATTGCTTTGTGCTTCCTAGCAGTCCCCTCCTATCACCACTGCTTTTCCTCTTGCTTCTGGACATTCTGGGCTCTGATTGAGCCCTGTACTGCTGTCCACTATTGCACTGTACAGTAAGCACACAGCACAACTGTGACAATGTCCGGCAGACACGTGAGCTACTTCTGTGATTTGTTTGCATCTACGAATGTTCATAATGTGAGGTCCATTTGTACCTGTGAAAATTCACAAGTCGAATGTTCGTAAGTCGGCGACTTACTGTGGTTACTCTCATCACTGAAGGAAGCTGAGGGTCACTCATTTTGGTTATTCACATTGATCAAGATTATGATGATAGCACACTAAATTGCCATACTTACATGATGCAGATTTTCTCACCTATGAATTATCAAGTCCGTATTTTTTAAAGGCAGCAACACATTTTGTATTAATCCATAGTTTGAAGAAGGCTGGGAGAGGAAGAAGTCCAGTGAGGGGCCGCTACATTTGCATCAGGCATACTGGTGCAGGGTGTCTGGGGTCATCTCTAAGTGAAGCCTCGGGGCTCTACAACTTTTGGCAACTCCCTGGCTTCTGCTCTGTGGTCCAACCTTGCACTGCTTCCAGTGCAAGTGCAAGGCCTGTTTTTCACAAGGACGCCAGGCTGTCTAAGCCACAGCAGTGTCTTCTTTCCCCTGTGCCCCCAGTGAAGCATATCCACCCCTGACTTCCTCTTACCTCTCCTAGGTAGGCGTTGCTCCCTCTCCTGAGCGGGTATGTGGGGGGTGCTCCCTCTCCTAGGTTGGTCTGGGGGTTGCTCCCTGTCTTGGATGGGTCTGTGGGGGCCGCTCCCTCTTCTGGGCGGGGCTGTAGAAGGGTACTCCACCTTGGTGGGTCTCTGTGAAGGGTACTGCCTCTCTTGGGTGGGTCTGCATGTGTGCTCCCTCTTCTGGGTGGATTTGTGGGGGTGCTCATCCTGGGTGGGGCTGTAGGAGGGTGCTCCTTCTCTTCAGTGGATCTCTGTGGGGGGTTCAGCCTCTCCTGGTTCTGTGTGTGGGGTGCTTCTCCTAGTTAGGGCTGTGGGCGGTGGTTGTGCTCCCTCTCCTGGGTGGGTCTGTGGGAGGGTTGCTCCTTCACCTCGGCGGGGTTATATGTGGAGTGCTCTTTTTCTTTAGGGGTGTCTAAGGGGTGTACGGGGTGCTCCCTCTCCTGGATGGAGCCATGAGTGTGCTCCCCTCTCCTGGGTGGGGCTGTGAGGTGTGGTCCCAGCACTCCAACCCACTTCATCTGTCTTAAGCACAGCTGTGCATATGCTGAGCCTCAAAGGCAGTAAAGAGACTTGGGTGGACAGCCCACAATCAGAAGAAATCACAGCTGGAGGGTGTGCATCCTCTGTGGCATGTTACCTCCCCTGCCAATTCATGATATGGACACATGCTGACCTGTTTCTGGTTGCTTTTGGTCTCCAGTATGTTGGAGCCAGCAGCTAATGGCTGGAAAAGCATCGGAGTGCTTTATGGAGGTAGCCTAGACTAGTCAGACCACTCAGTGAAGGGGACCCCTCACAATGCTCACCTTACCTTCCTGACTCCCTTTAACAGGTAAAGCAACACCCACTACTTTGAGATGGTCAATTCTTCATTCATATTTATTCAGAAATGTATTCATCCACAGAAAGTAAAGATGCTCATTAGTAGAGTTAGTCCCGCTGCTCTGTGCTGTAACTATTCAGACAAAAGGATGGATCTCTGGACTTTCATGGGGTACCTGGGACCATGGGATAATCAGGTGGGGGCCACTGGGTAACTGAGTGGGAGGGGTTCCCTCAGGGGTCGAGAACCCAAAACATTCCCATTGGAGGATTCAGTCCCATATGTTCAGACCCTGAATCCACTTGCACAGTATCAATAAAATTAAGTTTAGAAGAGAATTCAATGTATTTAATCTAGTAGCTTCCGTCCCAGCTACTCTGTAATGAACCCCTGCACACATCCATTCTGTTTGCTGGGAGATACTATTTCAGAAGCGACAGCAGCTGTAGTATTGCTGAGAGGCCAAAGTCAGTGACAATGGAGGACGGGCACCTTGAACCTCTGGAGCCAGGGGATAACCCAGACTTCAGAGTAGCAACTGAGCATCTGAAACAAAGAAAGAAAGGCACCTTGAGAATTATGCTGTCTGTTACAGAGGCCACCTGCCCCACAGAGGCCACCTGCCCGAAGCTCCGCGGAGTTCCCAGTGCTGCTGTCTGTGGGCTATGCCTGTGTGTGTGCGCACGTGCATGCATGCATTTTCCTTAGAAGGTTAGACCCCTTTGTTTTACCTGCTTTAAGGTGTGGTTGGTTTGGAAGTCACAGTTGTCCAGACTAGGGTGATTGATTTTCTTGCAAGTAGTTCTGCCAATTTCCATATCGAGCATGTATTTTAGGCCTTTCACTATCTAAAGAGAACAGAGGGCAGGGCCTGGGTTCAGGTCAGAAAGGATGGCAGCTCTTCTGTCAGCAGGAGGTGGCATGAAGACAGGCAGTAAAGATGCTCTGATGGGATTGGTCCATGCCCCCTGGAAAAGGAATGAGTGGTGGAAAGGGAATGTGGATCTTACCAGAACAACTGTGGGAAGGAAGCCTGCAGCTGGACCCCAGACTCCTCCTTTATTCACTCATCTTTTCATTCCTGCTCAGGGAACTAGCTCAAATTCTGTGTCCTGTCAGGATATCTCCTTCCTGCCTAGGACTTGCCATCAGGAGTGCAGCACACTAGGGTTGCCCTGGGACTGCCCTGGCTCCTCGCCAAAGGTGAAGTTCTGCCCCCCACCCTTGACCCCATGCCCTCACCACCCACTGGTGCCTGCCCTGTGTGGCCCTTACATGCTATGAGTGCAAACAGGATGTCTGTTGGCTCCCCTCACCATTCCTGACAATGGTGTGGGGTTTGTTTTGTTTATTTGTTTGTTTTGGTGTTTTTCAGTTTCAGAATAGCCCTTCTCTACTTGGGCATGGCAGCAACCTGGTTCATTCTCTTCATTTGTGGTCTCAGAGGACTCGGATAAAAAGTCCTCAATTTTCAGTCATAGCCCCACCAAATATCAAGTGAAATAAAGTCCCCAACTTCACCGAGGTATAATCCCCACCCTCAAAGGCCCGTGGGCACTGGGCACAGGGCATCTCACACTTGTAGCTTTCCCGCAGGAAGCCACAGCCTCACAGCCCCTGGTCCCTGTGACTGTATCCTTGGAGTGACGACACTTGGCTATTTTCATGGTAAACCTCATAAAGCCTTTCCCACACCAGACTGCCTTCTACAAGATGCTTTTCTAATCATAAAAATACACTACTTTTGGGCCGGCCAAGTGGCTCAGTTGGTTAACAGCTCACTTAAGAGTGCGAACTCTGAGCAATAGGGTCGCTGGTTCAAGTCCCACATGGTCCAGTGAGCTTCGCCCAAGCTAAGCTGCTGCTGAGCTCGATGGCTCAGCTGGTGAGAGCATGTGCTCATAACAACAAGGTTGCCTGTTCAAGATGGTGGGCTACGCTTGCCTGCAACAAAACTGAACTTGGTACCTTGAGCTGAGCTGCCGCCCGGGTGGCTCACGGGATAGAGCGCATGCTCTTAACAACAAGGCTGCTGGTTCAACTCCCCCATGGGATGGTGGCTACGTCCACCTGGAACTAATTGAACACAGCACCTTGAGTTCAGTGGTGCGACTGGACTTGGAGCTGAGCTTGCTGCACCCTCCACAACTAAGATTGAAGGACAACAATTTGGCCGTTTCCCTTCCCCAATTCCCCAATTCAAAAATCTTTAAAAACAAACATATATATATATATATATATATATATATATATATATATATATATATATATATATATGAGTTTTAAAAGGTTTGCAGTTGCCAAAAAGAATAAAGAAGATTATAAATACCACCTATAATCCTGTGATCCAAAGATAACCAACCACTGAGTGTGTAAAACTGTCTGCGTCTTTCCTCCTCCCCTCACCACTATTCATTCATAGGAGTGTGTGGATTTTGTCCAAAGCCAGCTTCCCACATCCATGAACTTTTGAATGGCTGTACAGTATCCTTGGTTTTAGCAAATTCAGTGACTGCCGGGCAGCTACCTACTGATTATGCCTCATCTCTGTTCTGCATCCCTTATCCCAGGCTGACCTTTTGTTCACAGAGGAGCAAGGCCTAGCTTTGCCCTGTAGAATCCCCTCTAGGAGAGAGAACACTGAACCATCAATGTGACAACTTCATAGGGTGTGACACTGGGGCAAGGTTGGAGGAGGTGGGGTTGGTGTGTGGGGAAGGAGGTGCATCTTGGGCAAAGCTCTGATGTGAAAGAATAAGGCCCAGGTAGAGAATGTCAAGAGGTCCCTTGGGGCTGCGTTGTGGTGAGGAGGTGAGGCAGGGGTAGCGTCCTGGGAGGGGGCAGACAGTGCAGCAGGCCCCTCTGAAAGGGCAGCACCTGCATCAGTTTGGTTCCTGTGGCCTAGCTTCTAGTTTCTCCCCACTGGCAGCCTTCAGCATGCCCACCTCTGGTCCCCATTCTGCTCCTCCCCTCTTTGGTGCTACTCCTGGTGTCTCTGCCCAGGAGAAGCTGGTTTCAGTAAGATATGGCTCCAGGACTTTTTGCTCAACTCTGGTGACACTGATTTGGGCAGCTTGTGGGCTATCTGTGGCTGTTGCTGTCAGCCACATAGCTTGGTCTGCATTCTAGATGGTCAGGGCACTAGATGGGTGGGCCCCTAGCAGTGTCTCTGAGACACTGGCTGCCAGAAACCAAACCCTTACCTGGACCATGGCTCTGCTGATGTGGGACTCCTTGAACAAGAAGATGTCATTCGTGCAGTTGTTGAACCTTTCAACACTGTGTCTGGCCGCTTTGAGGACTCCTGGGTCATTGGTCTTGATTGTTTTGGGAAATCCTGGCTTTACATGTGAGTTAAAGGTCTGGGAACAAAAATCTGAAAAAGCACAACACAGAACCAGACAAGAACATTGCTGTTAGTGGAGCCCTGGGTCCAAGGTGTCACACCTCACACCTTGGTCCTCACTTCTCTCTGCTCCCAGTGTGGCCCCCAGCCTATCCAGCTCCTTGCCCTCCTGCCCTTCCCTCGCCTGTCTACCCTCCCCAGGCTGTCTAGCCCTCACCTCACAGTGCATTTCTTGTGTATCCCCATGGTTGTCCCTTACAGAAGGCTGAGGACCAGGTGAGATGGGCGATACAATGATGGATAAGATATAGTCCCTGTCCCCTGTCCCTGCCCACACAGCCTTCTTCAAAACCCAGGGTTATTTTTCCTGGGTTATTATGTGTGTTAAAGAAAACCTGAACACATCTGACGGTGGTGAAGCTTCTGGACAGGATGCAGCCTTGGGGGTGCTAGGAGACGTTGCTCCAGCTGGATTTCAAGGCCGCCATATGGCCTCAACCCCTCAGCTTGTCTCCAACAAGTGGACATGGGGGAAGTGCCCAAAGGCCAGTCCTGCCTTCTCAATTGTAAGGAGGCTGCTGCTGTCCAGTGTCTCAGGGACTTTTGTTCGAACTCACCCAGCTTCCAGGCCCTGCTGCCAGGGGCCCCCACTCCCCAAGCAGCACCATAGCACCTGGTGCCCATCATGTGGTGCCTCCTTCTGCACTGTTTTGGGTACAAGTCTGAGGATAGGGCCAGGCCTGGAAGGCTCTAGTTCACACAGCTTCTCAATGGAGCTGACAAGTGGTAGAGGGAGGGAGGGATTTCTTTTATCATTCCATGTTCTTTCTGTCCTGAGGAGGCCCATATTTGGATAAAAGATGGAGTAAGCAACATAAGGGGCTTCTACCCAACCATTATATCCCCTCCCCTGACAGCCAGACAGAATCAGGGACCCTAATACTCCTCTGTTCTCCACATCCTTTGCTCCCAGCTCCTATAGTAGCAGAGCTCAGAACCTGACATTTTACTCCTTTGTCCAGCTCCCTTTGAGGTGAGCCCTCCTCATCCTGCAGCTGCAGGGGATATGGAAACATTTTTCTGGAACTCACATTCCATCAATAAATAGGCAAGAAAAATTTCAGAGTGTGGGTGAGGAAAGGCAGGAGCTGTGCAGGGGTCTGTCTGTGAGGATGCAGGGTCTGAGAGCCAGCTGTGGCCATGAGGCAGAAGTGTCCCTCCAAGGCCAAAGCCAGGAGGGCATGGGAGAGGTGCTGAAAGGCAAGGCTGTGCAGGTGTGGGTGTGTAGTAATTCAGGGTACGAACTTTGGATTTTACTATAAAGAAAATAGGAATGTCCAAAACCCACAGGCTCTTTACAGCAACAAGTGAACGGTGGCCTTTTCTGGTTGGTGGCTCATGGATGAATTTTTTTGTCAATTTTACTACAATTGTCATGGACTATGTGTATATCAAAATAACAAAAGTTAAAACTTTGGGGGGAAAATCCAAATAAATTGAGGGGAGGAAGGATGGGGAAGAGGGTTTTTAGGTCTTTGAACTGTTTTTCTTTACTAAGACTTTCTCCCAGATTTTCCTGAAATGTTAGCATGCCAGACATGATCCACAGCTGAGCCGTCCCCCAAGGCTGGCACTAGCTCAGTGAGCAACTTTATTTTGTTAATTAAATGGTGTGTTCAGCTCCTCAGTGGGATGGCTCGTGTCAGTTGCTTTGTAGCTGAATGTGGCTATGGCTGCCATCTGGGCTGGTGCAGACAGGGACTTTGCAACCTTGCAGAGGATGGTAGGTTTAGATGCCCAAGTAGCAGGAAGTGGGAGACTTAGGGTGTGTGGGCAGCAGCAGTGTTAGTCAGACAGGCTTCCGGCTTAGAGATTCCTGCTGCATTATCTTAGAGAAGATAATGGTGGTGTGGGGAATGGGCTTGCAGGGCAGTCAAGGTGGTTCCCTGGGTTGTAAAGAAATCAAAACTTAGGGAAGAAAACAGCAGCATGAATTCAACAGAGCTTAGGAGTTTTAATAGAAGCATTACTCCTGGAGCTGAACTGGGATGTGTCACTGGGGACAAGGAGTTTCCCGCTCATGGGGACTGACAGAAGGGGGCCGAGAGAAGTACCTTTTACCTTGTACTAGAAGTAGGATTAAAAAGGTCCAATGGGATGACAAGGCTGAAAACTGGAAACCTGAACTGCTCAAGGATTTGCACCCAGCAGGATGGGGACCTGTGTGGCTGTGTGTTTACTATGGCCTGGTGGTAAGGGTGTGCCCAAGAGCCCAGGGAACAGAGCCCTTGTCGGGGGAGGAAGGGAAAGGGCTTTATAGCTGGGTGCAGGGTCTCTGAAACAGAGCATGGCTAAGGTCCCAAGCTGAGGTCAGTCAAGCATGTTGGGACACTTCCCAAGGGAGTGGACTGGGTTACACTTGTCACAGCAGAGGGTGAGAAGAGGGGAACGGAAGCTCAGCTCAGCGAGGAGGCCTTGCCAGTGTGTCAGTGATCTAATTAGCTTGAAGCAAAGGGTCACAGAGGAGGCCATTTCTGCTGCCAAGTGAGGTCTGCATGAAGCCCTACCTAGAACCTGGATGCCAAAGAGATGATGTGTACATTGAGACCCCCACTGAGTATGAGAACTAGGATGGTGGGATGTCTGACTGGCTGGTCTGGTGTAGCCTGCCTACAGGGTTTCCTTTCCTTTGTGGGAGGTACAGTGGAAGGAGGCTAGGGGTGGGCAGAGAAGGCATGGATCCATGTAAGTTCTATGACCCTGGGGGGCATCCTGACATCTGGGGAGGACCCACACTGCCTGACCAAGTGGGACCCTGCTTGCCCAATGTGTCTTCCCTAGCTGGTTCCCTGGACCCAAAGACAAAACATCAAGACTAAGCTCATGGTTCCTCTGCACGGCTCTTATGCTTTAGCAGCCCAAAGCAGCCCCAAGGACCTGGCCCTTCCCAACAGAAAGTTATGACCAGCTGCTGGTCCAAGTTTTTCCCAGAGCTTTGTCCTCTGTAAATGTCCTCTGAGATTCTCCTTTGTAATAAACTAGATCTCAAATGACATCCCACAAAAGGTGTGCTCAAGCCTTCAATTGAGGTGTCTGAAGATGGAAGCAACAAAAACTGCTTCTGTCCCCTGAGTGCCAGGAACTGGGTTGATCAGGCTGCATCAGGCCCTGGAAACTTCATTTCCCCGGCTTCCCATGTGGCTCTGATTCAGGTGGTGCTGGGAGGTGTCCTGGCACCTGTGCACACTGATGCTAACACTGGGGAGACAGCTGCTCCTGGGACACCTGTGCTTACTGACCTTAGAAAGATAGGTGTGGGTTTCAGTGTTAACAAAAAACTGTTTTGGAAAACAGCTTCGTTTCTGCTCATTACTGTAGTCTACACAGCAGAGAAAGAAAGAAGCCCCTTTATGGACAGGATTGAGTCTCCAGTTATTACAAGGTTCCCTATTCCCCACTGTGGATTAATAATTTATTGCTTTGTAAAAATTACATTCATTGCCTTTTCTGATTATAAGCTTACCTATTTTTGGTAGGAAATTTGAAAAATATAGAATAGTTTAACAAAATATTAGACATCTCTTAGGTAACCACTGTTAACTGTTTTTAAATAAAATGTATTACATTTAATTTTGCTTGAATTTAACAGAATTAAAACAATGGGGTGAAAAGGTATGGCTGAACCTCAGATGAATGCGATGTTAGTTCCTAAGTGATTTCAGTCAAGTTACAAAAATGTTATGAAAAATACTGAAGTTGGTTTATTTTTATTTAACTACATATTTCCTAAAATATAGGCTTCAAGTCAACACAGGGGTCCAAACAATAAAAGCTCCATTTTAAATTTTTAAAAAAGTTGAAAAGTCAAATCTATTTTTAAGATTATTCAAGAGAAATTAACAGGGAAGTGCTGATCATGAAGAAAAACATCCCAAAGAGGTAACTCCCCTTCAGGGAAGAAAACACAAAACTAAGCGGGTGCTGAGCATATGGTGAGGTCCTTGGACCCCAATCCGAGAGCCAGCCCCTCCTTACCATTCTCTGAAAGGAGATCTGGGGTTTGTGCTAGGGAGTTGAAGTCTGGGGGAGCAGGAGAAGCCTGCTCTTTGATCCCTTATTCTCATACCTTTGCAGGGGCAGGACTTGCATCCCCATTCTATATATAGGTGAGGAAACTGAGGCCTCAGAGGAGTTCAGGCCAGGTTTAAACCCAGGTTTGACTATTTCTAAAGACCATGTTCTTTTTTTCTCATTCAATAAGTATTTTTTGATAGTGATGCCAAGATGACTTTGAGACTGGGGAGTCCACAGTATAGCAAGGGAGGAGGCATGCAGACCTGTGCTGGGCAGATTCCAGGAAGGTGAATGTAACCTGCTCATAAAGAGAGCACTGAGTGAAGGGAGTTGGGGGGAGACCAGTGAGAAAGTGGTGGAAATGACCTAAGTGAGGAGAGAGAGCTGAGTGTGGAGGCAGAACCCACTGCACTTAGCAGAGGCCGGTATGGGGACAAGAAAGTGTGACTCAGACTGGTGGCATCATGATGGCCTGGGTGATGTGCTCTGAAAGGACAATCAGGAGGAGCAGATTGGTGAGAAGAAACAAAAAATTCTTCTGCAAAAGGCCAATGCAGGGGTGGGGACAGGCCATGCACACTTGGAAAGAAAAGTTCCTCCAAATGAGAGGTGACCCCACTTGTTCCTTCAGCCTGCACCCCCATCCCCACCTCCCTATACCCTCCTCTCCCCCACCTCCCAAGACAACACAGAGAACACATCAAGGCCCAGGGCCTGATTCTTGGGACTTGAGCCTCACACAGCCCTATCCACAGTCAGGTGGGAAGTGAGGGTGATACGCCCAGAAAGGAGAGAAGATGTGGGGATTTGCTCCCCACTCTGGCTCTGCCAGACCAGCTCTGGAGCAGGACTCTCCACAAAGGACCCCCTTACTGCTTGTAGGAAAGAAAGCGCTCTTTGGTTGGTCTTGAAAACAGTGACTCAGATGGCAGGAAATTGGGGTGCAGGGAGGTACAACTGAGGGTCCCTTCCCTGAAGGGGCTAGGGGCCAGCAAGGGAAGATCAAGAGGACCTCAGGGCTGGGCTTGGTGCTCAGCAGGGTATGATATGCTTGTGACTGAGGTGCCCCCTCTCTCCCCTCCCCCCTCCCCCCCCCCCAGACTCACAGTTGTAACAATAACGGGACAAGCAGTTTGCATATGCAAAATGCTGAAGGACTTGGAGAAAGGTAGCTGAGTTCCAGCCCTTAGGGCATCAGGATGCTGCCAGATTTTTGCCTGAGGGTGTGGACTTCCACCTCGGCAAGTGCAGATGGTATCCTCAGACAACAGGCCCTGGAAAGATTGCACTGAGACCCAACATATGGGTAGGAATCAGCCACAGGCGCATCAAGGCACAGACCCTCTACACCTGTCCCTGAACAGCTCAGACTTGCTTCTCATATAACACCAAAATTCAGTGAGTCTGGGTGGTTGCCATTAAGTCCATTCACTACCCCCGCTCCTGCCCCCAGCTATGTTCTGGGGTCTCTGAGTAATGAATAGGCCCATCTTTTTGAGGGCACATGTGTTCCTCTGGCATAAACAGGATGTTGGTTAGTCCTGGCCTTAACCCATTGGGATATTCCCAGAGTTTGAATCCCAGCTCTGCCTCTCACTGGCTGTGTCACTTTGGGCAAGCTACTTAAACTCTCTGAGCCTCTATGTCCTCATCAGTAAAATGGGAGTCATAATGGCATTAACCTCACAGGGTAGTGGTAAGAATATACGAGATGTAACAGATAAAGCTCTTATCAATAAATTGCATGCAATAGTGTAATTATTATCAAGTATTATATCAAATATTCAATATGGTTACAGTGGAGATCTCTGAGGGCAAATTGGTGTCCTCCAGTGGAAAAAAAAAAAATCTCAAGATCAGAGAGTGGATCCATATACAGCCAGGGCCCCTCCCCAAGATTCACAGGCCATGTAGACCCTCCCTTGCTGCAGGAGATCTCTGGGTGTGAAGGGTGCTCCCAGCCCCTACTATTGATAATCGAGGACTGATGTCAACTTGCAGGTAGGTAGAAGGAATAATGGCTACTGGACCCTAGGCTCCTGCTCAGGGGGCCTCGAAATGAGAAGATGGACCATTGCCCCTTAGGGGGTGGTGGGTGGGGGATGTAAATGTGAGATGGTGGCTAAGTGGAGCTTCCCAGAAGAGCTAACAGGTTGAGAAAGGCCTTTTCAGTTTCAACTGAAGACAAAAGGGCTGAGGAAACCAATGAAGCAACTCCCTAAGTTCTGCAGGGCTCAGCAGGGGAAACTACTGGGGGCTCAGCATTTAGGTCAGTGTAGTTTAGCTCCTGGGTGTGGCAAAAAGCCAGATGCTAAGATGGCTCACCCTGGGAGTCCCTGTCACCACCACGCCTTGCCCCCCACCCCCACCGCGAGACTCTGGAATCTGTTTTCAAGAGGTGAGGGAGAGGCTGTGGGAGCCATAGGATGGGGGTGGGTAGAACCAGGTCTGGGGCTGAGTTCCAGTCTCTGCTCCACCACCAGAGGGTCCGGCAAGCCCCTCATTCTGAGGCCCTCACCGGGGCCGTCATCTGTCAAATGAAAGAAGCACCACCAGAAAGGATGGAAGCGGGAGCAGGATGGGGTGGGGTGGTACAGCATGGGGGCTGCCAGCCTGCAAATACTCAGGAGCAGGTAGAGGGCTCTGCCAGCACCTCAGGCCCAGTGAGAGTGCCTTCTGAGGCCACTGCAGTCAAGCCTCACCAGGGCCCAAGGGGGATGGGTTATTTACCCATTTCATGAGTCAAGAGACTAACACTTAGGGAAGCCCTAGTCCCCAGTTAGTAGGTTCAGGGAATCTTTGTGCCCCAAGGCCCTCAGCTTGTCCATGTGGACTCTGGACCCTTTATTGATGGCAGAGAACAGATCTGACAGGATTGCACAGGCAGACGAGAAGGACTTTGACAGGGAGAGGCATTCTCTACCTCCATATGGGGCAGGCACAGCTGTGGACAGAGCAGTAAATTGGAGAAGGCTCTGTTTCGTATGAAACACAAGCAGAGGGGCAGCAATCTTGTCAGTGAAAAGTCGGCTATGGATCCCCCACGAAATGCAGATTCTACTGTCCCTGTTTTGTTAGGGGAGGAAGCTGAAGAAAGCAGAAAGATGTTAGAAATAATTGCCAGTAGTATGAATAATTAAATCTCAGTACGCACCACTTTTACTTGCAAATGGACATCAGTCCATGTTACCAGTAGTGAAGGCTGGGTCACACCCAGACCACCTGCAGCAAGGGTGGGTCCACATTACCCCTGAATCCTGGGGAGGGGCCCTGGGAACTGCTACGAGCAGTTTCTGGGCCTGTGAGGGCTATTCACTCTCTGCATCTTGAGATTCTTTTTTTTTGCAATGGAGGACACCAGGCCATTTCAGCCCTCCAACACCAGCTTGCTTCCTTGTTGGTTAAAGGAGAAGGGGTGGAGGCCCTCCAGGTTTCCACCAACATTCAAGGTCTATGATTCTGGTGCTGGGAGGGCACCTCCAATTCCACGTGTGTATAGGGGTGAGGAAGGGTGGGGGTGGGCAGGCGCCCACCGGCTGTTTGACTTGGGCAAGTCACCTACCCCAGCTGTGCTTCAGCGCAAAGGCCACATCTTCCTTCCTCCCCTTCCTCCCAGCCCTGGCCTGGCAGGAAGGATGGCAGTGTCTGATCATCAGGATCCCTCGAGCCAAGTTACAGGACGGCAGCCAGCAAGCAGGAAGGACGGAGCCATTAGATAGAAACTGCCAAACCACGTGCATCCCTGTGATCGTGCCCCGAAGAAGGGCCGTGGGGAGTCAGTCTCCTTGTGACAGAAGGTCCTGAGGCCACCGCGCCAGATCCCGGGAGCGGCAAGGAACAGAAGTCACTCCCCTTGTCCTCAGGGGGCCAACAGACTCCCATCGCTGAACCAGGCGAAGGTAGCTGCAGCCAGCACTGGGGCTCCCTCTGTCTTCTAGGGTCCGCGAAACCAGGAACCCGCCTCTGGGTCCTGGCTTGAGGGGAGGAGCTCAGGACACACCGGGCCTCTGTTGGACAACCTCTGGACCACACCCTGGGGCGGCAGGGGGGGGGGGGAGACCCTCCTCTTACCTGCGGAAGGGCTCTCCGTGGTGCTCAAGACCAGGCCGTAGAAGGCCAGCAGCGCCCTGGAGGGCTGCATAGCTGCTCGGAAGGCAGTAACTGCTGTGGGTCACCGGGTCGGTGCTGGGGAGCGCGGAGCTAGAGTGGGGTCTGCCTGCCTTGCAGCTGGGCAGAGGTGGTGGTTTCTTGCTGAATCATTTTGACCAGAAGCTCTTTACCTCCACATCTTTCGGCTACAAAATCAACCACTTCCTTTATTACAGTTTCCAAAGTGCGATTCTTTGCAAGGAGAGGAGGAAGAGAAATGAGACCTATGAACAAAACCGCTGCTATCTTCTACTCTCGAAACACACATGGAAGAGACATTGCATTAAAAAAATTAGCATGGATTTTCAGAAGCAGAATCACTTGGATTTCTTTCTCCAAATCATACTTCTCTGGCCCAAGACTACAGCACTGGTTCTGAAGGTCCCCTTATATGGCACTGTCTGCCTGCTTTTGTTGTGAGTGGACGTTCCCCCTCACCCCCTCCCTGGGAAGTGGGCAGGAAACAGGGTGGACTGCAGTTTCAGAGAATGACCATGATCAGGGCCCAAAACAATTTATAGCTCTTATAACCTGCAGGTCTTTAGCTCACCTCACTCTGGAACAGTCTGATTGCTGAGAACCAGGCTGAAGCCTAGAGCCAGTTCCACTCTGGATCAGTCTGATTCCTGAGAACTAGGCCAAAGTCTTAAAAGCCAGTTCCACTCTCTCTGTACCAATCTGATCACTGGGAATCCGAGCCAGTTCCAGGGAAATAACCAACTCTTAGGGAGTTCGGTTATCAACTGAGTTGCATGGCATTCTGTTAAGTTTTCACTGAGACAGCACCTTCTAGCATCGGCTAACCTGACCAGTTTCAGTAGAAATAACCTCTTATCCCAAAGGGATGTTAGATGAAGGCCAGTTTTTGTCTCAAAAAGAAACAGAGCCTGCTTTTTCTTGATTACATATTATGTGAGAATTTCCATAAACCCTAGCTCCTCCCTTAAATCCTCCCAGCTGATTATGTTTGCTTACAGTTCCATTTCATCTTTGTCATCCCCCCTTTTGATCGAGAGATTTCTCTGGAAGCATCGCTGATCAACAGTCAGGTCTTCCAACTTCAGCAACCTTTTTATTCCTCTATGTCAGGAAGGAACTCTTCTGGCTGTCATCTCACATCAGAGGGAAAGTGCATAGACTGGGAACAGCTCATGTTCAGGGTTAATGGGCAACAGGTGCAGAAACTTAATAATGAAGAATTCAAAACAATTAGAATAATCTAGTCTATATGATGAATTTGAACCAGTAGCTCAAACCTGCAGATAATGAAACAGGTAGATAAAGTTCTTCATGATAGATTCACTAACCAGAAAAGTTCTTTCATAATAGCTTAGGAAATGTAAACAAGGGCACATTCCTTTTAAGGAAAAGAGAAAAATGAAATAAGAATTGATAGAAAAGGGTTCCACAGGCCTGATCCAGTCATGTTGACATTTTGTTTCCTTCAGAGGTCACCGGGTTTAATTTTTGACAGCTTTAGTTTCAGGTCATTAGACTGTGTGCAGTTCCAGTCAGGGTTTGGTGCTTTCTTTAGATATGACACATGTATCCAAGAGCCTACTCCCTGGAGTTGAGCAGCACAGGGATTATTCAACAATCCCTGGTAAGGGCCCTCCTAGCAAGGTTGGGGAGAATCTTTTTGGAAGTGTATTTGTAAACAATGTTTCCAGGTTGTAGAGTTTTTCATTTCCCTGGTGTGCACTATGAAAAAAATTGTTCTATCAAAGAATGATTATTTTCTTTTTATTTTTTATTAAAGTTTATTGGGGTGACAATTGTTAGTAAAGTTACATAGGTTTCAGGTGTAAACTTCTATAATATATCATCTATATATCACACTGTGTGTTCACCACCCAGATATTTCTATCACCATATTTTTGATCCCTTTTACTCTCATCTACCACCCTTCTGCCCCGCTACACTCTGGTAGCCACGAAAATATGTATCTATGAGTTCTTGTTTCTACATTTGTTTGTCTTGTTCCTTTGTTGTTTTCAGTTTTATATACCACATATCAGTGAAATCATATGGTTCTCAGCTTTTCCTGTCTGACTTATTTCACTTAGCGTTATAATCTCAAGATCCATCCATGTTGTCAAAATGGCACTATTCCATCTTTTCTTTTATTTATTTATTTATTTATTTATTTATTTATTTATTTTTAATTAGTTTCAGATGTACAACACAGTGCAATAGTTATACTTTTTACCCCTCAAAGTGACAACCCCCTCCCCCAATTTGCCACCCCACTCCTCCCCCCCATATCATATATATCTATTACTCTTCCTCTGACTCCCTTCCATAGTATAATCCACATCCCGTGACTATCTATATATTCAATTACAGTTGGTATACAATATTGTACAACATCAGCTTCAGGTGTACAGTGCAGTGATCAAGCCTCTACTCCATCCATGAAATGGTCTCCCTAATAAGACATGTGACCATCTGACACCCCACAAAATGTGAAACTTACTTTTGCTTTCTTTTGATGAACTTGAAATAACCATTCACAGATTTCACTTTCAACTGACATGAGATGATTTCCTCCTTGTTCTTGATGCTTGTTAAACAACAACAAAAATTCCTTACATAAAAAGTTGAAAACTTGCAGCCAGATGTTTATTACTTTCCTGTGATTTTCAGGACAGTACTCTTTCATAGAAATCCAGAACTTTTTTAGGGAGAGATCAGTAAATCTCTTGTGTGTATAATACATAAAATTCTTCCTCCTCAAAGTCAAGTACTCAGCCTGAGCAGAAGATTCAGAGAAAGAGTTGCTCATTCATTTTTGCAGTTGTGTGAAAAGAAGAGAAAATACTGTTTAATTTTGTTTTATAATTTTGTTCCTCTAGATTACCAGACTTGAGATTTGCAGATATCATTTTCAGCTCTTGAGCCCAAGCAGAAATAGGAACATTTTATCATTTCCTTTTGTCACATGATTTCCCCCCCTGCCATGAATCTTGTTACTTGAAGTCAAAATATTTTCTCTTAAGGCCTTGCAGAGAGCTGTTCAGTTGTTTCATGTGATAACAAGTGTTTGCTAAGTTGGCTGGTTTCAGCAGCCATTCTACATCCTTCTAGCACTTAGCAGAATCTGACCCACTGTGTGAAAATACTCCTGTGATTCACCTTTCAGCTCAGACACCTGTTGAGAATGTCTTCATCTGCTAAGCCACTGGATTTCTGCACATAGCAGGAGTTTTATGTATTATCTGTCCAGGGTTGTTTGAATGAACAGGTTTTTGTTTAATAAAGTTTATCATTTTATTTCCTCTTTTGATATTGGTATATATATATATATATATACATATATATATATATATATACTTTTTTCATTTATTTATTTTTATTTTTATTTTTTTAATTAGCTTCAGGTGTACAACACAGTGCAATATTATACTTTTCACCCCTCAAAGTGACAACCTGCTCCCCCAATTCTCCATCCCACTCCTCCCCCCCATATCATACTATCTATTACAATTCCTTTGACTCCCTTCCACCATATAATCCACATCCCGTGACTATCTATATATTCAATTACAGTTGGCATACAATATTATATAACATCAATTTCAGGTATACAGTGCAGTGATCAAGCCTCTACTCCATCCATGAAGTGGTCTCCCTAACAAGACATGTGACCATCTGATGCCCCACAAAATATTTACACCAGTATTAATTATATTCCCTGAACTGTCTCTCTATTCTATTCCATTGGTCTATGTGTCTATTTTTATGCCAGTACTATACTGTTTTGATTACTGTAGCCTTGTAGTATGTTTTGATGTCAGGTAGTGTGATGCCTCCCATTTTGTTCTTATTTCTCAACATTGCTGTAGCTATTCGGGGTCTTTTGTGACTCCATAAGCCATGTCTTGTACCAAAACTATTTCTATCTAAGGGGAGAGAGTCTTGGGTGCAGGAATAGTTGTGCTGATGGTTGCCATTATTTGCTCGAAGCCACCTTTCACAAATTGCCATGCCTATGCTCTCACCTATCTGGGTGGATCCCTAAAGGGGTAAAAAGAGTAGTTGAAACACACAGACTTTGAATCTTGTGCAGCAAGATTCAAATTGCTTCAGAATTTCAGAAGTTCTCCACATCCCCCAACTAAGGTGGTGCCCTGAGACCCACGCGACTTGCTCACAGATGAGAATCCCACCTTCCAGGGAATCCCTCTATAGTATGAGAAGCCAGAACAGTGCAGAGCATATATAAAACTACAGTACAAAGAGAATAAAAGGCTGTAGTCAGAGAGAAAATAAGCATTTTACCAACATCTACTGGAAGGCAAAGGAAAGACCTATTACTACCAACTTGTTGCAGAACCCACTCCTGCAGATGCTTAGGAAAAGAAGTAATAATTCATTAATTGTCATGAATAACCAAGGTAACAAGGCACCTCAGAGAGAAAATGAAAAGTCGCCAGAAAATGAACTTAAAGACATGGAAATATGTGACTTAAATGTCAGAGAATTCAAGATTGCAACTCTGAAAACACTCAACAAGATGCAAGAAAACACAGAGAGGCAGTTTAATGAACTCAGAAACACAATCAAAGAGCAAACTGAACATTTTACCAAAGAGATTGAAATTAAAAATAAAAGAATCAAATAGAATTTCTGGAGATTATGAACTCAATAAAAGAAATGAAGAATGAAACAAAGTACCACAGACTGGGGGGCTTAAATGATAGAAATTTATATCACAGAGTTCTGAGGCTAGAGGTTTAAGATCAAGGTGTCAGCAGGAATGGTTTGTTCTGAGGTGTCTCTCCTTGGCTTGTATATGGCTATCTTCTTATTGTATCTTCATATGGCCTTTCCCTGGTATCTCTGTGTGTCCAAATTTCCTCTTTATTATGAAGTCATCAGTCATATTGGATTAGTGTCCACCCAGATGGTCTCCTTTTAACTTAATCACTATTCAAAGGCCCTTTCCAAATACAATCATGTTCTGAGGTACTGGGAGTTAGGGCTTCAATGTGAATTTTAGGGTGTCAAAATTCAGCTCATTAAAATGTTTTTATGTTGGGATTTGGGGATATTGAACACTCTGTCTATGCTGCCCCATCTTCTCAGAGCCTCCCTGTTATGGTTGGTGTTTCTCATACTTGTATGAGCCAGAGAAGTACCACTTAACCCATTCCCCTCAGGTGGCTCTATTCATAATGTCGACCTCTGCCATCTGACATGTCTAAATGGGCTGACTTCCATGCTAGCACATTGTAACAGGGACTTGGCCTACCCTGGCATTTCTGCCTCCACAGTGGAAGTACCTGTCCCATAGTGGGTGCTTAATAAATAGGTATTGAATAAAAGTCTAGGAAGAAGCATTGAAGAGTGGAAAGAATACAGCCTGGGAGATGTGAGCTGTGCATTCAAGTTCAGGCTCTGCCAGGGCCTGAGTTTGTGCCTTTGAACATCTCACTTGAAGTCTGTGATAGGACTGGACCTATCATAGCTAACTTGGCTTTCATATTCTTCTCCTCAGGTAGGGGATGTGTGTACACTGCCTTAGAGAAAACGCACTTCAGAGGTAACTATTCCATAAAGCAAAATCAGACCCATCCCTTTTTTTTTTTTACATTCTTTGCAATTAGAAATGACAAAGGTGTCAGCCAGAATCTAGGTTAGTAGGGTCATTCTTTTACCTGAATCCAAGTTCTTGTGACAAGAATGCTGTGTGCTATGTTCAGTGACTGAGAACTTTGGCTGTGATAAGTGCTTTGGGGACATTTTAGAGAAGCAGTTTTTTAAAAGAATGGCGATCCTGTCAGAATCAGATCCTATGGAGGCAGCTGAGGATTAAGAATATTGGCTGGAAAGATGGGAGAAAGTAAGCTGACATTTTCTTTTCTTTTTTTAAAAAAATATTTTATTGGGGAATCGGGGAGGGGAACAGCGTTGGGGAACCAGGGAAGGAGAACAGACAAGTTGCTGTCCTTTTTTTCTTCAGACTAGTTGTGGAGGACATTGCTTCACTGGCCTGTATTGGTATCATCATTGTGCTCTTCTCAGGTGAGGCAGATCGGTCGCCGGCCTCTGGATGGCTGCGCACAGTGGCTCTTGGCAGCTCACACTTGCTGCCGGCCACTCACTGTAGCCTATGGCAGCCCACTGCAGTAGAGGCTGCATGCAGCTTTGCCATCCCTGGGGACTCACAGCAGCCTAGCTCCAGGTGGAGCTGTTGTTCACCATCTTAGCTGTAGAGGGCAGTGACACTGGCCCTCATATGTGGGATCCGAACTGGGGCCGCTGGCGTCCCAAGCCAGCTCTTAACCAACTCAGCTGGCCCATGAGCTGACATTTTCCATGCCACTTGTTTTTTTCTGTTTTTGCACGAACCTTTCATTTATTCTTTCATTTATTCTATTAGCTCTTCTGCCTCATTATGTGAAAGCTTCATTGCCCTCACATCTCAATCTGTGTAAAATTTGTATCTGATTTTATAAATAAACAACTTAAATCAGAATAATCTGATTTCCAATTCATTCTACATTAATTTGTTAAAAAGAAAGGTGATCTAAACTGTGGTCAAGTCAGAGAGTTTGTAGCTAAAGGTCAAAGGTAATGCACTGAGTTTTGGCAAAGATGTCAGGAACCTCAGGCCTCTAGCCTTTAGTGACCTAAATCTGGACTAACGAGATATAGCCCCTGTCCCATTCATTCATTCACTCATTCCCTCATTAACTGCTTACTGAGCACCTATTTATTGAGCTGTCAGGGGTCCAAGTGGTCAATTACAAACATGAAACAAACTGAAACTAAAAATCAAAACTTCATCCACTTATTAGGATTGGGCAGAGAAGTGGCAAAAGAGAGGCACTGGTCCCCAGTGACTTGTTTCCCCATGGTAGCCCAGTGGGGTGGGGGTGCTGAGTCTTTGACTGCAGCTCCTTCCAGAGACTCAGTGCCTTGGCCATGCAGAAGTTGGTTGTGGGAGGACAGCTGGCCATGAGACCTGCCAGGCTAAGCCTATGTGTAGGTCTGAAAGATCACAGGGTACCTTGGCCTGGAGATGGGCTTCTTTTGCTCCACACCAGCCCTTGTCCAGGAGTTGGGGTGGTTCAGTGGAGCCACAGACATGGCCGATTGCAGTCCTGTAGACCCGAGATGATGGTAAACCTGACCCTTTTGTAGAGGAGCCAGGAGACATGGTGAGACTGTAGAATATCCCCACTCTGCTGAACACAATCATGGAGACATGGAAGGATTTTCATTCCCCCTTTTTCCAATGGGAGCTACCTTCTTAGCATCATTTGGATTTTTCTCAATACCATCATCAGTTTGTCCCTTGGAGTTTCCCCGGCTTCCTTCCAGAGCTTTTTGTTTTATTTTTCTCAGCCTCCAAACCCGAATGCCAGGTTCTCACACCTAGCTGAACATTAGAATCTTGGAGGAGCTTTTAAAAATGTTCAATACCCAGGTCTCATCCTTATAAATGAGATGCAATATTCCCCAGGTGTGTTGACTGTGTAGCCAGGTGGGCCCCACCCCACAGGGAAGACATGTTCATCACTGGTTTCAGAACCAGGTTAAGAGGTGAAAAAACTGAGGTTAAAGCAGCCCTCTCTAGGGGTTTGGGCATAAAACAATTGTTTCTCCTGACAAGAGCACTGTTAAAAACTGGTAGAAGTATGCCCCCAAAGCTGACTTCACAGAAAGCTTTAAAAACCAGGATGTATTCTTCTAGTCTCATGACATCCTGTCTGTGTCCCAACTGAGGCCCCTTGGGGGTTTGTGTTGCATGGTATTTATCTAACACATATACTTGGCCCCACATCAATTTCTTCATGAGGGTGCAAATAATTAGAAAGTCAAAGCAAAATAAACTTGAAAAGAAAAATAAAACTAATGAGGGAACAAAAGTGGATAAAGCATATTTTTTTTTGTTTTTTGTTTTTTTCAAAGATTTTATTGGGGAATTGGGGAAGGGGAACAGTGTTGGGGAATTGGGGAAGGGGGATAGCCAAGTTGTTGTCCTTCAATCTTAGCTGTGGAGGGCGCAGCTAGCTCAGCTCCAAGTCCAGTCGCCATCTGGCTCCCTGTCAGCAGCTCATGGCTGCTCAGCTCAAGGATCCATGTTCAATCTTAGTTGCAGATGGGCCCAGCCCACCATCCCATGTGGGAGTCGAACCATAAACTCTGTTGCTAAGAGCGTGCACTTCAACCACTGAGCCAACTGGCTGCCTGTTGGCAGCTCAGAGCATCTCAGCTCTAGGTGCCGTACTCAATCTTAGTTGCAGGCAGGCATATCCCACTATCCCATGTTAGGAGCATGTGCTCTCACCAGCTGAACCATCCTGCCACCTGTTGGCAGCCCAGCGGCAGCTCAGCTTGGGTGCAGCTCAGCTTGGGTGCAGCTCATTGGCCCACCCATATGGGAATCAAACTGGTGACCCTGTTGCTCAGTGCTCGTGCTGTTAACCAATTGAGCTACTCGACCGGCCCAAACCACATGGGTTTTGATGGACAATGTTACACTGGGCAGTTGGGTCAAGTGGCAGTTGTCAAACTCCAGTGTGCACATGTGGAACGATGTCACCGAAAAGATGTGACTGCCAGTTGACCTTCAAGATGGACACAGGCAATTGGAGGCTTCTCAACCCTCCCCTGTTCTTGGAATGTGCATTCTGCTTGCTTTCCCTGCTCCCAGAAGCTGCTGCAAGGAACAGCCTTGAGATAGAAATGAGGTATTGAGATTAACAGGATGGTATAAGACACTAAGCCCAGTTAAGGCCTCTATATACACTTTCAAGATTCTGGCAGGCAGATGCAGAAATCTACTCATCTTGTAAATACCCATGACAAGCCTCATAAGTTTCCTTGTTTATTACACTTGCCACCAACCAATCAGAAATGGTCTGCCTCTTTTTTTGTCTCTCCCTGTCCTGCGAGTGCAGGGGCCTCTTTAAGATTTCACCCAGGAAGCTCCTGGGGAGGTTGTGAAGCAACAGCATAATAATCACCTGGAAAACTTGTTAACAGAGACCACTGGTACACACCTGGAAAACTTGTTAACAGAAACCACTGGTGCACACCTGGAAAACTTGTTAACAGAAACCACTGGTGCACACCTCAGAGATTCTGACTCACTGCGATGGGGATGCATCAGGAATTTTGCATTTCAAACAAGTTCCAGGTGATATTGATGCTGTTGGGGCCACTGACCACACTTTGAGAACAATGGTCAAAATAAAATAACTGTTCTCAGAAAGCTAGTGGAAAGACATAACAATTAGAAAGCTTTTTGTCTGAAATCCATCCACATGGGATATTAATTCCATTACAATTCCCCTGAGATTGGCCCTACTTGCAGCAGAGGTTGGCTATATTCATACACTGGCACTTACTATGACTGAAACCCTAAGTTTCTGTTGTGGCCCTAGCATGCACATTTAAGGAAATCTGTAATATTCTCTAATCTGGGAAACACTATGCAAATGCTGTCTGTGTCCCCATGATCACAGCTGGTGCTTCAGGTGGGAGAACATGGCAGCCTAGAATAAGGTTGTACCTGAGATTTCCCCAGGTGAATGGCCTCCAGAACTAGTGTGGTCATGTGCAGCCTCAGAGGTTACATAATTCCCAGAATCATCAGGAATTGATACCCAGGGGGGGTTTCATCAAAGGCTTAAGTATGCCTAAATGCAGTGTTTCCAAACCATAACTTAGGGAAAACTCTTATGAGAGATGTTCTAAGAACACCCTCAAGAAGTGTAGGGGAGGGCCAGCCAAGCGACACGGTGGTTAAGTGCTGGCTTGAACTGTGGCCCCAGTTCAGTCCCACATAAGAGGGCCAGTGACACTGCCCTCAAAACAAAAAAAACAAAAAAACAAACACAAAAAACAAGAAGTGTAGGGGAGTTCTGTATTACATCATATTCTCAGACTTTAGCATTTTATACTTATTTTTATTTTTATTTTTTATGTTTTAAAGCCTATTGCAATGCTCATTTTATTACTTTTTTTTAAAAAAGTAGTTTCAGATGTACAACACAGTGCAATAGTTATACATTTTACCCCTCAAAGTGACAACCCCCCTCCCCCAATCACCACCCCACTCCTCCCCCCCATATCATATATATCTATTACTCTTCCTCTGACTCCCTTCCATAGTATAATCCACATCCCATGACTATCTATATATATTCAATTACATTAGGTATACCACCTCCACTTTAGTAATACAGTGCAGTGATCAAACCTCTACTCCATCCATGAAATGGTCTCCCCAACAAGACATGTGACCATCTGATGCCCCACAAAATATTTACACCAGTATTAATTATATTCCCCAAACTGTCTGTCATATCCCTGTGGCAATATTGTAGTTGCCTATTTTTGCTGTCTAATCCCTTCCCATTCTCCCTCATCCCCACACCCCTCCCAACTAGCAACCCTGTTTTTCTTCTATATCTATGAGACACTTCTTTTTACATTGCTCATTCATTCAGTTTTTCAGATTCCACATATAAGTGAGATCTATGGTATTTGTCTTTCTCTGACTGACTTATTTCACTTAACATAATAGTCTCTAGGTCCATCCATATCATTGCAAATGGTACGATTTCATTCTTCTTTATAGCGGAGTAATACTCCATTGTATAAATGTACCACAGTTTCTTAATCCAGTCATCTACCAATGGGCATTTCCGTTGTTTCCAAGTCTTGGCTATTGTAAATAGCGCTGCAATGAACATAGGGTTGCATATATTTTTTGAATCAGTATCTTGGGTTTTTCGGGATAAATACCTAGGAGTGGAATTGCTGGGTCAAAAAGTAGTTCCATTTTCAGATTTTTGAGATACCTCTATATTGATTTCCATAGTGGCTGCACCAATCTGCAATCCCACCAACAGTGCAGCAGGGTCCCCTTTTTCCCCACAGCCCTGCCAGCACTTGTTGTTTGTTGATTTATTGATGATAGCCATTCTGACTGGAGTGAGGTGGTATCTCATTGTGTTTTTATTTGCATTTACCTAATGACCAGTGAGGTTGAACATTTTTTCATATGCCTGTTGACTTTCTGTATGTCCTATTTAGAGAAATGTCTCTTCATTTCCTCTGCCCATTTTCTTATTGGGTTGTTTTTTCGGTGTTGAGTTGCATGAGTGTTTTATAAATTTTGGATATTAACCCCTTATCAGATATATCGTTGGCGAATATATTCTCCCAATCAGTAGGCTGCCTTTTTGTTTTATTGATGGTTTCCTTTATTGTGAAAAAACTTTTAAGTCTGATATAATCCCATATGTTCATTTTTTCTTTTACTTCCCTTGCCCGCAGGGATGTATCAGTAAAAATATTGCTCCGGGTAATGTCTGCAAATGTACTCCCTATACTTTCTTTTAGAAGTTTTATGGTTTCAGGTCTTACGTTTAAGTCTTTAATCCATTTTGAATTTGTTCTTGTATAAGGCGTAAGGAGATGATCCAGTTTCATTTTTTTGCATGTATCAGTCCAATTTTCCCAGCACCATTTATTGAATAGACTATCTTTACTCCAATGTAAATTCTTGCTTCCTTTGTCATATATTAACTGTCCGTAAATGTCTGGATTTATTTCTGGGCTCTCTTTTCTGTTTCACTGATCTATGTGCCTCTTTTTATACCAATACCATACTGTTTTGATTACTGTAGCCTTGTAGTATGTTTTGATGTCTGATAGCGTGATACCCCCGACTTTGTTCTTATTTCTCAGGATTGCTGAGGCTATTCGGGGTCTTTTATGGTTCCATATAAATTTTAGGATTATATTTTCTATTTCTGTGAAAAATGCCCTTGGTAGTTTGATAGGAATTGCAGTGAATCTATATATTGCTTTAGGCAGTATGGACATTTTAACTATATTAATTCTTCCTATCCATGAGCATGGTAGGTGTTTCCATTTATTTGTATCTTCTTTGATTTCTTTCTTCAGTGTCTTATAATTTTCTGAGTACAGATCTTTCACTTCTTTGGTTAAATTTATTCCTAGGTATTTTATAGTTCTTGACGCAATTGTAAATGGGACAGTTTTCCTAATTTCTCCTTCCGTTAGTTTATTATTGGTATATGCAAATGCCACTGATTTCTGAACATTGATTTTATATCCTGCTACTTTACTGAATTCGTCTATCAGTTCCAATAGTTTCTTGATGGAGTCTTTGGGGTTCTCTATATACAGTATTATGTCATCTGCATATAATGACAATTTTACTTCTTCCTTGCCCATTTGGATGCCTTTTGTTCCTTTTTCTTGTCTGATTGCTATGGCTAGAATTTCCAGCACTATGTTGAATAAAAGAGGAGAAAATGGACAGCCTTGTCTTGTTCCTGATCTTAAGGGGAATGGTTTTAGCTTTTCCCCATTGAATATGATGTTAGCTGTAGGTTTATCATATATGACTTTTATTATATTGAGATATGATCCCTGTATTCCCACTTTGCTAAGGGTTTTTAACATAAATGGCTGTTGGATTTTGTCAAATGCTTCTTCTGCATCTATTGATATGACCATGTGATTTTTATTCTTCATTTTGTTGATGTGGTGTATCACATATATTGATTTACGGATGTTGAACCAGCCTTGTGCACTAGGGATGAAACCCACTTGATCATGATATATGATCTTCTTAATATATTGCTGAATTCTGTTTGCTAGTATTTTATTGAGAATTTTTGCATCTATACTCATCAGGGAGCTTGGCCTGTAGTTTTCCTTTTTTTGTGATGTCTTTATCTGGTTTTGGAATCAGGGTGATAGTGGCTTCAGAAAAAGAGTTTGGGAGCCTTCTCTCCTGGATTTTTTAGAATAGTTTGAGAAGAATAGGTGATAGTTCTTTTTTGAATGTTTGATAAAATTCACTTATGAAGCCTTCTGGTCCAGGGCTTTTGTTTTTTGGGAGCTTGTCAATTACTGATTCAATTTCCTTGGTAGTAATCAGGCTATTTAGATTTTCTGTTTCTTCTTGAGTTAGCTTTGGAAGGTTATATGCTTCTAGAAAATTATCCATTTCTTCCAGATTGTCAAATTTTTTGCCATATAGTTGCTCATAGTAATTTCTTAGAACTTTTTGTATTTCTGTAATGTCTGTAGTCATTTCCCCTCTTTTGTTCCTGATTTTACTAATTTGAGTCCTCTCTCTCTCTCTTTTTTTTTTTTTTTTGATGAGCCTGGCTAGAGGTCTGTCAATTTTGTTTATCTTCTCAAAAAAACAGCTCTTGGTTTTATTGATCTTTTGCGTTGTTTTTCTGTTCTCTATATTGTTTATTTCCGCTCTGGTCTTTATTATCTCCTTTCTTGTACTCCCCTAGGGCTCCCTTTGCTGTTCTTTTTCCAGTTCCCTTAGGTGTAAGGATAACCTGTTGATTTGAGATTTTTCTTCCTTCTTTAGGTAGGCCTGCACTGCTATAAACTTCCCTCTAAGGACTGCTTTTGGAGCATCCCAGAGATTTTGGGTCGTGGTGTTTTCATTTTCGCTTGTCTCGAAGTATCTTTTGATTTCCTCCTTGATCTCATTTGTGACCCACTCACTATTTAGTAGCATGTTATTTAGCCTCCATTTATTTGTCAGCTTCTCGGATTTCTTATTATAATTGATTTCTAGTTTCATAGCATTGTGGTCAGAGAAGACACTTGAAATGATTTTAATCTTCTTAAATTTATTGAGACTTGTTTTGTGGCCTAACACGTGGTCTATCTTAGAAAATGTTCCATGTGCACTTGAAAAGAACATATATTCTGTAGCTTTGAGGTGAAATGCTCTGAATATATCAATTAAATCCAGCTGTTCTAATTTGTCATTTAAGGTCACTGTTTCCGCATTGATTTTCTGTTTGGAGTATCTGTCCATTGGTGACAGCGGGGTGTTGAAGTCCCCTACTATGATAGTGTTACTGTTGATCTCTGTCTTTATGTCTGACAATATCTGTTTTATATATTTAGGAGCTCCTATGTTAGGTGCAGAGATGTTTACTAGGGTTATGTCCTCTTGTTGGATCGATCCCTTCATTACTATGAGGTGTCCTTCTTTGTCCTTTGTTATATTCTTCAATTTAAAGTCCATTTTATCTGATGTAAGTATCGCTACTCCAGCTTTTTTCTCAGTTCCATTTGCATGAAATATTTTACTCCATCCCTTTACTTTCTGCCTGAATGAGTCTTTGGATCTGAGGTGAGTCTCTTGTATACAGCATATGCTGGGGTCTTGCTTTCTTTTCCATTCATCCACCCTATGTCTTTTTATTGGAGCATTTAATCCATTTACATTTAAAGTGATTATTGATAGGTGTGTATTTATTGCCATTTTTTTAATTTGTGTTCGTAGTCTTTCTTAGTTAGGTTGTTTTTCTCTTGTATTTAAAGAAGCCCTTTTAACATTTCCTG
Source organism: Aselliscus stoliczkanus (assembly GCA_033961575.1). NCBI lineage: Eukaryota > Metazoa > Chordata > Mammalia > Chiroptera > Hipposideridae > Aselliscus > Aselliscus stoliczkanus. The sequence goes on from CM066738.1 coordinate 47,249,266, forward strand.
CAAAGCTGGCTTGGTGGTAATGAATTCCCTTAACTTATTCTTTTCTGCAAAGCTCTTTATCTCGCCTTCAATTTTAAATGATAACCTTGATGGATACAGCAATCTCAGTTGTAGGCCTTTATTTTTCATCACTTTGAAAACCTCCTGCCACTCCCTTCTGGCCTGCAAAGTGTCTGTAGAAAAGTCAGCTGATAATCTTATGCGGGTTCCCTTGTAAGTAACTTGCTGCCTTTCCCTTGTTGCTTTAAGGATTCTGTCTTTGTCCTTAATCCTTGCCATTTTCACTATAATGTGTCTTGGTGTGGGCCTGTTTGGAATTATCCTGGTTGGAACTCTCTGCACTTCCTGGGCTTGTATTTCAATGTCCTTTGCCAGGTTAGGGAAGTTTTCAGACATTATTACTTCAAATATGTTCTCAAACCCTTGCTCCCTCTCTTCTCCTTCTGGTATTCCAATGACTCATTGGTTATTGCCTTTGATGTTGTTCCCCAGCTCTTTTAAACTATTTTCCATGTTTTTCATTCTTTTTTCTTTTTGTTGTTCCGCTTGGGTGATCTCTGCTATCTTGTCTTCTAAGTCACTGATTCAATTTTCTGCTTCATCCAATCTGCTAGTGATTCCATCAAGTTTGTTATTTAATTCAGTATTGTGTTCTTAAGTTCTAGCTGGTTGTTTTTCATGATTTCTCTATCCTTCTTTATATTTTCATTAATTTCCTTGAACATTCTAATAATCAGTGTTCTGAACTCTGTCTTCGATAGGTTGTTTACTTCTATTTCCTCTAGATCCACTGATTCAGGAAGTTTCGTCTATTCCTTTATTTGGGTTGTGTTTCTTTGTCTCCCCATTCTGGCTTACTCTTTGTGTTTGCTTTGATATAACAGATGGATCCCCCAGGTTTCTCAGTCTTTTCTGGGTAAACTTATACAGTGTGTGTCCTTTATATTTGAATTACTCAATCTCCCTATTCTCCTGTGCTTGTATCTGAGGTGTTCCTTTTGTCGTGCGTCCTCACTTGTTGAAGTTTTAGTTTTGATTACTTTTGGATTGTCAGTAGGTGGGATTGACTCCCGGATTGATTAGCTGTGAGGATCAGCAGTGTCTGCAGTTTATGAGCTGCTTTGAGAGGATTGACTCCTCTGATGAGACTTGGACCCTATGGGCCCTAGTACTTGTAGCAACTTCCTTTTGGGTGTGACTCTTGTATGTCAAACCCAGAAATGCTCTTTTTTTATCCAAAGTTGGCCTCCAGGTATGATGATTCTTGTGTCTTTTTGTTTGGACCCAATGCTGCAGAGTGACTTTACTGCATAACAGATCAACAAGAACAACCTCCACAGCCACCAAAGGAAACCAAATGCTCGCACATGTAAAAAAAAAACCAACCATCAATCTACAGTCAACTTGTACAGAAATATCAAACATACCAAAGAAGAAAACAGAGACAAAACAATAACCACACACACAATAATAACAGAAGAGGAAACAAAATAAAATAAAAAATAGAATAAACATGAGAAAGCAAATAACTATACCTAAAAATTTAAAATTAAAAAACAAAAAAGGTAAGAATAAAAATTAAAATAATAAAATTTGCAGAAAAAAGGAAAGGAGGAAAAGTACAGCCGTGAGAAGATTGAATAAAAGAAGGGAGAAAGTGAGGGTGGGGATAAAAGAAAAAGAAAGGAAAGAAAAAGATATATATATATATAGATATAGATATATATATATATAGATATAGATATATAAAGATATATATATATATAAAGATATATATATATAAAAAGATATATATATATTTGTCTACACACCCATATATATGGACATATATTCACCTATATATACCTATATATGCCTATATTAAAAACTACAAAATTATAAAAATGAAATAGAAATAAAAATAAAAAACAACCAAGATAAACAACCAATAAAGGGAAAACAAAACCAAATAAAATAAAACAAACCAAAAATACCCATGCCAGTCTTGGCTAAAGTCCACCAAGCTCTCTTTAGTTTGTCTGCTGTACAAAAATTCCTGTGCGTCTTGTGGGAACAGTAGGCCACCTGATGTGATCAGGTGCCTTAGCGTGATTCTGGCACTACACGTTTGCTGTACTTGAGTGTGGTTGTGACGTGTGATTGGTGGTTTTTACAGTCGCTGCCATTTTGCTTTTGCCTGTCCCAAGGCAGGCTGCACCCCCAAAGGCTCAATGAGTGTCTCTGGGCACCCTTTCAGTTGACAGCTGTGGAGAATTAAAGAATTCCTCACTACCAAAAGCCAGCTACTAAGAATCTGTTAATTAGTGCCTCAGCAGGTGAACCTGCCCTGCCTCCCAAGCCTTGCATAAAGGTGGGTGTGGGATAGGTAGTCTCACTCTGCAGCCTTTACTGGGGCGGAAATTCTCAACCCCCTGCAGGTTGGAATACCTTTGTAGTCTGCCCCTACTGCTCCAATCAGGAGTCAGTTTAAGACTGTCTTGGTGGGGGCCAAAGTTTGTGGGAGTGGGTGGGTTATTGGGTTTTTTTGCTTTCTGTTCAAGAGTAGAAAAAGGGAAAAAAAATTAAAAACTTAAAAATAAACAAAGACACAGTTCCAACACTGTTTTAAGCTAAGGCTTTTGACTCTTATGCTCCAGCGGAGTTCCTGCTGCTCTCCCAAAGGGTCTGCCAGGATTTAGGGGACTGCGCGAACCCTGCTGCACGGCTAAGATCCCTGCTCCGTGTCTCCGAGACCTATGTCTCCGGCCGGCGTGCAAGTCTTCTTTTTTCCCCTGTTCCCGGGTTTCAGGCTTCTGTGCTCCATGGGACCCGGTGGGCACCGAGACTAATTCCTGAACCTGGAGGGTGCAGGGATTGATCTTGCCCTGTCGCTGCCAGGCTCTGCACCCTGCTTCCTGGGGACCCAGTGAGCCGCGCGGGTGCAGCTCGTACCTCTGCACAGTCGTGTCCTCTCTCTCCTCCCGCACTTGCCCGGCCTGATGCTACTGCCTCAGACTGCAAACCAATGTGCTCTTGCTGAACTCTAGGTGGGCCGCAGGCCACAGGGAGCGAGCCGGGGGAACACTCACCGTGCCTCAGCAGCCGCATGTGCGGGCTGCACCTCACGCGTCTAGCCGCCTTCTTCTCCTACTTGCCCGCCCTGCCCACCTTCAAGCAATCGTTGTGTGAAACTCTTAGTTGCTCTGTGTGATGAGTAGATGTCTCTTTGAAGCATATTAGAAGTTCAAATTGTGGATATTTCCAGGGGAGATTTCAGGGAGCCCTCCTCACAGCCACCATCTTGACCCCTCTCTAGACTTTAGCATTTTAAAGGCTCTGAGAGACACCCACGTGTGGTGGTTAAAAGTAGGGAGGAATATCTCAGCTGTGGAGGTCTCCCCTGAGGAGTAAGGGGTCCCAGCCCCACACCAGGCTCCCCAGCCCAGGGTTCCAGTACTGGGACGAGAAGTCCCCACAACCTCTGACTGTGGAAGCCAGTGGAAATTGTCGCTGAGTGAGATGAGAACAGCTACAGTCCCAAGCATTCCTCTTAAAGTGCCCAAGCATGGACTTACTCATTTTGAGCTCCATACAGTGCTGAGGCAACAGCCCCAAAGTTGCCAGGGACATATAGGGAGGAACTGAATTGTCTGGCTTTAGGGCCAGGGATGGAAAGGAAGATTTCTTCTAGACAGAATTGCTGGCAGAAGCCATAGTTCCTTTGTTGAGCCCTCCCTGAATCCAATTTGCAGACCTATGTGGCTGCTACATCTGAGTCTTCATCAACCTAGTTAGTACCTGCTCTAGTGATTCCCCGAGGCCCTCCCCACTCAACTTGTGGGCACATCCAAGCAACTTCCAGTGTCTTTTCCATACAAATAGCCTATCTTGGCTCATGCTGAAGATTTTCTTAAAATCTCTCAAAGGTTCATAATTCCCAAACAAGCAGCATCTGGCCTCATTGTGCCCCATAGCTCTTGCTAGGCAGACCCAAGCCTGGCACTAGCAGCAGTCAGCCTTGGTTCACAGCTGAGATTGTCGCAGGCACTGCTAATCCCAGCGCAGGAAGCAACCATCTGCAGATCACTTTGTAGCTCATACCAAGTGGTCCCAAGTAGGGCACTGGCAGTGACTGACCTTGGCCTGCAACAGAGACCCTCTCAAAGTCCCCAGAGCCTACACACCTGTTGTCTAGCTTAAGATGACACTAGAGCACCATCCAACCCCCTACGTACACACACACACACACACACACACACACACACAAAGGGCAGACTGGGTAGGCACCAGAGGCCTGTTCTGTAGGGTCAGCCCATGCACCACAACTCCTCCACTGTATCAAGGCCAGTTGACAGAAAGTCACTCAGTTAAGACTGGGAAACATAGCAGCCCTACCTAATACATAGAAACAAACACAGGGAGGCAGCCAAAATGGGGAGACAAAGAAACATGTCCCAAATGAAAGCACAGAACAAAGCTCCAGAAAAAGAACTAAACAAAATGGAGACAAGTAATCTACCAGACAAAGAGTCCCTAACAGTGGTTATAAGGATGCTCAGTGATCTCAGGGAGAACTTCAACAAAGAGATAGGAAATGTAAAAATGGGGCTACATAACATAAAGAAGAACCAGAAAGAGATAAAAATTACAATAACTGAAATGAAAGGAATCAACAGTAAATTAGAGAAGCAAATGATAGAATCAGGGATTTAGAAGATAAGGCAGCAGAAATCACCCAATCAGAACAACAAAAAGAATCCAAAAAGTGAGGAGAGTTTAAGGGGCACCTTGGACAACCTCAAGCATACCAAAATTTGCATTATAGGGGTGCCAGAAGGAGAAGAAAGAGAACAAGGTACTGAATACCTATTTGGTGGGCTGGCTGAGTGGCACGGTGGTTGAGAGCTGGCTTGGGACACCAGCGGCCCCCGTTCGGATCCCACATGTGAGGGCCAGTGACACTGCCCTCAAAAAAAAAAGAAAACCTATTTGGTTACCAGGGGAGGGAGGGTGGTAGATGAGGGTATGAGGGTAAATGGTATCAAATATATGGTGCTGGAAGAAGAACTGACTGGGTGGTGAGCACACAATGTGATATATAGATGGTGTATTACACAATCGTACACCTGAAACCTATGTAACTTTTTTAACATCAATAAACTTTAATTTAAAAAATTGCATTTATATACTTTCTATTCTTTTACTTTCAACCTTTTTCTCTTTCTGTATTTAAGGTGGGTCTATTATAAGCAACATGTGCCTTATTTTCCTTATGTAACCTAAAATTCTTTGTCTTTAATTAGAGAAGTTTTCCATTTATATTTAATAAAATAATTGATAACTTTGGGATTAGTCTACCATACTTCTACATTCTGTATTTCTTTTTTTTTTTGACATGGTAAAAAATACATTTTACTGTGACCTAGGACACACACACACACACACACACACACACACACACACACCATAGAAAATAAAGCTTCATAAAACATATCACTATGTGAGATGAATTCAGATATTCTGTTGTGCCCGTAGAGAAAAATTGTGAAAGACCTTGAAATGTGCCAAAAAGCTGACTGATGTTTTTGCTGGAAAGTTAGGTGTTGTCTAGCACCCTTTTCCAGGTTTTCTGATCCTGTGGGGTCTCTGAGTCTTTGAGCTCTTTTTTTTTTTTTTAATTAAAAAAAATTATTACAATAAAAGACACATTGCCATTAATCCCCCCAAACACGCCCCCTCACCTCAAACACACCTACCCCATGCTCCCGCCACACCCCGAAGCAGCCCCGAAAGTCCTCCCCCATGAGTATCCTAACTGCGCCGTCATGGCCGCCTCCATATCCCGAATCATTTTGACTTTGGGGAAGAGCCAGGAGCCGCACAGCGCCAGATCCAGTGAACAAGGCGGATGAGGACACACCATTAGGTCTCTATTTGACAGAAATTGCCGTATACCAGAAGTGATATGCGACATGGAGCATTGTCATAATGAATAATTTACAGCACACTTTAAATAACACTTTTCCCCGACCGCAGCTCACACCCAACTGACTGCACCCAACAAGTTGAAACTTGTCACATACTGTTACTAAGGTTCCACGTGCAGCTTCACGTATTGAATATCCCTGCCTTTCCTTTGGATGGCACTAAGCAGCAGCATTCACTGTATTTTGTGATCACAATGAAAAGGGTCCATGTCACACATCCCCCCCGGCACAGCAACCTCTGTCAAACAAAAACACTATGGTGCGTCCTCATCCGCCCCACTCACAAGATCCGGCACCATGCGACCCCCGGCTCCCCCCCAAAGCCAAAATGACCATGAAAGGTAAATGTTTTGAATAGATTCAGGACATCGAGGCAGCCATGACAGCGCAAACCAAAGACACCCATGAAAGAGGACCCCCAGAACCGCCCCTGAAAGTGGCAAGAGCAATGGAATCAGCGCGTTCGAAGAGAGGGGAAGCACTTCGAGAGGGATCAATGGCAATGTGTCTCCTACCGCAACATATTTTTTTTATTAGTTTCAGGTGTACAACACAATGCAATAGTTATGCTCTTTACCCCCCAAAGTGAAAGCCCCCCTCCCCCAGTTTGCCACCCCACTCCCCCCCCCATATCATACATATCCATCACAACTGCCCTGACTCCCCTCCACAGTATACTCCACATCCCCTGACCATCCCCATATTCAGTTGCAGTTGGCATACAATACTATACAATATCAGCTTCAGGGGTACAGTGCAGTGATCAAGCCTCTACTCCATCCATGAAGTGGTCTCCCTAACAAGACATGTGACTATCTGACACGCCACAAAATTTTTACAACATTATTATATTCCCCGAACTGTGTTTCATATCCCTGTGGCAATATTGTAGTTGTCTATTTATGCTGTCTAATCCCTTCCCCTCCCCCCCATCCCCACCCCTCTCCCAACTAGCACCCCTCAGTTTTTCCTCTACATCTATGAGTCTGTTTACTTTGATCGTTCACTCAGCTCTTCAGACTCCACACACAAGTGAGATCACATGGTACCTGTCCTTCTCTGACTGACTTATTTCTTGCAACATAATAGTCTCTTCACAACATTATCAATTACATTCCCAGAACTGCCCCCATATCCCTGCGGCAACATTGTAGTCCCACATACACTGTCCAAAACCTTTCCCCTCTCCCTCTTCCCCACTTCCTCCCAGCCAGCAACCATCAGTTTTTCCTTTACATCTGCTTGAAATGACTTCAATCTTCTTAAATTGTCTCTCTGGGTTAGCTGGTTTACCCCTTTCTTTTGTTTAAAAAAGCCCTTTTAACATTTCTTGCAATGCTGGCTTGGTGGTAATGAATTCCTTAAGCTTATTCTTTTCTGAGAAGCTCTTTATTTCTCCTTCAATTTTAAGTGATAGCCGTGCTGGGTAGAGCAATCTTGGTTGTAGGCCTTTATTTTGGGTCACTTTGAATATCTCCTGCCACTCCCTTCTGGCCTGCAGAGTTTCTGTAGACAAGTCAGCTGTTAATCTAACAGGAGTTCCTTTGTATGTAACCTGCTGTCTTTCTCTTGCAGCCTATAGGATTCCGTCTCTGTCTTTAACCTTTGCCATTTTAACTATGATGTGTCTTGGTGTGGACCTGTTTGGGTTCAGCTTGTTTGGAACCCTCTGCACTTCCTGGGCATGTATATCGATTTCCTTCACCAGGGTAGGGAAGTTATCAGTCATTATTTTTTCAAATACATTTTCGACCCCTTGCTTCTTCTCTTCTCCTTCTGGTATCCCTATGATTTGCGCTTCACCTTGTCCCATAGGGCTCTTAAACTATTTTCATTGTTTTTTATTCTTTGGTCTGTTTGCTGTGCCAACTGGGTGAGTTCTGCTATTTTATCTTCCAAATCGCTGATCCGCTCCTCTGCTTCATCTACTCTACTGGTGATTCCTTTGAGTGTGTTCTTCATTTCAGTTATTGTATTCTTTAGTTCTAACAGGTTGTTTTTTATGGTTTCCCTATCCTTCTTTATGTCCTCGCTAAGTTCCTTAAACGTTCTTATCATCAGTGTTCTAAACTGTGTCTCTGAAAGGTTGGATCCCTCTGTTTCATTTGGTTCCATTTCTAGGTTTCTTCTGATCTTTTACTTGTGACATGTTTCTTTGCTTCCCCATTCTGGCTGTTGCTCTGGGATTGCTTTGATGTATTAGATAGATCACCAGGAGAGCCCTGGCTGGATCATGGAGACACACAGCTCACGGCCCAACACTCCCAGGAAAACTCCCAGTCTCAGCCTGTCCAAATCAGCCGCTTGCAGATCAGGCCGAGCAGCCCGACAACCAATGTGACCAGCCTGGCAACTCTGCAAGCGGAGTGCAGAGAGCGGGGACCCGAGGCGGCTTGCGCACTCCTGCCTCAGTGAGCAGCCTGTTGGAGCTGGATCACTCCCACTAGGCATTTCCCTGGCAATGCAGCACAAGCCAAGTGGAGGGTGGCAATCTAAGGCCGCTTGTGCACTCCTGGGTCTCAGTGAGCAGCGTGTTGGAGCCGGAGGGCACCCGCCCTGTGTTTCCCTGGCAACGCAGTATAAACCGGGCAGAGGGTGGGGATCCAAGGCCACAGGTGCGTGCGCACGCACACACGTACTTCTGTGCCAATTCCACCAGACCAATGAGGTCTCGGACCTGATCCTTCGTGGGAGGGCCCAAGCCTGACAAAAGGGCGTCCTCCCTACACCACTCGCGTGCAGGCTCCGCACCATGGAAACAAGTTTAAAAACCTCCAGCCTTTGCACCAAAGGTGCTCAGTTCAGTCTATCCCCGTAAGCTCCTGGCTCACACAGCCACTCCCTCCACCAGGAACCAGGTAAGTGCTCACCAGTGAGCAAGCCCAGGCGCCGGCCCCACTGATTCTCCAGCTGCTCTTAGCCTCACCGAACTGAGCAAAGAGAGTCCTCACTAATTTACTCCCAGTTATCTTAGAACTTCTCTTCCCAGCAATGGAGCTCTTGGCTGGTGAGCTTGGTGTGTGGCCGGAGGGCCTCTCCCCCAACCAGAGAAGCCTCTCCACAGCTGGGACCTCCCTCACGGGGTTTGCCCTCTCTCGTCTCCGCCAGTCCTACCAGATCCGACGTGGCTTCTTTAAGTTCTTCGTTTAGTGGTTCTGTTCCTCCAGTGTTCCGGGGACCTCCAGGGTTGAATGCTGTATAATTTGCTTGTAATTTTGGTGTGATCTCTGTATTTCTTATTTGTTCTATGTTCATTTCTTACCTTTTTGGATTACTATTATTCCACTATTTTATCTTTTATTAGTTTAGCAATTATACATTCTTTTACTATGTTTGTGTAATGATTACCATAAAGATTAAAATATGCAGCATTATCAAAGTCTCATATTTTTTATTATTTTTACTTATTTTCAGAAAATTCTAGGAACTTTATATTTTAATTCTACCTACCCCAAATTACAATTATTATTATTTTAAAATATGTTATTGGGGAATTGAGGGGGGGAACAGCGTTGGGGAATTGGGGAAGGGGAGACGACAAGATGCTGTCCTTTTTGTTCTTCAGTCTAGTTGTGGAGGACGTCACTTCACTGGCCCATGTTGGTATTGTGATCATTGTGCTCTTCCTGGACAAGGGAGTCAGTCGCCGGTCATTGGACGGCCGCTCACAGCTGCTCACGGCAGCTCACAGCATCTCACACTGGCTGCTGGCCACTCATGCTGGCTGCCAGCCACTCATGGTAGCTCATGGCAGCCCACTGCAGCAGGGGCTGCAGCCTATGCCATCACAAGAGACTCACGGCAGTCCAGCTCCAGGTTGAGCTGTTGTTCACATTCTTAGTTGTAGAGGGCATAGCGTCACTGGCTCTCATGTGGGATTCAAACCAGGGCCCTGCTGCTCAGAGCTGGCGTACCCAAGCCAACTCTTAACCAACGTGCCACTCGACTGGTCCTACAATTATTTTTGCCATGTATATTTGTTCACTATATATTTTAAACCCCACAAGGCTTTTTTATAATTAAAATTTATTGAGGTGACAATTGTTAGCAAAGTTACATAGATTTCAGGTGTACAAATTCTGTAATACATCTATATATCATTTTATGTGTTCACCACCCAGAGTCAGTTCTCTTTCCATCATCATATATTTGATCCCCTTTACCCTCATCTACCATGCCCCTCTCCCCTTACCTTCTGGTAATCACTAAACTATTGTCTGTGTCACCAGACATTTTTATACAGTTAATATTTATTTAAAGTTTTTACATATTTACTTATTTTGTGTTTATTCCTCATCAAATTTATAAATGTTCACCAGGGATTATTTTCCTGTTCCCTTTAATATTTATTTTATTGTCATCCTGCACTTGATTAAGTCTCTCATTGTTGCTTGTGTGTTTTTGAATGTATCTTTATTTCACATTCATTTTTGAAATTATATATATACATATACTTTATATATATATATATATATATATATATATATATATATATATACACATACAATACTTTATTTAACAAAGCAACCCTGCATTAATTATATTTTTCACTGTTACTGTTTTTTCACTGATTTAAATAGCTCTTTCCATTCTGCTGCCTCAGAGTCAAACAAGATACTGTCAACTGTTAATTGCATTACAATGAAAGGTTCCATTATCACAATGTATTACCTGTCCGATCTTTTTTCAAGGATACACTCCCAGATACCATTGAATGATATTTTCACTGGGCATATAATAATGATAGGTTGGAAGTTAGTTTCTCTCAGCACTTTGCTTTATATCATCGCATTGTGTTCTGGCTTCTGTTGTGTCTCTTGAAAAGTCAGATTGGATTATACTTTTTTCTCTGGATACTTTAAAGATTTTTTCTTAGTTTCTGTTTTAAGTAGTTTTACTATCATGTGCCTAACTGTGGTTTTCTTTGTCCTTATTCTAGTTAGAGTTTATACTTCTTGTATCTGTAGGTTGATGCCTTTAACAAGTTCTGCAAAGTTTTCAGCAATTATCTCTCTAAATATTACTTCTGCTTTATTTTTTTCTTCTCCTTTCTGGTCTCCAACTGTACATATGTTAAATCTTTACCATATGACCTGTATGTCCAAAAATGTTTTTTTTTTATTCTTAGTCCTTTCTCTCCTTATGTCACTCTAGATTTTTTTTAAATTTATTTTTCAATTTACTGACTCTCATTTACTGTGTCTAATCTACCATTAAACTCACCCATAAGTTCTTAATTTTAATTATTCAGTTTTCCAGTAACAAAATTTCCTTCTGATACTTTTTTTTTTTTTTTTTTTTAGGGCAGTGTCACTGGCCCTCATATGTGGGACCGAACTGGGGCCGCTGGCTTCCCAGGCCATCCTTCTGATACTTTTTATAGCTTCTAACTTTGGGCTAAATTTTTCACTCTGTTCTCTTATTTTCTTTAATATAGGAAGCAAACTTATTTTAAAGTCTGTATTTAATAACTCCAACATTTGGATTCCCTATGGGTCTGTTCCTATTGCTTTTTTTTTGTTGATGCTGTTGTAATTGTTGTATTTCATTCATGCTCATTATTGCATGTTTACTATTTTTATGAAACCTTTCACTTATATTTTGAATTCATTTTGTTCAAGGAGGGTTGATGTATAGATGCTGCTACTCGAGTACTGGCATATTTAAAAATATCTTCTTTTGCTTTTATATCATAGTAATTCTCCAAAATTTTAATTATTGGATTTTTTTTTTTATAAACTCAAACATATTGCTTTACTGGCCACTTGCATTCACTATTGCTGACGGGAAGCCTGATACCAAACTGATATTCCCCTTTTTGTGTAATTTGTGTATTTTATTTGAGACCCTCTAGGATAGGTAGTTTTATTTTCAAATTCTGAAATCTTCATCAAGGTATTTCTTGGAAAATACTCATTGTGTATCAGTTTTTCCTCAGTTGTGGCATTTCTTCTCATTCTGTTTGGTCAGGTTGCTTTATTCTAGGAGTATTTTTAAAATTCTATTTTTAACATATTTGTTTCTCTTTCACTTCTTAGATTTTCTTGTTCTTGACCACCATTTACTTATACATGTAGGTATGGTTGGATGTCCTTTAATCAATAGTTTCTCTAATCATTATTGTCACTGTTCTTTTCAAAGTGTGTTATTCATACCACCACCTATACTTTTAATGTTGTCTTTTTACCTCTCTGCTTCCAATAGGACATTCATTTATATCACAGTTTTGTATTTTCGCTTTTATTTCTTTCCTAAACTCACCCAAACCAATATAATCTCCCTCTAGTATCTTACCTCTTCTTTTATTTCTACTAAATCTTCTTTGTTCTATTTTTCCTTACAACTTATTGTATCAGTCAGTACCCGGTAAAGAAAAATAAACCATATCAGGACTCTTAACATAAATAATTTAATATAAAATACTGTCAACCAACTATTGGAGAACTGAAAAGGGAAACGGGAAACACTGAGCATCATGAAGATAACAACTGCTGAAAGTCACTACCATTCCTAAGTCAGAGAAACAAAATGAAAAGTTTGGGATGTTAAAGTACATAACTGTGGCAAAGGATCATCCTTATGCTGGAAACTAGATTTCTGAGTAGGGGTTGCTGCCTGATTGTTGCTGGTATCTCTAAGCTCTTAGGATGGGTCCCAGGGGCCTATGACCAAGATATCTGATAATAAGACAGTTTGGCTAGTATTAGTACATCAGAAATAGAGAGGAGAGAACTGGAACCAAGACCCTCATCTATAAAATAGGAAATTGGGACAGACTTTCACTATTCTTTTGACAGCCAACATGCAAATGATACCCTGCACACATGTCCAGGAGGAACTTGATTCCAGACTTCTCCTGCTGGTTCCATAATTGAGAACAGAATTGAGAGACTGAAAAGTACATTTTTTTTTCACATTGGGTAAAATAATGGTACTAGTGACAAGGTTTATTTTTTCTTTAATCCCTAAATAGTTTGAAGTATCATCTAAGAACTTCATATTGTTTTTGCTATCCACCCCCCCACAATATCCATGCCCAGAGAATCTGTCATAAAAGCTTAGTGACTATCTAGAAAATAGTAAAAATGATGTCATGTGCTCAGATAACAGTTTTTAGCTTTCAATACATATCTTGTTTACAAGAGTGAAGAAAAAAAAGTAAGAAATCGTTTTGGGCAAAGAGGAAATAATAACAACAAATTTATCCTCAGAAAAGACAAAACAGGAAATTACAAAACAGAAAATGTACAATAAAAGCAAAAATTAATGAATTTGGAAAGAGTAAATGAGAAGCAGAAAATAATCTCATGCTAATTTGATAATACACAAGTGTGCACATTCGCAACCTCATATGTGCACATATGTTATATAAGGGCTGTATGCACATGCAGACACACAATAAAATCAATAGCTTACAAAAAGGACAATTAAAAAAGAGAAAGTGGAAGAAACTACAGATAAAATAATTTCAAAATCAAATGCAAAATAATATTTTGCTTAACTCTATGTAATTAAATTTGAAAACTCATTTGGACGGACAATTGCTTTCTGAAGACTCAGGAAACCTAAACAGATCAATATTCATGCCTAGAACTGAGAAATTTTTCAGATTATCCTCAAGAATTATCACTGATGTGAGAGCAACTTTCACCAGGAAGAGGTAGTTGTATGTGTCAGTATGGAAAGTTCTCCGCGGTGCTCTATTAAGTTGATCCTTCAAGGACACACAGGTGCACATCCACACTTAGAGTGTGGGGCCAATTGGTGTAAAATTGAGTACACGAGCACAGAAATGTATGCTCTGTTTTATGTGTAGTTACATTTTTGGGGCACCCAGGAACCTGGACTCTGGAATACTGAGGTTTGGCCCTCAGGCTTATGGGGTAGAAGGAAGATAATTTTTCATTTCATATCGTTTTGATCCATCTGGATCATTTTTTACCATTCTCCTGTCAATTTCTAATGAAAATAAGTAGGAACAAAGAAAGTTTTATGGAAAATGCCAAAGGGATAGCTCCATGACTATTTCTCTTCAATAACCCCAGATACATGCTACAGGAGAGCTTTGAAATGTAGCCAGTTGCAATCCTAACCTATTCTTTTACCACAAAATAATAAAATTGGTTGGGGGAACAGTTTCAAAAGAAAAACAAAACAAAACAAAAAACCCAGTGATTAATACCTACAGCTGTCAGTCTTTAGCAGAAATTTGTCATATTACACAAAGAATTAAATTCATCTTGCATTAAAAATATAACTGAAAGAATTAATTAATTTTTAATGTAATAACTTAAGCAAGCAAATCTTGCATGACTATGAGAGTTTTTGGACTTCTAACAAACTGTCTAATAAAATGTTCTAGTGAAAGTGAACTCAAAAAACAGTTCTCTGATAATTGCTAACATCCAAGATTCCCCTAAATGAGCTGTTTGGTGAAATAATTTGCAAGGGAATTGGATCTTGAGATAAGGACTGATGAATAAGGACTAATTAATAAGGGAATCAGAGGTCAGAGGTTCTATCTGTGGCCCCCATGAACCACAATGCCAGGTGACTTCATCCTTGTGTGGACCATTCCCCATTGACTTGGCGATTGGCTATGTGATTTGTTTAGGATAGACTATTAGCAAGTGTGATGCAAGCAGAAGCTTGATAAATGCTTGCGCATTGGGTTTGTCTTTTTGGAATGCTTCCTCATGGAAACCAGCTGCCACTTAAGAGGTTCAACTGGCCTGAGGCTACTGTGCTTTCAGGATGTCCAGGCTAGCCAATGTAAAGTCACATGGAGAGCTATACCTGATCAGCTCCTGCCTGTTTTAGCTCTCTTGGCTGAAGCATCAGATATTAGAATGTTGAGTGCCACTGCCCTAGCAGGTGGTATCTAAAGCTGAAGACTGCCCAGTTGAGTCCCAGCTCAAATTCATTGTTATTTAAGCCACTAAGTTTTGAAGTGTCTTGTATAGCAATATATAACTGAAACAGAGGGTGAGAGGTCCTAGCTAAGATATGCCTTGAAGAAGAAGTATTTAGCAGGCACCAGAAATAAATATATGAAAAGTGATAGTATTTCTGTTAGTAATGAAGTCAAAGCATTAACTAACTACTTCGCAAAAATTCTGCGGGTAACAGTGTACCACAGATCCTTATGACTCAATCATGGTCCCTGCACCAGCAATGTTGACATGCCCTGGAGGCTTGTTAATTTCTAAAAAAAAAAAAAAAAAAGGGCCGGCCGAGTGGCGCGGTGGTTAAGCGCTGGCTTGGAAAGCCGGCGGCCCCGGTTCGGTCCCACATACGATGGCCAGTAACGCTGCCCTCAAAAAAAATAAATAAATCTCAGGCTCTGCCCAAACATGCTGAATTAGAACCTGCCTCTTCATAAAATTTTCAGGTGTCTAGGTGTCTCATGTTCAAGTCTCAGAAGCTCTGGTCCAGATAAAAGAGCAGATGACTGGGCCTGGATTATGGATTAGTAAAGCCCTGGGATTTCATACTCTGAATTGTGAGCAGGGGAGGATCACGAGCCCCTGTGCACATATGTATTTGAGGCATCTGTCTCCCTTGGAGAACTTTGAAAGGGGGTAATTCATCCGCAGAAGGTCTCACTGCCACCTACAAATCAAATTATCAGCCTTTTATGTTTCCAATTTACAACCAGAAGTTACCAGACCACTGTGGCCATCCTTAGAACATATTTAGTAAGTGTCAATTGTCAAAGCAGAGACATTGTATGACCAAGAAATGGAGGTGAAGGGGATACGTGACCCTATCTGAGAGAGGCTGTGAAGAGAGAGAGAGAAGGGCAATGGCAATGGGTTTCCCAGGTCTCCAAGCCCCTAGACTATGAGTACCTGAAAGGCTGGCCTAGCGGTTCTTGATTTTAATGTGCATAACACTGATCACCATTACTGGTCAAAACATAGGGTGCAACCCATGCCCTGGAGAGTCTATGCCAGAGGGTTTGGTATGGGACCTGAGAATCTGTATGCTAATAAGATACCATAGGGTCTTTAGTCAACTCAGGTGATTCCAGGACAATCCCCTCTAATGTAACTTGAGATGTTAAGAAATTTGACAGTACCAAGCAGTTGTTTGCTAGTAAATTGGTAATCCAGGAGGAAAATAACCCACAGACCTGCTGATTTCTGTAAACATTCTGACTGTTGCAGACTTTAACCATCAGATTTCACCAACAGTTTAATAATCAGCTCCTCAAATTGCTGACTATTTAACAGTCAGTCTCTTGAGCCTGCATGAGCCAAATAACCTGGGTAAGAGAAGCTGTTTTTCTTATTGCAGCACTAACCGGATACTGATGCTAATGCTTCAGCTAAGACCATGATGGCTGCTCACTGTGTTTGACTGACTTATAAACTTTCCCTGCCTTCCTTCTACCTGACAACATCTTAAGAGGCAGGGAGGAGGAAGGAAGTTGAGGCTTCATTCATGCTCTCAGAATTGGTCCTATGTTAAGTGAGGGAGCCCAGGGCCTTGGTGTTCTGCTATGTGGAACTGCTGGCCTTCCAAGAGATCACTTGCTCCTGCATCACTTCTGTGGACCTCAGAGCTTTGTCTCTTAGCTGGAGCTCCATAGCCATGTGGTGGCAGGGTCAACTGTTTTGGTGCTTGGCTGAAGTACAGATACTTGTTGGGTTCTGGTCTCCCTGGAGGTGCTCTAGGCAGCCAGATGGTGCAACCTAGATATGTGAGAGGTTTCTATGTTGTGGGATGAATTTTGAACAATGAAAGGCAGAAACCAGCAATGATTTCCCCTTTCCTCAGTGTCTGCCCTACCCCTATGATCTCTTCCAAGACAGCAGATCACAGGCTTCCCTGAAGAAGTCCCAGGAGACTTATGCCCTGTGGCTGGCCCAGTAAGGCAGCCCCTTTCTTTGGTCTCTGTCCTTTCCTGCCTCACTGTTCTCATCACAAGTCCTGCTTCCTTCAGGTTGGATTCCCCAGGGAAATATTAGCACAGATGCTTTGACAAAGGCTTTGCTTTATGGGGGACCAAAGTTAATATCCATAAGAATTCAAACTGTTCCTGGGGTGCTGTCCTCCCCTCTCTCTGATAGCTTCATAGAATTAGTGTCCCTGCTCTGGCCAGGTGTCCTGGGACTGGAGGGACTGAGTACCTTGTCCAGTATCCAGACTCTGACAGAATGGAACTTCAGGACCCAAGACAATAATAGTCTTGCTATTGGAAGTCCCAGGGTTGGAAAACTGACCACAGCAGGTGAGTCTTCCTTTCTAAAAGCCTTTTAATAATTTTCCAAATCCAAGATTTCCAAATATAACTATATAAATTATAATACATAATATATAATATAATATATGATACATAAATATAATATATTTATATATATTTGGATAACTGGGATTTGGAAAAGATATTAAGAAGCTTTTAGAAAGAAAGACTTCCCTGCCTCGGAAGAAAGTTCCTAAGTTATAAGAAGAAAGCTCTCTATAACTTTTCCCAGAGAGAATCACATTAGTGGTTTAATATATACTTTTCTATATTTGTTCTTAATAATTTATGTATACCTATATCATGTAAAGTGGCATGATTTTGCAGCATTAGTTTTCCTTAATCACTAGTCTCCACTTTCCAGAGACATACTTGAGCCCACCTCAAGGCTTTCAAGGGGTGGATGATTTGCCATTGAAGGTATGCACTGTGACTTATTTACAGCATACTTAATCCCGGTAGTAGACCTTCTGCATCTCATTTCTCAGTCTCACTAATGCATTGCTGTCTGAGCAAATACATCCCACATCCAGGACTCTTTATGGAGGCAGTAGGAGGTCCCAGGTCCCAGGGTGGCTCCTGGTATCTCCCATGCTAGGCTGGTATTTTTGTCCCCTGACAAACCTGGAGGAGAATCTGAGGGAATAGCATATATGTAGTGTTCCATTATCTGCTACAAGCCAGGAATATGCTGTCATGCATTTCTTGTTCAGTTTTACACATTTGCTGTTTTGCTGTTATTGACCACTGAGGACTCTAAAGTGACTCAGAGAAAAAGCCCCAGTAACACTCAATTAAGAAGTTTGAAATAATAAGGACTAACCTGAAAAGAATGAGCTGTTGACTCCTCTGCCCCTGTTATAATCTACAGTAATCACATCCTCATTCACCACCCAGTGCTTCCCCACAGGCCACGAACCCAACAAGGATGTCTTTGGAGACATACAATTATGGTTTTACCACAAACCCCCTCAAACCATTGCAGATTTATTGACCTCAAGAGTCTGTGGGTCAGGAATTTGGACAAGTGCAGTGTGATGGCTTGTCTCTGCTCTTTGCCATTTGGGGCTCCAGCTGAAGGGTTTGGCCCTTGGCTGGGTGGTACCCAGAGCTCCATGTGCTCTCTTCACATAGCATAAAGCACAGCATCTCCAGCACAGCAACGTGGGCCACAGACCCCCAACATATTGGCCCAGGGCTGTAAGAGGCACATGCCCCAAGAGAGAGAAGCAGCTTAGCTTTGTAAATAAATATCACATTGTGAGAAGAGCATGGAATGAACATCTCTCAGTATAGCCCCCTTTAGAAATTCATCATCCAGGGTGCTGTTTCACAGAAGTGACCTCAGTGATCATGCAAGCTAGATGCACAGGGACATATGCCACTGGGCCAGAGAGTGGGCTGGGACTGCATAGGCTGAGGTTCTCTCAGGGAGGACAGCCCAGCAATCAGGGTTTTGTGGAGAGTTTTTGCCTACCCAGGCTTTGATGATACCTGGAGGTGGAGTGGGACCACTGCAGCCTCCAGGCAGGGAACATAGTGGATTTTGGCAATGAAAGGTGTCATGTTGCTGGAGGTTCATCAGTTCATTCAGATCAGGAACCCAGCTAATAGCTGGGGACAAGGTAATAGGGAGGGCTGGTCTCCTCACCAGTATCTCAGTCAAGGGTCCCGGTGTCAGGCTTGATCATGCAGCCATATCCAGGCAAGGGGTAAGGTTTCCTTCATCTCATTCCTTAACCAAGGGGACCTCCCTGTAGAAGGGCCTTTCAACCTGATTCTAGGTCCGCTTTAGTGGTGGATGGACCTGTTGGCCTTTCTGCCTAGTAAGGACAGACCAGGGGCTCTTGTGCCCTGTTGTGTGGAGCCTGTGAAGGCCAAGACTTGTATGTTCCTACAGAGTCTTGGAGGAGCTGGTCAATGGATAAAACATGAAGAGCAGAGAAGAAAGCACACTCCCACAGTGAGTACAGGGGGGCTCCCTGAGCTTGTCTGGAAAGCCTTGCAGCACTCTATCACTGCTTAAACTCAACCCCTTCAGGATTCTTCCTCTCCATTTTCATATTTTATTCTGAAAGCTGTTGGTGACTTTTTACGAAGAGGGTTCCAGAGTCTACCCTGAACTCACATTTTTCCCAAGATGTGAATGAGATGGGGCTGGTAGCAGGACCTGTATGGCTGAGTTCTCCAGGTACAAAGTGCTACTGACTGTCCATTGTGGACATGGACAGTCATGGGTTAGGCTGTGAAGACCATTGTTCCACCTGTTTGCCCCAAAGAAAAGTGGGGTCAGGATTTTGGGGGAACAGATGGGAGTTGGCATCATGTTTGGAGCCCATTCGAGTGGTTGACTCTCAGCACCACTGGCTCAGGAAGGCTCTTCTGAGCTGTAGGTTATTGTGTCCTCTGGACTCATAGAAATGGAATGGAAGGTAGAGAAATGTTGTCAGGAAGTGGAAAGAGAAAGAGGCTCAAGCAGTTTCAAGTGTGACCTCCCAAGACAGTGGTGGGTCACACAGCTTGGCAGCTCTGTCACCCAGGGTGTAGGATGGAGGCTATGTGGCTTAGACCCCAAGTAAGATGAACACTGTTGGGAGATGCTGTGGTCTGTGGCCTCATAAAGAGTCATGCCTGCCCTTCCTGCTGCTGGAGCATGGTCATGTGTGTGGGGCATGCCAACCTTCTTGGGCCTGCCCTTGGTACCCATTATCTCCAGAGCTGCCCTGCTGGAGCCAGGGAGTCTTTTCAGGTTAGGGCTGATCCATTACAAATGCCAAGATGTCTGGAGCTTCCATCTGCTAGTCTGCAGGCTCCACCAAGGTCCTCCATACAGCCAAGCTCACTGTGGACTACTTCTTGGAGCTGGGCTTCTGTTCTATTTCTAAGATATCACATGTCCTCATATGACTAGAATGGGACTTGGTACCTTTGCACAGTTTTGGTTCAAATAAAATAATGACTCTTGTTCATGATGTAAAAGAGGGGAGCTGGTATCAGCATGAGCCTAGCAATGACAGTGTGTGAGTAAAGAAGGATGCTGGTGGCTCACTTAGCTGGCTAGGTGGTGGGAGAAAAGGAGGGAGAGAGGAGCATCTTAACCCAACAGAGTTTCTGAGAACTCCCAGGGCCCCAGAACGTTGGAGACTAGGGGCATTCTTTGCTCACAGGGCCAACCTCCAACACCCAATAGCCTTGCCCAACACTGAGCCTAAGAGGCATATGTGAGCCACATCTCTGCCTGGACAAGGAGATGTATGGGCTCTTAATTAATTTAAACATTCCTTAATCATCCTCAAATGGAGCTCCCAGTGAGAGTTGCCATGGCCACAGGGCTCTGGTGAGTGTGGAGCCCTTTGTACCTTCACATCAGTCACTCTCCACTCACATGGGTAGCTTAGGCTCTGAGGCCCTGGTGCTGCAACAGTTACAAGTTACTTGACACTGTTCCTTCTGTGACTCCTGAGAACTCCTGTGGTGTACCCTGGCTAGGAACCTGTCAGGGCAGGGGGTCATGGTAATTTGTAGCCAGCTTCGGTGTTTCCCACATGTCTTCATAGCAATACCACCAGAGAGAGACTTTAGGTCAGAGACTTTTGCAACACTGGGCAGAAGAGAAAACAGAGGTTCACAAAGGACCAGTTACTCATACAACCTCATGCTTGGTGAAGATGCTGATGATACTGGGCAGTTCCATGATGCTGAGTGCCAAGATGGGGTCAAATGCTCTCCATTCAGTACCCCAGTAGCATATCAATAAGTACAGGCATCATTCTGCATTTCAGGTGAAGGGAGAGGCTCAGAGGTGGTGTGTAATTTGCCCCATGTGAGTTGTTGAGATATGATTCCAAAGTTGTGAGTGCTCTGGTTTGGGAGGGAGGCAGGGCTCAGGGTTGACCAAGTTTCTCACCTCTGTCCTAGTATTGAGATGTTGCAGGATGCTGAGCCATCTCCCTCCACTGCCCACCCTGCAGTGTGTCACTGAGGCTGTGGCCCTGGAGCGGGAAGGCAGGGCAAGGTGGGGTTACATTGTGGGCTCCATGTGTGGTGCTGCTGCACTTCAAGCACAACTTGGAACATACATCAGCCCATTAAGTACCCCAATCATAACTGTCCCCATTCAGAAGTGAGTTGAATCTAGAAGGCTGCAATGTCTCTTTCCAAAGGGGTTAAATCTTTCTGGCTTGTGCCAGCAATCAGGAATGGCACAGAAGCCAGGCCAGATGTATGACAGTGCCACATCAGCTGCAACTGTAGTGAGGGGACACAGTGGGTGGAGGGGTTGCGAGTGCCTGATGCTGTCAGCTGGGCCCACATCCCATAATTAATGTCTCTTGCCCTTTTGTCCCCAGCCTTCTAATTAGGGCAAGACATGATTATTTGTGTTTTCCGGCGGCTTTTTCAAATTTTTTTCCCCTACTAGGCTAAGTGGGGCTGTTATACCTAATAGTGTTAGATAATTGTGGGTTACATATGTCAGACATTCATTCATTTTCAGAGCACAGAACTGTTGCTTAACTTCCTGTCTCTGCTCTGGGCTGAGAATGAGTGTGGGGCTGTTCCTCCTGCCTGATGCATCTCCTTTCTTCATGAGCCATTTTATCCACAGTGGACACAAACCTCAGAGAGCTGCGATAACCACACAGCTGGGGAGGGGCTGATGTGAATGCAGACCTGGATATAAAATGATCCTTTTTCTAGAACACAACAGCCTGCAGTGACTGGCACTTGTTTACCTGGGGAGGCGCAGGAGCATCCACAGGTTTAGCCTCCATTGCTTGTAAGACCAAAAGTTTGAGTCACCAAAGCTAACAGAAATTCAGTTTGTTACTTTCTAGTGCCTACCTAAATAACTCAAAATAGGAAAACCAAGACCCCCTTGGATAGCCCACCCAGAATCCATAGGAAGTACTTGCAAGCAGGATATTGGATGTGGGCTAAGGGCTGATTCTTCCAGGGCCAGAAGACTCATGTATGGATGTGGCTTCTTTCTGTCACTTCTGCTGCCTCCACGGAAATTCTCCATGAGGCCACATGGCTGTGTTTGCAAGGGCAAGGCACACACGACAGTGCCACCTCCCTGTTCAGATTCTGAGCCATATCTCAGTTCATGCTCAAGGCAGGGGCACCCCACCTGCCTCTTGGTATACCATCCCCCACAACCCACCCTAAGGCCCTTGCACCTGAAGAATTACCCTAATCTAGCCCTTGCCCATCAGACAGGACCCATTGCCCTTCACCTTGTCAGGGTCTAGTTCAGTGACCTGTTGGCAATTCAGGCCTTCTAACTGCTTTCCCAATGCATCTCCTGTTTCTTTCCTAGTTTTATTCCACGCTTTTCTCTTCCTGGCAAGTTATCACTCACCCCACCTGTCACCACTAGCCATTTCTGAATCCTGCTCCTTCCCTTCTCCTTGAAGCCTGTCCCATACTCCCCCCATCCCAGAAGCGTTTCCTGGTCCCTTCTAAACTGTGAATACTCACCTGTCCTCTCTTGTGACTCTTGTAACTTCCCTAAGCTGAGAGGTTCAGGACTGTCTTTATCCCATGTGCCTTTGATGCCCCAACATTGTGTGTTGCTCCACATTGTGTGTTCAGCAAATGCAGGAACCACAGCCTCCAATATGCAAAATTGTTCGTGAGGTTTTCATTAAACCATAAATAGAGAACACTTAGGACAAGATAAGGGGTTAATGGGTAAGGTTAAACTTGGAGCACTGTTGGTACTTAGTGTCAGACCTCCAGTCTCTGGCCTCTGATCACTCCCAATTCTTCACATCATCCTGCTTTGGTGCCTGTGGAAACCCACTGTGGTTGATTTGCCGTGGGGACTGCTCAGTGCCCTTCTGAATGCTTCCCTTTCCTACAAAACATCCTATGGGACTCCTCTTAGGACTGTTATCTCTTTTCACCTAGATAGTCATTCATGTTTGTTTAATCCTGAGGTCTGACAATTAATTTTGTGAACTTGCCACTGTGTGCTTACATTGGCAGCACTGTAAAAACAGCTTGATAAGGTTTCATAACCTTGGTGTATCAGTGTCTCACAGCTGTGTTCATGTCGACATGTGGTGGTGTTTTGCCAAGTGGCATTCATTATTGTTGTTGCATGTTTTTGTGTGCTATCGTGAGAATGTCTGAGCTTGAATTAGAGCAATGAAAAAACATAAAATTTCTTGTTAAACTTGGCAAGAATGGAAGTGAAATCAGAAACATGTTCATCCAAGTTTACGGGGATAATTCCATGAAGAAAACAGCAGTGTACAAATGGATTAAACGTTTTTCTGAGGGGAGAGAACACATCACTGATGAAGAGAGGTCAGGGTGGCTAATAACAAGCAGAAGTGATGAAAACATTTCAAAAATTCATCTAATTGTGTATCAAAATTGTTGGCTGACTGAGAAACATAGCAGATCAAGTAAACATCGATAAATAGTTTAGGAAAACCTTAACTGAAAATCTTGGCATGAGAAAGGCTGTGTGCAAAAATGGTCCCAAAGGACATCTTGCATCATGACAATGCACCAGCTCACACAACACTGTGAGGGATATTTTAGCCAGGAAACAAATAACTGTATTGGAACACCCTCCTTACTCACCTGATCTGGCTCCCAATGACTTCTTTCTTTACCAGAAGATAAAGGAAATATTGAAAGGAAGACATTTTTATGATGTTCAGGACATCAAGGGTAATACAATGACAGCTCTGATGGCCATTCCAGGAAAAGAGTTCCAAAATTGCTTTGAATGGTGGACTAGGTGCTGGCGTTGGTGCATAGCTTCCCACAGAAGGGGAGTACTTCAAAGGTGACTGTGGTGATATTCTGCTGAATATCACTGAGTTATGTAGCACTTTTGAGTTATGTGGCACTTTTTGTAACAATGAGTTATGTAGCACTTTTTCTAGGATGAGTTCCTGAACTTAGTTGTCAGAACTTCATATGTATTATATAATTCATGCCACACATTCTCACATACTCACACTCATAGTCACACACACACACACACGCTCACTGTCACATACACACACATCCTCACATATACACACACACAGGACTGTGCATTCTTTCTCTTTCCCTCCAGGTGGACTCCACATAGCCCAGTGCCTAGAACATGGCAGTTGGTCAACAATGTTTGTTGAATGAGTCAATTCAGAGTGAATGCATGAATAAATGAATGCACTCTATTCTTTTTTTTTCATTCTTTTTATTAGTTTCAGGTGTACAACACAACGCAATAGTTATACTCTTTACCCCCCAAAGTTCGCCACCCCACTTCCCCCATACCATACATATCTATTACAATTCCTTTGACTCCCTTCCACAGTATACTCCAAATCCCATGACTATCAATATATTCAGTTACAGTTGGCATACAATATTATACAATATCAGCTTCAGGTGTACAGTGCAGTGTTCAAGCCTCTACCCCATCCAAAATTTTTACATTATTATATTCCCCGAACTGTGTTTCATATCCCTGTGGCAATATTGTAGTTGTCTATTTATGCTGTCCCTACCCCTTCCCCCTTATCCCCACCCCCCTCCCAACTAGCAACCCTCAGTTTTTCCTCTATATCTATGAGTCTGTTTACTTTGATCATTCATTCAGTTTTTCAGATTCCACATATAAGTGAGATCATATGGTACTTGTCTTTCTCCGACTGACTTATTTCACTTAACATAATAGTCTCTTCACAACGTTATCAATTACATTCCCAGAACTGCCCACATATCCCTGCGGCAACATTGTAGTCACCCACCTATGCTGTACCAAACCTTCCCCCTCTCCCTCATCCCCACTCCCTCCCAGCCAGCAACCATCAGTTTTTCCTTTATATCTGCTTGATATGACTTCAATCTTCTTAAATTTACTGAAACTTGTTTTGTGGCTTAACGTGATCTATCTTGGAAAATGTCCCATGTGTACTTGAGAAGAATGTATATTCTGTTTTTTTCAGGGTGAAATGCTCTGAAAATATCAACGAAGTCCAGCTGGTCTAAAGTGTCATTTAAGGCCCCTCTTTCTGTGCTGATTTTCTGTCTAAAGGGTCTGTCCATTGGTGACAATGGGGTGATGAAGTCCCCTACTATGATAGTGTTACTGTTGATTTCTGTCTTTATGTTTGTCAAAATCTGTTATACGTAATTAGGAGTTCCTATGTTGGGTGCATAGATGTTTATTAGGGTTATAGTGCCCTTCTTGGTCTTTTACCGTAGTCATTCTAAAGTCTATTTTGCCCAAAATAAGTATTGGTACTCCAGCTTTTTTTCCCCTCTCATTTCCATTTGCATGAAATATCTTATTCCATCTGTAAACAGCATATACATGTGTCCTATTTTCTTATCCACTCAGCCACTCTCTGTCTTTTGATTGGAGCATTTAGCCCATTCACATTTAAAATGATTATTGATAGGTGCATATGTATTGCCATTTTGTTATTTCTATTCCTAGTCTTCCTGGGTTAGCTTCCCTTTCTTTTGTTTAAAAAGCCCTTTTAACATTTCTTGCAATGCTGGCTTGGTGGTAATGAATTCCTTAAGCTTATTCTTTTCTGAGAAGCTCTTTATTTCTCCTTCAATTTTAAGTGATAGCCGTGCTGGGTAGAGCAATCTTGGTTGTAGGCCTTTATTTTGTGTCACTTTGAATATCTCCTGCCACTCCCTTCTGGCCTGCAGAGTTTCTGTAGACAAGTCAGCTGTTAGTCTAACAGGAGTTCCTTTGTATGTAACCTGCTGTCTTTCTCTTGCAGCCTCTAGGATTCTGTCTCGGTCTTTAACCTTTGCCATTTTAACTATGATGTGTCTTGGTGTGGACCTGTTTGGGTTCAGCTTGTTTGGAATCCTCTGTACTTCCTGGGCATCTATATTGATTTCCTTCACCAGGGTAGGGAAGTTTTCAGTCATTATTTTTTCAAATACATTTTCGACCCCTTGCTTCTTCTCTTCTCCTTCTGGTATTCCTATGAGTCGAGGGTGGTTGCGCTTCACCTTGTCCCATAGAGCTCTTAAACTATTTTCATTGTTTTTTATTCTTTGGTCTTTTTGTTGTTCCAGCTGGGTCATTTCTGCTATTTTGTCTTCCAAATCGCTGATCCGATCCTCTGCTTCATCTATTCTATTGGTGATTCCTTTGAGTGTGTTCTTCATTTCAGTTGTTGTATTCTTTAGCTCCAACTGCTTGTTTTTTATGATATCTCTATCCTTCCTTATGTCCTCACTAAGTTTGTTAAACATTCTTATCATCAGTGTTCTAAACTCTGTCTCTGAAATGTTGGATCCCTCTGTTTCATTTGGTTCCATTTCTAGGTTTCTTCTGATCTTTTACTTGTGACATGTTTCTTTGCTTCCCCATTCTGACTGTCGCTCTGGGATTGCTTTGATGTATTAGGTAGATCACCAGGAGAGCCCTGGCTGGATCACGCAGGCACACAGCTCACAGCCCAACACTCCCAGGAAAACTCCCAGTCTCAGCCTGTCCCAATCAGCCACTTGCAGATCAGGCTGAGCAGCCCGACAACCAATCACCAGCCTGGCATCGCTGCAAGCACAGTGCGGAGAGCGCGAAACCGATGAGGCTTACGCACTCCCGCATCTCAGTGAGCAGCCTGTTGGAGCCAGAGCACACCCACCAGGCATGTCCCTGGCAACGCAGCACAAGCCTTGCGGAGGGTGGGGATCCGAGGCGGCTTGCGTACTCCCGGGTCTCAGTGAGCAGCCTGTTTGTGCTGGACGGCACCCGCCCAGTGTTTCCCTGGCAACACAGTATAAGCCGGGATGAGGGTGGGGATCCAAAGCCGCATGTGCTCACACACGCACTTCCTTGCCAATTCCACCAGACCAATGAGGTCCCGGACCTGATACTCTGTGGGAGGGCCCAACCCTGACAAAATGGTGCCCTCCTTACACCACTCGCATGCAGGCTCCACACCAGGGGAACAACAGTCCAAAAACCTCCAGCCTTTGCACCAAAGTTGCTCAGTTCAGTCCGTCCCCGCAGGCTCCTGGGCCCGGCTCACACAGCCACTCTCTCCACCAGGAACCAGGTAAGTGCTCACCGGCGAGCAAGCCTGTGTGGCAGCCCCACTGATTCTCTATCTGCTCTTAGCCTCACTGAGCTGGGCAAAGAGAGTCCTCACTAATTTACTGCCAGCTATTTGGAACTTCTCTCTCCAGCAAAGGAACTCTGGACTGGTGAACTTGGAGTGCGGACGGAGGTTCTCTCCCCCAACTGGAGAAGCCTCCCGACAGCTGGGTCCTCCCTAACGGGGTTCGCCCTCTCTCATCTCCACCCGTCCTACCAGACCTGACATGGCCTCCTCTTTAAGTTCTTCCTTTAGTGGTTCTGTTCCTCCAGTGTTCCGGGGACCTCCAGGGTTGAATGCTGTATAATTTGTTTGTAATTTTGGTGTGATCCTGGGAGGTAGTTAGCACAATGTCTATTTCACCATATTACCAGAAGTCCTCTGAATGCACTCTATTCTAATATCCCTCTGAGACTCAGCAATTACAGCCATGTTTAATCTGTCACTTGCTAAAGGTATGTAAATTTTCCAATGCTATGCTCCAAGAAAGTCTAGAGGAGAACATGATTTTGGCCATTGATCTGGCATCTGAATTAATTTACAGTACAGTCAGCAGATCATCATGTCTGATAGCATCAACTATGAACTCAGCAGTGAATAGTGATCCCAGTGCTGTTTATGGAATTAGATCAAGCCAATTTTAAAGAAATCAAAGAATAGAAACTGAGAGAAAAATGTAAGAAAGGCAATGAGGAGAGACACGGGAAGGCCTTAAGCAAGTCCACTCAGCCCCATGCTGGTAAGGAGGGGGAGCAAGGGTCTCGGATGGGGCAACTGCTAGTTGGCAGTGGGGTAGAGAGGGAAGATGCTTGGGAAAATGTGGATTTATAGCCATCTCTCCAAAGAAAGCCTGGGTGGGAACCAAAAAGAAAATTATCTTGTAAAATATTCATTTCTCTAAATTTATGGCAGCAATTACTCCTTAGGCTTCGAGCACCCTGACTGAAGACTCGGCAGGTGTGTGAAGACTTTCAGGTATGCTGGGAATGGGGAAGGGAAGTCACTTCTCTCAGGACAGCCAGGCCAAAGCACCTGGCTGTCTCCCATCCTCCAGCTGGAGTCAGAATCCTAGGATTTTGGGACTTGGCAGTTTCCAAGCTTTGTTGCTCACCAGAACCACCTCAGGTCTTTAAACATGCAAATTCCTGGACCCCAGTCCTGGAGATTCTGAGTCCTCACTCAAAGTAGGAGCTAGGATCCTGTGTTTGTAACAAGTTCTGCAGGACTGGACATCCAGCCCCAGAGCTTGGGACTACAGACTCTACCTCAGGTTCATGGAAATGCAGACACTGCCATGTGGAGAGAGTGCCAACTCACAGGGGAAGGGTAGAAAAAAATTGGCCATCCCATCATGATTCTCACTGCACTCTGAGGGCCTTTGGGTGTTGGCAGCCATCACTGGGGTTTCTTCTCCAAGTCACGTGTCGAGTTTCCAGCTCCTGCTCCTGATGGGGTTGTTTCTGGAATGCCTCTGCTCCATCTGCCTGTTTGGCCTCCTTCCTCTCAACTTTGTGCATCGCCTGGCTCACTTGCTTGACCACCAACCTGTTGCTATTCATCTCCCTCCACATCGGCCTCTCCGTGTCCTGGCTGATCTCACACCACCCTCAGCTCCCTGGAAACTGACTCAGCCTTTGGCAGAGATGTTCCTTGTTCTGAAGAAAATGCTATAGGGAAGACAGCTCTTCTTTTGGTGTTCTGGGTCCATTTCCTCCAGTGTGGCTCTGGGGGCAGTTGTCAGAGTCCTTCTGGTCCCATGATAGACTGGGGAAACAGGTCACCTAGCCTTACCTGCCTAGCAGTTGTCTATATGGGGGCAGGGCTGCCAAGGTCCTTGGTGGTGGACGTTTACTTTGCCTCCACTGTCAGCAGGTTCCTGTCTGGCATTCATTTCCCCAAAGGGGTGGGAGGTGGGCTGTATCCAGGATGATGGGCTCTTGGGCCCCCAGCAAAGCCCCCCTCAATTGACTCCAACTTAGACCCATTGTCACTTGTTTTCAAAAGCAGACCCAAGACAAGGACTTAGTCCCAGGGAACATAAATGAGGAGATGGGGTGTGGGACAATGAAGGCACAGAAGCCAGTTTAAAAAATGTGAATAAACCCACTCTGGATAGTTACTCAAATGAAGTGGATGCCCTACAACAACCTGTACACACACGTTTATAGCAGCTTTATTCATAATCTTCACAAACTGTCCAAATGAAACAACCCAAATGTCCTTCAGCTGGTGAGTGGATAGTAATGAGGAAGGAACAAGCAATGCTCTCAAAAGCTTGGGTGAGCCTCAGAGACAGGCTCAGAAGGCTGTGTGCTCTGCGAATCTGCCCCTGTTCCATGCTGGAAGAGGCAAAACTGCAGGTGAAGGGAAGGTGAGTGGTTGCTGTAGGTTACAGGGGGCAGGTCACCAATAAAGGGAAGGTTGGGTTTTCAGGGGGTGATGACACTTCTGTAACTTGACCGTGATGGTGGTTATTACAGGGTTGTGTGTATTGTCAAACTTGCAGAACTGTACACAAGAAAAGGTGAATTGTGGGCTCACAATGAATCAGCAAAGCTGGGCACTATGCTGTTGTATATATGAGGATGTGAAGCCAGGACACATTTTTTTTTTTTTGAGGGCAGTGTCACTGGCTGTCATATGTGGGACCCAAACCAGGGCCACTGGCTTCCCAAGCCAGCGCTTAACCACTGTGCCACTCAGCCGGCCCAAGCCAGGACACTTTTTTTTTTTTTAAAGATTTTATTGGGGAATTGGGGTTGGGGAATCAGGGAAGGGGAACAGACAAGTTGCAGTCTTTTTGTTCGTCAGTCTAGTTGCAGAGGATGTTGCTTCACTGGCCCATGTTGGTATCGTCATTGTGCTCTTCCCGGGTGAGGCAGATCGGTTGCCGGTCTCTGGATGTCACTTACCATGGCTATTAGCAGCTCAAGGCTGGCTGCCTGCCACTCATGCTGGCTGCGGGCCACTCACTGTAACCTATGGCAGCCACTGCAGCAAGGGCTGCAGCCTACACTGTCGCTGGGGCTTGCACAGCCCAGCTCCGGGTGGAGCTGTTGTTAGCTGTGGAGGGCAGTGTTACTGGCCCTCATCTGTGGGATCCGAACCGGGGCCGCTGGCATCCCCAAACCAGCTCTTAACCAATGCACCACTCAGCTGGCCCAAGCCAAGACACTTTTTAGAGGCGAAAGTGAACGGGAGACATGGGTGCTGAGCCAGGCCTCTGAGGAGAGGTGAGTGGTCTTGGGACCTGAAGTTTGGAGGCCGCAGGGGCTCCTTAGAGGCAGGAGTGCCACTGCTTGCTGTGGAAAGCCAGCAAGTCTGAAAGGAAGAATGAACTCCAGCAGGGTTTTGAAGATCAGATCTCAGTAGGCTGAGGGGCAGAAGTGGGAAAAAGGACAGCCCTGGGCATGTTCAGAAGCACTTCAAGCTGTAGAGTTGGGGGAGACAAGGTTGGGGCCTCAGGCTTCCCACCCTCCAGCAGAGTCTCAGGGCTGGGACTTGGTGCCAGTGGTATATTTGGAAGGTGGAAACAATGTTGGGAGTGGGGGTGAGTGTGAGGGTGGGGATGGGAGTGGGGAAGTGAGATGAGACAGGGAAGAAGCCACTCAGAGAAGACATTGAAGAAGAGGTGACAGTTGTGGGTGCCACATCAATCCCTCAAGGAACACTTAAAGACTGAAGATCATCTCAGCACTGTGCCCAAGTGAAGAATCTGGGTTTTATTCACAAAATCATTCCTATCACCATGTGCTGAGGCTGCTTCTGGCATTAACTTTGTGGTCCCATGGCCACTCAGGCAGAGTCTTCCTTTGTAAGAAGAGGAACCACCTGTCTGCTGAGAGGAGTCTCCATCTGACTTCTCTGAGCCTCGGTTTCCCTAATTGTAAGTTGAGAAACTAATGCCCCACTTGCCTACCCCACATGGGCATTTCTTGAGAGGATCAAATTTAATCAGATTCAAATATGTATGTATAATACTCTGTTTCCCAAATGACTAATGCTGAGGGAAATAAACAAGTGCATAAAATAAAATATCTGTCCTCAAAAAAATTGTAAGATACAGAGGAAGTTACAGTTAATAACCAGGAATCAAGGCTGAATTAATAATCACAATGACAATAGCACTGTGACCACCTTCTTCATGCAATGCTGTGCCTGTGCTGGGCATTACCTGCCTTAC
Source organism: Aselliscus stoliczkanus (assembly GCA_033961575.1). Classification (NCBI taxonomy): domain Eukaryota; kingdom Metazoa; phylum Chordata; class Mammalia; order Chiroptera; family Hipposideridae; genus Aselliscus; species Aselliscus stoliczkanus. Next base: position 47,280,745 of record CM066738.1, read on the forward strand.
CTCATTTGCTTCTCACTGCAGTTCTGTGTGAGGGGCAGGCCCCCTCAATTAATGATGAGGAAATCAAGGCTCAGAGAGGTTCAATAATATGCCAGTGAGTGGGATGGCAAAACCCAGATCATCCTGCTGATCCTAAAGCCTGTGAGTATAACAGCTTCATTACTGAAATTAATAGGAATGGAGACAGTGAAACTCTGATGTCTTCTTAACCTTCTTATATCTTCAACCCAGCAGTGCCTGGCACAAACTAAATCTCTGACTTTTTCATTAAAACATGAAATATATCACACATAAAAGTAATATGTATAATGTGTATGTACACTGTAAGAACAATCAACAGCACCCCACCCAGCCTGAGAAAGGGAATGCTGCTGGTGGTGCCCAAGCTGCCCTTCGGCGATTGCGACCTCCTCCCCAATCCATGGGGAATAACCACCATTTTGAATTGTGTGCTCTTAGGTTCCAGCTTCTCATTGCCTTTTTTTTTTTTTTTTTAGAGGGCAGTGTCACTGGCCCTCATATGTGGGACCCAAACCGGGGCCGCTGTCTTCCCAAACCAGTGCTTAACAACCACACCACTGGCCAGCTCTCATTGCCTTTTAATCACCTATGTGTGCTTCATTATAGTTTAATTTTTCTTCATTGAACCAGATCTAAATGGATGACATCATGTATGTTCTGTGACTTGAGTTTTTTTGCTCACTTGTGTTTTAAGATTTATTCTTTTGATGTGCAATAATTTTTAGCATTCCAGAGTTTCCTCCATGGCAGCATTAGTGGCAGTGAGCCTGTAATAAATGCTTTTGGTTAAGTGACTTGATAAAGAATCACAGGTGCCTCAGCACAGAGGATACAAAGAGGAATACTGAGTTTGCTGACAGCCTGAAGACAAGGCTTGGTGATGGATCTGCATTTACCTGGGCCTTCTTTGATGAGTACCTGTGTGGATTGGGGGCAAGTTGGGGGAGGGGTTGCGGGGACCTAGGCAGGACAGGGCATGCCATTCTGAAGGATCAGCATGACCAAAGGTGGGGATGGGGGAGAGGTAGCGAAAGGCATTACCTGGGGCCAAAGTTAAAATTTCAATTCCATGTGCAGACATTGCTCCTCAGAGGAGGTTCTTAGACTCGTGCCCTGAAGGGAATGAGGCCAGGTCCTGAGGACCTCCTGATGCCAGAGTCTCCCCTGCCTCCGAGCAAGAGGGCTGAAGTACACACACACTGCTAAGACCCATTGGTGAGCACCAAGTCATCTAGTATTTCTAGATGAGACCCCTAAATGTGGTCATTCACAAAGTCCAGAGAGGCCCTTCACAGTTTTCTTCTTGTAGCATGCTGCTTTCCTCAGGTTTTGCCTATCCATGACTGTCCCTGGGACACATGTTCACAAGATAGAGGCTGAAAAAAAAATCAGGATGGTCCTGGTCAATTCAGGACAGCTTGTCAACCCTAGCAAATGAGATCCTTTGGAATATAGCCTTCTGAGCCATGTGTTCCCACTGTCTGTGGATCTCTTTGTTTCTTCTGTGCAATGGCTTCTGCTTCAGGACCTGTGAAGAGTTAGAAAACATAAGGGCCAGCTTGATGTTTCTGAAATCAGGGTATGTCCTGGAGAGGGCCAGCTATGAGGCTTCCTTTGGGTCAGGTGGTATGGGGCTTGCCCCTCAGGATGAGGAGATGGGGATCCACTCTGCAGGACCTGTGGAAGGTTTGTAAGCAGAATTATGATGGCAATGTGTGCAATTTTGTTTGTTTGTGTGTGTGTGTGTGTGTGTGTGTGTGTGTGTGAGAGAGAGAGAGAGAGAGAGAGAGAGAGAGAGAGAGAGAGAGAAGGAACCAGTTTGCCTCTTAACCCTACAAAAACAATCACTTTTGAGTCATTTATTGAGGAAAAAAAGAGTTAAAATCCCAAACTAGAGTAAAGTTAAGGAACAAATTGGTGGCTCAGTGGTAGTAGATGAACTGAAAAGCAGGAGAAGTTCAAAGCCACTTCCCCTTCATCCTCATTATATAAGCTTAACAAAAGTTTGGAAAGAACCATGCAAAATTAGCCCCTGGAGCATGAGAGATGCATCCGGAAAGGTATGCATTGTAAAGAGGAGGGGCCTCATCATCACCTGTTTTTCACCTGCACATGTGCAAGGTAGAGCTGCAGTCACAGACAGATTCCATACACCAGGCAGGAAATTAACCTCCCTGCATATGGGTCACATCCCACTCCATAATTATGTTAAATATTCCACCACCACCACCCACCACCCCCCCGCACACATACAATGTAGACACATCAGAAAGAGAACATGCAAGGGATGTGACAGCTCTGCATGCACCTTCAAAATGTCCTTTGTTCTCTGAGTTTCTCAACTTGGTAGGACACTTTCACAAGGGACAGCTTTTGCCAATGAGCTGCTCAGGTCCCTGGAGTGCTGCCTCAGGATGCCTGGGGTGGAAATCTCTTCCTAGGAGTCTTAGAGTAAGTTCACTTTATTTGTAATAGGGGGCTTGGGAGGACTGAGGTTCATGATGACCAGCAAGAAAAGCTGGCAAGCTGGAATCTTGTGCTTGCTACTCTGTTGCCAGCAGTATATACTGTAATGACTCTTTTGATGGACAGGGTCCTTTTGTATGATGACATAAGCTGGACTGTATTGTGCACATGATGCTGAGTGTGTTACTGTATAGGGCTGTAAACCCATCTCGTCCATATGGGTATTTGATATTGATTAAAAGAATGTAATTCTTTTACATTATGATCTTATTTTATAGCATTTTTACATTTTACATTACACAATTTCAAGGGTAATTTTGACCACATGAGATTTTCATTTTATACTCTTTTAGAAATTATTTCAAGATACAGCTCCAGAGTATTACCTGAGCTCTTGTAACACCCAAGTATAGTGATCTTCATCATCCACATAATTAATTATTATTATCAGAGCTTGTGTCTGTTACCTCTGGTGTGACAACACTGATCTCACTCTTCATCCTGGCAATCCTAAATTCTTACATATCTCTTCTCACAAACCTCCTATATCCTTTGCTGATGGTTACAGAGAGGGAGTCATGGGCAGAGAGTTCTACCCATGACTTTGGCAGGAAGGGAAGAGAAGGGAAGGGAAAGGGAGGGAAGGGCACCATCTTGGGGCAGAGGACATGAGCATTGCAGAGCAGCAAATTGAGTTGGCCTCAGGCCCCTCTGTGTGGTATTCCATCACTAATAACACATGAGATTCACAAACAGATCTGAGCATTTGAGTCACAAGGTTCTAAGTGTCTTATGTTCCAGGACTCTGTGTCAATAGCACCTGAGTGGGCTTCAGGGCATCTCAATGTCACTCTCTTCAATTGGCCCACCCCTCACCATCCCCACTTGCCACCCCCCACACCCATCCTGTTCCTTGTCTATTTCTTCCTGACCTCTCCATGCTCTGTGATTACTTTATTGGCTATTGTTTTGTAGGCTTATGTCTTGCCCCATGGAGGGTGGACCTTTCTCTTACTGATTCCCATTACCTTTGAGCTCAGAGTGGCATCAAGCACTGAGGAGGTCTGCAATAAAGATGTGTTGGATGAGTGGGTGCACAGCTAAGTATTCATGCTGATTAGGTTGGAATCAATCTAGGAGGGACTAATGTTCAGATTGGACAGGGATCCTTATAAGCTGAGACAGTGGTAAAAAAAGGCTTTGTAGGGAAGGTGGGCCTTGACTGGCCTTGGCAGATGGGCAGCATGTGGCCTTGTATCAGAGGGCAGAGCTCCTGGACTACCATCGAACACCTTCTAGCTACTGCACATGTTGGGGGGGCGGGCTGTTATTAGAATTCTGAGTTGACCTTTGACATTCCAGGACAGTTGTGCCCAGCTGGTGAAAAATCTCAGTCTTATCAAATTTGAGCCAGAGTGTGAGATCTCTGCTGGAAGTTTGGGAGTGGAAGGCCCCAAATGGCTGCTAAGGACCAGGGGAGTATGTACTTGTGGGTAGGGGATGGGGAGAGAAAATGGGAATGACATGGGGCTCCACTACATTGGGTTGCTTTATGAGGGTTCAAAAATGCTCTCAGTTTGCAGAGGAGGCGCAGTAAGCAGACCCCCGGGCAGTTCAATTGCTTGAAGTTTCTTTGCTCAAGGTCTACCCTCCAGGAGCTGTGGCTTCGGTGTGGGTAGAGGAGCTGGCCTGGTTCATTTTCAAAGGAATCAAATTTGCTTTGCAAACTTTAAAAATGAAAACATATTTATTTTTCTTTTTGGCACACAACTTAGAAGTGACGAGAGTTTTCCCAACTGTACCATCATAAGCCACCTCTGCTCCCAGAACAACCAACCTGAGTTTTAGTCCAGAAGGAGATCTTTCACATGTGATAAGCAGGTGAAAATTGAGAATGTTTGATTACACAGGGGACACAGAAAGTAAAACAGTATAAACTGCCATGATTCTGCAAATCATGGCTCTGCAAACATTTGCACTAAATATTAAGGACACCCTTTCCATGTAGTTCTGCTAATAAGGGCCTTCTGCAAAACAAACAAACAAAACAAAACAAAATAAAATAAAATAAAATAAAAAACAAGCCTACTCTCTTTTGTAGACAGAAAGACAAAAGTTTGCCCCATGCTATGGATTCCTAGTGGATTTGTTAACACTATCAAGCTTGTCTTTATCAAAGTGATTCTGTGTGGGCTGAATACCCACTGCAGTGTCAGTGAGCAGTGCACCTCCTTTCCATGGAACCCCAGAGGGTTCCTGCCAGAGCAGGAGCTGCTTTGTGTTGAACAGTGGCAGAGGGAATATTTGGATAATATAGGGAAAATGTGCAGGTCTGGGAATCCAGGGGTGAGTGAGTTCTGGAACTGATCACTGCAGAGGACTGAGTGTCATCTGTGAGAAGGGAAGAAGGTTGGGGTGGGTGGGAACAAAGTTAGGTGTGTGAGGGCGCTTCACAAACTGCAGTGTGGATTGTTGATTTTATGTGGGAAGGAGGAGGCACTTGTGGTTAGTCTCTAGCGGCTCATGAATTCTGGGCAAATCTTTTCACCTCTTTGAGCTTCCACTTTCTAAAATCTCTGTTCTCATTTCTCAGACCTCACCAATGGGGATTGTTGTAGGCTAGGTTCTCCAGGGAGCAATTTCAGGGTGGAGGATAAAAAGCTTATTGGGGACTAACACATATGAATTGGAAATGGAAGAAGCCAGAACTGCAGGAGAAGCTGTCAAAACACATAGGGCAAATTGGTAGCCATCGGGCACTCCCCAGCAAAGAGTGCTGGCTGAGAAGACCTGGCTGGGTGGAAACAGCTGGGCCCTGTGCCACTGCCCGACCTCGCCATTGGCTAGAAAGGGTGTGGCTGTAGCTCTGAAGCCACAGCCTGTCAGCTGGTCACGCTTCTCACAACAGGCAGCTGGGGTCTCAGTAGAGTATGTGTGTCAACCACAGGCTCCATGTAATGTAAAAACAGCTGATGGGATCTTGGCTTCCACCCTCAGGCAGGTTCAAGTGGGAACTTATTACTCTGAAAACTGCTGAGTATTCCTAGGGATTCCTGAGTGGCTCCTGGTGAATATGAGCACAGCATCACAAACACCTCTGTTGGCCATCCTTTCCAACTGTCCTCTCTGTCCCCACTGGGGGTGACCCCCCATGTCCAAGCATCTCCCACTTTTGTCCCTAAGGATCCCCCCACCCCCATCCAACCTGACCTGAGAATGCCAGTTCACCAGGGGTTCCTTGCTGAGGTGAGGAGAGACTGAGCTCAAAAGCCCTTTGAGTTGTACTGGGCACCCCTCTATGTCAGGACTCAGCTATAGCTGGCCTGAAGGCAGGCTTAGTAAGAAACACATGGCCTCCAGCTCTGGAAGATTTGTAGCTGTCGTATGGCAAGACTGGCTCCTTCTCTGCCTCAGATGCTAACATGCTCTTTGCCTACAGGATTCTGGTGTCCTGGCTTAGGTGACACAGCCTTGTCAGGATCTCACACAGATACAAGCTTGGTTCCCTGCCCTGGGGTGGGTAATGGGGTCTGGGATACTGGACCACCCACTGCCCACATGTGGGCAGCTTGAGCTCTTTGTCCATCAAACACAGCTTTGGTTTAGGGCCTACAGGCATGGGCAGACAGACAGATGAACAGATGTGGCTGGGGCTGAAGACAAGGGTGGAGGGGAGTGGTGGTGAGGGCTCAAGGTGACTATGGAAGTATATGTGGAGAGAGGCAGGCAGTCAGAAGGATGGAAGATGCATGAGCTTGGGTAGTGTTATGGGCTGAATTGTGCTCCCCCAAATCCATATGTTAAAGCCATAGCTTCACATGTATAGGTACCCACAGTCTTGACTTCTACTCTGCACTGTCCTCACATGGCTGTGAGGATCCCCAGATCTGATCTCTTCCTGTCTTTTTATCCCAGGGGCCCATCAGAGAAGGTGCTCAGCAAATGCTTGTCATACCATACTGATGTAGAACAGGCTTCCCTGCAGCCTCACACCTCTGGTTCTATTCCAAAGTGATGTCAAAGAACTCAGCATGGATAAATCCTATAGAGAAGCTTGCAGCTCCCACACCCCCTGCTGGACCTTGTCCAGCCGCAGTTTTCAAACTCAGTCAGTTCTCCCCATTCTTCACTGGGAAGGAAGAGAAGAAATTGAATCCTTCCTGTGCACAGCTCTGGCTCTGATGGTATCTGAACCAGTGTCATGGAAATGAGAGCCAGGCCACTGGTAATGTATGCCTGACCTGGCATGACATCTCCCTGGCCTGCACTTTCACAGAGCAGCTGGTGAAGGAAGGTTGGCCACTAGTGAGGAGATCTCAGTCCCATTCTCCACCAACTGTCTGTGTGGACTTGAGCAAGTCCCTTATGTGGAGTCCTGGCTCCGTCACCTATGAACCGGCCTATGGTCCTTTCTGAACCAGAGGATTTCTGTGTGGCTCAGCGGTTGAGCAGACAGGAAAGCTGCCTTTATAAAGCCCTGTGTCATATCAAATGTGAGGGGTGGGCCGGCTAAGTGGCACGGTGGGTAAGAGCTGGCTTGGGATGCCAGCAGCCCCAGTTTGGATCCCACATATGAGGGCCAGTAACACTGCCCTCTTAAAAAAAAATGTGAGTGGTGTTATTATTATTCTGTCACTGTTTTAGAATTGACACTTAAGCTGGTAAAGGCAGGTGGGCATGTGGCTGGAAACTGAAGCTTCTTCCAGGATACAGGGCGCCTCTCTCTTCCTCTCTTCCTCCCTCTTTTCTTCTGTCTCTTAGTTCAACTATGGTAAGGGGTTTGAATGAAGTGTGGTTGTTCTGCGAGTGGATTTGAAGCTTACCAGCCTGGTTAGTGCTCCACCTAGGTGGTGCTGAATTCAGTCAGTTTTTAAAATGCTTATATTTTGAATGATTGAGACAGATAATAAGTACAGGTTTGCTGATTCTCTGTTTTGGGGCCAGCCTTCTGTGCATTGTAGGACATTGCACAGGTATCTCCAGATATTCAAAGATGTCCAAAGTATCTCCAGATATTCACAGATGTCCCAGGATGGGGGGTATAGGGGAACTGACGCTAGTTTGTTCAATAATGTGCTATCAGACCTCAATGATCTCTGAACCCATGGTGGGCATCGTCCAGGCTCTGGCCTCACTCTCTCCTGGCTGTATGTTTCCAGACTATCTCACTGTTGTCCCCACTTCCCTGTGAATTGGTGTCTGAGAGCCCTGGAGTCCTGGGCTGGGGTCAGGGGATGTTCCCTGTCCCATTTGAGAAGATACACTGGCTCTGGGACAGCCACATGCCAGGCTCAAGTTGGAGGAAGCCTGGTCTTCTCAGTTTCCTGGCTCCTGCCCATCTTCCTACAGGTTTATCGGATGGCCTAACCAGGTGCCCTTCTGGGCCAGGCTCAAAGAGACTCAGGGAGAGCCCTGCAGTTTCCTAGTCATGGTTGGGAGGACACTGGCTCCAGTGCTACTTGGCTGAACATGAGACCAGGTTCTGTCATTTCTTTGTTGGTGATATTGGGGAAACGGCCTCTCCAAACTCATTGTTTCATCTGACACTGAGGATATGACAGGTATGGCACAGGATTGCTGTAACTACGAAGCTGGATCCTTCTTCAAATTTAAGGTATGTGACTAGAAAGACCTATTGTTTGAGAGTCCACAGAATGCCAGATGGAGAGCTGGTTTGGGACTCTCAAACAGCTGTATTTCTGTTTGGGAATGGTAATAAGGGGAGTGTCATCTGTGGGGCCTTCACATGTAATTCAATTATAGGCTAAAATGAAGGGTGGGGGATAATCTAGTGGCCTGATCCCTGTTTCTGAATTAGAGACTGACTGCTACTGAACAATGACTATCTCTTGATTTTAATTAATTGCACATTACCTCTTGAGAGAATAAATGAAAGATCTGCCTCATGGTGCTAAACTGGGGAGATTGTATAGCTCTTCATCAGTCTTTCAAATAATTCATCCTTTTAGTAATAACTTATCTTAGCAGACTCTATTTTTCAGGAATACTTCATTTACTAAATCAAATAGAAAAAAATATATTTTAAGTAATGTGGGACCATATCCAGGGAACAAAGACATTAAGTTATTTGGAAGGATGCTAACCATTCCCTATCTTGTCCCATCTACAAATCTTGATTGGTTGAATAAAATAGATTGAATCCAAATATGGTTTCTTTGGTGTAGACAAGCAGCAGATCCAAATCGCTGTTTATTTTTCACCTGAGCCATGAACTGGGCTCAGGTGAGGGAAGGTGTCATGACTGGAGGCCTGAGAGAACAGAGAGCTGCATGTGGTGCTGGCGCTATGATTTTGTGTTTCCTCACTTGCTCTCCTCCTTCTCTCCTTCCCTCCCTCACTTTCATAGATCAACTGGCTGGAATAACCTGATTTCAGTGAAAACCCAAACACAGTCCCCTAGAGGCCATAGGAGTTCAGTGAATATACTCCCTGGTACTTGGCCCCTTGTTTGCAATCACTCTCTGCTGGTCAGTGTAGTGTGTGACCAGATGCTGAGTTCAAATTCATGAACCTGTCTCTCTGACCTGGGCAATGCAGCCCCGAGCTCACTGTGTGCTAGAAGAAAGGGCTTCTGGGTGATGGGTTTCTCAGCACTGCTCTGCTAAAGACATAGCCAACTAGCTGCCACAACAAAAGAGGAACCATGGCCCAAAGGCCAGAGCAATTACAATGCTGTTGCTAAATTCGCTGGAGGCAAAAAACCTCAGACAAATTTTCAGATCATGACTGCTTTTCTCACCATTCTGCCTGGCTCCCTTTTCCACCTGGTGGATATGGGCAAATCTTTAGAGTCTTACAGGTCTTCCCCTGACTTGTGACTCACCCAAGATACACTCTCTACTACAAAGACCTGTATGAAGCTCCATTCCTTAGGTCTCCACACCCTGTTGTGTGAGACAGTTTTACTGACTCTTATCATTGCTCTTATCAACATCCTTCCTGCAGTGCAGGACAGTGATTGGCCCATAGAACCTTGCAGTACCTGAAAATGCAGTCAACAACTCCCATTCCCTCCCCACTCACCCATGTGGAATGCTGACTCCCTCCTGTGGGGCTTCGTGAGGTGGCCAATTCATCACTCGGTTTACACTCTTGTTTGGCAGTGAGTCAGTAGTCTGCAGGCCTTGAACATCTGTGGGTCTAACATCCACAATTACTTCGCTAAGATGAGCAGTCCTCAAAAGAGAACTCCAGAAGACTGAGGTCCTCCCACCCTAAGGGCAATTCAGCTCATACTAAAGATAGGGAAGGGCTTTCAAGAGGTCATGGAGGTGGGGATATCACAGCCACAGCTTCACACCACTTCTGACTCCCTCTGATGCTCCCAACATCATCAACAGCAGAGTATAGACATAAATATGGCCTCTAGATAGGAGATGGGACAGCTGCATTTTTAGGTCAGCTTCAGCTCAGTGTTGGAATTTATATTTAATGATTCATTGGTTAATTAGATCAACAGATATCAACACTCATGACCACAAACACAGGTGGACTTTGAAGAGGAAAGGGTGAAACATAAAATTGTCCTCATAAGGGCTAGTGCTAAAGCCAGTCCACGAGAGGCCTCTAAGAGACCCTATATACCTCAGTGGGATTACATCATAGAAATGGCAGCATGAGGTGAGCCTCTTGAAATATCCCCTGGCCATGACAACAAATTGAACAGCTTTAATTCCACAAAGGACTCCCTGAGCAGCAGAGAGGCAAGACTAAGAGACACACAATTGACATCATCCATAGTGGATAAATTGGGCAAGCAGGGGAAGAGGAAAGGGGGAAGTGTAGAGACATGGGCCACATAGGCTGCAGAAGAATGTAGACAAAGGTCAAGCTCTGAGCTCCCTGCATTCGGGAGCTACAGTTGTCATGGCAGAGGGAGGAATTCAGACTGCTAGCACTCCCCTTAAGGCCCACACATGCATCTGAGGGATCAGCATATACCATGGCTGAACCCAACAGTCACAGCAGAAACCTTGGAACGAAGACTGAGGGAAGAAGGTTGAGAACTGTGATTCAAGCCCTCACTGCCAAGCAGAGGACAGAAGACATAGGGATGGAGCTAATCCAACCTCTCCCCCACCCTCCCAGAGCTTGCTTCACCACCACCTTTCCAGTGCTAGAAGAGGAACGGTAGCAGTATCAGATCAAAAGAACAGAATATTTGCAGTTCTGAGAACTGTGGCCCAGCAGACCAGACTCTCAGCCCAACTAGTTCTGGTGAAGGGGAGGGAGCCTTGGGTGCAGGACTGGCTGTTATGGTGGTTGTTGCCATTTCTCCGAGCCACCTCTCACAACCCACCCTGCCTCTGTCCCCACCTATTTGGGTGGATCCATGTAGGGGTAAACAGAGCCGCTGAAACACACAGGCTCTGAATTAGGTGCAGGAAGGGATTTGGCTCTTCAGAAGCTCTCCACATCCCCCACCCCCCATGGAAGCGGTGCCCTGAGATCCAGGAGACCTGCTAACAGAGGAGAAGCCCACCTTCCAGGGAATCCCCCCATTGTGTGAGAAGCGAGATATAGTGCACAGAAAATATAACACCACAGTGTGAAGAGAATAAAAGGCTGTAGTCAGAGAAAAAATAAAGAATTCCACCAATACCTACTGGAAGGCAAAAGAAGGAACCTATCCTATCAACGTGTTGCAGAATCCACTCCTGTAGATGCCTAGGGAGAGAAATAACAATTCATTAATTGCCATGAATAACCAAGGTAACAAGGCAGCTCAGAAAGAGAATGAAAAGTCTCCAGAAAATGAACTTAAAGACATGGAAATATGTGACTTAAATGACAGAGAATTCAAGATTGCAGTTTTGAAAAACTCAGCAAGATGAAGGAAAACACCAATAGGCAGCTTAATGAACTCAGAAACACAACAAAAGAACAAAATGAACATTTTATCAAAGAGATTGAAATTTTAAAAAAGAACCAAAAAGAATTTCTGGTGATTAAGAACTCAATAAAAGACAGAAAGAATGAAATAGCCAGCTTAGGTAATAGAGCTGACCTGATGGAGTAAAGAATCAGTGACATCGAATGTAGAAATCTGAAAATGACACAGATGGAAAAAGAGAACTTGGGAGTTAAAAGAAATGAAAGAACTCTACAAGAACCTTCAGACTCCATCAGAAAGAGCAATATAAGAATAATGGGCACACCCGAAGGAGAAGAAAGGGAGACGTGATCAGATAGTATTTTCAAACAAATAGTCGACAAGAACTTCCCAAACTTATGGAAAGAACTGGATCCTTGAATCCAAGAAGCAAACAGAACATCTAATTACCTCAATTCCAATAGGCCTTCTCCAAGGCACATTGTATTGAAGCTGTCAAAAATTAATGACAAAGAAAGAATCCTCAAGGCAGCCAGGGAAAAGAAGACGGTAACCTACAAATGAAAACCCATTAGATTATCATCAGATTTTTCAGCAGAAACTCAACAAGCCAAGAGCAGTGGAATCAAATATTCAAACTATTGAAAGAGAGAAATTATGATCCAAGCATAATATATCCAGCAAAGATATCCTTTAGATATGAAGGAGGAATAAAGACCTTTCTAGGCATACAGCAGCTGAGGAAATTTTCTAACACATGACCTGCACTACAAGAAATACTGAAGGAGGTTATTTGACCTGAAACAAAAAAGCAAAAGAATACAAAACCATGAATAGTATTATGAATAGACAGGAAATGGCAACCCTTACACAAAACAGAGCACTATACACTTAAATATAACAGACAGGGTAGAGAAGAAAAAAAACACATAAAAAAAAAGAAAAAGACAACTTGCTACTGCAGCACAGAAATCAACTCACAGCATAAATAGGGATAACTTGTGACAACAAAAAACATAAAAGGGGAAAGAGTGGAGGTTTGAACTGGCAAAAGGGAATGGAGAAAGTAGGCATGCTGAAGAACACTGAATACTCTAAATATGAAACTTTCTTTTACATAAACTTAAAGGTAACCACTAAAAAAAAATCCAGAACTGAAATATAAAACATAAAAAAAGAAGAAATAGAGGGAAAAATCATAGAATACCACACTGAAATGATAGACAGCAACAGAAAGGCAAAGAAACAATGAAGACACAGTGCTACCAGAAAACCAAAGATAGAACGATAGTAAATCCTCATATATCAATGGTCACCTTAAATATAAAAGGACAAAACTGAACAATAAAAAGGTACAGAGTAGCAGATTGGATCAAAAACTAAACCCAACCATATGCTGCATCCAAAAGACACATCTCAGCTATAAGGACAAATGTAGGCTCAATGTAAAGGGTGGAAATTGACATTCCAAATAAATTGTATTCAGAGAAAAGCAGGTGTAGTCATATTGACATCAGATGAACCCACTTCAGGATAAAAAAAGGTGACGAGACAAAGATGGACATTTGATATGGACAAAGATGGACAAAGATATCATTATGAATCATGAAGAAATGGAAAATCTAATAGCCTGATCACCAGTAAGAAAATTGAGTCATTCATCCAAAACTTTCCCAAAAGCAAAAGTCCAGGACCAGATGGTTTCATTAGTGAATTCTACCAAACATTCAAAGAGGATCTAATAGTTGTCCTACTCAAACTCTTCCAAAAAATTGAAAAAGAGGCAATACTTCCTAATTCATTTTATGAGGCCAACTTTACCCTGATACCAAAATCTGGTAAGGATAACACACAAAAAAATTACAGACAATATCTCTAATGAATACAGAAGCAAAAATCCTAAACAAAGTTCTAGCAAATCGAATGCAACAATGCATTAAAAAATTTAAACATCACAACCAAGTGGGGTTTATCCCAGGGGAACAAGGATGGTTCAACATACTTAAATTGATCAGTGTGTTCACCACATAAACAAAGGACAAAAATCATACGGTTATATCAATAGATGCGAAAAAGTGTTTGACAAGATGTAACATCCATTTATGATCAAAACACTTAATAAGATGGGTATAGAAGAAAAATACTTTAACATAATAATGGTCATATATGATGAACCCTCAATTAATATAATAATTAATAGTGAAAAACTGAAGCCCTTTGCTCTACTATGTTCAGGAACGTGACAGGGCTGTCCCCTATCATTTCTGCTTTTTAACATAGTATTGAAAGTCCTAGCCAGAGCAATAAGGCAAGAGAAAGGAATAAAAGGCATTCAAATAGGTAATGAAGAAGTTAAATTGTCACTTTCTGCAGATGACATGATAAGAAGACTCCACCGAAAAGCTATTAGAAACAATAAACAAATAAGTCAAGTTGCCAGCTAAAAATTAATGTACAAAAGCAAAGTAAGTCAGACAGAAAACGTCGAGAACCACATAATTTCACTTATATGTGGGATATAAAACTGAAAACAATAAAAGAACAAGAAAAACAAATGAAGAAACAAAACTTATAGACACAGACAATAGTTTAGTGGTTGCCACTAAGCCGGGAAGAGGGTGGTAGATAAGGGGTAAAAGGGATCAAGTATATGGTGATGGAAGTAGAACCTGATTCTGGGTGGTGAACACACATTTTGATACATAGATGATTTATTACAGAATTGTACACCTGAAACCTATGTAACTTTATTAACAATTGTCACTCTAATAAACTTTAATTTAAAAAACAAACAAACAAAAACACCTCAGGGGTGAGGCCCTGAAACTCAGGCCAGGGGCTTTAGGCAGCTTTGGCCATGCCTTGGTGAACATTTGACATTTATATATCTGGGAGCTGTAGTTGTTGGCAAATGGGAAGGCTACTCCATTAATGCATTTTAAACTCAGAGGCTGCTCCAAATGAGGGAGACCTCTAACATCTTGAGAGGTTCCAGCTAACTGGCTAAGTGTGAGAAATGTACTCCCCATATTTGGAGAGGTTGGTCCTACTGTCAGAGCCCTGTTCCCAGTTAGCTATGTGGACCAATTGTCTGTGGCACCTTGGGCAGCTGCTGATAGCACAGTGACCTACAGATGTGGCCTTTCTCACCATGTTCTTGGACCTATTGTAGTTCATTGGGGAGAGTTGGAATATCTGGGCAAGTGGAAACACCTGGTAAAACTTGCTGTACCTGGTAAAGTGGAGAGGGGCAGGGACACCTGATGAAAAGGAGAACCTGGTGAAGAGGGGAACACCTCGTGAAGTGAAGACACTTGGTGAAGTGAAGCGAGAATGCCTGTTGAAGCAGGGACAGGGAAAATCCTGGTGGCAGATAGAGATAGGTTGGCCATGAATGCCTCTAAGGAAGAGGGAGGAAGAGGAATATACACAGGGATGAGATATGCCATAACCAGCTTTGCTGAGATATTTTCCATTTAAGTCACCTCAGATCTTCCACCCTTCTCCCTGCATTGCTCCCACCACCTGCAGGCAGACATGCTGTGAAACATAAACCAAAATACCTTTTGGGTTTCTAAGAGTCTTGACACAGCAACAGTGGGGTCTGGGCTCACATGCAACTCTTCTTGTTCATAGAAACCACAGCTGAGCAACACAGTGTAAAAGGAAGCTGATGGGGTTTAGGATCCAATGGTCTGGGATGCAACTTGACTTTGTTATTTCCCACGTGCATGACCTAGGTGAAAATTACTTCTATTCTCTGGGTCTGCGTCAATAAAATAGTTGTAGTAGAGTTTTTAAAGAAATGGAATGAGCTGCTGCTGAAGGGCAGGCTATGCCACAATGAGGGATAAGAAAGCAAGTTCCAGGAGTAGTACTTTGTTGCCTGGAGGGGCTGCTAGGCTGGGGCTTCCCTCATTGCTCTGTAGCTGCCACTTGAATGGTGCTGGGCAAGTTACCTTCTCTGAATCTCACCTAGCTGCTGGGGTTCTTGGGACTATGTAAGATCATGTGCAAGGCCTGTGCAGGGTGGTGCCTCATCAGTGGTGGCTGCAATGACAACGATGATAATATGAATTTAGACACTTGGCAGCCCTGGCACATTTAGAAGACTACTGTGCTGTACAGCAGTCATGAAGAGAGCCATTGAAGATGATATTTGACTATGTTCCCCACTGGTTACATAGGGCTGCACTGTGTCCACCTACTAAGAGAGTGGTAGGGCCACATGTGCTTCAGTCAGCTGTCCTAACAGGTTTGGCCCTGACCCTACTACACACACGTGACCATCCACATCATACAGCACTACATGTCATTCTGGTGATGGTCCTTGTGAAGGACTTGGTAGAGCTTCATAAAGTACAGACAGGACTGAGCTACACGGTGTGATCAAACCCACATTGAATGTTTAAATTTAAAAAAATTATTACAATAAAAGACACTGCCATTAATCCCCCCTCAAAATACTCCTCCTTGCTTCGAACACACTTATCCCATCATTCTTGCTACTTTTAAAAAATATATTTATTGTAAATGCAATTAATTTTATACTTCCCAAATTCAATTTATAAGTCTAGTGTTTAACTTTTTTTTTTTTCAATTGGGGAATTGGGGGAGGAGAACAGTGTTGGGGAATTGGGGAAGGGGACCAGCCAAACTGTTCTTCAATCTTAGTTGTGGAGGGTGTCAGTTGCCATCTGGCTGCCTGTCAGCAGCTCATGGCCTCTAAGCTCAGGTGTTGTATTCAATCTTAGTTGTCTATGGACGTGGCCACCATCCCATGCGGGAGTCGAACCAGCAGCCTTGTTGTTAAGAGCGTATACTCTATCCACTGAGCCATCCGGGTGGCAGCTCAGCTCAAGATGCCATGTTCAGTCTTAGTTGCTGGCAGGCGTAGCCCACCATCGAATAGGCAGTCTGGTTGTTAGGAGCATGTGCTCTCACCAGCTGAGCCATCCTGCCACCTGTTGGCAGATCAGCAGCAGCTCAGCTCAGGTGCAGCATCACTGGCCCATGTGGGAATCCAACCGACGGCCTTGTTGCTCAGAACTCGTGCTCTTAAACTAACTCTTAACCAACTGAGCCACATGGCCGGCCCCATTCTTACTACTTTCTGAAGCAGTTCTGGAAGTCCTCTTTCATTATTGTCTTTATGAGTATTTAAGAAGTGCTGTATGTAGAAAACAGCCTGAGAAATGGGCAAATGGATTCATCCTCCATCATGACAATGCTCCATGTCACACATCACTTCTGGTATGGTAATTTCTGTCAAATAAAAACATCAATGTTTCCTCATCCATCTTATTCACTGGACCTGGTACCATGAGACTTCTGGATCTTCCCCAAGTCAAAATGATCACGAAAGGTAAAGGTTTTGAATTGATTCAGTACATTGAGGCAGCCATGACAGTGCAACTAAAGACACTCATGAAAGAAGACTTCCAGAACTGCTTCAGAAAGAGGCAAGAATGATGGGATAAGTGTGTTCAAAGCAAGGGGGAGTATTTTGAGGGGGTTAATGACAATGTCTTTTACTTTAATAATTTTTTAATTTAAACATTCACTGTATTTTTTTTTATCACACCTCATATTTTAAATAGAGGCTTTCTCATCTGCATAGTCAGGGGCTGAGAGAGAATAGGAGGTTGGTCTAGCAGGAGACAGGATGCCTGAGCACAGAGGGGCTTGTGTAGAGAAAGCATGATGTGGCAACAGAGATGGTGGGGCAGGACACACAGGGTTGGTTCCACTTCTTAACCAAATTCAAAAACATGGAACTTTGGGCATCTCTTAAACTTAAAATGAACTGTTTTAGGACAAATACAAAGAAGTCCATTTCACACAATGGCTCCTGATGAATAAACCTGGAGAGATAGCACTGAAAAGATGGGAGGACACAAACAAATCATGGGCTAACTACCTGGACACTGGGAATAATGATGAGAAATAGTAATGCTCTTTCTCACATGACCCATGCCAGGGATGGGTTCTGTGTCCATGCACTCAGCAGAAGTCCTAGGAAGTGGGCCTCATTTATCATCCACTTCTAAAGATGAGGTTCAGAGAAGTAAACCCATTTACTCAGGGACACAGAGCTAGAAAGTAGCCCAACTGGATTCAAATCCAGGTTGGTTTGATCCCAAATCCATGCTATCTCCAGGTTACTCTGACTCTTACAGGGACATTTGAGCTTCTTCCATATATTCTTTTTGGAGCATGTTTTTGAAGTATCCATTAGAGCCAAATGGCAGAGGATCTTGGACTTGACCAGAAAGGCAGTGCTAGTAATTTTCAAAATATTAAGTTTTTAAGGTCAAGGGTGAGGGAGATCAAACTTGAATCCTTACTCCAGGACAGTGGTTCTGAACTTGTGCCACACACTGGAACCATGAGGCTGTACCTCTGATCAATCAAACCAAGAATTTGGAGCTGGGACCCAGGCAGCAGGAATTCTGTAAATGCTGGGGTGGAACCTCCCCTAGAGAGATGGTCTCAGCATCCACCGAAAGTATCAGGATAATAATACTTACAACAGTATTCAAGATGGAACTCAAACAGCCAGAGATGATTTAATTCTCATCTTAGGAGACCCTACTACTATTTCAGCAGCTGAATCCTGGGTGGCTCTGCAGTTATTTAAACAAATAAAAACTATAAGTGAAACCCCCAAACTGTTATTAATCAGAAGGAAAAGTCTTAAGCAAAAAAGCTAAAACATAATTTTTGTTAAATAATGAACACTAGTGAACCAGCAGAGAAATGGCATTAAAATGTCTGTGATTACTTATTTCTCAGCATTCATCTGATAACTTAAGCAGCATGAAGCAGTAGTCGCACTTAAAAAATGACAGAAAATAACTGTTGATTTAGCTGACAGAGAATGGTCATATCCTTCTAAGATCACTAGCGCCGCTACTTATCACCAAGGTGAGTGCCAACTCTTTATGCTGAGGTGGCATCCTCAAAGCTCCTTTGCTTTGAGTTCCTGGAGCAAACCTTGGGTCCTTCTGGGAGGAGTTTTAGGAAGGACTGTGGCCTGTTCCCTACCCCCAGATCAATGAGGCCCAAGATTGTATTGTGGCTGCTGAGTTTGGACATGTTCCAAGGAGAGTGGGTGTTACTAGGCTGGGGACAATGTGGAGTGAATAAAAGACTGGGCCTGGGGACAGGTCTCATGCTATTCTGTCTTTGTATGCTCAGGGCTGGACCTATCTGAGGACCAGTGACAACATGGGTTGTACCAGCAGTTTCGTCTCTCTTCCTGCTCCAGGAAGGCAAGTGGACTGGAGGAATGCCAGAGGAGTCAACCAGGGCAACAGACAGAAGGCCTGTCTCCTGCCTTCTGCCTATTGCACCATACTCTATAAAAGATATACACATTGTTACTGTTTGTATATTGCTAATACTATGGTATCCCAGGCACTGGCAGACTACAGAGAGAGATACACTGTCATTAATCCACCAGAAACCATCCAAAGACAATCTCGTGGGTCAGGATCTTTGGAGTTTCCGCTTGGAAAGGTTAGCAGTGCCGATTTGTCTCGAACTCCGCACAGTGCTGTGAAAATTAAAGTAAAGGGTAAAAACCAAAGAAATCTATGGGCATGAAATTTCAGGGTGTTATGGAGTTGTTTGGCAATAATTTATACTATACAGTGTTACACATATGTGTCTCTCTTGTCAGTCCTGATTTCTGCATCCACACACAACTGCCCCCAGATTCTTCCCCTGTGTACCCGGAGGAACCTCATAAATGGTTGTTCTTGGAGAGATAGGCAATGAGGGCCACAGCCACGCCCACATAGATGCCAGTTCCAATTGTGATGGAGAGCACAGCCAGGAACAGGGCCCGCCGAGAGCTGGTGCTGGCCTGGTGGAAGTCCCCTTTGGCCACGGCTTTGTTCGTCTGTAGAGTTGGAAAGGAATGGGGGAGAAGAAAGTCAAGATGGGCACATCAGAACAAATGAAATGAGTGTAGGGCTAACCTCCAGCTCCCTTCCAATCTTGAACTTAACATTCCAGGGAGAAAGGACTTGCCAAGGGGAACTGCAGATGCTCCCAGATGTTGACAACACTTCTCTCTAACTGGCAGTGAAGGAATGGGCGGCTGTTGCTTATTACTGTTTCCCCACTGCAACACTCAAACACACACACACACACACACACACACACACACACACAAGACAAAAGAGTCCTAAGGAAACACCCATGGTTGGCAGGTGCCCAGCTGAGCACCGCCAGTGTGGGGCTTGGAAGCTAGCAAAGCAGTATGCCAGGGATGGTATAGATATTACATCTCCAGTGGCCTTCTTTCTACCCAAAATGACACTTCCTTTCATTTGAATAACATTAATTTTTAAAAACTATGTTCATATTTATCTTATTTAATCTTTATAGTATAGTTGGAGGGTGGGGAAAGATATTATGGTTCTCATTTCCCAGAGAAGAAACTGGGGCATGAAATCATTAAAACAACTGCAGGACACTTAAGGCTGTACTCTTCATTCAGCTGGTGGCCCTGGAATTATGCTTTCCTGACCATCTCCCTCCTTTCATAGCTAGAATTGGTACAATTCATCCATCAATAAAATGATTTGATATAAGACTAATACCTAGATTTCTGGTTGCTCAATTACATAACAAGGTGTTGATTTAATAAGATTCATGTTTCTTGGGGTCATGAGGTAGCAAGAATTAACAGGTTTTGGATGCTGTATCTAATTTGGTATTTTTTACCCATATTGCCACCTTCAATCCCTTCCTTCCTTGTCTCACTCTACAATGAAAATAGAAAAACAAAACTGGGAGCATGGAGATCGTTGTGTGATTCAGCTGTGACCATCATGGAGAGAGTAACTAGTAAAATGGTGGCTCATCTGGCAGATGAGGGTGGAGGCTGCCAGGGTGTATATCTTCCAGGAGTGCCATGTGATGCTGGGGGCAATAACCCCACGTGGGTGGTCAGATAAAGGCAGAGACTACTGCCCTAGTGGGATGTCCTAACTCACTCTCTGGCACATCTCTAGGAACCATATTCTGGCTGGATCCCATTTCCACATGTCACCAATAGTATTTCCACATTGTGTAGGCAGGTATGGGAATCAGTATATTTTTTACTCAAACTAAAAACACCAAGGCCTTTGCAATGGACCACAAAGGGTGAGACTCCAAGAGGACTCATGAGGTGATTTTCTATCCTCTGTGGTCCTGACCGAATCTTATGAGGTCTGAAGCTGTGTCGGGTTGAGAACGGACTCTGGTCTGCTTAATGGCCTCTCTCTCTGTTCCTAAATTTCTGGATCTCAAAGGCCAGTTTCTGTGACTTCCTTTCCCATTTTTTTTGTCTTGGAAATGAGTTTGGAAACTAACCATCAACAATTTTTAATGAAGCAACGAGGGCTAAGGGAATGCAGAATGGGAAGCCTCCTGGGACAGTATTAATTAATTAATTAACTAATTAAGTCTTAATTAGCTAAACTTAATTTTATCTAAGCACTCCCACTCTAAGGTCCTAGAACATAGTTCACTGTAAATGCCTGTCCTTAGCCAAGCAGCCACCTCCATTAGAATGGTATTTGCTGCTATCTCTGCCATTAGCGCTGTCCTTTCACCATCACTGGATTCTGCTGCAGGAGCAATGCAGAGATACAGAGAGGAAGTCAGGGTGGCCACTTCACATTCCTTACCCCTGGACTCAGGCCCCTAACGGGCCTCCTGTGTCTCAGAGACCTGACCTATCTCATCAGGGTTCATGCATTTTAGTAATGCTCTTTACTGGTTGCCTTCCCTACTTGATGGTGAGCTCCAGAGATAGGTCCACATCTCACTTGTCCATGTGTTCAGCCTGGGCTCATGCTTTGGAAGGATGGCAGGAACTCACTAAACATTTTTATTAAGATTTTTATTATAATATAGCTGATGTACAATATTATATTAGCTTCCTGTGTACACCATAGTTATTCAACATTTATATACCTAAGAAGTGATCACCATGGTAAGTCCAGCAATCATCTGACACCATACCGTATTATCACAATATTACTGACTATATTCTCTATGCTGTACATTATATCCCATGACTTATTTGTTTTATACCTGGAAATTTGAACATTTTATTTCCCTTCACCTTTTTAAAATTTTCAATTACAGTTGACATTAAATATTATTTTATATTAATTTCAGGTGTACAGCATAGTGATTAGATATTTATGTAATTTAAGAAGCGATCCCCCTAACTAATCTAGTACTAACCTAGCACTATACATAGTTATTACCATATTACTGACTATATTTTCTATGTTTTATTTTACATTCCCATAGCTATTTTGTAACTGCAATTTGTACTTCATAATCCCTTTCCCATTTTCACTCACCCCATCCAAACCCACTCCCATCTGGCAACCATCAAAATATTCTCTATATATACAAGTTTCATTCTGTTTTGTTTGTTCATTTATTTTGTTTTTTAGATTCCACATACAAGCAAAATCACATTGCATCTGTCTTTCTCTGTCTGACATATCCACTCAGTACAATATGCTTCAGGTCCATCCATGCCACAGCAGATGGCAAGAAGCCATTCCCTCCTATGGCCAAGCAATATTCCACTGTATATATGTACTACCTCCTCTTTATCCATTCATCCATTGACAGACATCCAGGCTGCCTCCTCATCTTGGCCATTGTAAACAATGCTGCAATGAACATATAAATGCACATGTCTCCTCAAAGTAGAGTTTTAGGTTTCTTCAGATAAATCCCAAAAGTGGGATTACTGGGTCCTTCTTTGTCTCTTGCGATAGCCTTTGTTTTAAAGTCTATTTTTTATGGTATAAGTATTGCTACACCAGTTTTTGAGTTTTCTTTAATTGTTTGAAGGTAAGCTCCCTTCAAATCCCCCAAGTGGTATTGGCCCCCAAGTTCATGCTCCTGGTTTCTCTGGTGGCCTTTGTGAAGAAGGCAAGGTAGTGGGAAATCTTAACCTAAACTTTAGCTCAACTCCACAGACCCCTGCCTTATACCTGTCTGTGAGTTCTGAGCACACACACAGCACTGGCACTCTCATCCCCAGAGCCCCAAGTGTCTTCTTGGGAATCACTGTTGTCTGTTTTCTGTCATAGCTGTAGAACTTTGATTTGTATTTTTGTTTAGATCTAAGGCGATTGTTCAGCAGAATCCAGGAATTTTGTTGTGTTACAGACACTATCAGCTAAGATGTGTCAGAAACAGTAAAGAGATAAAGCCTCATTGATAATCAGGCTTCTTTCAGTCATGCTACTTAGCATCTGCATGTCACAGAAGCTCTGTGAGGCAGCACTGCTGTTTACATGCTCCATACACCAAGGGCTAACATGTGATCCCTGACATGCTTCCTTTGTTTTAGAAAATGTATCACAGTGTTACAAAACAGCTTGCTCCTTCCTTTGAGAGGGTGCAGGTTTGGAGAAATGTTTCCACCCTGACAACTGGACTAAAGCTCCAGGCTTTTGGGACCAGTTTTCTTGCAGTGCATGAGGGCAGGAGCTTTTGCCCTAGGTAGGTCCCTGGGTCTTTGAACCCGATTCGGAAGGCAAGGCTGTGCATGCACGTGCATTTTTATAAGAAGAGGGTCAGCCAGCTTCTCCGCTTTCTGCAAATAGCTGTGTTCCCAGCTGCTCTGCCTGCTGTATAGGGAGGGAAGGAGAGGGGTTACTAAGGAGCAAAGCCAACCCAACATCTGCTGGCAGGGGCAGGAGGACATCACAGGTGATTCTTGGCTGGAATGAGCAGATGTCATTTGCTTGTCCTAATTGGAAATCTAGACTCCTTTCCTCATGTAGTGTTTAGCAAGCACACTGAGAAGCTGGACCCCCAGGGAATCCTGTGGGCCTGCTCAGCACCAACTGTGCTGTCAGATAACTTTGTAGCAGGGGTTCTCAAATCTGGTGGACATTCAACTCCCCAGGGAGTTTTGAAAACTCCCAATGCCCAGGCCACACCCCAGGCCAGGTCAGACAGAAGCTCTGGGCTGGGACTTGGTCTTCTTTGCTTTTCAACCTCGGGTGATTCCAATGTACAGGCAAGGTTAAGACCAAGGTGGCCAACTGTCCTGGATTCCCAGGTACTGGGACTTGCTGTGCTAGGTTGGGTCAATCCAGGCAAACCAGGATGAGAACCATGACTTTGCAGGGAGGAAGCCGTATATCCACCTACATGGAGAGTATTCTGGTGACTCATGTATTTCTGGCAGAATCACCTTTTCACTTCAGCAGGCTCATGATGGATGGGAAGGAAGCTGGGAGAATTGGATATCTATAAGCTCAGCCTCCCTTGAGGCACCACTTTGACTCCTCCTGCACATAGAGTGCACATCACACATGAAGTTATAATTTGCAGGAAGGGAAGTGGCCTAGACCCATGGCTCTCTCAGTTTTATTTTCAGCTTATGGGGTGTTATCTCCAAACCCCAAAATTGTCTCTTGACTGGTTTACAGCCCCCAGGATTTTATGACGTCCTGATCACCTCCTTTCTAATGGCAGTATCAGGCTAACACCTGTTTATGCAGGGCCAATGTTCCCTGCAGGTGGAAGCCTGGTCCCTGATCCTAGTTGGTCCTCCTGGGAAAATGCCTTCAGCTCTGGGAGGTGACATGAGCCAAAGAAAATCTCACATTCACACTTTGTTCTGAGACAATCAAATAACTCATTTTACGTGGTCTTGGGCTTGTTATGAGAGCGCAGAATCCTAACCACTAGACCACCAGGGAAGCTGGTCTTGGGCTTATTAAAGGGTCCCTTTCCTCCTGCCCTGTCCACACTCCTCTCGCTCCATCTAAATGCTGCCCAAGACAGATCTTTCCATAGGCAGACCTGTTCACGTTGCTCTTGAGTGCCTATTATGGTTTCCATGCCCTGCAGAGCAGCCTATGGCCTTCTGACTCTGAACCCAGGGACCCATCTTCTCCCATAGCCCATATCTCACCGTCAAGCCCCTCCCATTGTGAGGTCGCAGGTGTTCCCAGCCAAGGCTTCATTTAGGACTGTGTGAGATTTTACTTCAAATATGCCACTGATTTCAAAAGGGGAGTAGGGAGTCTGAGACTTCATGCCCCTATCTGCACAGTGGACCCCACAGGTGGCTGTGAGGATGAAACAAGGTCCATGTGAAGCCCCTAGCATGACCTGGACACCTGGCATGCCCAGCCAGTGGGGTCTCTCTCACTGCCGTCTGCCTTCTGTCCTCCAGACTCCTCCCATGGTCCCCTACCTGTGGTAAGAGGCTGACCCGTGCTCCACTGCCAGGTCTCTGGCTACTTCCTGAGTACTACCTGGACAGCCCCTGGCAGACACTGGAGGAGAGGACTGGGCTCACCAACCTGTGAGGCTCCAGGACTGACCTCTCCTCCAGCTTCTCCTAAGCCTCCCTCCTGTGCTCTCAGCTGCCCCTTGCTCCAGCCACCGCACTGTCCTTTGGATTCACCCCCCTCCCCACTGCCTTTGTAAATAAACCCTCCTCAAATGATCTAATTGGGGGAGGCCATCTGTTTCCTGACTGCAGTTACAGTTCTTATAAATGCTTGCATCAACTGATGGCTCTCCGTCTGGAGAAGGGTCCCTGAGGACTGTCTCAGGTAGCCTGGTGAGAGGCTCGGTGGTATCCAGCACCCAAACTAGGCAGCCAGCTCTCACTGAAAGGGTGGGCTCCATTGCTGAGAAACACAGCATCTCCGATTTTGTGACTTAAAACAAGAATGAGTACTTATATCTCTCCCAGTTTCTGAGGGTCAGAAATTTGGGAGCCTCTTCACTTGGGCTCAGAGGATCCTGGGCTGCAGTCACTTTGACATTCCCATGGCATTACCAGCTGAGGCAGAAGCATCAGGAGCCCTATGCACATATGCATGCTCAGCACAGCTGCCTGGATGGGGGTGGGGCAGGTCACACCTGTTCATGGCACACCATTACCTGAACCTCCCTCTCCTTCCTCATGGCCCTCTAGTCTCCGTCAGCCTAGAGTGTCCTCATAGACAGATGGCCTATTTCCACACATTCTGGGGTGCCCCTTTATGGCCTGTGACTCAGGCTGGTGCTCACAGAGCCTTCTCTTGCTTGCCAGGGTGACTGTAAACTCCTACCATGGGACACACACATAGTGTCATAGTAGACATATCCTTCTGCTAGAGCAGAATCAAATTGGTGACAATCATCAGGGGAGTGACAGATTCAGGCTCCTGATACTAAGCTAATTGCTGTACCTCCTTCTGGAGCTCGGGTTCCAAAGACAGGTTGCCCACCAACAGCTTTCTATCAGTACTGCCTCTGTCACCACGAAGGCAGAACCATGAGGGCCAGTGCTTTGGATGGAAAGGAGGTGATTGTGTGTGACACCAGCCAGTCTGTCACCCAGTATGCAATCTTATTCGTGCCCTGAACATGGCAGGAGAGCATCTGTTCCCCCTTTGGTCAGGGAGCTTCTCCCTTGTGGTTGGATATTCCTTCCCTGCCCCTTTTACACATAGGTCACCAATGAAATGTGTTACCTTCATTTTGGGGGCTTTTTGCTCAAAAAACAAAAAGTGCAGGTGATGGCTAGGTATTGAGCAGCACCCAGCAACAACCTCTGTGTGCCAGTGGGAGCCCATTGGGACCCAGAAAGCCATGACTTCCACCTTCAAGAAATCTGCTTAGAGTGAGTCACAGGGGAGGAAGAGAGGCCTATGATACATGGCTTGGAATCAGAAAACAGGAATCAGTGGCCAGAATACAAGAAATGCTCAGGCTCCAGGAGGCAAACTGCAGCAGGGCTCAGACACAGCCTGGACAAGGGAAATATTCTTTAAACCCACTGGAACATTTCACAATGAAACACTGAATGTGCACTCTGGTTCTTTCTTCCTTCCTTCCTTCCTTCCTTCCTTCCTTCCTTCCTTCCTTCCTTCCTTCCTTCCTTCCTTCCTTCCTTCCTTCCTTCCTTCCTTCCTTCCTTCCTTCCTTCCTTCCTTCCTTCCTTCCTTCCTTCCTTTCTTTCTTTCTTTCTTTCTTTCTTTCTTTCTTTCTTTCTTTCTTTCTTTCTTTCTTTCTTTCTTTCTTTCTTTCTTTCTTTCTTTCTTTCTTTCTTTCTTTCTTTCTTTGCCGTGTCACTGGCCCTCATAAGTGGGACCTGAACCGGGGCCGCTGGCTTCCCAAGTCAGCGCTTAACCACTGCGCTACTCAGCCGGCTGGTTCTTTATTTTTATAACTACCCTCACTTGACTGGTTGCAAAGATACGTAGAAAACTCATTTTTTTTTTTTAAATTACAGTTTATTGGGGTGACAATTGTTAGCAAAGTTACATAAACTTCAGGTACACAATTCTGTAATACATCGTCTATATACTACATTGTGTGTTCAGCACCCAGAGCCAGTTCTCTTTCCATCACCATATATTTGATCCCCTTTACCCTCATCTAACAGCCTCTCCCCACCACCCTCTAGTAACCACTAAACTATTGTCTGTGTCTGTGAGTTTTGTTCTTCATTTGTTTTTCTTGTTCTTTTGTTGTTTTCAGTTCTATATATCACATATCAGTGCAATCATATGGTTCTTGACTTTTTCTGTCTGACTTAATTTGCTTAGCATTATAATCTCAAGATCCATCCATGTTGTTGCAAATGAAACTATTACATCTTTTCTCATGGCACAATAGCACTCCATTGTGTATATATATAACAGCTTCTTTATCCAGTCATCCATCAAAGGACACTTTGGTTATTTCCATGTCTTGGACACCATAAATAAATCTGCAATGAACATCAGAGCACATATATCTTTATAAATAAATGTTTTCAGATTTTTTGGGTAGATACCCAAGAGAAGGATTGCTGGTTCCCATGGTAATTCTATTTTTAAACTTCTGAGGAATCTCTACACTGCCTTTCACAGTGGTTGCACCAATCTGCATTCCCACCAACAGTGTGTGAGGGTTCCTTTTTCTCCACAGCTTCTCCAACACTTGCTATTATTTGTCTTGATGATAGCCATTCTAACTGGTGTGAGGTGACATCTCATTGTGGTTTTTATTTGCATTTCTCTGATGATTAGTGATGTTGAACATTTTTTCATATGTCTATAGCCATCAGTATGTCCTCTTTGGGGAAATGTTTATTCAGATCCTCTGCCCATTTTTTAATTGGATAGTTTGTTTCCTTGTTTTTGAGTTGTATGAGTTCCTTATACATTTTGGATATTAACCCCTTATCAGAGGAATTATTTGCAAAAACTCCCATTTGGTTGGTTGCCTCTTTATCTTCTCAATGGTATTAACTGAGGATTTGTCATATATGACTTTATTATGCTAAGGCACTTTCCTTGTATACCCATCTTATTAAGTGTTTTATTCATAAATGGATGTTGTATCTTGTCGAATGCTTTTTCTGTATCTATTGATATAATCATATGATTTTTGTCCTTCATTTTGTTTATGTGGTGTACCATCTTGATCGATTTGCATATGTTGAAGCATCCTTGGGCCCCTGGGATGAAACTCACTTGGTCATGATGTATAATCTTTTTAATGCATTGTTGCATTTGATTTGCTAGAATTTTGTTTAGGATTTTTGCATTTGTATTAATCAGAAATATTGGTCTGTAATTTTCTTTTTTTGTGTTATCCTTACCAGGTTTTGGTATCAGGATAATGTTGGCCTTATATAATGAGTTGGGAAGTATTGTCTCTGATTCAATTTTTTGGAAGAGTTTGAGCAGGACAATATTAGATCCTTTGAATGTTTGGTAGAATTCACTAGAGAAACCATTTGGTCCTGGACTTTTGCTTTTGGGAATGTTTCAGAGGACTGATTCAATTTCCTTACTGTTGATTGGTCTATTTAGATTTTCTAATTCTTCTTGATTCAGCCTAGGAAGGCTGTGTGTTTCTATGAACATGTCCATTTCTAGAAGAAATTTACTGAATTTGGTGGCATATAGCCCTTCATAGTATTCTTGGATAATCCTTTGTATTTCTGTGGCATCCATGATAACTTCCCCTCTTTTATTTCTGATTTTGTTTATTTGTGTCTTTTCTCATTTTAATTTAGTGAGTCTAGCCAAGGGTTTGTCAATTTTATTAATCTTTTCAAAGAACCAGCTCTTTGTTGCATTAATTTTTTCTATTGTCTTTTGGTTCTCTATTTCATTTAGTTCTACTCTGATTTTTATTATTTCCTTCCTTCTGCTGACGTTGGGTTTCATTTGTTCTTCTTTTTCTAGTTCTTTAAGATGTTACATGAGTATATTTATCTGAGATTTTTGTTCTTTCTTGAGATAGGTCTGTAATCATATAAATTTCCCTCTTAAAACTGCTTTTGTTGCATCCCAAAATTTTTGGTAGGATGTATTTATTTTTTTTTTTTTGGAGGGCAGTGTCACTGGCCCTCATATGTGGGACCCAAACTGGGGCTGCTGGCTTCCCAAACCAGCGCTTAACTACCGGGACACTCGGCCGGCCCAGGTAGGATGTATTTTCAATCTCATTTGTTTCTATGTATCTTTTGACTGCTCCTCTTATTTCTTCTCTGGCCTAGTCGTTCTTTAGAATATGTTGTTTAATCTCCATGTATTTGTGGTTTTTCCTGCTTTCTTTTTGCAGTTGATATCCAATGTCAAAGTCTTGTGATCAGAGAATATACTTGGTATGATTTCAATCTTCTTAAATTTGCTGAGGCTTGTTTTCTGTCCCAATATGTAGTCTATCCTTGATAATGTTCCATGTACACTACAAAAGAATGTATAGTCTGATGTTCTATGATGAAGTGCTCTATAAATGTCAATTATGTCCATTTCATCTAATGTGTCATTTAGGTCTGATATTTCTTTATTTATTTTCTGTTTAGCTGATCTATCCATAGCTGTCAATGATGTACTTAGGTCCCCTACTATAATTGTGTTTTGGTTAATTTATCCCTTTAATTCTGTTAGTAGTTGGTTTGTATATTTTGGAGCTCCCTGACTGGGGGCAGAAATACAGATGACTGTTTTGTGTTGTTGTTGTATAGTCTCCTTAATCATTATGAAATGTCCACCTTTGTCTCTTGTTACCTTTTTTATCCTAAAATCTGTTTCATCTGAGATCACTATGGGAACACATGTTTTTCTCTGAATACCATTTGCTTGGAGTGTCAATTTCCACCCTTTCACTTTGAGTGTATATTTGTCCTTGTAGTTGAGATGTGTCTCTTGGAGGCAGCATACGGTGGGGTTGTTTTTTGATCCAATCTGCTACTCTGTGCCTTTTTATTGTTGACTTCAGTCCATTTACATTATTGATATATGAGAATTTCCTATCATTCTATCTTTGGTTTTCTGGTAAGACTGTGTCTCTATTGTTTCTTTGCTTCTTTGTTGCTGTCTATTATTTCAGTGTGGTTGTATTTTATGATATTCCCCTCTGTTTCTTCTTGTTTTTTTAAATTATATATTTCAGTTTGGATTTTTTTGTCCTGTGGTTACCATTGAGCTTATGTAAAAGAAAGTTTCATATTTAGGGTATTCCATTTTCTTCAGCATGCCTCCTTTCTTCATTCCCTTGTGCCGGTTCAGAGCTTTACCCTGTCCTTTTTTACATTTTTGTTGTCAGAAATTATCTCTATTTATGCTGAGAATTGATTTCTGCACTGTAGTAGTAGCAAGTTGCCCTTTACCCCCTTTTTAAAAAACAATGTTTTTCTTGTTTTTTGTCTTTACCCTGTACATTATGTTTAAATAGATAGTGTCTTATTTGGTGTAGGGGTGACCATTTCCTGCTTCTATATTCTGTTTGTAATACTACTCATGGCTTTGTACTTTTGCTTTTTTGTTTCAGGTCGAAAAGCCTCCTTCAGTATTTTTTGTAGTTCAAGTTGTGTGTTAGAAAATTCCCTCAGCTTCTGTATGTCTGGAAAGGTCTTTATTCCTCCTTCATATCTAAAGTGTATCTTTAGATATGCTGGATATATTATGCTTAACTCATAATTTCTCTCTTTCAGTAGTTTGAATAGTTGATTCCACTCCCTTCTGGCTTGTAGAGTTTCTGCTGAAAATCTGATGGCAATATAATGGACTTTCCTTTGTAGGTTACTGTCTTCTATTTCCTGGCTGCCTTGAGGATTCTTTCTTTGTCATTAATTTTTGACAGCTTCAATACAATGTGCCTTGGAGAAGGCCTGTTGGGAGTGAGGTAATTAGGTGTTCTGTTTGCTTCTGGGATTTGGGGATCCAGTTCTTTCCACAAGTTTGGGAAGTTGTCTTCGATGGTTTGTTTGAATATATTCTCTGTTCCCTTCTCCCTTTCTTTTCCTTCCAGTATGCCCATTATTTTTGTATTGCTCTTTCTGATAGAGTCTGAAGGTTGTTGTAAAGTTCTTCTTTTTGTTTTAAACTTTTTATTATTATGATTATGATTATTATTAGTTACAGATATACAAAACAATGCAGTAGTTATCTTTTTCACCCCTTACAAAGTGACTACCTGCTCCCCCTACTCCTATCCCCCCACCCCCGATATCATACATATCTATTACAATTCCATTGACTCCATCCCCACACTATATTCCACATCCCATGACTATATGTGTTAAATTATAGTTGACATATAATATTATTCAGCGGCAGCTTCAGATGTACAGTGTAGTGGTAAGGCCGTCCATGAAGTGGTCTCCCTGACAAGATATGAGTCCTTCTGATCTCCTAAGAAAAATATTTACAACCTTATTGATTATATTCCTTAAACTGTCTCTTCTGTCTCTGCAGTAATATTGTAGTTATCAGTTTGTGTTGTCTCGTCCCTTCCCCTTCTCCCTCATTCACATCCTTGTCCCATCTAGCTCTCATCAGTTTTTTCTTTGAGTCTCTAAGACTATTTCTGTTTACATTGCTCATTTATTCAGTTCTTTAGATTCCACATATAAGGGAGATCATATGGTATTTGTCTTTCTCTGATGAACTTATTTCACTTAACATAATGTTCTCTAGGTCCATCCCTATCATTGCCAATAGTACAATTTCTTTCTTCTTTATAGGTGCGTAATACTCCATTGTGTAAATGTACCACAGTTTCTTAATCCAGTCATCTACCGATGGGCATTTCGATTGTTTCCAAGTCTTGGTTATTGTAAATAGTGCTGCAATGAACATAGGGGGTGCATATATTTTTTTGAATAAGTGTCTTGGGTTTTTCAGGATAAATGCCTAGGAGTGGAATTGCTGGGTCCACTATCACCCTGATTCCAAAACCAGATAAAGACAGCACAAAAAAGGAAAACTACAGGCCAATCTCCCTGATGAACATAGATGCAAAAATTCTCAATAAAATATTAGCAAACAGAATTCAGCAATATATTAAGAAGATCACACATCATGATCAAATGGGTTTCATCCCTAGTACACAAGGCTGGTTCAACATCCGTAAATCAATTAATGTGATACATCACATCAACAAAATGAAGAATAAAAATCATATGGTCATATCAATAGATGCAGAAAAAGCATTCGACAAAATCCACTAGCCATTTATGTTAAAAACCCTTAGCAAAGTGGGAATACAGGGATCATATCTCAACATAATAAAGGCCATATATGCTAAACCTACAGCTAACATCATACTCAATGGGGGAAAGCTAAAACCTTTCCCCTTAAGATCAGGAACAAGACAAAGCTGTCCACTTTCTCCTCTTTTACTCAACATAGTTCTGGAAGTTCTAGCCATGGCAATCAGACAAGAAAAAGAAATAAAAGCCATCCAAATTTGCAAGGATGAAGTAAAATTGTCATTATATGCAGATAACATGATACGGTATATAGAGAACCCCAAAGACTCCATCAAAAAACTATTGGAGGGCCGGCCGAGTGGTTCAGTTGGTGAAGAGCTCACTCAAGAGTGTGAGCTGAGCTCTGAGCAACGGTGGTTCGATGCCAGCCTGAGCTGAGTTGCCGTTGAGTTGCCAACAGGTGGCAGGATGGCTCAGCTAAAAAATAAATAAATAAATAAATAAAAACTAAATAAAAAAAACTATTGGAGCTGATAGACGCATTCAGTAAGGCAACAGGATACAAAATCAATGTGCAGAAATCAGTTGCGTTTGCATATACCAATAATAAACTAACGGAAGGAGAAATTAAGAAAACTGTCCCATTTACAATTGCTTTAAGAACTATGAAATACCTAGAAATAAGTTTAACCGAAGAAGTAAAAGATCTGTCCTCAGACAATTATGACACTGAAGAAAGAAATAAAAGAAGATACAAATAAATGGAAACACCTACCATGCTCTTGTAGAGTTCTTTCATTTCTTTTAACTCTCAATTCTTTCTCTTCTTCGATGTGTGTCATTTCCAGATTTCTACATTCAGTGTCACTGATTCTTTACTCCATCTAGTCAGCTCTGTTCCTTAAATTGGCTATTTCATTCTTCCTTCCTTTTATTGAATTCTTAATCTCCAGAAATTCTATTTGGTTCTTTTTCAAAATTTCAATCTCTTTGGTAAAATGTTTATTTTCTTCTTTGATTGTGATTCTGAGTTCATTATACTGCCTGTCTGTTTTCTTGCATTTCACTGAGTTTTCTTGAATTCTCTGTCCTTTATGCCACATATTTCCATGTCTTTAAGTCCATTTCTAGAGACTTTTCATTTACTTTCTGGGCTGCCTTGTTACCTTGGTTATTCATGACAAATAATGAATTATTATTTCTCTTCCTAGGCATCTACAGGAGTGGGCTCTGCAACAGGTTAGTAGGAAGAGGTCTCTCTTTTGCTTTCCTGTAGGTGTTGGTAGAATGCTTTATTTTCTCTCCTACTGCAGCCTTTGATCCTTCTCATGCTGTAGTGTTATATTTTCTCTGAACTGTTCTGGCATCTCCTATAATGGGGGGATTCTCTGGAAGGTGGGCTTCTCCTGTCTGAGCAGGTTGCCTGGGTCTCAGGGCAGCACCTCCTTTGGGGAATGTGGAGAGCTTCTGAAATTCCAAAGCTCTTCCTGCACCAGATTCAGGGCCTGTGTGTTTCATTGGCTCTGCATGGGTCAGGAGCAGGGTGGTTGTTAGAGGTAGCTGTGAGCAATGGCGGCAATCACCAGCACTGCCAGTCCTGCACCCATCTCCCTCCCCTTCACCAGAACTAATTGGGCTGCATGTCCATGGCTATGCCCCACAGTTCTCAGAACTGCAAATATTCTGTTCTTTTGATCTGTCACTGCTACTGTTCTGCTTCTAGCACTGGGCAGGCAGGAGTGGAGGAGCTCTGGGAGGTTGGGGATGGGCCAGCTCAGCTCCGTGCCTATGCCTTCCACCTTCTGCTTGGCAGTGAGGGCTTAAACTGCCATTTTCACCCTTCTTCCCTCAGTCTTTGCTCTGAGGTATCTGCTGTTAGCGTTAGGTTCAGGTGTGTTATATTCTGATCCCTCTGGGAGGACTATGGGCCATAAGGAGAGTGCTAGCAGTCCAAATTCTTCCTTCTCTTGTGACTGTGGTAGCTCCAGAATGCAGGGAGCTCGGAGCTGCCAGCTCTGGTCTGCATCCTGTGCCCACATGGCCCTTGTCTCCACTCTTCTCCCTTCCCTCTTCCCCAACTCAACCAATTTGCCTGCCTTTAGGTGATTTCAGTTGTGCATTTATTAGTCTTGCTTATCTGCTGTGCAGGTAGTCCTTTGTGCAATTATAGTTGTTCAATTTGTTGTAAATTCCAAGGGAGATTTCAAGAGGCTCACCTCATGCCACCATTTCTATGACATCATCCCTGGGAGACATCCTTTGGTCATCCAGCTGCCATTGCACATTTTTCTCATACAAGTTAAAATAAATCCATCTGCTATATTGGGCCCATCCATCTAGCAATGTTTTTTAATCCATTTGTCTGCAAGGTCAATGCTATTCCTGAGTCTGGCTGGTCTGTTGCAGCCCCATTATTACTCTCACCACAGCCTTAATTTATATGTCACTCACCTTGGGAGGCTGAGTTTGGCCTAGTCTAAATCCTTCCCCCTTTTTTGTCCTTTGGTAGAATTTTCCTTCCCACGTGGTCCTATCACTCTCTACAACTCCTGGTGCTGAGGCATGCTTTACCAGGCCTTTCTCCCCAATGCCAGGACAGATTCTATGGCTTTATTAGTTATCCTGCTGAACCAGATAACCTCTAACTTGTGCCTATTACCTTGGATAACCTGTGACTCTTAAGTAAAATTTTGTATCTTAGGTAAATTCTAAATCTGCTAGTGCCTATAGATGTATTCATTGGATGCTATTCAATTTACTACAAATAAAAAGACATTCAAGAATAATGAACTTCAAGACAAAAGAAGGACACTGTGAAGTACATAAAACATTAACTCCAAGACTTGTTGATGATTACAAATTACATCATTCAGTGTGTGGAATACCAGATCTATTCTCATGTATGCATAGGTTGTAAGCACACAATTTTGAAATAAAAAAGAGTGATGAATATTTCAAAGGCCTGTCTTTGTCTGTGACAAGGTTTAGACAAGAGAACATGAAAATGCTGGTTTGTTTTGGCGAGATTAATGTTGAGGAAGATGGACCGGTAACAGTTTCTGAAACTACCCAAAGCATTTCGCTTCAAATGTTTCAAAAAGTCCCAGTTCAATTTTCACACCAATCTGAGGTTCACTGTAACTATGCTCCTGGCTGACAGGAGGGTGGAGGGAGATGAACTGTTTCAGGTTTTCCTCCACCTATCTCTGGTGAATCCAAGGATGTACAGCATATAGTCACACACAGAGACTCCACAGAGCCTGACAGTGTGTTTGCTCATTTCCTTGTGAGAAGATTTTCTGGATTAAGGTTGAGTCTGTTTTACAGCATATTGTTTCCATACTGTAGTTTTGATTATAATTCCTTTAGTTCTATTCCTGACCTGGTACCCTCTGGCTTAATATACTCTATTAAGAGACAGACTCTAGTATGCTTTCAAGGCCTTTGGCCCTACCATGCCTTCCCAGTCTTATGTCAATCTACTTCCTTCTGCAGCATAAAATTTACATCAATGTGATTTACTTCCTCCCTGAGGCAGTGCTCCCACTTAAGTCACCTCTGTCTTTATTTTTTCCAACCTATGATGCAGGAGGAACAAGCCGAAGGACTAGAGAATTAACACAACCTGGGAGCAGCCCTCGATCTACAACTAGCAGCATCCTCAGTGGAGCAGCTTGGAGAAGTGAGATCAGTATTGTCTGCCAGAGATCCCTAGTGGGATTAGGGCTAGCTGCCAACAGCCCTGAAGAGGGCATGTGCCTAGAGCATTTGGTGACTTGATTTGATCTCAGGCATGACAAACTCCTCCTGAGTCTGCCTGGACACCATTAGGTGATACTAAATTTATAAACCACATGATTCATCTTTATGAAATGGCCAAACAGAACACAGATGTGCTTATCTCTGCATCACACACAAATACAGCCAGGATTTAGCTGCTATAAAGTGCCAGGCCCTGTGCTTTTTATTATCTAAACAGGAGGCTACTTTCTTGGTGCTTGATGAGGCATATATGGGCTGTGTTCCATTTTTTCACACATAATGTCAAATTAAGTGTGACTATAGTTGTGATCATGCACAGCAAAGAGCCAATTCAAGTTTCTGTTAGCACCAGAAGAAATGGGAATTCAAGCAAAGGTAATACAAGTTTCTCAACCAAACCTTCACTTTTCTCATTAAAAAATATTCTTGTTGGAGAGGATCCAAGATGACAGAGTAGATAAAAACTGTGCATATGTCCTCCAGTGTCCACATTAAAATTATAACTGAATTATAGAATAATAAACCTGAAGAACCATCTGAAGCCCAGCTGACAAAAGCTAAGGATATAAAGAAGCCACATTGAGACTGGTAGGAGGGATGGAAGGCACAGCACAGGCCAGCCCCACACCTGCATATGGCAGTTGAGAATTGGGAGATATATCTCAGCTGCAGAGCTCCCCCTGGGAGGAACAAGGTATTCTAACCCCATACTAGGCTCCCCAGACCCAAGTACAGGGCTGAGAAGAGGAGCACCCCACAACATTTGGCTGTGAAAATCAGTGTGCATTCTGACTATACAAGTGGGACAGAGGCTGCGGAAAATCCAGACATCTTCTCAAAAAGCCTGTTCACAGGCTCACTCGTTTGCAGGTACTCACTTTAGGCTCTGTTGGAGGGACAGTGACTCGGGGTATCAGAAACATATGAAGAGAGATTAAGTTGTGTGGCTGTGCGGCAAAAATTGAAGGGACAGTCACCATTTTCCCTGTGTGGGGTCCTGCTCTTGTGCAGTTGGCAAGCAGGCACCATCTTACTTGTGTTGAGTCTTCCTCCACATGGACAAATATGAATCTAAATTCTGGTGAACTCCACTCATTCCACCCTGGTGACTCCTTGAAATCCCACCCCACCCAAATCGCCCAACACCTGAGACACTTTCTCCACAAGCATACAGCCCTGCCAGCATTGCACCCATTTTTGGAAAACTCTCCAGGGTCTGTGGGTCCAAGGTGTGTGACAGCTAGCCTCAGTGTGCT
This sequence comes from Aselliscus stoliczkanus, assembly GCA_033961575.1. Taxonomy (NCBI): domain Eukaryota; kingdom Metazoa; phylum Chordata; class Mammalia; order Chiroptera; family Hipposideridae; genus Aselliscus; species Aselliscus stoliczkanus. The sequence continues at coordinate 47,317,586 of CM066738.1, forward strand.
CTGATACTTTTGCTGAGTAGCTCTGATCTCAGCACTGTCACCAAACCAGAATTTACATTAACCTAGTGACCACCACTCATCCCATCCTGGTGACAACCTGAGACCCCACCTCACACAACTAGCATACCACATAAGGGTCTATCAGTGGCTAAGCCTGGAGCTGGCAAGTGGCAGCAGTCCTTGGGGTGTCCTGGGCTTCTTGTAGAGCTACACCAGGCCCAGTAATGGTAGAAGCCATCCTTAATTAGCAGTATGGCCTCTGCCACACAACTCCAGATCTAGCACAGGCAGCAACCAATGTGGGTTGCTTTGTAGCTCCTACCAGGTAGTCCTTGGCTGGTCACAAGCAGTGGCTGACCTATACCTGCACCAGAGCCCCTTCCAAGTGGCCCCAGAACCAATATATTTGGAGGTCAGCATTAGACCACAGTAGAGCATCACTCAACTAGCCTCACCAACTAGGCACACCAAAAGGATGGTCTCATCAGACACCAAAGCCTACTGGGGTGAATCCTGCTTAACAGGATAAGTCCCACATGCAGCTGCCTGAGAGGTGTAGATTTGGCCAAACACCACAACCAGTCAGCCTGAGGGTCTATCCACCCACTAACATGCCAATAGCAGTCAAGGCTAAACTATAATAGGAAGGCACACACAACCCACACAAGGGACACTCCTGGAACATCCAGCAGAGATGATTAGAGAGATTGTGCTGCTGGCCCCATAGGGCACTTACTACATAAGGCCACCTGGCCAAGACAAGGAGACTTAGCATATCTACCTAATACATAGAAATGAAAACAGAGAGGCAGCCAAAAATGAGGAAACAAAGAAAGACATCCCAAATAAAAGAACAGGAGAAAATTCAAGAAAAATAACTAAACAATATGGAGGCAAGCAGACTACCAGATACAGAGTTCACACCAATGGTTATAAGGATGTTCAATAAAACTTAGGGAAAGAAAAGATGAACTCAGTAGGAACTTCAACAAAAAATGGCATTAAAAAGGACATAGAAACCATTAAAAAATCAGTCAGATGTGAAGAATGTAATAACTGAAATGAAAAATGCACTAAAAGGAATAGGCAGCAGACCAGATAAAGTAAAGGATCAAATTAGCAATTTGGAAGACAAGGTAGCAGAAACATGCAATCAGAACAGCAAAAAAAAAAAAAAAAAAAAAAAGCCCAGGAAGTGCAAAGAGTGCCAAACAAGATGAACCCAAATAGGCCTACACCAAAACTACTTATAATTGAAATGGCAAAGGTTAACACAAAGAGAGAATCCTAAAAGCAACAAAAGAGAAGCAGTTAGTTACCTACAAGGGAGCTGCCATCGGACTGTCAGCTGATTTCCCAACAGAACTTTGCAGGCCAGAAGGGATTGGCATGAAATACTCAAAATGATGAAAAGCAAAGACCTACAACTAAGATTACTCTACACAGCCAGGCTATCATTTAAAATTGAAGGACAGATAAAGAGCTTCTTGGACAAGAGAAAGCTAAAGGAATTCGTCACCACCAAACAATTATTACAAGAGTTACAAGTTCTTAGAAAATGAAGAAGGAGAAGAAGAAGAAAGAGGGGAAAAAAGAACATAAAGATGAATACTAAAATTGCAATAAGTACATACCTATCAATAATCACTTTAAATGTAAATGGATTAAATGCTCTAATCAAAAGAGATGTAGAATACAGCAATAGGGAATAGAGTCAATGGAACTGTAATAGCTATAATGATGTCAGAGGGGTAGTCGATTGGGGGACAGGGGTTATCACTTTGTGAGGGGTGTAAATGTCAAACTATTACATTGTTCTGTACACCTGAAACTAATCAAAAAAGAAGTAAAGATAATAAATGTTAAAATTGGTTAAAAAAAGACGTATGGTAGGTGAATGGATGAGACAACAAGACCCATACATTTACTGTCAACAAGAGATTGACTTCATATCAAAAGACATACATAGACTGAAAGTAATGAAATGGAAAAACATATTTCATGCAAATTGAAACAAACAAACAAAAAAGCTGGGGTAGCAATACTTATATCAGGCAAAATAGACTTTAAAACAGAGACTATAATAAGAGACAAATAGGGGCATTGCATAATGACAAAGAGATCAATCCAATGAGGGGTATAATAACCCATGTACACATTTATGCACCCAACATAGGAGCACCTAATATGTAAAGCAAATAGTGACTGACATAAAGAGAAAGATTGACAGTAATTCAATTATAGCAGGAGACTTTAATACCCCATTGACACCAACTGACAGATATATGAGACAGAAAATAAACAAGGGAACAACAGCCTTAAATGACACATTAGACCAAATGGATTTAACAGGTATTTTTAGAGCTGTCATTCCAAAGAAGCAGAATATACATTCTTTTCAAGTGCACATGAAACGTTTTCTAAGATAGTCAACATGTAAGCCACAAAGCAAGTCTCAAGAATTTTTTTTTAATTTTAATTTTTATGTTTCAAGAAACAAACTTTTAATTTCAATTCTTCTACTAAGGTGACCTTGGAAATTCTTTTTTTCAAGGGATAAGTGGGGAGAGTGGATGGTAGATGATAAAGGGGATAAAATATGGTGATGGAAGGAGAAATGACTGTGTATGAGGCCTCCTTTTTTCTCCACAGCCTCTCCAATACTTGTAATTATTTGTCTGTTGATGACAGCCATTTTATCTGGAGTGAGGTGATATCTCATTGTGTTTTTTATTTGCATTTCTCTGATGAATAGTGATGTTGAGCATTTTTTTTCATATGTCTATTGGCCATTTGTATGTCCTCTGTGGAGAAATGTCTATTCAGGTCCTCTGCCCATTTTTTTTTTTGAGGGCAGTGTCACTGGCCTTCACATGTGGGATCTGAACCTGGGCAGCCGGTGTACCAAGCCAGCTCCCAACCACCGCGCCACTCAGCTGGCACCTCTGCCCATTTTAAAATTGGATTATTTTTCTTTTTGTTCTTGAGTTGTGAGTCACTTATATATTTGGAAAGTTAGCCCCTTATCAGAGTTGTTGTTTGCAAAAATCTTCCCCCATTTGGTTGTTTGCCTGGTTATTTTGTCGATTTTTTTTTTTTTTGGCTGTGCAGAGCTTTCTAGTTTGATAGAGTCCCATTCATTTATTTTTAGCTTTCACTTCCCTTGCCTTTGAAGCCAAATTCATAAAATCCTCTTTGAACCCAAGATCCATAAATTTAGTACCTATGTTTTCTTCCATGAAATTTATTGTTTCAGGTTTTAAGTTTAGGTCTTTGATCCATTTTGAATTAATTTTGATACATGGTGACATATAGCAATTCAGTTTCATTCTTTTGCATGTGAAAACAACAAAGGACAAGACAAACAAATGAAGAAACAAAAACTCAGAGACACAGACAACAATTTAGTGGTTACCAGAGGGTAAGGGGGGTGGGGGGTGGTAGATGACGGTAGAATGGATCAAATATATGGTGATGGAAGGAGAAATGACTCTGAGTGGTGAACTCACAATGTGATATATAGATGATGTATTACATAATTGTACACCTGAAACCTATGTAACTTTACTAACAATTTTCACTCCAATAAACTTTCATTTAATTATATATTGCAAATTTAAGGGACAAATTTATAAAGATATTCAAGTAAGTAAGTCCTAAAGAAGTCAGTTTAGTGGTTACTGTGTAGGAAGTCAGGGGTTATGATCAAGAGGGAGCATGGAAGTTGAGGCTTCAGGATCCTGGGAATATTCTATTTCTTGCCTTGGGTGATGGTTACTTGGCTGTATGCTTTACAATAATTTGTTAAGCTATATAAATATGTTTGTGTACTCTATTGAGTGTTATCATCTTCACATTAATGGTGTTCAAACAATCAAATAAACACAAACACACATGTGGAAAGGAGAGGAAAACCAAAGAAATCATGTGAATACTTCCAACAAACAATTGGATGCCACAGGATAATTTTTGAAACCACAAAATTGACTTTGTTGGAAAGAGAAATGGGAAATAACTGAAAAAAAATTTTTTCCCATGGGGAAAGGATTAAACCAAAACCAAACAGTATTAAACTGAAAAAATAAAATGTGACCATGAATAAACTGGACTAGAATCTCTGGGAGCCAAATGTGAGCATCCACAGAGGAATTACCTCACCATCCCAGTGGTTCTTTACAACCCCATCGCTTGTGGGCCCCAGTGCTGGTGTACTGTTAACCTGCTGTGTGATCCTGGAGAAGTTAAACAACCTCGCTGAGCTTCAGTTTCCCCTCTTGGTAGGCCAATAGAACCTGTCTTTCATTCAGTGGTCCTTGTGAGGATGAATAAAATCTGCTGTAAATCTGTTCGGAAAAAGAGCTCTGGGTGTATTTAAAGGATTTAAACATAGCACAGACTCTTATTTGAATAGGGTTTACACATATTTTTCACTTGTAAAATGGTGATAATTTTTGTGCCAGAATTAACAGGGCTGCTTTGATAATTAGGGTATATAAAGCACTTGCACATCACCTAGTTGTATTTAGGGCAATACTGCTACTGTCATTCTAGTATCAATGGATGAAGGGGCCTTCACTCCCATCCCCTGTAGTATCCTATTTGCATTCTTGGCCTGATCTGGCCAGAAGCCTAAGGCGGGGTTATGATCCTTGCCCGGGAAGACCCTGCTGCTTTCAGCAGCACTTCTGGGTTCAAACAAGGTTGTCCTGGGAGGGATTACTTTCTCCAGTATGGATTCTGGAATGTCTGACACAGCTTGCATTTTGAATAAAGGCTGAATGTCAGCTTGTTATATCACATAGTTTAATTTTGGTGTTAGACCTGGTACAGAGCAGAATGAGTCTACTTGTGATATTTTCAGTTGCCCAGCATTCTAGGAGGACGGACAGTCGCTTGGGGGATTGAAGGGATGCCTGAGTTTGTTGGACTCTAGCTTAGTGCTTTTGCTTCCAGGAGGAGGGACATCAGACACATCTCCTGTGCCTCTGGGTCCCTCAGCCTCATGTCTCTCAGGCTCTTCCCTGCCTGCTCTGCCCTGCCCAGGCCACTCCTCCATGACAACTTCAGGCAGGCAACATCACTGCACTCATGGAGGTGGTGGAAGCTAGACAGAGAATTCCCTCTCTAGACACCCTCCACTGTTCTAGTGAAGCCTGTTTAAGACATCCTGTGTACTGAGCTGTCAACTGTCCCCACTGGGAAGTGGTGGCCAGTCTGCTAAGGCATCTGCCTGTGTTTCTTTTCTTCCTTCCATACCTTGTTTCCATTTTTCCTCACTTTTGTTGGCTGGGGATTGTACCTCCAAATAAAGAATTAGCACCCAAGCTTGCTGCAGTCTCTGTATCCTGAGGAGCCCAAGGTGAGTCCAGGATCTCCTCAGTCCTCATCAGTCACCCCACTATGGTGTTAGATGTCTCTCAGGGCCCCTCAGGGGAAGCTGCAGCCTGCATTCCAGCCCTGAAAGGCCAAGGCCTCACTCAGTCACTCTGCAGTAAATGCACTCCCTCTCCCAGTCCCAACATCTCCTGGAGTTAAAGCTGAAATTGACACTATGGAAGAAATGCTACATTCTGTAATAACTACAACTCTTTCAAAAACAGACATAAGGAATGAGGCTGTCCATGGGCAGGTAAACTATGTTCTGAAATATTAGAACAGGAACAAGGAAAAGCACATGCAGCCCTTCACATAACATAAAGCTATAATGTCTTCTGCACACTTTCTTTCCTCCTAACCTGCACTCTTATGTGCAGACAGATGCACAGTGGACATCCATCACCTGTCTCCTGGGGTGTGTTCCTTGAAATGCATTCTGGAAAAAGACTGTGAGGAGGTCTTGGGTGATGGGCTGGTGTAAGGAAGGAAGGAGAAGGAAATTCAGGGGCAATCTTTCCCCTGATACCCCATGGAGGAAATGATGCCCCAAGACACTGCATGTATCCCTCTGAAGCTCTCACACCCCAGCAGCAAGGATTGATGTTCTTTTGCCTCTTGCACAGGCTGCAACACAGGTGCACAGCAAGTGCCACTGCATAGTTGGCATAGAAACAATACATGTAAGCAGGAAGATGTCCAGCTGATGGCCACTGAATATTCTGAGTGGGGCTGGAGGGCAGCGCGAAGACCTAGAAACTCACCTGTTAGAAGGTGACTGCTGAACCATTCTGAATGTGAAGGAAGGGGTGGGTAGAGCAAGAACCCAGAAATGACACATAGATAAAACACATGTGTGGGGAGTGTTGAGAAGCAAATATCATGAAGAAAATGCCACATTTAATCATCTCTTCATGGAGCTCTTGGCAACACACACACACACACACACACACACAGAATCACTGAGTTATTTGAATTGTATAAGGTCAGAAGTCTAGGCAATGAGTAAAAGTCCACAACAGTTCCCTGCTCCCTATTTTCAAATCATCTTACCAACCTCTCATTCTTCCAGGGGCAAATCAGCGTGTTCTTTCTATGTTAAGAAACTGGAGTTTTGGGCTGACGGAGTGGTGCAGTGGTTCAGCGCTGGCTTGGGAAGCCAGCGGCCTCGGTTCGGTCCCACAATGAGGGCCAGCGACACTGCCCTCAAAAAAAAAAAAAGAAACTGGGGTTTTGTTTCTTTATTTGTTTGTCTTGGTCCTTTGTTGCTTTCAGTTTTATATCCCGCATATCAGTGAAGCCATATCACTCTCAACTTTTTTGCAGACAATAGCTTAGTGATTACCAGAGGGTAATGGGGGAGGAGGATGGGAGATGAGGGTAAATGGGATCAAATATACGAATGGTGATGGATGGAGAACTGACTTTGGGTAGTGAATACACAATGTGATATATAGAAGATGTATACAGAACTGTATACCTGAAACCTATGTAGCTTTACTAACCATTGTCACCCTCAATAAACTTTAATTTAAAAAAAGAAAGAAAGAAAGAAAAAGAAAATGGAAGGTGGGGCTATTTGTTCAAGTCTTGATGGCCCCTCTGGTTGGTTCTTTTATAACACCAACAACATGGTGGCTCAAGAACCAACTATGAAAATGAAATCCAACAAATGGCCTTATTTGGTAGTCTGCCAGGAAACCATCCCCTCACTCTCCTTGAGAGGCACAATGTCCTGACAGCAATTATAGAACAGTTTGGGTTCTTCCTGGGAAATGGGCTGAAAACACTGAGAAAAACCCTAGGAACTAGATATAAATAATTAGTATTCATATCCAGGGTAAAGATTCAGAAGGGAATTATTTAATTCCTTTTGGAATAGCAATGGTGTCCCTCATGTATTCTACCAGGGCTTATTTGAGAGACAGGTTTTCACACTCAAAATCCCATAATTGTTTCCCTCCACCTTTGCAGAAATTGCAGAGCCCCTAATTTAGAGGTGAAAAGGCACTGCCTGCAATGTACTTGACATATATCTACTCTGCTGAAGAAAGTCAAACACAGGAGAAACAAGTACCCTTAGTATATTTTATTACTCAGGGTTACCTAGTTCTCTTCCATAATTTAATATTATTCAGTCCTGATGGAGTCAGATGGGTGAAGGACAGACATATCCCTGGGAATTATAATCAGGGTTCTTATTTCACTGAGAAAACAAAAAGAAAGGACTCTACACTTAATATGCTTCTTTTCTGTACAGGGATTCATAATGTCTAAACAATGCCTATGGTTTCTTTTAACACTACTTGGGTGGAATCAGTCACCAAGTACTTAATTACTGAGCACCAACCCATAGGTGGGAAATGATGCTGGAACAGAGAGGGGATCTGGGCTCTGCCCCTGAAAATGTGAGATGAGACTGGCTACATGACTTTTTAGGGCCTATTTCCTCATCTGAAAATGTGGAAAGGAACACCACCCTCAGAGGCCTGCTGCAGGATGTGAGTGAGGGATAATGTGTGCAAATGATCAGTGTGGTGCCCAGCACAGCAAATGCTTAGTGCACAGGGAGGGGGCTTACTACTGTCCCCCCAACAGACACTGTCCTCGCATTCTGCCTTCCCATTTTACTCAGATTCCATGGCCTGACGTCACTACTGCTCCTTTGCCTACATCACTGAGTTGCTGCATCTCTTCCTCTGTGGTTTTCTTTAGTCATGTTGGCAGCCCTGGCATATCACCCCTCTGCCCACACCAGGGCTGCATGTGCACTGAAAGAATGTTGCTGGGGAGCCCTGCAGAGGTCCTGGATGCTAAAGCATGCTCATCTCTATCAGGTGTCACAATCCTGCCATGTCCTCCCTGGTACATGCCCTTGATACAGCCCCCGTCACTTCTCAAACTTCATCACCTCGTGCCTCAGCCCAGTTTCCTGTGCAGCTCCCACGCATCTCCTGCCATTCTGCATGAACTCATGAGCTCCCTCAACTTCCTGCTCCACATAACCTGCTCACGAACATCTCTCCAGGAATTTTCTTTCACTAGCTCCCCCCCGCCCCCCATGAAACATTGATTTTCTGTTTGTTGGATCATGTTCATTAGCATACAAATATGCTACAATAGCTACCACCCATTTCTCTCTTTGTTTATAGCAAAACTTTTCAAAAGAGATAACTTGAAGTACCACATCCAACTGCTCTTTTCCCATAATTTAAAAAATACTTTTTAATTAAAGTATAACATACCTACAGAAAAGTACACAAATAATAAATGTGATGCTCAGTAAGTAAGCTAGTTTTCACTTACTGAGCTTTACACTTATGGGTATGGTAGCAGGTGTGTAGCCAGCACAGAGGAGTCCCTCTTCTGCTCCCTGCACAAGGCCCACTGTTCTAGTTCTCAGCAGCACAGCTCAGTCTCCTGGACCTTCTTCTTTTCTCTCTTGAGCCCACATTCATGGGCTTTCACTTCCAGCACCCCCAAGGTTGCTCCTCAGTGCTGCCACTGGCCGCTTCACTGCGAGAGCTTAACACTCAAATCTGGTCTTAATTCCTGTCCTTCACCCACACTTCTCCCTTGGACCCCTTCCCAAATGTGCACATCTAGTTGCCTGTTTGGTGCCTCCACTTGGATGCCACCAGGCTTTGTAAACCTGCCAGGGTCAAAAGGTTAAAGCCCAGTTCCACAGTATAGTACCTTTCGTACACAGTACCCTTCACTTTCACCTGGCCAGTGGAGACTCCACCTTTCAATCTGTCCTTCCATTTTCTCCTCATCTCACACCCACAACAGAAATCTGTTGGCCACAACTCTTCCACAATCCATCCTTTTCACTAAATCCATCTCCTTACTTTTTACTAAATTCTCAGCCGTTACTGCAGTCCACAGCATTAGTGTCTCTTCTGAATGATTACACCAGCCTCCAGCATGGTGTTTCTGCTTCTCTCCTTGTTCTCCACCATACACTTCCCCGATAGGGTGCACACAGATGTTGTCTCTCCCCTGCTCAAACACCCCAGTGGCTTCTCACCTAAAAAGTCCGGTGGGCTCTACCCCCACCTGCCCAAATCTTGTTATCTCTCTGGCTTCACTTCTTACTTCCTCACCCAAAGGGCACCTGCTTCAGCCATGGTGGCCTCCACATCGTTCTCAAATTCACCAGGCATGTTCCCACCTTAGGGCTTTGCTGGAAAAGCTCTTTCTCAAGAGATCCTCAGTCTAGTTTTATCATGAAATGCTACCCTCTAAGAATGCCCTTCCATGACCACCTTATTTAAAAATGTATGCCTCATATCTATTTCCAAATTAATTTTTCTCCTTTATAACTTATCACAATTGGGCACTCTATAATTTACTTTTGTTTGTTTTCTGACTCTCATCGCTAGAATGTCAACTCTATGGAGGCGGAGTTCTTTTTTTTGTTTTTTTTTTAATATTTTATTGGGGAATTGGGGAGGGGAACAGCATTGGGGAACCAGGGAAGGAGAACAGACAAGTTGCTGTCCTTTTCTTCTTCAGTCTAGTTGTGGAGGACATTGCTTCACTGGCCCATGTTGGTATCATCATTGCGCTCTTCCCAGGTGAGGCAGATGGGTCACCAGCCTCTGGACGGCCTCTCATAGCGGCTCTTGATAGCTCACACTGGCTGCCAGCTGCTCATGCTGGCTGCCGGCCACTCACTGTAGCCTATGGCAGCCCACTGCAGCAGGGGCTGCAGATATGCTGTCCCAGGGACTCACAGCTCCCAGGGCAGCCCAGCTGGAGCTGTTGTTCACCATCTTAGCTGTAGAGGGCATTGCCACTGGCCCTTATATATGGGATCTGAACTGGGGCCACTGGCGTCCCAAGCCAGCTCTGAACCAACGCACCACTTGGCCTGCCCATGGAGTTCTGTTTTGATCACTGCTATATACCTGCACACAGAGCGGAGCCTGATGATAGTAGGTGCTCAGTAAACGTGGGATGAATGAATGGATTTGACGTACACAGTTACTGGCCAGGTTGTACCCCTATTCTTCTAGGTATTAGTACCATAAACAGATTTCTTTTTTCCCTTGATTTGTCCAAGTCCCTTTGTTTGTGCTATTCATAAAATTCAGAATCTCATTCTTTTTTTTTTTTTTTTTTTTTAATTTATTTTTATTTTATTTTTTTAGAGGACAGTGTCACTGGCCCTTATATGTGGGATCCGAACCGGGGCCGCCGGCGCCCCAAGCCAGTCCTTAACCGCTGTGCCATTCGGCCGGCCCCAGAATCTGATTCTTAATACCATTTTCTCACTTAATTATTGTTAACAATGTTGCAGTTAGCAAAGGAAAGAAACATTTTATTAAATGAAATGAAATAAAATGATAACATAATAAATGCACGAATACAGAAGATATCTGCAGTAGATGCAGGGCGTGGTACCCTTAGGTCTGCCTGATGCCCAGTTACAGACCCAAGGTCTCCTTGGAGGAAGGTCTCCAGCTTCAGTCTCAAGCTGGCACCTGCCACATGGGATTGAGTGAAGGTGTTGAAGATAAGCATCACAGCCCTTTCTGAAATCCTAAAATGAGCTTCTCTTCCTCACTATACTACCCTCCAAGGGGAGTAGGAGGATCAGATTTAGAAGCAAGTACTGCGCTTCTATTTTTGTTTTCAAACAGATAAAAGTCAAAGTTTACTGCAGAAAATTTGATATTTTTTTAAATTAAAATTTATTGGGGTCACAATTGTTAGCAAAGTTACATAGATTTCAGGTGTACAATTCTGTAATACATCATCTATATATCAGATTGTGTGTTCACTACCCAGAGTCAGTTCTCTTTCCATTATGATATATTTGATCTCCTTTATCCTCATATACCACCCCTCATCCCCTTTACCCTTTGGTAACCACTAAACTATTGCCTGTGTCTATGAGTTTGTTTCTTCATTTGTTTTTCTTGTTCTTTTGTTGTTTTCAGTTTTATATATCACAGATCAGTGAAATCATACGGTTCTCCTGTCTGACTTCTTTTACTTAGCATTATAATTTCAAGATCTATCCATGTTGTTGCAAATGGCATTATTGCATCTTTTCTTATGGCTGAATAGTATTCCATTGTGTATATATACCACAACTTCTTTATCCAATCATCTATTGAAGGGCATTTTGGTTGTTTCCATGTCTTAGCCACTGTAAATAAAACTACAATGAACATCAGAGTACGTATATCTTTACAGATAAATGTTTTCAGATTTTTTGGGTAGATACCCAAGAGAGGGATTGCTGGTTCATATGGTATTTCTATTTTTAATTTTTTGAGGAATATCCACACCGCTTTCCATAGTGGCTACACCAATCTGCATTCCCACCAATAGTGCATGAGGGTTCCTTTTTCTCCACAACTGTATAGAAGAAAACATAAGTACTAAACTTATGGACCTTGGGTTCAAAAAAAAATTTGATTTTAAGGATTAGAAATAATCTGTATTTCTGTATTTGCATCATGTAGCCATACTTACTACTTCTCTAATTTCTATAAATAAATCCCTTGAAATTCAATTTTTAAACATAAAATGGGTATAATAATTTTCCACCTTTCAGATTCATTGCAAAGATTAAATAAGACAAAATGTGCATATTAACTAACTCACAGCAATCACTCAGCAAATTATGGATTTATTTCTATCTTCAACATCAAAAAGCATAAGTCCCTAGATGTATTTATCAAAATTGTACACAACACTTTCCTCTCTATAAAGTGGTTTATGAAGCTTGTTGGACTAAAATGAAGTCATGGACAAATGTTACACTCATCCTCCTCCATGGTCCTCCCTATTGAGTCCTCAATCACAGCAAGGCTCAACCAGCTGCTTTCTCCAGAGATGGCTCTGAGTCAGGATGTCCTGGTGGTCCCAGTCCACTGCCAGCCAGCTCTGGCCTTAGACACCATTCAACCTCACTGAATCCTGATTTCATGGTCACAAAGTGATGTAGTGGCAGTGCCACAACAGACTAGCTACAAGATCATGTGTATGCAACAGCACTACTCAAACTGAAGCAGCATCAGGTTCAAATACAGGTTCCCAGGCTCCTCCTCCACTCCCAGAGGTTCTGATTGTACAGATCTGTGGTAGGACCACATAGTGTGCATTTCTAACAGTGCTGGGGATGCTGATGCTATTGGTCAGGACCACTCCCTGAGAAGCCACAGGTACAGTATTTAACATGGGATCAGCAACTAGTAGATCACCAATGTTACTCAGTTTACAAACACTTTTATGACTACCATTACTATTAATACTACTTAACACCTCTTGCAAATTATAAAATCTGTTGGAGAAAAGATCCTGTGCATCCTCCCAGGTGTCCCTTTACTTAGGAACCCATGTGTGTGCTGACAATTTGGATTTCCAGTAGAGACTGTTCAGCACCTGCTGCTTTCCAGGAATCTTCTGGCGACTTCCTCTCTAACTTCACTTTTCTAACCCCTGTCTGCTCCATGCCACAGGTTATTTAACACCATTTTATGGATCAGGAAACTGAGGCATGGATAAGTTGCCTACTGACTGGGGCCCATCTGGAATAGGACAGAACAAAAAATATCTCTGGTTTTATTATTAAGTCTAGAGGTCTGGTTAATTTGTCTCACCACTGCTCCATGTTATCCAGCCACTGGGATTTTTGTTTTGTTTTCCTGGAATGGCCTTCCATGTTCCTTTGATCTTACTGAGTGGTTGTTCTGACAAAGTGCAGACACTGCCTAATTGTCAGTGACTACCAACATATACTGAGATATGATCTGTGGTAAAACAAACAAACAAACTAACTAACTAACTAACTAATTAACTAACTAACTAACTAACTAAAGTCATACTGATGTCAAAGATTTCCTTGTAAACAGCATCTGAAACTTGAGGGATCTAGGCTTCATCAATATGCTGTTAGCTCTATTCTGACATCACCACCCCAGCGCCCAGCACCTCTGGGCAGCAGAAGGCACTGGAGGCAACCACAAAGGACCATGCAGAGATGGTTTTGGACTCTCCAGTGTCAGGCATAGAATTCCCAGCTGGCTTGCCAAGGAAAGCACTGATTTAATTAGTGTAATGACTCTCAGAATTCTATTGCAAGCACACACTTGCCCTTTGGCAGCTGCCTGATATCTGGGTACTTGCTGAAGATTTTGTGTCTGCAGTCAGGCTATAGAGGCACAATCAGCATGCATGGCAGCCCTGTGGCTGTGCTGAAGCCTGTGTGCCAGGGGTGGTTGCCTTCAGCTCTGCAGCAGAGTACAGAACTGTACAACTGTGGACTGTAAAGGAGAAAGCTGGTCTCAGTCTGGGAGTTCCCATTTGGAAAGATTTGCATACAAGCCCTGTGAAGGGCACACCCCTCCAGAGATTTCTTTTCTTTTGTGATTATCCTCAAAGCACGGTGAAAAAGACTGAGAGCTGGGGAACTCTGGGACCCCTCTTTTTATTCCAACACTGAATGCAACCCCTACACTTTTGCCTTTGCCTCTTTGACATATGACCAGAGGCCTTCACAGAAACTGTATTTCACATTCACTGTTGAACAAATAATCAGAATCTTCTTTATCATTGAAGGTATTACACTTCATGACTTCTCAGGTCCAAGTCTAAAAGGTTCATACCATATGGAGAATAAAATGACTTTCTGAGAAATAGACTCTAAATGCCAGTCTCTGCATTGTGAGTTTGATTTTTATTATAATTACGATTGTTCAGACAAAGATGCTGTGTATAGTTTGCCCTGCTCCAGAGACAGAGGCTTCACCCTAGGACATGTGGAACAGCCAAGACAAGGGACTGCCTCCCCATCTGGCCACATAGGCAACTTTCCCCTGTGCTCTCTCCTTTTATTCAGGGATTACCTCCTCTAGGTACCCTGCAGATTTGTTTATGTGATGTCTACTCTCATCAATGTGAACAGGTAATATCTGTCCTAGTGGAATCCAAGGTACAATCAATCAATCCTACTCTAAAATTTGGCCATCAAAATAGAGATCTGAGGGCCGGCCGAGTAGCGCATTGGTTAAGAGTTGGTTTGGGATGCCAGCAGCCCCGGTTCGGATCCCACATATGAGGGCCAGTGATACTGCCCTCTACAGCTAACAACAGCTCCACCTGGAGCTGGGCTGCATGAGCCCCGGCGATGGTGTAGGGTACAGCCCCTGCTGCAGTGGGCTGCCATGGGCTACAATGAGTGGCTGGCAGCCAGTGTGAGCGCCTGGCAGCCAGCATGAGCTGCCAATAGCTGCGGTGAGCGACTATCCAGAGCCCAGCGACCGATCTGCCTCATCCGGGAAGAGCGCAATGATGATACCAACATGGGCCAGTGAAGCAATGTCCTCCGCAACTAGACTGAAGAACAAAAAGACAACAACTTGTCTGTTCCTCTTCCCTGGTTCCCCAACGCTGTTCCCCTCCCCCAATTCCCCAATTTTTAAAAAAAAATAGAGCTCCGATGTCAATGCTGCCCTCCTACTCAGGAGGCGAGGGTGAATGCTTTCCTTAGTGGACTTGGTCCCAAAGGGCTTGGGAGTGACTGACCCTCCTTCACATTGCCATGTGGTAGGACTGGAATGCCGAAGAGAGGGTTGACGTCATATATTCAGCTCATGGGAAAAGCCAAACCTGCCTACAATCAGTGTGTTGGAAGCCAGTTCTCTTTGGTCCATCCTGATCTTCCCTTTTGTAGTGAAATGACTCTGTCGACATGCAGTACATTCTCTAACCCAGGTTCTGGGTGCAGCATACACAGGAGTGGGTCAGCTCTCCACCTCGCGGGTCTTCTTTGAGCATGTTCCACATATGGAGGGCATCTGTCCATATGCTTTCTCCAGGTCCCGCCCTGTATCCTCGTCATTAGCGTACACAGTATCCGTGTCCTCTCCTCAGGGCGCAGGCACACCCTGGCTTCGCTCAACCCCACAGCCACTCAGGCCCCTACCACACATAGAATTTTTTGTTTGTTTGTTTGTTTAAGATTTTAAAGGAATTGAGGGAGGGGAACAGCACTGGGGAATTGGGGAAGGGGAACAAACAAGTTGCTGTCCTTTTGTTCTTCAATCTAGTTGTGGAGAAAATCGCTTCACTGTCCCATGTTGGTATTATTATTGTACTCTTCCTGAATGAGGTAATTGGTCACTGGCCACTGGACAGTCGCTCATGGCAGCTCACAGCAGCTCATGCCAGCTGCCAGCCACTCACAGTAGCTCAGGGCAGCCCACTGCAGTCCCCTGCAGCCTACACCATTACCAGCAACTCTTGGAAACCCAGCTCCAGGTTGAGCTGTTGTTCACCATCTTAACTGTAGAGAGTGCAGCAACACTGGCCCTCATGTGGGATCCGAACTGGGGCCCTGATGCTCAGAGCTAGTGCTCCCAAGCCAACTCTTAACTAATGCACCACATGACCAGCCCCAGACATGGTAGTCTTGATTTCCAGCCCATGCTTGTGCCCCCAAAGAAGGGGAGGCCTTCGGCATTTGTAGGACAAACTCACACAAGAGGTGTTCAGGTCAACCCTCCAGGCCATACATGGACAGGAAATAACCACTCAGCCTAACCTCAGCAGTGCCAAACTTTCCCATCACCCACTCCCCCATGCATTATCCTTCAGAACCAAGACCACAGAGCAGTGCTGAGTGCCACCTCATCCCTCAGCTTTTGTACCCCTGCGTTGGAGGGCCTTTACAGTGTCCCTGCTAACAAGTGTCTGCCCTCAGGAGCACCACTGCCAGTCAGTTTACTGTTCTCTCCTATTCCTCCGTAGTGTCAGGAAAGGAGAATGGGGCCAGGGGGAAAAGAAAAGGGCATAAAGGGGCTCTCACCAGTCAAACAGAACAGAATCAGTACTGAAGCCAGCAAGAAGCTGTGAGAGGCCACTTCTGGGCTGAGCCAGAGAATCTGTTTTTCAAGCCAAGAGAAATAAATGTTGCAAGCAAAAGACCTGCCAGAGTCAGCTGTTTGCAGTTTCAACCCTAGAACCCTAGAAGCTGGAAGAGAACCCCAGAACTGAGGGAAATTCAAGAAGCTTCAAGGACATCAATGAGCATGACATCATGCTCATCCTGGACCTTTGAAGCTGCCTTTCTCTGTTTGGCTGGGATGATAATGTGGGGCTTGCTTTATTAGCAAGTATAAACATCTTCCTTTGATTAATAAAAATGGGGATATAGGTGATTTCTGAAAGAATATTTTTCATATGCTAAAGGAAATCTTTCAAAACCTGGGTTCCATGAAGGCATAACACGGAGGATGCTTTGCAGTGAAAAGGGGCTAGGAACTGATACCTTTAGAAGCCCTGGATGAAGGAAAGCATGGCCACTCCACACCAATTCCTCTAGCAGAACATTAATTTGGGATGAGCATACATAGGCTGCTGTGAAACTAGAATCTATTTTGTATGAATGCACCTTTCATAAAGAAAACAAAACCACCTTTTTCTCCTTTCTCAGTAAGTTAGATGTCATCACCCTGGGCACAGTGTTTCCCAGCACTGGGTCAATCCTGCTGGCAGGGCCCAAGTGCCTGCTCTAAGGCCAAATTTCCTAACCTGTCTGCTTTTTCCAAGTGGACACCTGTTTCCATCATTCAGCCCTCTTCCTGAAGACTGCCCACCTTGCCCCAGGGGCCACAGGCAGTCCTATGACGAAAATGAGGTGAGGTGGCCCTGACCTCCCAGGGTTTTTCTCCAACCATAAAGTATGGACCCCTCTGATGGCATGAGCTGAATGGCTTCTTGGGGTCTCCTCATTGGCCTGGGTGTGTTGTGTGTGTGTGACTGACAGAGAGAAGCCTTACCTTGTGGGACAGGTAGAAGGCTGCGACACCCAAAGGCCAGAAGCAGCAGAGCATGGAGAAGACGCTGAGGCCCAGGTGGTCCCGGGGAGGCATCATGAGGAAGTTGTCCTCGCTCTCTGTGTCACTAGAGTAGTTGCTCTGCAAGACAGACATATGTGGGGATGGAACAGGGGAAGATAATTGATAAAGTAACCACTCTACAATGCCCTCTGGACATGGAGGTAGAGGTTGGCATAAGGAGAAGCCCTCAGGAAGGTCACTGTTGTTATGATTGTCTGCAAGTACTTCCTCTCAAAAGGAAACCCCCAGTGGAGGGAATTTTTACCAAGAACAGGAAGAGAAAAGTCTTAGGTACAAGGCTCTTGAGTCATTCCACAAGAAGATAAAACCCTACAGAAGCCAATTACTTCACAGATCTTTGGGATGGAGTGCTGGACAGTGGGGGTAAAAGTCTAATCTATCAGAGGATAGAACTGAGCACTCTCAGAAGGCACACATATATATATGTAAATGCTACTCTTTATTCTGAGACAGAGGAATTTTTAAAAAGCAGCTGGGATGATTCTAACACTGACGAAACCTCCCTGCAGAGGGCACACCAGTGCTCCAAGGTGCTAAAGGGCTGGATCCTGCCAATGTACTTCCATTTCTACATGACTGAGTAGAGGATGCTTTTGTCCTCATTGGTTATCCCATTTGCTGCCCCCCTCCCCCAACTGTGAATTTTTTTCTCCTCATCAGCACATGCTACACTCACACTGAGTCATCCTAAACCACGGTCACTCTATGTACTTATTTAACTCCAGCTTTTGTTTCCTAAACAGGAAATGGAGCATTTCCTCCTGGAAAAGAGGGTCATTAGCTTCCTAGCTCTCTTTGTGAGTGCAGGAGGTTGTTTAACATGCTGCCTTATATTGCAGGCTGGAGACATTCTGCACCAAACTGCAGTGCATGCTGCCAACTTTCTTCCACATTCAGAGGAATGTGGTCACCTGAAGCACCAAACACTCAGGTGGGTGCTCTAGATGAGCCTAACACCTACATGGACAAACTTTGCCACCAGGACCACCCCAGTAGCTCACCCTCATGTCTCCTCTGACATTCCTACTCAGACACAGATGAAGCCCACAGGTGATGATGGTACCCTTTTTGATTTTGGTTAATTAAAAGACACACAAAAAGCCAAATGGAGACTCTAATCAGTATGCAGACAGCAGAGGTGCTGCAGTGAAATGATAGAAGCTTCATGTTAGGACTGCTTTTTTTCTGGTTGACTGAGAGTAAACAGAGGGATACTGAAGGGCTCACTCAAATCAAAAGCAAGGGCCTTCTCTAGAGGTCTGATGGGATTTGGGTGACACACTGTCTACATAGCACCCATCCACCTCAGACTTGCAGGTCAGGGGCTCTGAGTCATCACTTCTCAGAGAGGACTAGCTCCTTCCTGCTGGGTGGGCACTGTCTCTGTCCAGGTTAGTCAGGACCACTGGTGAGTTTGGGATCACACAGCATCCCCTCCACAGAGCTGTGTCTATGAAATTTATATTCTTTTTACTCTGCAGCATCACCTCCTATATAGTCTCCTCAACAATAAAGGGAAAAGAAAATTAGCATTTTTATGTCTGCCAGAGAAGGGAACTAAACAGCTCTCAGGATGCATAATTCATGAGTGAGATTCATGGGTGGACTGGGGGTTAGTTGGGTAGAGATGCACGTGTGCCACCTGCTGGGAATTTGAAATATTTGATTTGAATGAAGGCTGTGCAGTGTTGCCAGGCAGAGTCTGAATGTCTTAATAGCTGCTCCTCTCCAAAGACAAACAGTAATGTCAACTCCATGGTTTCCAGACCCATACTCTGGAAATAAGTGACATGGAGTGTCAAGGCTGTGTTGGAAAAGATGAGCTGCACTTTGAAGTGCTCTCTCCATGAAATTCTTGGAAAGTCTGGGAAGGAAGGAACCTATAGTGACAATCTTAGGGTGGGCCATGTTCAAAGATCCCACTTGGAGGGATCTTTCAGTCTTGGATGACTGAAAGGACAGCCACTTCTAGCACTCAATTCAGACCCTGAGCTAATGATCTTCATGCTGATGGGTCACGATGCTGTTGGTGGATGTCTTTGCACATGTGCAATAACTCTGTCTATGGATATTTAGTGGGTTTTTTTTATTGTTGTTCACAAAGTGTTTTATGGGTATATACCTGAGCTGGCTAGATTTTCACAGCAACTCTGTAAGTAAAAAAAAAAATAGGTGCTGTTCCTATCTTTATTGTTATTTCTGTTTTACAAAGGACAAAGCTGGGCTCTGAGAAGTTGAAATATTGCCAAATTACAGAACAACTCAGTCAGTGGCTGCTCATTCCAGAGCTCTCTACTGTATGTTGTGTTTGGACACCAAAAACATGGCTTCGAACAAATTCTGTTTTGCCTCAATTGCTTCTTATCCAAAGATAAGGTGCCTCCTCTGCCTCAGGGATTCTGAATACTTTGCTTCTTGGGTGGTCTGTTCCATGGTGGTGACAGGGAGGCCAGTGGCAATAGTGGTCAGTTGAGAGTTTTCCCATTCAAATAGCCATTGCTGTGTGAACTGCTCCTCAGACCACATAGAAATGCTGGCAGCATCTACTTTCATCTTTGGAAGCTGCTTAGAATTACACCCCTATCCCCATGAAGCAAAGAGTTAGATTTCAGGGCAGCCCCCGCCCAAAAAAAAATCTTTACAGATTTTTATTTAGAAGCATGAGGGAAGCACACTCTGTAAATTACAAAGTTGTGGCTACATGACACCAATACAATTAGTCAACTTTGGTTAAGGTATATTTTAAAATAGATTCAGACAAATTACAGGGCAGATGAAACAGCCCAGTTATTTTCATGTTCTTTTTTCCATTAGTGGCCTATAAGTGGCCGTGAGCATCATGCTACCAAATAGCAAGGAGAGGAGATGAGGCTGCCTGGATGAGGCTATGTACATACCAATAAACCAAGTAGAGAAAATACATGCAACCAGCAGCACCAGGTGGAATTCATCAACCATGGCAGCTGTTTCTAAAATTACTCTTCATGGGTCTTTGAATTGGAATATTTGCAAAGCAGACTGACAGCCTTCTAACAGAGGTCACGGCCTATGTGTAGGCCCTCGCTTTAGAGCTAAACCTTTGGGGAAGGCAAATGCTACAAGAAGCAGAGAAAATCAGGAGCTCCTGTGTCCCTCAGCTGGTACCCTGCTGGTCTTCCTCTCTACCACCAGAATCTACCCATTCTTTGTTCTGTTTTCATTGCCACCACTCAGTCACTCAGTGGGAAGGCTCTTAGTCACCTCAGGGATTTCTTCCTTGGGATACTTTAATAAAATAATCATAATGCCAGGCCGTGTTTCACAAGTCATAGTTTCACATTCATTCAGCTCCATGAGCAACTGCTGTGAGGCTGCAATTTTAGGGGTGGGAAACTGTGGTCAGCCATGTCATTTAATCTAATTCAGGCCTTACTCATCACCGTATTATCTCCCTTTGGGCCTCATGCTGCCCTCCTAATTCCCCCTGGCCTTCTCTGCCTCCTAATTCTGGAGACCATCTACTGCTCTGCCTGAGTGAGAAAGTAGAGGCCCAGGGAGCAGGATGGTGGTACAGCACTGGTCCTGAAGCAGCCTGGAATCCAGGACTTCCTACAGAGGCTCACTTTCCAAAAGCTCAGTCTGCAAAAAACATAGACAGGCATGTAGAGATGTATGTCCTAGAGTGTTCCAGGGAGCACTTTTGAAAACAGCAAAATTACAGGGTGACAGATACTAGGCTAATTTCATTCTTTTACATGAGGTTTTCCAATTCCCCGAGCACCATTTATTGAAGAGGCTGTCTTTTCTCCATTGTATGTTTTTGGCTCCTTTGTCAAAAATTATCGGTCCATAAATTCCTGGATTTATTTCTGGGCTCCCTGTTCTGTTCCACTGATCGATGTGCCTGTTTTTATGCCAATACCAAACTGTCTTGATTACTGTGGCCTTGTAGTAGGTTTTGATGTCTGGTAGCGTGATCCCCCCGATTTTGTTCTTATTTCTCAGAATTGCCGAGGCTATTCTGGGTCTTTTATGATTCCATATAAATTTTAGGATTATATTTCCTATTTCTGTGAAAAATGCCCTTGGTAGTTTGATAGGAATTGCATTGAATCTATATATTGCTTTAGGCAGTATGGACATTTTAACTATATTGATTCTTCCTATCCATGAGCATGGTAGGTGTTTCCATTTATTTGTATCTTCTATGATTTCTTTCTTCAGTGTCTTATAATTTTCTGAGTATAGATCTTTCACTTCTTTGGTTAAATTTATTCCTAGGTATTTTATAGTTCTTGACGCAGTTGTAAATGGGAGTTTTCTTAATTTCTCTTTCCATTAGTTTATTATTGGTATATGCAAATGCCACTGATTTCTGAACATTGATTTTATATCCTGCTACTTTACTGAATTCGTCTATCAGTTCCAATAGTTTTTTGATGGAGTTTTGGGGTTCTCTTTTACGGACAGTTAATCTATGACAAAGGAAGCAAGAATTTACACTGGAGTAAAGATAGTCTATTCAATAAGTGGTGCTGGGAAAATTGGACTGACACATGCAAAAAAATGAAACTGGACCACCTCCTTACGCCTTATACAAGAACAAATTCAAAATGGATTAAAGACTTAAATGTAAGACCTGAAACCATAAAAATCCTAAAAGAAAATATAGGGAGTACATTTGCAGACATTACCCGGAGCAGTACTTTTACTGATACATCCCTACGGGCAAGGGAAGTAAAAGAAAAAAATGAACATATGGGATTATATCAGACTTAAAAGTTTTTTCACAACAAAGGAAACCATTAATAAAACAAAAAGGAAGCCTACTGAATGGGAGAATATATTTGCCAATGATATATCTGATAAGGGGATAATATCCAAAATTTATAAAACACTCATGAAACTCAACACCAAAAAAACAAACAACCTAATTAAAAAATGGGCAGAAGATATGAAGAGACATTTCTCTAAAGAGGACATACAGATGGCCAACAGGCATACGGAACAAAGTTCAATCTCACTGGTCATTAGGGAAATGCAAATAAAAACCACCATGAGATACAACCTCACTCCAGTCAGAATGGCTATCATCAATAAATCAACAAACAACAAGTGCTGGCGGGGCTGTGGGAAAAGGGGACCCTGCTGCACTGTTGGTGGGATTGCAGATTGGTGCAGCCACTATGGAAGTCAGTATGGAGATATCTCAAAGAACTGGAAATAGAGCTACCGTTTGACACAGCAATTCCACTCCTAGGTATTTATCCTGAAAAAACAAAGACACTTATTCAAAAAAAGTTATGCACCCCTATGTTCATAGCAGCACTATTTACAATAGCTAAGACTTGGAAACAACCAAAATAACCATCAGTAGATGACTGGATTAAGAAACTGTGGTATATTTATACAATAGAGTATTACTCCGCTATAAAGAAGAATGAAATCGTACCATTTGCAATGATATGGATGGACCTAGAGACTATTACGTTAAGTGAAATAAGTCAGTCAGAGAAAGACAAATACCATATGATCTCACTCATATGTGGAATCTGAAAAACTGTATGAATGAGCAAAGTAAACAGAAACTTTCTCATAGATATAGAGGAAAAATCAGGGTTGCTAATTGGGAGGGAGATGGGCATGAGGGAGAAGGGGAAGGGATTAGACAGCAAAAATAGGCAACTACAATATTGCCACTGGGATATGAAAAACAGTTTGAGGAATATAATTAATAATGTTGTAAATATTCTGTGGAATGTCAGATGGTCATAGGTCTTGTTAGGGAGACCATTTCATGGATGGAGTAGAGGTTTGATCACTGCACTATATAACTAAAGTGGAGGTTGTATACCTACTGTAATTGAATATATATAGATAGTCACGGGATGTGGATTATACTGTGGAAGAGAGTCAGAGGAAGAGTAATAGATATATATGATATGGGGAGGGAGTGGGGTGGCGAATTGGGGGTGGGGAGTTGTCACTTTGAGGGGTAAAATGTATAACTATTGCACTATGTTGTACACCTGAAACTAATTAAAAATAAATAAATTAAAAAAAAATTATCAGTCCATATTTATGTGGGTTTATTTCTGGGTTTTGAATTCTATTCCACTGGTCTGTGTGTCTGTTTTTCTATCAATGCCATACTATTTTGATTATTGTTGTGTTGTAGTACAAGCAATAGATAAATGATTGGATTAAGAAGATGTGGCATACACAATGGAATACTATTCTGCCATAAGAAAAGATGAAATAGTGCCATTTGTGACAACATAGTTGAATCTTGATATTACTATGCTACGTGAAATAAATCAGACAGAAGTAGTCGAGAACCATATGATTTCACTGATATGTGGGATATAAAACTGAAAATAACAAAGGAACAAGACAAACAAATGAAGAAACAAAACATCATAAACACAGACAATAGTTTAGTGGTTACCAGAGGGTAAGGGTGGAAGGGGGTGGTAGATGAGGGTAAATGGGATCAAATGTATTGTGATGGAAGGAGAACCGACTCTGGGTGGTGAACATGCAACATGATAAATAGATGATGTATTACAGAATTGTACACTTGAAACCTATGTGACATTACTAACAATTGTGCCCCCCATAAACTTTAATTAAAGAAAATATTTTATACATACTTTAAAAAACCAGCAAAATTACAAAGCAATTCTACTTAGAATGATGTACAGTCATGAAAAATGCTGGTGCAGATGTTTAATTATTGCCTTGGAAAGATTTTTATAATAACTGAAGGGAAAAACCAGGGTAGAAAGTAGAATATATCATATTTCCTCCACAGTGTCAGAAATTAGATGCTTCTGGATGGTGGGCATATCATTGACTTTTTTCTTCTTTCTTTTTGCATTCCTGGGTTTTAGTTTTTCTACAATAAGCAAAGTTTATTTGGAAATGGATATTATAAAGGTGCAGATGTGCTAACAGGTGCAGGGGCTTCTGCCATCTCTCTGTCCTCACAAAGAACACTGTGGAATATGATTTCCCTAAGACTCAGCATGGAGAAATCACATAATGTAGGCACATTGCTTAATGACCAGCTGGAGGAGCAGGATCAGGAGGAACCCAACATTACCTGAGGGAGCGCACTGAGACGCAGGTCAGACATGACTACCTGTCCTTTAGACCTGTGTCACTGAGTGCTGAGACCAGAAGCCCATGTTGTCCACATCTGTGCTAACTAGTGCACAGCCATAGACACATGGAACTACTTAAATTAACTAAAGTCAAATATACCTAACAATTAGTTCCTCAGCCACACTACCATATGCTAAGTGCTCAATAGTCAGAGGTTGTTAGTGCCTATCACAGCGGATAGTACAGGCATAGAGCATTTCCATCATCTCAGGAAGTTCTATTGAATATCTCTGTCTTATGGGCTCTGACTCCTATTAAATCTGACCTCACTCTCTGCCATCCACAGGTAGCTCTGTGCTGTTCCTTCAATATGCCCAGCATGCTCCTGCCTCAGGGCCATTGCGCTTGCTTGCTCGCTGTTCCCTCAGCCTGGCATTGTATTCCCGATACATACATGACTGGCTTTCTGTAACGCAAGGCTTTTCTCAAATGCTACTTTTCATCAGAGCTTTCTCAAATACCCTGCAAGACTGTCACTGCTGTTTCCCACCGCTATCCCCTTAACAAAGGTGGGTATCCTTTGCTCCTCAGGTGGTGCTGGCTTATATACTGTCTGACTCCTTTCCTCTTAGCACCAGGATGGTTAACATTTTTGCATGTTTTGCTTACAGCTATACCCTAAGTGCCTATAATAGTACCTGGCACACAGTAGGTACTTAATGCACATGTGTCAAATGAATGAAGAATTCATGTGTCCCCTTAGTCAACATGGATAGGACCAACTGAAGCAGCAAAGCTTCCAGAGTTTGCCGAGTTCCTTGGGCTTCCTTTGGGCTTATCAGTGCCCATTAATACATTCACTGTCTACAGCCCTTCTGCCCCAACTCAACTCCTCTCCTTCCCCACCTAAAATGCCTTTCACATGTGTTCCAGGATGCACATCCTAACCATACATTTAAGTGAGACCACAGGGAAGGTTAGGGAGAATGATGATTCTGTGAGGTTCAAGACCATCTTACTTAGGGAGGCTGATGAACAGCTTCCCAACTGTGTGTCTGTCAGAGGCATATTTGATATTCTGTAGTCTTGGCAGCCAGCACAGAGCACAGTATCCCCATCTACATCAGAGGAGTAGAGAAGTGTGGGTAATCACCTTTGATACCCCAGACATGTCACTTAACAGAGCTTCTACTGCCACAAAAGGAAATAACTTCTAGTGAGCTGTGTTGGAAAGGCCAATGTCTGGGTTTTGAGCCCAGGGGCGGTCCTTGGAGGGCCAGCACTGGGACCATCGTCCTTTACCTGCAATATTGTGGTGGGTATTAGGTGTCCACTTGTGTCCACTTAGGTGTTATCTAGGAGAACCTGGCTGTGGAAGACCAGGTGAAATCAACCTAACTGTACTAGGCTCTCCTCCAAGCCTTGGAGCCCCCTGGCCTCTGTTTTACCCAAAATCAGGCCACGTGAACACCATAGATATATGCTGAGGACCTACTCTGTGAAATGCACACATGGCTTGCAGATGCAAAGATGTATAGAGATTTGGGGGTTCAATAACATGGAATGCAAGGAAACAATATTTTAGTTTCTAAACAAACTTTGCTATAAATTACTAACTAATTGTTTTGGGTATATAATTTAGTTTCCCCTATTAGGTAGTAATTTTCTTGTAGATAGAGACAATTTCCTACACTGGTGTGATGGAGGCAAAAGCAAGTTAACAAAACCCCTCTATTTTAACATGAAACTGCCTTTTTGGGGCCCTAAAGAACTTGTCCATTGAGCACATCGTTGCATGAGCCACACAGAGAACAGGGCAAAGGGCTGGAAAGAGCCCCACTGTTTTCCCAAATTGGTGTGGATTTGGAGATCCCTAGGGATACCTGTGCAGGAGAGGTGGAAGGGAGATGGGAAGAGGAGAGAGGACCAGGGGATGTCATTTCACTCTCTATTCTAATTCCTAAAACCTGGGAATTCAGTTATTCTTTGTTAACCAACCATCCACTGATCTCCATTAATTCCGAAGTAAAGAATGGAAACACTGGATTTCCTAATAAATGTGTATTTGTAACTGCAAATTGTTTGAGTTGCTCCAGTAGCAACAGTCTAGATCATCTGTGTTCCTTCTGTGATGTAATAAAGGGAAAACATCCACTTAGCCATAGTGGTGGATCTAGTCCAGGTGTTGGCAAACTTTTGAGATGGAAGAGCTGGCTAGTCTAATCAGTTGGTCTCCATTTGCTTTTGCGGGGGACATCGCAGAGCACATGATGCAGGTGGAAGCATCATTTGTCATTTAAAAAGAGGTACTTCAATGCTATAGTTCATGCAGTGGGCCTGAGGCCTCTGTGAAGGTCAGGGGATGGAATAAACAGCCGTCAGTTCCCAAACCTTCTTGTATCCACACAGCTTCACCTCTTCCTGTTTTGCATGTTGGGTTCCCAAGCAAACTTTTATAAAACAAATGGCTATCAGCTAAAAAAGGAAAACAAAATGTGAGAAAATACAGGAATTAATGCATCATTCAGAAGCAAAAAAATTTTGGTGTCCTGCTAGGAGGCCAAAAATAATAAATATAAATAATTTTATATTCCCTGAGGAGGGAAGTATTTTTAAAAGAAAATAATCCAAGTAAAAGTTTAAAAATGAAACTTTCTGAAGTTGGGGGGAAAATAAAGATAACTCAGAAGAGAAATAATTTATTCTGTTCTTTAGATTTCACATATAAATAAGACCATATGGTATTTGTCTTTCTCCGTCTGACTTATTTCACTTAGCATAATATTATCTCGGTCCATCCATATCATTGCAAATGTTAAGATTTCATTCTTCTTTATGGCCAAGTAATACTCCATTGTATAAATGTACTATATTATCTTTTTTTTTTTCTTTAATTAAAGTTTATTGGGATGAAAATTGTTAGTAAAGCTGCATAGGTGTCAGGTGTAAAATTCTGTAATACATCATCTACATATCACATTGTGTGTTCACCATGAAGGGTCTGTTCTCCTTCCATTACCATTTATTTAATCCCGTTTACCTCATCTACCACACCCTCCTCCATTACCCCTTCGTAACAACTAACCTATTGTCTGTTTTTTGTTTCTTTATTTATTTGTATGTTTCCTTTGTTGCTTTCAGTTTTACATTCCTCATATCAGTGAAATCCTATGGTTTTCGACTTTTTCTGTCTGATTTAGTTTCACTTAGCATAATAATCTCAATATCCATCCATGTTGTTGCAAGTGGCACTATTACATCTTTTCTTATGGCAGAATGGTATTCCATTGTGCATGTATACCACATACTCTTTATCCAATCATCTGTTGAAGGACACTTTGATTGTTTTCTTGTCTTGGCCACTGTAAATAAAGCTGCAATGAAAATTGAAGCACATTTATCTTTACAGATAAATATTTTCAGATTTTTTGGGAGAGGGATTGCTGGGTCATATAGTAATTCTATTCTTAATTTTTTGAGGAACCTCCACACTGCCTCCCATGACAGATGCACCAATCTGCATTCCCACCAACAGTGTATGAGGGTTCCTTTTTTCTCCACAGCCTCTTCAACACTTGTTATTTGTCTAGTTGATGATAGCCATTCTAAGTGGTGTGAGGTGATATCTCATTGTGGTTTTATTTGCATTTCTTTGATGATTAGTGATGTTGAGCATCTTTTCATATGTCTATTGGCCATTTTTATGCCCTCTTGGAGAAATGTCTATTCAGGTCCTCTGCCATTTTTAAATTGGATTGTTTGTTTTTTTGTTGTTGTTCAGTTGTATTAGCTCCTTATATATTTTGGATATTAGTCAGATGATATGATGCTATATATAGAAAACACTAAAGATTCCACCAAAAAGCTATTGGAAATAATAAACAAATATAGTAAAGCTGTGAGCTACAAAATCAATGTACAAAAATTCATTTCATTCCTAACAATGAAATCTCATAAAAACAAATTTAAAATTCATTTTGCAATTGCAACAAAAATAATAAAATACCTAGGAATAAAATTAACCAAAGATGTGAAAGACCTATACACTAAAACTATAGACATTTTCAAAAGAAATTGAAGAAGACACAATGAAATGAAAAGACATTCCATGTTCATGTATTGGAAGAATCAACATAGTTAAAATGGCCAAATTACCCAAAGCAATATACAGATTTAATGCAATCCCCATCAAAACCCCAATTACATTTTTTTCAAAAAATAGAACAAAAAAATCATCAGATTTGTATGGAACCAAAAAATACCCTGGATAGCCAAAGCAATCATAAGAAAAAAGAATAATGCTGAAGGTATCACATTCCCTGACTTCAGCTTATTGTTACTAAAAAGCAACAATAATCAAAACAGTATGGTATTGGCAGAGAAACAGACACACAAACCAATGGAATGGAATTAAAAACCCAGAAATAAACTCATAAATATGCACAGATAATTTTCAACAAAGTAGCCAAAAACATACAATGGAGAAAAGATATCCTCTTCAATAAATGGTGCTGGGAAAATTGGAAAGTCACATGCAAAAGAATGAAACTGCACTGCTATCTGTCACTGTGTACCAAAATTAACTCAAAATGTATCAAAGACCTAAACATAAGATCTGAAAGAATAAACTGCATAGAAGAAAACATAGGTACTAAACTTATGGACTTTGAGTTCAAAGAGGATTTTATGAGTTTGACTTCAAAGACAAGGGAAAAAAAAGCTTAAATAAATGAATGGGACTATATCACACTAAAAAGTTTCTGACGCAATTGTAAATGGGACAGTTTTCTTAAATTCTCTTTCCATTAGTTTATTATTGGTATATGCAAATGCCACTGATTTCTGAACATTGATTTTATATCCTGTTACTTTACTGAATTCGTCTATCAGTTCCAATAGATTTTTGATGGAGTCTTTGGGGTTCTCTATATACAGTATCATGTCATCTGCATATAATGACAATTTTACTTCTTCCTTGCCAATTTGGATGCCTTTTATTTCTTTTTGTTGTCTGATTGCTGTGGCCAGAACTTCCAGCACTATGTTGAATAAAAGAGGAGAAAGTGGACATCCTTGTCTTGTTCCTGATCTTAAGGGGAATGGTTTTAGCTTTTCCCCATTGAGTACGATGTTAGCTGTAGGTTTATCATATATGGCTTTTATTATGTTGAGATATGATCCCTGTATTCGCACTTTGCTAAGGGTTTTTAACATAAATGGCTGTTGGATTTTGTCAAATGCTTTTTCTTCATCTATTGAAATGATCATGTGATCTTTATCTTTCATTTTGTTGATGTGGTGTATCACATTAATTGATTTACGGATGTTGAACCAGCCTTGCGCACTAGGGATGAATCCCACTTGATCATGATGTATGATCTTCTTAATATATTGCTGAATTCTGTTTGCTAATATTTTATTGAGAATTTTTGCACCTATATTCATCAGGGAGATTGGCCTGTAGTTTTCCTTTTTTGTGATGTCTTTATCTGGTTTTGGAATCAGGGTGATAGTGGCTTCATAAAAAGAGTTTGGGAGCCTTCCCTCCTTCTGGATTTTTTGGAATAGTTTGAGAATCTCAAAGAACTGGAAATAGAGCTACCGTTTGACACAGCAATTCCACTCCTAGGTATTTATCCTGAAAAAACCAAGACACTTATTCAAAAAAAGTTATGCACCCCTATGTTCATAGCAGCACAATTTACAATAGCTAAGACTTGGAAACAACCAAAATGCCCATCAGTAGATGACTGGATTAAGAAACTGTGGTATATTTATACAATGGAGTATTACTCCGCTATAAAGAAGAATGAAATCGTACCATTTGCAATGATATGGATGGACCTAGAGACTATTATGTTAAGTGAAATGAGTCAGTCAGAGAAGGACAAATACCATATGATCTCACTCATATGTGGAATCTGAAAAACTGTATGAATGAGCAAAGTAAACAGAAACTGTCTCATAGATATAGAGGAAAAATCAGGGTTGCTAATTGGGAGGGAGATGGGGATGAGGGAGGAGAGGAAGGGATTAGACTGCAAAAATAGGCACTACAATATTGCCACTGGGATATGAAAAACAGTTTGGGAAATATAATTAATAATGTTGTAAATATTCTGTGGAATGTCAGATGGTCATGGGTCTTGTTAGGGAGACCATTTCATGGATGGAGTAGAGGTTTGATCACTGCACTGTGTAACTAAAGTGGAGGTGGTATACCTAATGTAATTGAATATATATAGATAGTTATGGGATGTGGATTATACTGTGGAAGAGAGTCAGAGGAAGAGTAATAGATATATATGATATGGGGGGGAGTGGGGTGGTGAATTGGGGGCGGGGGGTTGTCACTTTGAGGGGTAAAATGTATAACTATTGCACTGTGTTGTACACCTGAAACTAATTTAAAAAAAAAAGTTTCTGCACAGCAAAAGAAATCATCGGGCCGGCCGAGTGGCACGCTGTTTGGGCACTGGCTTGGGAGGCCAGTGGCCCCGGTTCGGGTCCCACATGTGGGGGCCAGTGACACTGCCCTCAAAAAAAAGAAAAAGAAATCATCGACAAAATAAAGAGGCAACAAACGAAATGGGAGAAGGTATTTGCAAACAATGCCTCCTATGAGGAGAAGTGGGACACAGAAGGGAACACAGCCAATAAAGTTACCAAGGCAGATACCTCTGTGGGTATCTGGAGTCTGGTCCTGCTGGAACTCAGGGAGCCAGAGTGAGACCATTCCCAAAATGATTCGACCAGAATAAACTATATCCTGTCAGTTATTGGGTGAAGGCCATGCCTAGAGACAGAAATTCTCCCATACTCTGCAGATCAGTCTTCAGTTTCTCAGAGAAAGTCTTTATATAGGCAGAGGCCAGATTAGGGTACTTCCCCTATAAGGGTAATACCTGAATGGGGGCTTAGAGCACCTGCTGCAGAGCCTGTGAAGGAACTGGATGGTGTTCAACATCCTAAAAGCTTCAATCAGGGCAACACTATGTGGAGCACGACCACCACACTCAGTGAACATCTGGAAGGGAGTATGAAAATGTGGGACACACAAGGAACATGGGCATCTAGGATAATAAATCCCATTCAACTTCAAATCAATAGGTGCAAAGAATAAATACATATAATGTATTTTCTTTTTAAATTAAATTTATTGGGGGACAATGATAAGTAAAATTACATTGGTTTCAAGTGTACAGTTCTATAATACATCATCTATATATCATGTTGTGTGCTCTCCACCCAAAGTGAGTTCTCCTTTTATCACCATACTTGAGACCCCCTTTATCATCTTCTACCATCCCCCTTTCCCCCTTATCCCCTGGTAACCACTAAACCATTGTCTGTGTCTATGACCTTTGGTTCTTTATTTGTTTGTCTTATTCCTTTGTTGCTTACAGTTTTACATCCTACATATGAGTGAAGTCCTATTGTTCTTGACTTTTTCTGTCTGACTTATTTCACTTAGCATAATAATTTCAAGATACACCCATGTTGTTGCCAGTATTTTATCTTTAATATGGCAGAGTAGTATTGTATTGTGTGTATATATATATATATATATACAGCTTCTTTATCCAATCATCTATTGATGAACACTTTGGTTGTTTCCATGACTTGGCAACCATAAATAAAGTTGAAATGAATATCAGAGAACTTATATCTTTACAGATAAATGTTTTCAGGTTTTTGGGATATATACCCAAGAAAGGGATTTCTGGGTTATATGGTAATTCCATTCTTAATTTTTTGAGGAACCTCCACACTGCCTTCTATGGCAGATGCACCAATCTACATTCCCACCAACAGTGTATGAGGTTTCCTTTTTCTCCACAGCCTCTCCAACACTTGTTATTATTTGTCTTGTTGATAATAGCCATTCTAACAAGTGTGAGGTAGTATCTTGTTGATAATAGCCATTCTAACAAGTGTGAGGTAGTATCCTATTGTAGTTTTGATTTGTATTTCCCTAATAGCTAGTGAAGTTGAGCATTTTTTCATATATCTGTTGGCCATTTCTATATCTTCTTGGGAGAAGTTTCTGTTCACATCCTCTGCCCATTTTTAAATTAGATTGTTTGTCTTTTTGTTGTTGAGTTCCTTATATATTGTTGTATGAGTTCCTTATATATTTTGGATATTCGCCCCTCATAGGAGGCATTGTTTGCAAATATCTTCTCCCATTTGGTTGGTTTCCTCTTTGTTTTGTCAACTGTCTCTTTTGTTATGCAAAAGCTTTTTAGTTTGATATAGTACTATTGATTTTAGCTTTTTTTTTTTTTGAGGGCAGTATCACTGGCCCTCATATGTGGGACCCGAACCGGGGCCGCTGGTTTCCCAAGCCAGCGCCCAACCACTGTGCCACTTGGCCAGCCCTGATTTTAGCTTTTATTTCCCTTGTTTTTGAGGTCAAATTCAAAAAATCCTCTGTGAATCCAAGGTCTATAAGTTCAGTACTTATGGTGTTTTTTCTATGCAGTTTATTGTTTCAGGTCTTATGTTTAAGTCTTTGATCCATTTTGAATTAATTTTGGTACACAATGACAGATAGCAGTGTAGTTTCATTCTTTTGCATGTGGCTTTCCAATTTCCCCAGCACCATTTATTGAAGTCTTTCTTTTCCCCATTGTATGTTTTTGGTTCATTTGTTGAAAATTATCTGTGCAGATTTATGTGGGTTTATTTCTGGGTTTTCAACTCTATTTCATTGGTCTGTGTGCCTGTTTTTCTGTCAATACCATGCTGTTTTAATTATTTTTGCTCTGTAGTACAAGCTGAAGTCAGAGAGTGTGATACCGCCAGCATTATTCATTTTCCTTAGGATTCCTTTGGCTATTCAAGGTCTTTTGTGATTCCATACAAAAATGATGATTTTTTATTCAATTTCTTTTTTTTAATTAAAGTTTAACAGGGTGACAAGGGTTAGTAAAGTTACATAGGTTTCAGTTGTACAATTCTGTAATACACCATCTATCTATCACATTGTGTGTTCATCACCCAGAGTCAGTTCTCCTTCCATCACCATATATTTCATCCCATCTACCCTATTTCTTTAAAAAATGTCATTGGGATTTTGATGGGGATTGCATTATCTGTATCGTATATTGCTTTGGGTATTACAGCCATTTTAACTATATTGATTCTTCCAATCCATGACCATGGAATGTCTTTCCATTTCTTTGTGTCGTCTTCATTTTGTTTTAAAAATGTCTTATAGTTTTCAGTGTATATGTCTTTCACATCCTTGGTTAAGTTTATTCCTAGGTATTTTATTCTTTTTGTTGCAATTGCAAAATGAATTTTTTTAAATTTATTTTTCTGAGATTTCATTTTTAGTGTATAGAAATGCAATGGATTTTTGTACATTGATTTTGTAGCCAGCAACTTTACTGTATTCATTTATTATTTCTAATAGCTTTTTGGTGGAGTTTTTAGGGTTTTTTACATAAGGAATCATGTCATCTGCAAAAAGTGCCAGTTTAACCTCTTCATTCCCAATTCAGATGCCTTTTGCTTCTTTCTCTTGCCTGCTTGCTCTTGCTAAGACTTCCAATGCTATGTTGAATAACAGTGGTGATAGCAACAAACCTATCTTGTTCCTGAATGTAGAACAAAAGGCTTGAGTTTTTCACCATTAATTATGATATTAGCTGAGGGTTTGTGATATATGGCCTTTATTATATTAAAGTATTTTCCTTCTTTATCCATTTTAATTAAGTGTTTTAATCATAAATATGTTGTATTTTGTCAAATGCTTTTGCTGTATCTATTGATATACTCACATGATTTTGTCCCTTATTTTGTTTACATGGTGTGTCACATTGATTTGCATATGTTGAACCATCCTTGTTGGATGATCGTGATATATATATATATATATATATATATATATATATATATATATATATATATTATTAGTTTCAGGTGTACAACACAATGCAATAGTTATACTCTTTACCCCCCAAAGTGAAAATCCCCCTCCCCCAGTTCACCACCCCACTCCCCCCCCATATCATACATATCCATCACAACTTCCCTGACTCCCCTCCACAGTATACTCCACATCCCGTGACCATCCACATATTCAGTTGCAGTTGGCATACAATACTATACAACATCAGCTTCAGGTGTACAGTGCAGTGATCAAGCCTCTACTCCATCCATGAAGTGGTCTCCCTAACAAGACATGTGACTATCTGACATGCCACAAAATTTTTACAACATTATTATATTCCCCAAACTGTGTTTCATATCCCTGTGGCAATATTGTAGTTGTCTATTTATGCTGTCTAATCCCTTCCTCTTCCCCCCATCCCCACCCCTCTCCCAACTAGCACCCCTCAGTTTTTCCTCTACATCTACGAGTCTGTTTACTTTGATCATTCACTCAGCTCTTCAGACTCCACACACAAGGGAGATCACATGGTACCTGTCCTTCTCCGACTGACTTATTTCTTGCAACATAATAGTCTCTTCACAACATTATCAAGTACATTCCCAGAACTGCCCTCATATTCCTGCGGCAACATTGTAGTCCCACATTCACTGTCCAAAACCTTCCCCCTCTCCCTCTTCCCCACTCCCTCCCAGCCAGCAACCATCAGTTTTTCCTTTATATCTGCTTGA
The DNA here is from genome assembly GCA_033961575.1 of Aselliscus stoliczkanus. Classification (NCBI taxonomy): domain Eukaryota; kingdom Metazoa; phylum Chordata; class Mammalia; order Chiroptera; family Hipposideridae; genus Aselliscus; species Aselliscus stoliczkanus. Next base: position 47,352,556 of record CM066738.1, read on the forward strand.
TGTGACTTCAATCTTCTTAAACTGTCTCTCTGGGTTAGCTTGTTTACCCCTTTCTTTTGTTTAAAAAAGCCCTTTTAACATTTCTTACAATGCTGGCTTGGTGGTAATGAATTCCTTAAGCTTATTCTTTTCTGAGAAGCTCTTCATTTCTCCTTCAATTTTAAGTGATAGCCGTGCTGGGTAGAGCAATCTTGGTTGTAGGCCTTTATTTTGTGTCACTTTGAATATCTCCTGCCACTCCCTTCTGGCCTGCAGAGTTTCTGTAGACAAGTCAGCTGTTAGTCTAACAGGAGTTCCTTTGTATGTAACCTGCTGTCTTTCTCTTGCAGCCTCTAGGATTCTGTCTCTGTCTTTAACCTTTGCATTTTAACTATGATGTGTCTTGGTGTGGACCTGTTTGGGTTCAGCTTGTTTGGAACCCTCTGCACTTCCTGGGCATGTATGTTGATTTCCTTCACCAGGGTAGGGAAGTTTTCAGTCATTATTTTTTCAAATACATTTTCGATCCCTTGCTTCTTCTCTTCTCCTTCTGGTATCCCTATGATTCGAAGATGGTTGTGCTTCACCTTGTCCCATAGGGCTCTTAAACTATTTTCATTCTTTCTTATTCTTTGGTCTTTTTGTTGTGCCAACTGGGTGATTTCTGCTATTTTGTCTTCCAAATCGCTGATCTGCTCCTCTGCTTCATCTACTCTACTGGTGATTCCTTCGAGTGTGTTCTTCATTTCAGTTATTGTATTCTTTAGTTCTAACAGGTTGTTTTTTATGGTTTCCCTATCCTTCTTTATGTCCTCGCTAAGTTCCTTAAACATTCTTATCATCAGTGTTCTAAACTCTGTCTCTGAAAGGTTGGATCCCTCTCTTTCATTTGGTTCCATTTCTGGAGGTTTCTTCTGATCTTTTACTTGTGACATGTTTCTTTGTTTCCCCATTCTGGCTGTCGCTCTGGGATTGCTTTGATGTATTAGATAGATCACCAGGAGAGCCCTGGCTGGATCATGCAGGCACACAACTCACGGCCCAACACTGCCAGGAAAACTCCCAGTTTCAGCCTGTCCCAGTCAGCCACTCGCAGGTCAGGCTGAGCAGCCCGACAACCAATCACCAGCCTGGCAACTCTGCAAGCGGAGTGCAGAGAGCGGGGACCTGAGGTGGCTTGCGCACTCCCGCATCTCAGTGAGCAGCCTGTTGGTGCTGGATCACTCCCACTAGGTGTTTCCCTGGCAACGCAGCACAAGCCGAGCGGAGGGTGAGGATCCGAGGCGGCTCATGCACTCCCGGGTCTCAGTGAGCAGCCTGTTGGAGCCGGAGGGCACCCGCCCTGCGTTTCCCTGGCAATGCAGTATAAGCCGGGCAGAGGGTGGGGATCCAAGGCCGCAGGTGCACACGCGGGTGCACGCACGCGCATGCACGCACACACGTACTTCTGCGCCAATTCCACCAGACCAATTAGGTCTCAGACCTGATCCTTCGTGGGAGGGCCCAAGCCCAACAAAATGGCGTCCTCCCTACACCACTTGCGTTCAGGCTCCGCACCACGGGAACAACAGTTCAAAAACCTCCAGCCTTTGCACCAAAGGTGCTCAGTTCAGTCTGTCCCCGCAGGCTCCCAGCTCACAGAGCCACTCCCTCCACCAGGAACCAGGTAAGTGCTCACCGGCGAGCAAGCCCGGGCGCCGGCCCTACTGATTCTCCAGCCGCTCTTAGCCTCACCAAGCTGAGCAAAGAGAGTCCTTACTAATTTACTGCTGGCTATCTTAGAACTCCTCTTCCCGGCAAAGGAGCTCTGGGCTGGTGAGTTTGGTGAGCAGGTGGAGGGTTTCTCCCCCAACCGGGGAAGCCTCTCCACAGCTGGGATCTCCCTCACGGGGCTTGCCCTCTCTCATCTCTGCCCGTCCTACCAGACCCGATGCGTCTTCCTCTTTAAGTTCTTCGTTTAGTGGTTCTGTTCCTCCAGTGTTCCGTGGACCTCCAGGGTTGAATGCTGTATAATTTGCTTGTAATTTTGGTGTGATCCTGGGAGGCAGTTAGCACAGCGTCTGTCTATTGCACTATTTTACCGGAAGTCCTCTCGTGATGTATATTTTTTTTAATGCATTTTTGTATTCAATTTGCTAGAATTTTGTTCAGGTTTTTGCATCTGTGTTTATCAGAGATATGATCTGTAATTTTCTTTTTTGTGTGTTATCCTTACCAGGTTTTGGTATCAGAGTAATGTTGGTCTCATAAAATGAGATAGGGATTATTGTTTCTTCTTCAAGTTTTTGGAAGAGTTGAGTAGGACAGGTATTAGATTCTCTTTGAATGTTTGGTAGAATTCACTAGTGAAGCCATCTGGTCCTGGATTTTTGCTTTTGGAAGGTATTGGATGACCAATTCAATTTCCTTACTGTTGATTGGTCTATTTAGATTTTCTAATTCTTTGTGATTCAGCCTAGGAAGGTTATATGTTTCTAAGAACTTGTCCATTTCTTCTAGCTTATTGAATTAGGTGTCATATAGTTCTCCATAATATTCTTGTATGATCCTTTGTATTTCTGTGGTAACCGTGGTAACTTCCCCTCTTTTATTTCTGATTTTGTTTATTTATGTCTTTTCTCTTTTTATCTTAGTGATAAACCCTGGATAAGGGTTTGTCAATTTTTTTTTAAAAGATTTTAGTAGGGAATTGGGGGTGGGGAATAGCGTTGGGGAACCAGGGAAGGGGAAAAGAGAAGTTGTTGTCCTTTTGTTCTTCAGTCTAATTGTGGAGGACATTACTTCACTGGCCCATGTTGGTATCGTCATTGCTCTCTTCTTGGGTGAGGCAGATCGGTCGCCGGCCTCTGGATGGTTGCTCACAGTGGCTCTTGGCAGCTCACACCAGCTGCTGGCTGCTCATGCTGGCTGCCAGCCACTCACTGTAACCTATGGCAGCCCACTGCAGGAGGGGCTGCAGTTATGCCATCCCAGGGGACTCACAGCAGCCCAGCTCCAGGTGGAGCTGTTGTTCACTGTCTTAGCTGTAGAGGGTCGTGTCACTGGCCCTCATATGTGGGATCCGAACTGGGGCTGCTGGCATCCCAAGCCAGCTCTTAACCAATGCGCCAGTCAGTCAGCCCTGTCAATTTTTTAAATCTTTCCAAAGAACCAGCTCTTTGTTGCATTAATTTTTTCTGTTGTCTGTTTGTTCTCTATTTCATTTAGTTTGCAGTGATTTTTATTATTTCCTTCCTTCTGCTGACTTTGTATTTCATTTGTTCTTCTTTTTCTAGTTCTCTAAGATATAATATGAGGTTATTTATCTGGGATTTTTCTTCTTTCTTGAGATAAGCTTGTAATGATATAAATTTACCTTTTCTTTCACTGCATCCCAATAATTTTGATGTATTTTCATTCTCATTTGTTTCTATGTATCTTTTGATCTCTCCTCTTCTTTCTCCATTGACCCAGTTGTTCTTTAAAAGTATATTGTTTAATATCCACATATTTGTGGTTTTTCGTGCTTTCTTCCTGCAGTTGTACCCAGTTTCAAAGCCATGTGATCAGAGAATATGCTTGGTATGATTTCAATCTTCTCAAATTTGCTGAGGCTAGCTGTATGTCCCAATATATGGTCTATCCTTGAAAATGTTCCATGTACACTAGAAAAAAATGTAGTCTGGTGTTCTAGGATGAAGTATTCTATAAATGTCAACTATGGCCATTTGATCTAATGTGTCATTTAAGGCTGATATTTCCTTTTTTATTTTCTGTTTAGCTGATCTATCCATAGCTGTCAATGATGTATTTATGTCCCCAATTAAAATTTTGTTTTGGCTAATTTCTCCCTTTAGTTCTGTTAGTAGTTGCTTTGTATATTTTGGTGCTCCCTGATTGGAGGCATATAGATTGATAAGTGTTTTGTTTTCTTGTTGTATTGCCCCTTTTATCATTATGAATTGTCCATCTCTGTCTCTTGTTTCCTTTTTTTATCCTGAAGTCTGTTTCATCTGATATAAGTATGCATACTCCTACTTTTCTCTGGATACCATTTGCTTGGAGTGTCAATTTCTACCCTTTCACTTTGAGTCTATATTTGTCCTTGTGGCTGACATGTGTCTTTGGAGGTGGCATATGGTTGGATTTAGTTTTTGATCCAATCTGCTACTTTGTGCCTTTTTATTGATCAGTTCAGTCCATTTACACTTAGGGTGATTATTGATATATGAATATTTCCTATACCCACTTTGTCTTTTGTTTTCTGGTATTTCTGTGTCTTCATTGTTTCTTTGCCTTTTTGGTGGTGTCTTTTATTTCAGTGTGGTGGTATTCTATGATTGCCCCCCTCTGTTTCTTCTTCTTTTATATTATACATTTTGGTTCCAGATTTTTCTGTTTTGAGTGGTTACCATTAAGTTTATTTAAAAGAAAGTTTCTTGTATACAGTATTCCTTTTTCTTCAGCATGTTTTGTTTTGTTTTTTTAAAAACTTCAACATATATAGATTTTTTATTTTTTGGAGGGAACACATTAAACCTATAACATGTCTGTTTGTGGTTGTTTTTGTATTATTATTATTATTATTATTAGTTACATATGTACAAAACAATGCAGTAGTTATCTTTTTCACCCCTTACAAAGTGAACCGTTGCCCCCCTCCCCGATATCATACATATCTATTACAATTCCATTGACTACATCCCCACACTATATTCCACATCCCATGACAATATATGTTATCTCCATTCCACTTTGCAGATTCAGACTTTATTCTCTCTCCTTTTGTTTTTGTTGTCACAAATTATCCATGCATATGCTGAGAGTTGATTTCTGAGTTGCAGTAGCAAGCTGTCTTTTTCTTCTCTTTTTTCCTTGCAAAATATTTTTATTTTCTTTACCCTTTTTGTTATGTTTAAGTGGATATTGCCCTATTTTGTGTAGGGGTTGCCATTTCCTGCTTTTGTCTGTTTGCTCATAATGTTGCTCATGGTTTTGTATGCTTTTGTTGTTTGTGTGTTTCAGGTCAGATATCCTCCTTCAGTACTCCTGAAGTGCAGATCATGTGTTAGAAAATTCCCTCAGCTTCTGTATGTCTGGAGAGGTCTTTATTCCTGCTTCATATCTAAAGGGTATCTTTGGTGGATATATTATCCTTGGCTCATAACTTCTCTCTTTCAATAATTTGAACATTTAATTGCACTCTCTCCTGACTTGTAGAATTTCTGCTGAAAAGTTTGATGATAAGCTAATAGGCTTCTCTATAGATTACTGCTTTTTTGCCCCCGGCTGCCTTAAAAATTCTTTTTTTGTCATTAATTTTTGACAGGTTGAATACAGTGTGCCTTGGAGAAGACCTGTAGAGATTGAGGTAAATGGGTGTTCTGTTTGCTCTTTGAATTCAAGGATATGGTTCTCTCCAAAGTTTGGGAAGTTCTCATTGACTCTTTGTTTGAACATACTCTCTGTTTCCTTCTCTTTCTAGAGTGCCCATTATTCTTATGTTGCTCTTTCTAATGGAGTCAGAAAGTTCTTATAGAGTTTTTATTTCTTTTAATTCTCAAGCCTCTCTCTTCTTCCATCTGTGTCATTTCCAGATTTCTATCCCTGATATCACTGATTATTTCCTCCATCTGATCAGCTCTGTTACCAATGCTGGTCATTTCATTCCTCATTTCTTTTATTGAGTTCTTAATCTCCAAAATTTTTATTTGATTCTTGTTAAAGTTTCAATCTCTTTGGTAAAGTATTCACTTGGTTGTGGTTGAGTTCATTAAACTGCCTGTGTTTTTTTGCATCTCGTTGAGTATTTTCAGAACTGCCACCTTTTATTCTCTGTCATTTAAGTCACATATTTCCATGTCTTTAAGTTCATTTTCTGACTTTTCATATCCTTTCTGAGCTGCCTTGTTACCTTGGTTATTCATGGCAATTACTGAATATTATTTCTCTTTCTGAGCACCTATAGGAGTGGGTTCTGTAGCGGGTTGATAGGAAGAGGTCTTTCCTTTGCTTTCCAGTAAACGTTGCTCAAATATTTTATTTTCTCTCCCGCTGTAGCTTTTTATTTCTCTCATGCTGTATTGTTTTATTTTCTCTTGTGCTGTTATGGATTATTAAGCAAAGGGAGGTGGGCTTCTCTTCTGTGAGCAGGTCACCTGGGTCTCAGGGTACAGCCTCTATGGGAGGATATGGACAGCGATAGAATTTTGAGCTTCTGAAATACCAATGCTGCCCCTGCAACCTGATGCAGAGCCTGTGTGTTTCAGTGGCTATGGTTGCTATCGCAGGGATCCTCCCAGAAAAATCGAGATGATGTAGGCTGTGAGATGCAGCTGGTGCTTTTATGGCTCTGAGTAATGCCGACTACCCACCCATAGCTCTCTTGCCCCTACAGCTCTTTCCCCATCAGCAGAATTAGTCATGCCCTGTGCATCTGTGTCTGTGGGAACGTTGCTCTAGTTCTCAAGGCTGTAGGTATCCTGTTCTTTAATGTGACATTGCTACCATTTGTTCTGGAGCCTACTTCTAACACTGGGACGGTGGGCAAGGGGTGAGCTCTGGGGTAGTGGGGGAGTTGGCCAGGCTCTGTGTATTTGTTTTCTGTTTTCTGCCTGGCAATGAGGGTTTAAACCACAGTGGTCATCCTTCTACATTCAGTCTTTGTTCTGAGGCCTCGGCCTCGAATGCTGGGTTCAGCCATATTATATGCTGATCCCTCAGGAAAGACTGTGGGCCACTGGAAGTGTGCCTGCAGCCTGAATTCTTTCCTCTCTTGAGACTGCAGTGAGCTCCAGACTGTGTCCTGTGGTCTGCAGCCCACGTCTCTGCACTTCCCCTTCCCTCCTCCCCCGATTGACCAATTTGCCCACCTTCAGGTGATTCAATACACAGATCTTTTAGACATGCTTCTGTGTTGCTTAAGTTATCCTTCATTAAATTATAGCTGTTAAGTTTGTTGTAACTTCAAGGGGAGATTTCAAGAACTCCTCATGCTGCTATTTCTGTGATGTAATCTTATATCATGTGTTTTCAAAGACAGACTTGAACAACAATTTTTGAGACTTGGTGTAAAATAATACTACATGAATCAGGTAAAAGTGAGCTGGGTATAGCAAGCAACCAATGTATGTTGATAAATATATTATTTTTTCACTCTCATATGTCTTTGTTTTCACAGTGTCAATATAATTGAGTTGTACACTGGAGTTTGAATTTTGTGATGAAATTGAGATTTCCAGTAAACGACCTGGGACCAGAGGGAGAATCACATGCAAAGGGGTATGACTTGATATCCTTAATCATTTTGACTTTGGGGAAAAGTCAGAAGTTGCACTGTTCCAGATCCAGCGAATAAGGTAGATGAGGACACACCATAATGTTATTTGACAGAAGTGATGTATGACACAAAGCGTTGTCATGATGGAGGATGATTTATGGCACATTCTAAAACACACCTACTCTCAAATGTGGCTCACACCCAACTGACTGCACTGAACAAGTTGAAACTTGTCACACACTGTTACTAAAATTTGACATGCCACTGCCCATGTCTTTCCATTGGATGGCACATGGCAGCAGCATTCACTGTATTTTTTGATCACAACAAAAAGACTCCATATCACACGTCACTTCTGGTATGGCAATTTCTGTCAAATAAAAACATGGTGTGTCCTCTTCCACCTCTTCACCAGATCTGGCACAACTTCTGGCTCTTCCCCAAAGTCAAAATGACCATGAAAGGTAAACATTTTGAATTTATCCAGAACATTGAGGGAGCCATGACAGTGCAACTAAAGACACTCATGAAGGAGGACTTACAGAACTGCTTCAGAAAGTGGCAAGAATGATGGGATAAGTGTGTTCAAAGTGAGGGGAAGTATTTGGAAGGGGATTAATGGCAATGTGTCTTTTACTGTAACAATTTCTTATTTAATTTACCTTATGTTTTGATCACACCTCATACTTTAAATTGATTAGTTTTCTTTTGGGGATTAAACATTGCATACTTTTTCCCCCCTATTGTGCTTTAAGGGAAACATTGTAGGCATTATGGGAAAAAATACTGAATTCACACTTTTCGTGACACATGAAAAATTCATTTTGCATCGTAATTTGATATTTCATCCAGTTTGTCCTTGTCATGTTTCCACAGAGAAGCTACTTAGTGGCATTTTGGTATCACACACCTTCCCAGAGAGGCACAGCATATCAAACATCTCAAAGCTATGTGCCTGAACCAAACAGGTTGAAAGTGGCTTCCAGACTAAAGCATAGTCAGAAGTACCTTCTCAAAGACAGGGCAACTGGGTGTCCACTGCCAGGGTCACATAGTAAAGGACTCCTGGGGGAATCTGGCAGAGGATGGCTCACCAGTGCCCACAGTAAAGCTACCCATAGGGTGCTTAACCTCAGGAGCTCAGAGAAGAATAATGGGCAAAACTTTAGGCTGACAAAGGTGAAGAGGGATGGGCTGGGAGTCAAAGGAGCCTTCTCAGGAACAAAGGGCAAGTCTGGGGAATGTTACGTCCATCCATCCACAACCATCCATGTAGCCAACAAATAGTCTCTGAGCTTCTAGTAAGTGCCAGGAATTATTCTAGATGCTGTGGAGTGGTACAGGTAAACTCCATAGTGCCCCTTTATTTAAGAGCCCAGTAGTTATTTATAATTGAGTTTTTTCAGAGAGGCAACCTTTGGTTTGGAAAATATTCTAATTCTTACAAACTATAGAGCCCACTTGGGCTAACAGTACTTTCAGATGTGTCTGACTGTAGTCCATGGGCCAGCAGCAAGGGGCTAAGAGAGACTAGACTGGGCGGGTGGTTTCAGGAATCACCTAAACACCAGATTCTCCCTGTTCCATGTTTCAGGCAGTTGGCTTTTCTTTTTGTAGTGATGGAAGATGCAGATTCGAGATTTCACATCACACAGGGGTTGCTGGCTCTGATAAAAGCCTGAAACTTTGAGAGGCCAGAGGAGACATCAAACAAGTCAGGTGGGGGATCCACATTTTACTCATTCTGGAGCAAGAAGGACACAGTTTTCGCTCAAGCCAAGAGGTTCTGGTATACTGGGTGGAGGACAGGGCTAGAGAGCATCTGAGGAATAGAGATGGCCACTAGGGAAAGAGCCACAGTAGAGAGGCAGAGCATGCCCAAATAGGCACAAGGCCCTCTCAGAGTTGACAGTTTGCAGAAAAGGGAAATGTTCCAAGGTTGAGATCCATGGGGAGACTTATACAGAAAGGAGAGGCAGGTGGCTTCAGTCTGCTTCATATATTTAGATGATTTTTGGATTATCTATTTCTTGGCTCACTTAAAAAGGGATCCAGAGTGACTAGAATGGCAAAAAGAGTAGAATACTGTCCTAACAGGAAGAATGGTGACACCAAGAGTGTTATGTCTAGAGCCTGGGACTCTTGGGTGGGAGAGTGAGAGGGTGAGAGTTGTCTTAACATGTGAAGGGCCATCCTTAGAAGAAGGCACGCATAGATCCCTGGGCTTCCAAAAGGGGCAAGGATTGGAGATTGCATCCAAACCTACTCAGAACAGTCTCAGCAGTTTATACAATAAGATGTTCAAGATCTTGGTTAAGATTGATTTACAATCTTACAAGTGATTTACAATCATTTACAAATGATAGAAATGATTTAGACTGGTGGTTCTTAAATCAGAATTACTTTCAGGCCTTTAAGAGAAATGTGACCCCAGATATTTTTATTTAATTTGTTTGAGTGTGGCCTCCACATCACTGTGTTTAAAAGAGAACTGAGGAGGAACAGAAAACAGCTGAGGATAGGGGTTCTGGACTGAGCACAGACCCAAGGACAGAATAGGTGTTGTCTGGGCTACCCACTGCCTTTACAGTCCACAGAGTAAGATCTTCCTGGCTAAAACAATCTTGAGATTTCTTTTTAAGTAAAATATCCGTAGTGTCATTCATAATATTTTCTACATTCTTCTCTTTCTTTATTTGGAATCTTTGTTTTTGTGGTTTGTGAAAAACACAGTCTGTTCTTGTGTTTCAAAATGGTGCCAATGTTGCTTGGGAGAAATTTAACATGTGCTGCTCACTAGCAGTACCCAAGACAGAAAGATACTTGGATGCTACTGAAACTGACCATGTGCCAGGAGGCCTGAATACCATTTCTGCTTCTTGCATTTGATACAAGTGACTTTTAAAGCACTTTAATAAACAAAGTCAAGGTCACATAAAGTTTTCACAGAGAAGACTCTCAATCTGCTTGGTTTCATTTCCATTAAATGGAGTTCTCTCATAGATTCCTTTATATATCAATAAATTAATCAGCACAAATATTAATTATGTACCTACTCTGTGGAGCTCTAGGCTAAACATCGGAGGCCTATCTAAGAGTTTATGCCTCTGATCCTCACTCTAGAGGTTGTAATCCACTCACCTACAGCCCCTGTGGGAAAAGTGGTCTTCAGACCATCAGGGCATAACTCAGACTTCAGGTCCTGAGGGTCAGGTTCTCCTCTGTGGCACTTTGTCTGAAACCCTCGCCCCTTCTTTGATTTCCCTCCTCATCTTATTTCTTCCACTGACTGGCTGATCTTCCCCAGGAGCATTTCTGAGTGAATCATTGTTCACGAATCCTCATTGCTGTCTGCTTCTGGGAAACTCAAACTAAGATGACTGTCTCAAACAAACAAACAAAAATTAGTAAACAAACATATAAACAATAGTACTGAACCTGTGACTTGGATGCTAGCAAGAAACTAGGCAAGTGAAGGGCAAGGGAAAGAACAGTCCAGGCAAAAGGAATTGCTGCAAAGGCCCATGTGGTGGTTGACAAATTGAAGAAGGCTACTGATATTGCAGAATGGTGGGAAGGGAGCAAAAGGCATGGAAGCAGTAGGAGAGGGGGACTTCTCATTGTGCTTCCTGAAGGTCACCAACAGGGAGTCTGCATTTTATTTAACTCTGTTTGAGTGTTCGGCTACCTAATGATATTTTAAAAGGGATAAAAGCAAAAATACTGGAAGAGGAGACTGAAAAATCAACTAATTTATCCAAAGATTTGATTTTTCCTCTTTTCCAGAAGAAACATGAGAGTAGAGTTCCATACAATGTACCATATTTTTTTTTTTTTTGAGGGCAGTGTCACTGGCCCTCATATGTGGGACCCGAACCGGGGCTGCTGGCTTCTGAAGCCAGTGCTTAACCACTGCACCACTCGGCCGGCCCACAATCTACCATATTGAAACACATCCAGATTTCACCCAGCATGGGCAAGTACAGTGGTGGATGGTTTGCTGAAGAAAAGACTATCTTCTGATATTTGATCTCAAGTTACAGAAGGTCCACTCCATTTCATCCTGGCTCCCTCCATCACCACTGTTGTCTCTGCTAAATCATTCTTGAATCTATATTTTAAAGTCTAGACCTGTATGGATAATGTCTTATGTAAGGTTGTAAGATTCCAAGCAATATATTCTGTTTCTAAATATACTGCTTTAACTCTGAGATATGTTATCTGCCTTCACATATTCTATTTGTTTTATGATTACACTTCCCTCATATCCCCAGGTAGTTCTCACCTTTACAAACATGAGATTTCTAATTATTTATTTTCTAACATATGGCAACACTACAGATTGGCTTACTTTTTGTGTACAGGTACATTTGAGGTACAATGTGAAAATTTACTGAAGCCTCAGATTAACTATACAAAGGAGACATTTTTCAATTAACACTGCTGTACAATGGCATGTACCTCTTTTTTTTGTAGATTTTTGAAAACTGACAGAGGCTATTTTTCCTAACACAGTCTAGCATTTTTCTGGTGACAGGTTCATGGCACACAATGCAGTTTTCATTATCTAGAAGGAAAACATCTTTTCTTGTGGGATATTCAGCCAGCTTCACCCTATGACAGCCAAGGTAGTATTATCCTACTTCCTTCCATTTATAATGAAAATACAACCCTCATCATAGATCAGCCTGGACAAGAATCACTCAGCACACTTCCCACAGTAAAGACTTCTTTCTTACCTCCTTAACATTCCTGTCTCCTCCAAATGAATAAAAGCACCAGCTGTACACCATCGTACCAGGATCCATAAAAATAGAAGTGTTTGGGGCCGGCCGAGTGGCGTGGTGGTTAAGCGCTGGTTTGGGAAGCCAGCGTCCCTGGTTTGGGCCCCACATATGAGGGCCAGTGACACTGCCCTCAAAAAAAAAAAAATAGAAGTGTTTGTTCTTCATCCATATGGACACCTCCCTCACCGTTCTAATGATTTGACAGGTACAGCTCCTTGAAAAACAAAGTGCTTCTTATATGGAAATCTAACTTAAAAATCCCAGTATACTGAGAGTCAGTAGATCTGCATCTTCTCTTACATTTTGTAGTTTCTTTCTACATCTGAGAGTTCATCATGCATCCCAAACTACATGTTTTTGTTGTGTGATTTTTTTTCTTCTGTTTTGGGAAACATTGTGAAATGGTTTCTGCTAGAAAAAAATGAAACATATTGGTTAAAATAAAAGTTGGGCTAATCTTGAACTTTAATAGCTTGGTGCAACAGTAATTGCAGTTTCAGACTGTGAATTTTAAATCATTATAACTAGGCTCAAACAAATCTTTATTAATCAAAATAGGAACCATTACAATCAACACATTTTTGCCAACAAGAAATAAGTTTCTTTATTCCTGTAGCATAAAAATCCATGCTTTGGGATTCAAAAAACTCTTGGAAAGGATTTTCTGCATCCTTTTGGTTGTGGAAGCATTTTCCCTGCAAAAAGTTGTTGAGATGCTTGAAGAAGTGGGAGTGGGTTGGCAAAAGGTCAGGTGAATATGGCGGATGAGACAAAACTTCATACCCCAATTCATTCAACTTTTGAAGCATTCATTGGTTGTGCGACGATGTGGTCAGGCATTGTCATGGAGAAGAACTGGGCACTTTTTGCTGACTAATGCTAGCTGCAGGTGTTCCCGTTTCCAGTGCATCTCATTGATTTGCTGAGTATTCTTCTCCAGGTTTTGCCAGGATTCAGAAAGCTGTGGTGGATCAGACTGGCAGCAGAACACTAAACATGACCATGACATCTTTTTGGTGCAAGTTTGGCTTTGGGAAGTGCTTTGGGGCTTCTTTTAGGCCAACCACTAAGCTGGTTGTTACTGGTTGTCATATAAAATCCACATTTCATCACACATCACAATCCAATCAAGAAATGGTTCATTTTTGTTGCATAGAATAAGATGACACTTCAAAATGATGATTTTTTGGAGTTGTGGTCAGATTATGAGTCACCCACTTATCTAGCTTTTTACCTTTCCAATTTGCTTCAAATGCCAAACGACTGTAGAATGGTTGACATTGAGTTCTTTGGCAACTTCTCATGCAGTTGTAAGAAAATCAGCTTCAATGATTGCTCTCAATTTGTTGTTGTCAATTTCCCATGGCCCAGCACTACACTCCTCATCTTCAAGACTTTCGTCTCCTTTGCAAAACTTCTTGAACCTCCACTGCACTGTGCATTCGTAAGCAGTTCCTGGGCCAAACGTGTTGTTGTTGTGAGTTGTCTCCGCTTCTTTATGACCCATTTTGAACTCGAATAAGAAAATCACTCGAATTTGCTTTTTGTCTAACATCATTTCCATGGTCTAAAATACATATAAAATAAACAGCAAGTAATAAGTAATTAGCAAAAAAACATAGAGTGAGAAATGCACATTAAAATGATGTATAACATAACCACATTTATTTAAGAATGTATTCCAATATAAAAGCAAATTTCAACAATGCAAAAACCCCAATTGCTTTTGTGCCCAGTAGCGTGATTAAAAGACAGCTGAACTGTACTGTAATACGAGGACTATGCTTCTCACTACTCCTTTAAAACAAAACATTTTCATCCCAACACTTTTAATTCAAAGCATGTGTACCTTTTAACAAATTTTATGTTTAATGTTTAATCATCATTTTCTTTTTCTTATAATATCATGATGTGATAAGTAGGATATGATGGTTCATCAACATTGCCATGATTAAATGGTACTCCCAAGGTCTCAAGGCTAATCACTAAAGAAGTCTGTTTTATATGCATATTAGAGAGTTACTAAAGTGCTGAAGTTAGTGGCAGGCTTGTGAGAAGAAATGTTTTCATGTCATTGACCAGTTCTACAATACAGTGAACTCCAAAGGATCCTTTATGTTTGTACTGGAATTTGTTTAAATGAACATTACTGGAAATACATGGACTGCCAGCTAAACAGGGGATAACTTTATTAAATTAAAATTTGGTTTATAATCAAAATTTTACTGATGTTTGTGTTTTAATTAAAGTTTATTGGAAGTGACAATGGTTAGTAAAGTTACATAGGTTTCAAGTGTAAAACTCTGCAATACATCATCTATATATCACATTGTGTATCCACCATCCAGAATCAGTTCTCCTTCCATCACCATATATTGGGTTGTCGGAAAAGTCATGACGCATTTTTGCAATGAAAAACAGAAAAAAATACGTCATGACTTTTCTGACAACTGAATATTTGATCCCATTTATCCTCGTCTCTCACCCCTCTCCCCCTTATCCTCTGGTAATCACTAAACTACTGTCTATGTCTATGAGTTTTTGTTTTTTATTTGTTTGTCTTGTTCCTTTGTTGCTTTAAGCTTTATATCCCACATATTAGTGAAATCATATGGTTCTCAACTTTTCTATTCTGCCATAAGAAAAGATGAAATAGTGCATTTTGTGACAACATGGATGGATCTTGAGATTATTATGCTAAATGAAATAAGTCAGATGGATATTTGTTTTTAAAAAGTATGGAAAAGATTCATCAAAGTTATGGGCTTTCTCTTCATTGTTATTCAAATCACATTTATCCAAGTTAAAGAGCATTTAGCTCACAACTACATGTAAATATATAAAACCTGATTTCATTACAGTAATTATAGCTTTACAGTGACAAAAACATTCCAATTCTCTAGCAATGATTTCCTTTCTGAAGGCAGCTACAGGTATAACATGCATCCCTGTACCCAAATTTTGACTAGTGGCTCAAAAGACACAATGAAGAGATCTGATCAGTATAAGTTTGAAAAAAAGGCTTTACTTTCTTTGGCATACATATTTGATTTGATGACCTCACCCTTTACTTATCAGAAAGTGTTTCAGGAGAATATGAAGAATGCTACCCTTGCATTATTATGACAAGTGGATTTATTATCTCGGAGATTCTCTCCTTATCAAATGGCTATAATTACAAACTTCAATGTCTTTTACTGACTAAGATGATAATATGTTTATGAGAACATAAAATTATTAATGTTTAGTTTAAGAAACATGCCTTGATTTATACATATAAATGAGAGTTATTCTTGATATGGAAAATTAAAATGATAAATAGCATACTACTATTCCAATCGTGTTTACATTTCACAAAATATTTTTTAATTTTTCTTTAGAAATTGTAAGTGCTGGCATTCCTCATTTTATTGTGTTGTACTTTATTTAAGCACTTTGCAGATATTACCTTTTTTACAAATTGATTTGTGACAATCCTGTGTCAAACAAGTGTATTGGTGCTACATTTCCAACAGCATTTGTTCTCTTTGTGTCTGTGTTACATTTTGGTAATTCTTGCAATGTTTTGAAAATATTATTATTATGTTTGTTGTGGTGATTTGTAATCAGTAATCTTTGATATTACTATTGTAATTGTTTTGGGGATCAATGAACTGCGCCCACATAAAATGGAGACCTTAACTTATAAATATGTGTATTCTGACTGCTCTACCCACTGGCCATTTCTCCCAACTCTTTCTCTCTCCTCAGGCCTCTCTATTTCCTGGGACATAATGATATTGATATTAGGCAAATTAATAATGCTACAATGGCCTCTAAGTGTTCAAGTGAAAGAAAGAATTGCACATCTTTCATTTTATATCAAAATCTAGAAATGATTAAGCTTAGTGAGGAAGGCATGTCAAAAGCCAAGACAGGCAGAGAGCTAAGACTCTTGCACCAAAAAGGTAGCCAAGTTGTGAATGCAAAGAAAAAGTTCTGAAGGAAATTAAAAGTGTTACTCCAGTGAACACATGAATGATAAGAGAGTGTAACAGACTTATTGCTTATCTGGAGAAAGCTTTAGTGGTCTGGGTAGAAGAAGAAATGCCCACAAAATTCCATAAGCCAAAACCTAACTCTCTTTAATTCTATGAAGAATGACAGAGGTGAGAAAGCTGCACAAGAATCATTTGAAGCTAGCAGAGTTTGGTTCATGATGTTTAAGGAAAGACACTGTCTCTATAACAAAAAAGTGCAAGGTGAAACAAGTGCTGATGTAGAAGCTGCAGTAAATTATCCAGAAGATCTAGCTAAGAGAAGGTGACTACATAAACAACAGATTTTCTTTCTTTTTTTTTAAATTAAATCTTATTGGTGTGACAATTGTTAGTAAAGTTACATAGGTTTAGGGTGTACAACTCTGTAATACATCATGTACTGGGTTGTCGGAAAAGTCATGATACATTTTTGCAATGAAAAACAGAAAAAATAGGGCCGGCTGAGTGGCGCATTGGTTAAGAGCTGGTTTGGGACGCCAGCAGCCCCGGTTGGGATCCCACATATGAGGGTCAGTGACACTGCCCTGTACAGCTAACAACAGCTCCACCTGGAGCTGGGCTGTGTGAGCCCCGGCGATGGTATAGGCTGCAGCCCCTGCTGCAGTGGGCTGCCATAGGCTACAGTGAGTGGACGGCAGCCAGTGTGAGTGGCCAATAGCCACGGTGAGCGACCATCCAGAGGCCGGTGACTGATCTGCCTCATCCAGGAATAGCACAATGATGATACCAACATAGGCCAGTGAAGCAATGTCCTCCGCAACTAGACTGAAGAACAAAAAGAGAGCAACTTGTCTGTTCCCCTTCCCCGATTCCCCAATGCTGTTCCCCTCCCCCAATTCCTCAGTAAAATCTTTAAAACAAAACAAAACAAAAAAACAGAAAAAATACATCATGACTTTTCCGACAACCTAATATATATCACCATATGAGCTCCGATGTTCATATTTTCAATGTAGATGAAACAGTCTTATATTGGAAGGACCTTCATAGCTAGACAGGAGAACACAATGCCTGGCTTCAAAGCTTCAAAGGACAGGCTGACTCTCTTATTATGGACTAATGAAGCTGGTGACTTTAACTTGAAGGCAATGCTCATTTATCATTCCAAAAATCTTAAGGCCCTTAATAATTATGTTAAATATATTCTGCCAATGCTCTATAAATGGAACAACAAAGCCTGGATGACAGTACATCTATTTACAACACGGTTTACTGATTTTTTTAAAAGCTCACCAATGAGATCTATTGCTTAGTGAAAAAGATTCCTTTCAGAGGGAGGGGCAAGATGGCGGCTGTGAGGAAGGCTCCATGAAATCTCCCTTGGAAATATCCACAATTTGAACTTCTAATACGCTTCAAAGAGACATCTACTCATCACACAGAGCAACTAAGAGTTCCACACAAGGATTGCTGGAAGGTGGGCAGGCCGGGCGAGTAGGGGAAGAAGGCGGCTAGACGCGTGAGGTGCAGCCCGCACCCACGGCTGCTGAGTCATGGTGAGTGTTCCCCAGGCTCGCTCCCTGCGGCCCGCAGCCCAACTAGAGTTCAGCAAGAGCGCATTGGTTTGCAATCTGAGGCAGAAGCCTCAGGCCGGGCAAGTGCGGGAGGAGATAGAGGAGACGACTGTGCAGAGGTACAAGCTGCACCCACGGCTTGCCGGGTCCCCAGGAAGCAGGGTGCAGAGCCCCGCAGCGACAGGGCAAGATCAATCCCTGCACCCTCCCGGTTCAGGGATCAGTCTCTGTGCCCACCGGGTCCGCGAAGCGCAGAAGCCTGAAACCCAGGAGCAGGGAAAAACAGAGGACTCGCCCGTGGAGAAGCAGCGCGCGCTGGGCGGAGCGCTGGGCGGAGACGCAGGTCCTGGAGAGACTGAGGGGGATCTGAGCTGCGCGGCAAGGTGCGTGCAGTACCCTGAACCCCAGCGGCAGTCCCTCCAGAAGCACAGCAGGAGAACGGCGCGGGCGCGCGCCGGCTCCGAGGCAGAAGCCTTAAACCTGGGAGGAGGGGAAAAAGGAGGACTCGCCAGCGGAGAATCAGCGCGCCGGGCGGAGACGCAGGTCCCCGAGAGATGGAGCGGGGATCTTAGCCACACGGTAGGGTGCGCGCAATTCCCTAAATCCCGGCAGACCCTTTGGGAGAGCAGCAGGAACTCCGCTGGAGCATAAGAGGCAAAGGTCTTAGCTTAAAACAGTGTTGGAACTGTGGCTTTGTTTATTTTTATGTTTTTGTTTTTTTTTGTTTTTTTCCTTTTTCTACTCTTGAACAGAAAGCAAAAAAACCAATAACCCACCCACTCCCACAAACTTTGGCCCCCGCCAAGACAGTCTTAAACTGACTCCTGAATGGAGCAATAGGGGCAGACTAGGAAGATATTCCTACCTGCAGGGGTTGAGAATTTCCACACAAGTAAAGGCTGCAGAGTGAGACTACCTACCCCGCCCCCACCTTTATGCAAGGCTTGGGAGGCAGGGCAGGTTCACCTGCTGCGGCACTAATTAACAGATTCTTAGCAGCTGGCTTTTGGTAGTGAGGAATTCTTTAATTCTCCACAGCTGTCAACCCAAAGGGTGCCCAGAGACACTTATTGAGCCTTTGGGGGTGCAGCCTGCCTTGGGACAGGCAAAAGCAAAAAGGCAGTGGCTTTGTAAAAACCACCAATCACATGTCACAACCACACTCAAGTACAGCAAACCTGGAGTGCCAGGATCACGCTAGGCATCAGGTGGCCTACTCTGTTCCCACAAGATGCACAGGAATTTTTGTACAGCAGACAAACTGAAGAGAGCTTGGTGGACTTTAGCCAAGATTGGCACGGGTATTTTTGGTTTGTTTGGTTTTATTCTGTTTTGTTTTCCCTTTATTGGCTGCTTATCTTGGTTGTTTTTGGTTTTTATTTCTATTTCATTCTTATCATTTTGTAGTTTTTAATATAGGCATATATATAGGTGTATATAGGTGAATATATGTCCATATATATGGGTGTGTAGACAAATATATATATATATATATATTTTTTTTTTTTTTTTAATTTTCTTTTTCTTTTTCTTTCTTTTCTTTCTCTTTTTTCCCCACCCTCACTTTCTCTCTTATTTTATTCATTCTTCTCACTGCTATACTTTTCCTCTTTTCCTTTTTTCTGCAAATTTTATTTCTTTAATTTTTATTCTTACTTTTTTTATTATTTTAGTTTATTTTTATTTTTTATTTTTGAGGTGTAGCTAATTGGTTTCTTATGTTTATTCTATTTTTTATTTTAGGATATTGTATTTTATTTTGTTTCCTCTTCTGTTATTATTGTGTGTGTGGTTTTTGTGTTGTTTCTGTTTGTTTTCTTCATTAGTATGATTGATATTTCTGTACAAGTTGACTGTAGTTTGATGGTTGGTTTTTTTTACTTGTACGAGTATTTGATTTCCTTTGGTGGCTGCGGAGGTTGTTCTTGTTGATCTGTTATGCTCTAAAATCACTCTGCAGCAGTGGGTCCAAACAAACAGACACAAGAATCATCATACCCTGAGGCCAACTTCAGATAAAACCAGAGCATTTCTGGGTTTGACATACAAGAGTCACAACCAAAAGGAAGTTGCTACAGGTACTAGGGCCCATAGAGTCCAAGTTTCATCAGAGGGGTCAATCCTCTCACAGCAGCTCATAAACTGCACACGTTGCTGATCCTCACAGCTAATAAATCTGGGAGTCAATCCCACCTACTGACAAGCCAAAAGTAATCAAAACTAAAACTTCAACAAGTGAGGACGCACGACACAAGGAACACCTCAGATACAACCACACAGGAGAATAGGGAGACTGAGTAATTCAAATATAAAGGACACACACCATATAAGTTTACCCAGAAAAGACTGAGAAATCTGGGGGATCTATCTGTTATATTGAAGCAAACACAAAGAGTAAGCCAGAATGGGGAGACAAAGAAACACAACACAAATAAAAGAACAGAAGAAACTTCCTGAATCAGTGGAAATAGAGGAAATAGAGGTAACCAACCTATCAGAGACAGAGTTCAGAACACTGATTATTAGAATGTTCAAGGAAATTAGTGAAAATATAAAGAAGGATAGAGAAATCATGAAAAGCAACCAGCTAGAACTTAAGAACACAATACTGAATTAAATAACAAACTTGATGGAATCACTAGCAGATTGGATGAAGCAGAAAATCGAATCAGTGACTTAGAAGACAAAATAGCAGAGATCACCCACGTGGAACAACAAAAAGAAAAGAGAATGAAAAACATGGAAAATAGTTTAAGAGAGCTGGGGGACAATATCAAACACAATAACCCACGGGTCATTGGAGTACCAGAAGGAGAAGAGAGGGAGCAAGGGATTGAGAATATATTTGAAGTAATAATGTCTGAAAACTTCCCTAACCTTGCAAAGGACATTGAAATACAAACTCAGGAAGTGCAGAGAGTTCCAACCAGGATGATTCCAAACAGGCCCACTCCAAGACACATTCTAGTGAAAATGGCAAGGGTTAAGGACCAAGACAGAATCCTTAAAGCAGCAAGGGAAAGGCAGCAAGTTACTAACAAGGGTACCCCCATAAGATTATCAGCTGACTTTTCTACAGAAACTTTGCAGGCCAGAAGGAAGTGGCAGGAGGTTTTCCAAGTGATGAAAAATAAAGGCCTACAACCAAGATTGCTGTATCCAGCAAGGTTATCATTTAGAATCGAAGGCGAGATAAGGAGCTTTGCAGAAAAGAATAAGTTAAGGGAATTCATTACCACCAAGCCAGTTTTGCAGGAAATGCTAAAAGGGCTTCTTTAAGTAGAAGAGAAAAACAACCTAAGAAAGGCTACGAACACAAATAACAAAACGGCAATAAATACACACCTATCACTAATCACATTAAATGTAAATGGATTAAATTCTCCAATAAAAAGACATAGGGTAGCTGAATGGATAAGAAAGCAAGACCCCAGCATATGCTGTATGCAAGAGACTCCCTCAGATCCACAGACTCATACAGGCTGAAAGTAAAGGGATGGAGTAAAATATTTCATGTAAATGGTACTGAGAAAAAAGTTGGAGTAGCGATACTTATATCATACAAAATGGACTTTAAATTGAAGAATATAACAAAGGACAAAGAAGGACTCTTCATGGTAATGAAGGGATCGATCAAACAAGAGGACATAACTCTAGTAAACATCTATGCACCTAACATAGGAGCCCCTAAATATATAAAACAGATATTGTCAGACATAAAGACAGAGATCAACAGTAACACTATCATAGTAGGGGACTTCAACACCTTGCTGTCACTAATGGACAGATCCTCCAGACAGAAAATCAATGTGGAAACAGCAATCTTAAATGACACATTAGACCAGCTGGATTTAACAGATATTTTCAGAGCATTTCATCCCAAAGCTACAGAATATACGTTCTTTTCAAGTGCACATGGAACATTTTCTAAGATAGACCACGTGTTAGGCCACAAAACAAGTCTCAATAAATTTGAGAAGATTGAAATCATTTCAACTGTATTCTCTGACCACAATGTTATGAAACTAGAAATCAATTATAAGAAGAAATTCAGGAAGCTGACAAATAAATGGAGGCTAAACAATATGCTATTAAATAGTGAGTGGGTCACAAATGAGATCAAGGAGGAAATCAAAAGATACCTCGAGACAAACGAAAATGAAAACACCATGACCCCAAATCTCTGGGATGCTGCGAAAGCAGTCCTAAGAGGGAAGTTTATAGCAGTGCAAGCCTAACTAAAGAAGGAAGAAAAATCTCAAATCAACAGGTTATCCTTACACCTAAGGGAACTGGAAAAAGAACAGCAAAAGAGACCCAAGGGGAGTACAAGAAAGGAGATAATAAAGACCAGAGCAGAAATAAACAATATAGAGAACAGAAAAACAATTCAAAAGATCAATGAAACCAAGAGCTGGTTTCTTGAGAAGATAAACAAAATTGACAAACCTCTAGCCAGGCTCATCAAAAAAAAAAAAAAAGAGAGAGAGAGGACTCAAATTAGTAAAATCAGGAATGAAAGAAGGGAAATGACTACAGACATCACAGAAATACAAAAAATTCTAAGAAATTACTATGAGCAATTATATGCCAACAAATTTGACAATCTGGAAGAAATGGATAATTTTCTAGAAGCATACAACCTTCCAAAGCTAACGCAAGAAGAAACAGAAAATCTAAATACCCTGATTACTACCAAGGAAATTGAATCAGTAATTGACAAGCTCCCCCCAAAAAAAAGCCCTGGACCAGACGGCTTCACAAGTGAATTTTATCAAACATTCAAGAAAGAACTATCACTTATTCTTCTCAAACTCTTCAAAAAAATCCAGAAGGAGGGAAGCCTCCCAAACTCTTTTTATGAAGCCATTATCACCGATTCCATAACCAGATGAAGACATCACAAAAAAGGAAAACTACAGGCCAATCTCCCTGATGAATATAGGTGCAAAAATACTCAATAAAATATTAGCAAACAGAATTCAGCAATATATTAAGAAGATCATACATCATGATCAAGTGGGATTCATCCCTAGTGCGCAAGGCTGGTTCAACATCCGTAAATCAATAGTGTGATACACCACATCAACAAATGAAGGATAAAGATCACATGATCATTTCAATAGATGCAGAAAAAGCATTTGACAAAATCCAACAGCCATTTATGTTAAAAACCCTTAGCAAAGTGCGAATACAGGGATCATATCTCAACATAATAAAAGTCATATATGATAAACCTACAGCTAACATCGTACTCAATGGGGAAAAGCTAAAACCATTCCCCTTAAGATCAGGAACAAGACAAGGCTGTCCACTTTCTCCTCTTTTATTCAACAAAGTGCTGGAAGTTCTAACCACAGCAATCAGACAACAAAAAGAAATAAAAGGCATCCAAATTGGCAAGGAAGAAGTAAAATTGTCATTATATGCAGATGACATGATACTGTATATAGAGAACCCCAAAGACTCCATCAAAAAACTATGGGAACTGATAGACGAATTCAGTAAAGTAGCAGGATATAAAATCAATGTTCAGAAATCAGTGGCATTTGCATATACCAATAATAAACTAACGGAAAGAGAAATTAAGAAAACTGTCCCATTTACAATTGTGTCAAGAACTATAAAATACCTAGGAATAAATTTAACCAAAGAAGTGAAAGATCTATACTCAGAAAATTATAAGACACTGAAGAAAGAAATCATAGAAGATACAAATAAATGGAAACACCTACCATGCTCATGGATAGGAAGAATTAATATAGTTAAAATGTCCATACTGCCTAAAGCAATATATAGATTCAATGCAATTCCTATCAAACTACCAAGGGCATTTTCACAGAAATAGAAAAAATAATACTAAAATTTATATGGAATTATAAAAGACCCAGAATAGCCTCGGCAATTCTGAGAAATAAAAACAAAGTTGGGGGGATCACGCTACCAGATATCAAAACCTACTACAAGGCTACAGTAATCAAGACAGTTTGGTATTGGCATAAAAACAGGCACATCGATCAGTGGAACAGAACAGAGAGCCCAGAAATAAATCCAGGCATTTATGGACAGTTAATCTATGACAAGGGAAGCAAGAATTTACACTGGAGTAAAGATAGTCTATTCAATAAATGGTGCTGGGAAAATTGGACTGACACATGCAAAAAAATGAAACTGGACCACCTCCTTACGCCTTATACAAGAACAAATTCAAAATGGATTAAAGACTTAAACGTACGACCTGAAACCATAAAAATCCTAAAAGAAAATATAGGGAGTACATTTGCAGACATTACCCGGAGCAATATTTTTACTGATACATCCCTATGGGCAAGGGAAGTAGAAGAAACAATGAACATATGGGATTATATCAGATTTAAAAGTTTTTTCACAACAAAGGAAACCATTAATAAAACAAAAAGGAAGCCTACTGAATGGGAGAATATATTTGCCAACGATATATCTGATAAGGGGTTAATATCCAAAATTTATAAAACACTCATGAAACTCAACACCAAAAAAACAAACAACCCAATTAAAAAATGGGCAGAAGATATGAAGAGACATTTCTCTAAAGAGGACATACAGATGGCCAACAGGCATACGAAAAAAAGTTCAACCTCACTGGTCATTAGGGAAATGCAAATAAAAACCACCATAAGATACCACCTCACTCCAGTCAGAATGGCTATCATCAATAAATCAACAGACAACAAGTGCTGGCGGGGCTGTGGGGAAAAGGGGACCCTGCTGCACTGTTGGTGGGATTGCAGATTGGTGCAGCCACTATGGAAGTCAGTCTGGAGGTATCTCAAAGAACTGGAAATAGAGCTACCGTTTGACACAGCAATTCCACTCCTAGGTATTTATCCTGAAAAAACCAAGACACTTATTCAAAAACAGTTATGCACCCCTATGTTCATAGCAGCACTATTTACAATAGCTAAGACTTGGAAACAACCAAAATGCCCATCAGTAAATGACAGGATTAAGAA
This sequence comes from Aselliscus stoliczkanus, assembly GCA_033961575.1. Classification (NCBI taxonomy): domain Eukaryota; kingdom Metazoa; phylum Chordata; class Mammalia; order Chiroptera; family Hipposideridae; genus Aselliscus; species Aselliscus stoliczkanus. Next base: position 47,377,126 of record CM066738.1, read on the forward strand.
ACTGTGGTATATTCATACAATGGAGTATTACTCTGCTATAAAGAACAATGAAATCGTACCATTTGCAATGATATGGATGGACCTAGAGACTATTATGTTAAGTGAAATAAGTCAGTCAGAGAAAGACAAATACCATATGATCTCACTCATATGTGGAATCTGAAAAACTGTATGAATGAGCAAAGTAAACAGAAACTTTCTCATAGATATAGAGGAAAAATCAGGGTTGCTAATTGGGAGGGGAATGGTTATGAGGGAGAAGGGGATAGACAACTACAATATTGCAACTGGGATATGAAAAACAGTTTGGGGAATATAATTAATAATGTTGTAAATATTCTGTGGAATGTCAGATGATCATAGGTCTTGTTAGGGACACCATTTCATAGATGGAGTAGAGGTTTGATCACTGCACTGTATTACTAAAGCGGAGGTGGTATACCTACTGTAATTGAATATATATAGATAGTCACGGGATGTGGATTATACTGTGGAAGAGAGTCAGAGGAAGAGTAATAGATATATATGATATGGGGGGAGTTGGGTGGCGAATTGGGGGTGGGGGGTTGTCACTTTGAGGGGTAAAATGTATAACTATTGCACTGTGTTGTACACCTGAAACTAATTAAAATTAAAAAAAAAGATTCCTTTCAAAATATTATTGCTCATTGACAATGCACCTGATCACCCAAGAGCTCTGGTGGAGAATGTGCAATGAAATTGATGTTGTTTTCATGCCAGCTAACACAACACCCATTCAACAGCCCATGGATCGAGGAGTAATTTTGGCTTTTAAGACTTATTATTTAAGATATACTATTGTAAGGTTATAGCTGCCAATAGTGATTACTCTGATAGATCTGTGACAGTAAATTAAAAACCCTCTTGAAAGGTTCATCATTAAAGATGCCATCAAGGACACTCATGAAAGGACTTCTGGTCAAGACAGTGGACTAGGTAAATGCTGTGCTTGCCTTTTCCCATGGCCACATCAAAACTGAAGAACAACCACCCTTGAGAACCACACGAAGACTAACTAGCTGAACAGAAGTCCTATAACTGAGGGTATAAAGAAGTCACATTGAGATTGGTAAGAGGATGGAGACTCAAAATGGGCTGATCCACACCCACGTGTGTTGGTTAAGAATTGGGAGGAATATCCTGGTTTCAGAGGTCTCCCCTGAGAAGTGAGAGGTCCCAGCCCCACACCAGGCTCCCCAGCCTGAAGTACCATTGCTGGGAAGAGGAATCTACACAACATCTGTCTATGGAAATTAGCAGGGATTCTGTCCAGGTGAGATGGAAGCATGCTGTAGACACAGGCATCCTCTTAAAGGGCACAGGCAGAGACTTATTTGCTTATAAAAACTTGCCCTAAGCTCCAGCAAAAGGACAGAATAACAAAAAAGAATCATGGAAGGAACTGAATTGTCGGACTGCAGGGAGAGGGCTGGAGTGGCAGAGTATTGGCGGAAGCCGTTGTTACTATGTTAAGCCCTTTCCCCACACAGCCTGCAGGCACAGGTGAAGTGCTAGCAGGCACCATTTTCTTCTCTTTGAGCCTTTCCCCTACCCAGAGTGTAGGCAGAGGTGGGTGCCAAATCTGAGTCTCCATCAACCTGGCGAACACTGCTCCTCTCCCGATGGTGGTTTCCTAAGACCAGGCTCCACCAAACTTGCAAACCAGCCCAATCCTCTTTCAGCTGCCATTCCTCACAATTGACCAGCTTTGGCTCATGCTGCAGACTTTCCTTAAATCCCTCAAAGGTCCACAAATTCCAAACAAGCATCAGCTGCCCTTAGCATGCCCTGCACCACTTACTAAGTGTCCCCAAGCCTGGCAGTAGTGGCAGCCAGCCTTAGTTAACAGTATGGCATTTCCCAGGCACCTCCTAACATGGCATAGGCAGCTACCAACTAAAGATCACTTTCTAGCCCCTATCAGGTTGCTCTGGGCTAGGCATAGGCAGTGGCTGACCTGGGCCTGCACAGGAATCCCTCCCAAGAGACCCCAGAACAAACACACTTATGGCTGGCTGAAGACCACACCAGAGTGCCACCCAATGTGGTGCTCAACAAATGACACACCCAGAGTGGACTTGGCGGGCACCAGAGCCCTGATAAAGTGAATCCCACTCTGTGGGGTAAACCCCTGACAACAGCTCATTTGTTGTACTCATAGCCAGTCCTTGCAGCCAGTCAGCCTGAGGGTTAATCCCACCTACTGACATGCCAATAGCAATCAAGGCTCAACTACAACAAAAGGGCAACACAACATACACTAGGGTCACCCTTGGAGCATCCAGCTCAGACTGTGCCACTGGGCCCACAGAACACCTACTACATAAGGCCACCCTGTCAAGACTGGGAGATGTAGCAGATTGAGTGAATACATAGAAGCAAACTCAAGGAAGCAGCCAAAATAAGGAGACAAAGAAACCTATCTCAATTGAAAGAATAGGGTACATCTCAAAACAACAACAACAACAACAACAACAAAGAAACCAAACAAAACAAAACAAAATGGAGGCAAGCAATCTCCAGATATAAAGTTCAAAACATTGGTTATATTGATCCTTAATGAATTTATAAAAACAGATGAACTAAGTGAGAATGTGGACAAGGAGATAGAAGCCATATATAAGAAACAGTAAAAAATAAAGAATAACTGAAATGAAGAATACATTAGAGGGAATCAAGCAAGCTAGATGAAGCAGAGGATTAAATCATGGTTGAGAAGACAAGGTAGTGGAAAACATTAATCAGAAAAGAAAAAAGAAAAAAACAATTAAAAATGTGGAAAGTTTAAGAGACCTCTGGGGACAACATGAAACATACCAATGAGCACATCATAGGGATACCAAAAAAAGACAGAGCAAACAATTGAGAACCTAGTTTGAAGAGATGACTAAAACATTTCCTAACCTGGCAAATGAAATAGACATACAAGTCAAGAAAGCACAGAGAGTTCCAAACAAAATGAACCCAAACAGGCCCACACAAAGAAACATCATAGTTAAAACACCAAAGGTTAGACACAAAGAAAGCATCTTAGAAGCAGCAAGAGAAAAGCAGTTAGTTAGGTACATTGCAGCACCCGTACACGGTCAGTTGATTTCTCCACAGAAACTTTACAGCAAGAAGGTACTAGCGCAGAATATTCAAAAGCAAATACATACAGCCAAGATTACTCCACCCAGCAAAGCTATCATTTAGAATAGAAGGAGAGTTAAAAAGTTTCCCAGAAAAGAAAAAGCTAAAGGAGTTCATCAACAAACCAGTACTACAAGAAATGTTAAAAGGATTTAAGTAGAATATGAAAAAATATCAAAAATATGAATAATAAAATGGCAATGTACCTACAATTAATCACTTTATTTTATTTTATTTTATTTTTTTGAGGGCAGTGTCACTGGCCCTCACATGTGGGACCAAACAGGGGCCGCTGGCTTCCCAAGTCAGAGCTCAACCTCCGCGCCACTCGGCTGCAATTAATCACTTTAAATGTAATGGATTAAATTCTCCAAGCAAAAGACATAGGGTATGTTAATGGGTGAGAAAACGAGACCCTTAAATATGCCATCAACAAGAGACCCACTTCAAATTGAAAGACACAGATAGGCTGAAAGTAAAGGGGTAGAAAAACATATTTCATGCAAACACAAACAAACAAAAAATAAGCGGGGTGGCAATACTTATATAAGACAAAATAAACTTTAAAACAAAGACTTTAAGCAAAATAGACTATGATAAAAGACAATGAAGAACATTACATAATGATAAAGGGATCAATCCAAGAGTTTATAAGCCTAGCAAACATCTATGCACCCAAAATAGGAGCACCTAAATATATAAAGCAAATATCATAAAGGGAGAGATGGGCAGTAATACAGTCATATGAGGAGACTTTAACACCCCATTGACACTAGTGGACAGATCTTCCAGACAGGAAATCAACAAGAAAACAGCAGCCATTAATGACACACATGACCAGATAAATTTAATTGGAATTTTTAGAGCATTTCACCCCAAAGCAGCCGAATATACATTCTTTTAATGTGCACATGGAACATTTTCCAAGGTAGACCACACATTAGTACACAAAACAAGTCTCAACTAATTTAAGAAGATTGAAGTCATATCAAATATCTTCTTTAACTACAATGGAATGAAATTAGAAATCAATTACAAAAAGAAAAAAACACAATCAGGAGTGTTGTCATAGAAATGGTGGCATGAGGTGGGCTTCTTAAATTCTCCCCTGGAAGTTAGCACAAATTGAACACCTATAACTCATCAAAGGATTCTCTGCTCATCACACAGAATAGCTAAGAGATATGCATGAGGATTACCTGAAGTTGGGCAAACCAGGCTAGTGAGGGAAGAAGGAAGGGGAAAGTGCGGAGATGCGGCCTGCTCCCAAGGAGACACGAGGCCTCAGGATGCAGACTGGAGATTGCAACAGCCAGGCTGTGGGCTCTCTACCTGCATCCCACAGTCCTGCCGAGGGATCAGCATATAGGACAGTGGTGCCCAGTGTTCAAGGCAGAGAGCTCAGCTGAGAACCACAGCTGGGCTCTCATGGTCAAGCAGAAAGCAAAGAAAACAACATATCTGGATCCCTCCCTCCACTCTCCCACAGCTCTTCTACCTCCGCCCTTCCAGAGTTTTAAGCTAGTCCCAGATCTAAAGAAGTAGTGTCAGATTACAGAGGAGCTGCAGACTTCTAAGAACTGGAATATGTAGGGCTGTGACCTAAGGGAGAGACTGGGATGAGTGTGACACTGCTGAGCTGGCCAGGAAGACAAAGGCAACTGCCTACTCAGTCACTACCTTTTCTGGGTGGCTCCCAGCAGGGCAATTAGAGCTGCTGAAACACATGCAGGTGTCAGCAGTGGGAGGCACTGGCAGCCCTGAACTTTCAGAAATTCAGAAATCTCACGCCTTCCCCATCCTCCTTGGAAAAAGTGCCCTAAGACCAAGGGGACCTGCACACAGGGAAGAAGCCTATCTCCCAGTGGCTGGCTGTGGTGCTCCCAGTGCGCATTTGTATAGGCAAGAGCAGAAACTGCACTGACTGTGTAAAAACTACCAAACACACCCCATAGCCCCGCCCATTTAGGAGTGCATTGCCAGGGTCACTCTGGGTGCCAGGAGGCCAGCTCTGCCTCCACAAGATGCAGAGATTTTCCTATAGCAAAGGAAAATATGGAGATAGCTTGATGGACTTAAGCCAAGACTGGTGCTTATTTTTTTATTTTATTTTATTTTATTATTATTATTATCATTATCATTTTTAGTTATATATATATATTTTTTTCATTTTTTTTCCCTTTCTCTGTTTTCTTTTCTTTGCTCTACTTTTCTTCCTTCTTTCCATTTTTCTGTATTGATTTCTTTTTTGGTGCTGCTATTTTTTGTTTTGTTTTTTGTATTTTTGATAATTTTGTTCATGATGAGTATTGGTTGTTGGTTGTTTTTATATGTGAGTGTATTTGTATTTTTTGTTGTTGTGATAGTTGGTTTGTTTTGTTCTGAAATTGCCCTGCAAGAGGGCCCAGCCCAAGAGGCACAAGAATCATCACACTCAGAGGCCATTCCAGAGCAAACCAGAACATTACCAGGTTTAACCTACAAGTGACACACCCAAAGGGAATTCTCTACGGGCACAAGAGCCCATAGAGGCCAAGCCTCATCTGAGGAGCCAACCTACATACAGCAGCTCATATGCTGTGGCCATAGCCAATTCTCACAAATAGTCAGCCTGAGAATTAATTCCACCCACTGACAAACCAAAAGCAATTAAAGCTCAACTTAAACAGAATACACACAACACAAGGGACACCTCTGGAGACACACAGAGGAGAACAGGGAGTCAGAGCAATTCAAATATAAAGGACACATACTACATAAGTCCACTCAGCAAAGACTAAGAGACCTAGGTGATCTACCTAATACATTGAAGCAAACACAGCAAGTCAGCCAGAATGAAGAAAGAAAAATATAGTCCAAATAAAAGAACAGAAGAAACCTCCAGAATTGGAACTAAATGAAACAGAGGTAACTAAATCATAAAAAAAAAAAAAAAAAAGAAAAAAAAAACCACACAACCAGTTAGAACTAAAGAATATAATAACTGAAATAAAGAACACACTCAAAGGAATTACTAGATTAGATGAAGCAGAAGATTGAATCAGTGATTAGAAGACAAGATAGCAGAGATCACAGAATCAGAATAACAAAAAGAAAAAAAAGAAAAAGCAATGAAAACAGTTTAAGAGACCGGTGGGACAACATCAAGCACAACAACAAGTGTGTCATAGGAATACCAGAAATAGAAAAGAGGGAGCAAGAGACTGAGAATATATTTGAAGAAATAATGACCAAAAACTTCCCTAACCTGGTGAAGGAACTCAACATACAAGCCCAGGAAGTGCAGAGAGTTCCAATCAAGATGAACCCAAACAGGCACACACCAAGACACATTATAGTTAATAAGGCGAATGTTAAAGACAAAGAGAGGGCCGGCCGAGTGGCACGTTGATTAATAGTTGGCTTGGGAGTGCCAGCTCTGAGCAGCAGGGCCCTGATTTGGATCCCACATGAGGGCCAGTGATGCTGCGCCCTCTACTGCTAAGATGGTAAACAACAGCTCAACCTGGAATTGGGCTGGCATGAGTTGCTGGTGACTGCATTGGGTGCAGTGGAGCTGCAATGGGCTGCTGTGAGAAACCATGAGTGGCTGGCAACTGGCATGAGCTACTGTGAGCTGCCATGAGTGGCCATCCAATGGCCTGGGAGCAACTGGCTCACCCGGGAAGATCGCAATGATAATACCAACACGAGCCTGCAAAATGACATCCTCCACAACTAGACTGAAGAACAAAAGGACAGCAACTTGTCTGTTTCCATCCCCAATTCCCCAACACTGTTCCCCTCTCCCAATTCCCCAATAAAATCTTGAAGAAGAAAAAAGACAAAGAGAATCCTAAAAGTAACAAGAGACAGACAGTGAGTTACTTGCAAGGGTGCTCCCATAATACTACCAGCTGACTTTTCTACAGAAACTTTGCAGGCCACAAGGGAGTGGTAGGAGGTATTCAAAGTGATAAAAAGCAAAGGCCTACAACCTAGATTGCTTTATCCAGCAAGGCTATCAAGTAATTTGAAGAAAAATAAAGTGCTTCCCAGAAAAGAATAAGCTAAAGGAATTCATTACCACCAAGCCAGCTTTGCAGAAAATGTTAAAAACACTTTTTGAAGCAGAATAAAGATGAAAACAATCTAACTAATGAAGACCAGAAATACAAATAGCAAAATGGCAATAGCTATGTATATCAATACATAGCTATATGTATTAAGTTATAAGTATAGTTATAAGCAATAGTTATAAGTATATCAATAATCACTTTAAATGTAAATGGTTTAAATGCTCCAATCAAAAGACATAGGGTGGCTGGGTGAACACAAGACCCTTGCATATGCTGTATACAAGAGACTCGCCTCAGATCAAAAGACACACACAGGCTGAAAGTAAAGGGATGGAGTAAGATATTTCATGCAAATGGAAATGAGAAAAAAGCTGCAGTAGCAATACTTACATCTGACAAAATAGACTTTAAAATGCAGAATATGAGCCAGCCGAGTGGCGCGGTGGTTAAGCACTGGCTTAGGAAGCCAGCGGCCCCGGTTGGGGTCCCACATATGAGGGCCAGTGACACTGCCCTCAAAAAAAATAAATAAATAAAATGCAGAATATAATAAAAGATAAAGAAGGGCACTACATAAAAATAAAGAGACTGAGCTAAGAAGAGCACATAACCCTAGTATGCTTATATGCACCCAACATAGGAGCACCTAAATATATAAAACAGATATTGACTGACATAAAGACAGAGATCAACAGTAGCACTATCATAGTAGGGGACGTCAACACACCGCTGACATCAAGGGACAGATCATCCAGACAGAAAATCAATATGAAAACAGTGGCCTTAAATGACACATTAGACCAGTTGGATTTAATTGATATTTTTAGAGCATTTCACCCAAAATCTGCAGAATATACATTCTTCTCCAGCGTACATGAAATACTTTCTAAGATAGACCACATGTTAGGCCACAAAACCAGTCTCTATAAATTTAAGATAATTGAAATCATATCAAGCATCTTCTCTGATCATGGTGCTATGCAATTAGAAATCAATTACCAGAGAAAAACTGGGAAACACACAAATACATGGAGGCTGAATAACACGTTACTAAATAATGAAAGGGTCAACAATGAGATCAAGGAAATAATCAAAAGATACCTCAAGATAAACAAAAATGAAAAAACAATGATCCAAAATCTATAGGATGCAGCAAAAACAGTCCTAAGAGGGAAATTCATAGCAATGCAGGCCTACCTAAAGAAACAAGAAAAATCTCAAATCAACATTTATCCTTACACCTAAGGGAACTGGAAAAAGAAGAGCAAAAATAAGCCCAAAGGAAGTACAAGGAAGGAAATAATAAAGGTCAATGTGGAAATAAATGAAACAGAGACCAGAAAAACAATACAAAAGATCAATGGAACAAAGAGCTGGTTTTTTGAGAGATAAACAAATATGACAAACTTTAGACTCATAAACAAAAGAGGACCTGAAAAGGACTGTTTGCCCTGAAGGCCAGCTAAGCGATGCAGTAACAGGTATACACCCCGCATCCTGCTTGGTGTGAAACCCAGCGGGAAATACATCATCCATATCCTGCTTAGCACAAATAGAAAGTTTCCAAAAACTCCCAGCCATTGCTGCCCATTACTTACTCTGCTCCATAAAAACTAGACCCTTCCCTTAGTCAGAGCTAATGCCTCTCATGAGGTTAGCCCAGAAGGTTAATAAATTTGCTTGCTTGAATATTGGTGTTTCTCGCACCCTCTCTCCTCGGTGAACCTTTCAGGACCCAAATTAATAAAACCAGAAATGAAATGAAAAGTGAGAACAAACACCACAGAAATACAAAAAAGTTTAAGAAAACACTATGAGCAAATATATACCCCAAAATTAGACAATCTGGAAGAAATCGATAATTTTCTAGAAGCATACAACCTTCCAAGGCTAACTCAAGAAGAAACAGAAAATCTGAATAGACTGATTATTACCAAGGAAATTGAATCAATAATCAACAAACTCCCAACAAACAAAAGCCCTGGACCAGATGGCTTTACAGTTGAATTTTACCAAACATTCAATAAAGAATTATTATTATATTCTTCAAGCTATTGCAAAAGCCCAGAAGGAGGGAAGGCTCCCAAACTCTTCATGAGGCCACTCTCACCCTGATCCCCTAATCAGACAAAGACATTACTAAAAAAGAAAACTATAGTCAGATATCCCTAATGAACATAGATGAAAAAGTCCTCAGCAAAACATTAGCAAACAGAATTCAGCAATACATTAAGAAGATTGTACACTCTGTTTAAATTTCTGGCATGCAAATTTGGTTTGGTATCTGCAAATCAATTAACAAAATACACCACATTAACAAAATGAAAAATAAAAATCATATGGTCATATCAATAGATGCAGAAAAAGTATTTGACAAAATCCAGCAGCCATTTATGATAAAAAAAAAAAAAACCTCGTAGCAAAGTGGGAATAGAGGAATCATATCTCAAAATAATAAAGGCCATATATGATAAACACACAGCTAACGTCCTACTATATGAGGAAAAGCTAAAGCTACTCCCCTTAAAATCAGGAACAAGACAAGGTTACACACTTTCTCCACTTTTATTCAGTATAAGTCTAGAAGTTTTAGCCACAGCAATCAGACAAGAAAAAAAGAAAGTAAAAGGTATGCAAATTGGTAAGGAGAAAGTAAAATTGTCCTTATATGCAGATAACATGATTCTATGTATACAAAACCCCAAAGACTCCACCAAAAAACTCATAGAACTAATAAATGAATTTAGTAAAGTAGCAGGATACAAAATTAATTTTCAGAAATAAGTTGAATTTGTATACACCAATAATAAACTATCAGAAGGAGAAATTAAGAAAACAGTCCCATTTACAATGGCTTCAAAAACTATAAAATGCTTAGCAATAAATTTAACCAAAGACGTAAAAGAGGTGTACTCAGAAAATTCTAAGACACTGAAGAGAGAAATTAAAGAAGGTAAAAATAAATTGAAACACATACAATGTTTATGGATAGGAAGAATTAATATAATTATTTGGTCTTTGGAAAGTCATGATGTATGCTTGCAACAGATAGCACTAGTTCATTTTTGGAAGTACTACAGTCATTCACATCTATGTTATTGCTATGTCATTTGACAACTGACAGTTCTAGCTTCATTAAAAAAAATTGAGCGATTTGGTTGAGGTTAGGAGATTTTACAACAAGTTGAAGATGGAAGACCAAACTGTGCATTTTTGCCATATTTTACTGTTTTAATTCCATAAAGGGAAGAACATGCATCAAGTTCTTTTCGTGAAAAGTTGTATAAAGTTTACAGAGACAATGTTCTACAAGATTGTCAGTGCTAACAATAATTTACAAAATTCCATGCTGTTGATTTTTATCTCAATAATGCTCCTCAGTCAAGGAGGACCACCGAGGTTGATGACGACAAAATAAAGGCATTGATTGAGTCAAACCCACATTACACGACATGAGAGATTGCAGAAACATTGAACATCCATTCATTCAAGCATTCACAACCACCTGAAGAAGCTGGGATACATAAGCAAGCTCGATATTAGGATTCCACATGAACTCAAAGAAGCTCATTTGACAGCACGTATAAACATCTGTGATATGCTCATTAAACGTGAGGAAAACAATCCTTTTGTGAAGCGACTGATAACTGGTGATGAGAAGTGGATTGTTTGCAACAATGTGGTGTGCAAACAGTCTTGATCCCAACTTGATGATTCGCTTCAAAGGACATCGAAAGCAGACATTCACCAGAGGAAGGTTATACTCTCAATGTGGTGGGATTTTAAAGGTGTCATGTTTTTTGAGCTTCTACCAAGGAACCAAACAATCAATTCGAATGTGTACTGTCGGCAATTGGACAGTTTGAACAAATCCATCATCCAGAAATGTCCAGAGCTTGTTAATTGCAAAGGGGTTGTGTTCCATTGCGACACACTAGACCACACACAAGTTTGATCACCCGTCAAAAATTATTGGAGCTTGGATGGGATGTGTTGCCACACGCACATACTCGCCTGACGTTGTGCCATAAGACTTCCACTTATTTCACTCTCTTCAAAACTCCTTGTGTGGTATAATGTTCAATTCAGATGAGGCTGTAAATAAGTACCATGTTCAGTTTTTTTGCAAATAAAGACAGGTTCTTCTATGAATGAGGAATTATGAAGCTAACTGAAAGATGGAAAAAGGTTATTGAACAAAACAGGCAATATATCATTGATTGATCTTTATTCTTCATATAAATAAATGACCTTGGAAAACATAGACAAAATATGTCATGACTTTTCCAAAGACCCAATAAAATGTCCATATTGCCCAAGGCAATATATAGATTCAATGAAATTCCTATCAAACTACCAAGGACATAATTCACGGAAATAGAACATATAATGTAAAATTTATATGGAACCATAAAAAACCCCGAATAGCCATGACAATCTTGAGAAATAAGAACAAAGTGGGAGGTATCATGATACCTGATGTTGAATCATACTACAAGGCTATAGTAATCAAAACAGCATGGTACTGGCATAAAAATAGACACATAGATCAATGGAACAGAATATAGAACCCAGAAATAAATCCATACCTAAATGGTCATTTAATCTATGACAATGGAAGCAAGAATTTACAATGGGGTAAATACAGTCTATTCAATAAATGGTGCTAGGTAATTTGGACAGACACATGCAAAAAAATGAAGCTGGATCATTGCCTTATGTCATATACAAGAATAAATTCAAAATGGATTAAAGACTTAAATGTAAGACTTGAAACCATAAAACTAGAAGAAAATATAAGAAGTAAATTTGCAGGCATGACCCTTAGTAATATTTGTATTGATATATTCCCCTCAGGAAAGGGAAGTAAGAGAGAAAGTAAACATGGATTACATCAAACTAAAAAATGTTTTCACGGCAAAGGAAAACCATCAATAAAACAAAAAGGCATCCTACTGAGTGGGATAAAATATTTGTTAATGACATATCTGATAAGGGGTTAATATCCAAAATTTATTTTAAAAACTCATTCAACTCAACACCATAAAACAAGCAACCAAGTTAAAAAATGTGCAGAGGCCATGAACAGACATTTTTTTAAAGAGGACATACAGATGGCCAAGTGACATGAGAAAATGCTCAACCTCACTAATCACTAGAGAAATGCAAATAAAAACTACAATGAGATACCACTTCACTCAGGTCAGAATGGCTATCATCAATAAATAAACAACAAGTGCTGGCAAGGATGTGGAGAAAAGGGAACCTTCATGCACTGTTGGTGGGATTGCAGATTGGTGCACCCACTATGGAAATCAGTATGGAGGTATCTCAAAAACTGGAAATGGAAATACTTTATGTCCCAGAAATTCCACTCTTAGGTGTCTATCCAGAGAAGTCCAAAACACTTATTGAAAAAAAATATATGCACCCCCTATGTTTATTGCAGGGCTATTCACAATAGCCAAGTCATGGAAACAACTGAAATGCCCATCAACAGACAACTTGATTAAGAAACTGTGGTATATTTATACAACGGAATATTACTCGACCATAAAGACAAAGGAAATCTTACCATTTGCAAAGATATGGATGGACCTTGAGAACATTATGCTAAGTGAAATAAATCAGTCATTACAGACAAATACCATATGATCTCACTTATATGTGGAATATAAAGAATAGAATAAATGAACAAACTAATCAGAAACAGTCTCAGAAATATATAGAGAAAACTGAGGGTTACTAGATGGGAGGGGGTGGGGATGAGAGAGAAAGTGAGGAGATTAGAAAGCCCAAATTGGAAACCACAAGATTGCCATGGGGATACAAAAGACAGTTTGGGGAATATAATCAATAATGTTGTAAAGATTTTATAGGGTATCAGATGGGCACTCATCTTATTAGAGAGACTACTTCATGGACGGTGTAGATTCCTGACCACTGCAATGTACACCTGAAGCTGAAGATGAATAATAATGAATGTCTACTATAATTTAATGTATATATATCTATATAGCCCCAGAAAGTGAAATACAGCATAGGGAATAGAGTCAGTGGAATTGTAACAGCTACATACAATGTAACCCCATTTACAACAGCATCAACAAATACTTAGGAATAAATGTACCCAAGTTAGTAAAAGACCTGTATTCAGAAAATCATAAGACTTTGGAAAAAAAAATGAAGAAGACAAATACAGTAAAACCTTGGATTGTGAGTAATGTGGTTTGCAAGTGTTCTGCAAGATGAACAAACATTTCTAATACATTTTAATGTGGTAAACTAGTGATGTCTTGCAATATGAGTAGTTTGTTTCTGGAACAAATTATGCTCACACACCAAGATAGTACTGTAAATGAAAGCATATACCATGCTCATGGATAGGAAGAATTAACATCATTAAAGTATCCATACCACCCAAAGCAATCTATAGATTCAATGCAATCCCTATCCAAATACTCATGGCATTTTTCAGAGAACTAGAACAAATCATTTAAAAATGTATATGAAACCATGTATATGACCATGAAGTATTTCTACTAGGGTGGGATTAGCCATGGAAAGCAGTTGCTTCATTGCTGAAGGGACCAAATTGATTGAGAATAGAGGGTGGAAAATCCATTCCCAGCTCTGAATGGAAAATACTTGTACTTTCCCAACCTAAGGTTATGCTCTTGGCTGGGTCAAGTAGTAGACTGGATGCTAATCCATGAATTTCATAGGGAGCTCCAGGAAGTGAGAGATCCACAGTGGGGTTTGGTGACTTCTCCTCACATCCCTGGCTGACATGATGGCCATGCAAATGTATACTTAACACAAAAAAGACAGTAAGAAGAAAAAGGGAAATGATAACAATAAACCAAGAAACACAGAAAAATAGTCAAAACGGCAGATAAAGATCCAGTTATGTAAAATTACATTTATTTCAAATGGATTAAACATTCCAAACAAAAGACAGAGATTGTAAAACAATCAAAAACAAAACAAAAAGAAAACAGAAAAAAGAACAAACCCCAAGATCGAGCTTTTCGAGTGTTTTCTATAAGAGACACACTTTAAATGCTGAGGCAAAAATAAATTCTAAGTCAAAGATGGAAAAAGGTATATCAGGCAAACAGTAATAATAATAAAGCTGGAGTAGCTATTGTAATGTCTGACAAAATAGGCCTAAATACAAGAAATATTATTAGACATAAAGAGAGCCAATTTTATAATAGTAAAATGGTCAATACTTTAGCAAGATATAATAATTATAAATGTACATGTAACTATCAATGGAGCCCCAAAATACATGAAGCAACATAGACAAAATTAGAACAACCAGGCAGATAAACTGCAAGGATGAAAGACATAAACAGCATCATCAACCAACTTGACCTAATAAATATTTACAAAATACTTCAAACAATGACAAAATGCACGTTCTTTTACAAGTACACATGGCACATTTCCCAGAACACATTAGACTGGGTATCAATCTCAGTATAATTTAAAAGAAAAATTATATAAACTATGTTCTTCAGTCACATGAAATTAAATTAAGAGTAAATAATGGACAGGGGCTGGCCGAGTGGCTCAGTTGGTTAAGAGCTCGCTCAAGAGTGCAAGCTGAGCTCTGACCAACAGCAGTTCGATGCCCAGCCTGAGCTGCGCTGCTGCTGAGCAGGATGGCTCAGCTAAAAAATAAATAAATAAATAAATAAATAAATAAATAAATAAATAAATAAATAAATAAATAAAAAAGAGTAAATAACAGGAAAATGTGGGTAACCCTGAATATTTAGATATTAAATAACACTTTTATAAATAAGCAAAATAAATAACAATGGGTATTAGAAAACATTTTAAACTAAATAAAAGATTAAAAAAACTATGTATCAAAATTTAGAGGATACAGTTAAAGTGTAATTGAGAGAAACTTATAGCTTTAAAGACAGGTACTATGAGAAAAAAAAAAAAACCAAATTAATAACTAAGCTCTCACCTAAAGAAACTAGATAAAGAGCATATTTAATTAAAGGAAAAAGAGAAGAATATCATAAATATCTGAGTGTAAATCAATGAAAAGGAAAACCAAAAAGCAGGAGAAAAATCAGTACAACCAGAAGTCAGTTATTTGAAAAGAGCAACAAAATTTATAAACCTTTGGCTAGACTGATAAAGGAAGAAACAGAAAACCTCAAATTACCAGAATAAAGCACAAAAGAGAAGACATTACCAACCATATAGAATGCAAAAAGATTTAAATGGAATACTATGAACACATTTATTTCAACAAATTAGATAACTTTAATAAAATGGACAAATTCCTAGAATGATACAAGTTATTAAAAGTAAGTCAAGAACAAGGGCATACCAGATGATTTCCTTTAAAGCAATAGACTTAAAACAATAAAGAAATTGGATCAGATCAGTAATCAAAAATTGTCCCAGAAAATACAGCCCAGGCCTAACTGGTTTCACTGATGACTTCAAAGGAAAAAAGTACTTTAAAAGAAATAATACCTGAAAGAAAGTTTGGGGAATATAACTAATAATGTTGTAAATATTTTGTAGTGTGTCAGATGGTCACATGTCTTGTTAGGGAGACCACTTCATGGATGGGGTAGAGGCTTGATCGCTGCACTGTATACCTGAAGCTGATGTATAATATTGTATGTCAACTATAATTGAATATATATATATATGTATATATATATATATATATATATATATATATATATATATATATTCAAGGGATGTGGAGTATAGTGTGGGAATGGTGTCAATAGAATTGTAATACATATGTATGATATTCCGGGGGGGTAATGGGGCGGCTGATTGGGGGAAGGGGGTAGTCACTGTAAAAAGTATAACTATTACATTGTGTTGTACACCTGGAACTAATAATAACAATAAAAAATAAATAATACCAATACTCCATAGAATCTTTGAGAAAATAGAGGAGGGAACACTTCCTAACCTAGTCTACATGGCCAGTATTTCCCTGATGCCAAAGTCAGACAAAGATATCACAGGAAAAGAAAACTACTGACTAATAACCTTCATGGACATAGACATAAAAATTCTTCACAAATTATTACAAAATTAAATCCAAAAATATTTAAAGAAAAGTATACACCACAGCCAAAGGGGATTTATTCCCAGTTGAAAGATGGTTTAATATCTGCAAATCAGTTAATTTAATAGAGCATATGAATAGAATAAAGGACAAAAATAATCCCACACATGATAATATCTAAATAAACATAGGAAAAGCATTTGACAAACTTAAACACCAATTTTTTACTGAAAAAGACAACCAACAAAACCTGTTCAATAAAATTCTGATAAAAGGAACCTTCCTACACCTGAATAAGAACATCATCAGCATTATCCTTCATCATGAAAGTCTGAATGCTTTCCCTGCTGAGGCCAGGAGTAAGGCAAAAATGTTCACTTTCACCACCCACTTGTCTTTAACATTGTGTTTGAGGTTCTAGCTAGTGCAATGAGGCAAACAAATAAAACAAAACCCAAAATCCACAATCCTCTAAAATCATTCCCCTCAAATCTCTGAAGGGATAGTAAAAATAATTTCCAGAAAGTTGTCTATTATTGTCTGAATTCTTTCTTTTTTCCACTGGGTCAGCTCTTCTGTTTTTGGTGGCATTGCACTCTCATCCATGCTTTGTGGTTTTCTTCAAATGTCTATCAAGTCCTCCCTACTTTGTTCATATTTACAAATGAGGCATATATATGTAAGTGCTACATCATAGTTGTGAAATCCTATGTCTCCCAACAGGTTGTAAGTTTTTAAATGGGAGGGCAGACTTGAAGGTCTTGGTAGACCTAGCAGAGTGTTCACAGAAGTAAAGAAGTGTCCTGTAACTGCCCCAGCTAAGCCTCCTCATGTTTTATCTGTGGGTTCTGAAACAGCAATTCACTCTAGCACACATTTGTTTCCCCCTAATGTAGAAAGAACAGCATCGCGATTAGAAGATGAGTCTAAAATCATTATGTCTCAGATCGAAGAGCTGCCAACAAAGCCAACTGTGTGACCTTGGCCATCTCTCAAGCTTTGGCCTCCTCATGTGCAAGGTGGGACAGTAATAGTACCTGCTTCCAGTTATTGATGTGAGGATCAGAGGGCACAATATGCATGAAGGGCCTGGCACAGAGTATATGCTCCATAAATATGTGTTTTCCTTCCTCTTTCTTCCTTTGGTGAAGAAAAGTCTCAACCCTTTTTGGCACTGTTTCTAAGTGATGACTTTCATGTGCTCTAGGATCAAAAAGGTTTTGCACTTTCAAAATCAGTTGGTAACAATCGGCTTTGCAACATTTGATAAGCATCTTTTTTTATATATATATTTTTTTATTGGGGAATTGGGGGAAGGGAACAGCACTGGGGAACCGGGGAAAGGGAACAGACAAGTTGCTGTCCTTCTGTTCTTCACTCTAGTTGCGGAGGACGTTGCTTCACTGGCCCATGTTGGTATCGTCATTGCGCTCTTCCTGGATGAGGCAGATCGGTCGCCGGCTTCTGGATGGTTGCTCACCTCAGCTATTGGCAGCTCACGCTGGCTGCTGGCCATTCACTCTAGTCTATGGCAGCCCACTTGGGCAGGCTCCGTCACTTGGGTGGGGCTCGCACAGCCCAGCTCCAGGTGGAGCTGTTGTTAGCTGTAGAGAGCAGTGTCACTGGCCCTCATATGTGGGATCCGAACCCGGGCCGCTGGCATCCCCAAACCAGCTCTTAACCAATGCGCCACTCGGCTGGCCCTTGATAAGCATCGTTAATAGCAGGAAGGTTGCTGGGACTCATCAGCCCTGAACTTCACTCACTTCATTTTATAACTTTAAACTCAATTTTTATATTTTGTAGAACTGCTTTATTATTTGTGCCTGCACTCTGTTTATTTGTGTGAAAAGGAAAAATGGTTTCCTGGTGTTGGTGTTCTTGTAAGATGCAGTTTTAGCTGCCAGCTGGGAACTGGATGACATAGTGGCCAAAAACCAGGGAGGGGGCCCTAGGGCTTTGGGGTACCAGACCAATTTATCATGCAGCCAGAGTGCCTTGGGGGTACCCTTAAAGGAAGACTCGTATATGGTTATACTGAGTACAGGGTTACTAAGTGATGAGCAGTCACCTCTGTATTCCTGCAAATCCCTCAGAAGACCCCTGTAATCTCTGCCCCTTCTAATCTGATATGAACCACAACTGACCCTTTACTATGACTAATAGCACACTTTCTTAGGGTAGAGCAGGGAAAAATAATAATTTCTGAGGCCTTTCCATAAGGATTTTTTTTTTTGAGGGCAGTGTCACTGGCCCTCATATGTGGGACCCAAACCGGGGCCACTGGCTTCCCAAGGCAGCGCTGAACCACCACGCCACTTGGCCGGCCCTCCATTAAATTCTTGAAATTAGCTACAGAACCCAATCACAGTAATACCACAACCTCAAAGGCAAACTGAAAACTCCACATGCTCTTGCAAAAATGTGTCAGGTGAGCAAACCTCTGTGGATCAAGGAGACCTCCATTATAAATGCCAGAGATGAACCTCTCCAGGTAGAGTGTAAGGGTACAGTTAAGAGGCAGGTTACCCAGTAAATAGGAACTTGAATGATAAGGCCCCCTGCTATTAACCAGGGCAATGACTTTCTGAAAACTGCTGCAATTTTCAGGAAACAGTATCAATTTGCTATAGACCAAGTGAAACTATAGAATTTCCAAAGAAGTTAAAATCACTTTTGTTTTCTTTTGTCTGAAGTAGAACTGCCTTCTGAGAAGAGCTCCAGATCAATATCTGCTGTTTTTGTTCCAAGCATAATATAGCCATGGCTGTTGTCACTCTGTTCAATGAGATGATCTTAAAAAATGTATGCCAAGTAGTCCAAAATTTTTGCTCTGTGGTAGAATGTTGCAATAGTGACATCCAATTTGTTGGCACTTTTCCTGTACTGTCATCCTAATTAGTCACTTCCACACTGACTTTGGGCTTGGCCATATGACTTGGTTTGGCCAATAAGGCAATGACATGTGTAACACAAGGAAAGACTTGGAAAGTCCTTACACACTGGGACACACCCCCTCTTGGTGCTCTAGGAATCCCTACCATGGCTTCCATGTGATGAAATAGACTGCTAGATAATGAGAAACATGTGGTCCAGTCACCTCTGTCACCTCAGTTAATGGCCAGCCAAGAGTAGAGGAGCAGCAAAAACAGACCAATGAGGGAACCCAGATGAGACCAGCAGAGCAAACACTATTCAGCTGAGACCTGCTCAAGTTTTTGACCATGAGAATCTTGAGGTAAACAAAGAGTTGTTTTAAGCCATTAAGTTTTGTTATGCAGCAAATGCTAACTGATACATGTTTCTTCATTGTTTTACGGAATGGAAAAAAGAATAAACTTTAGAACATACTGCATGTATTATGACATTTCCAACCAGTCATTAGCTTATTTTCTTTTTTGATTTGCAGAAAAATAGAATAAAGAGTATCATAGCAATACCATAAGAATGTGTCTGAGAAAATACCTTTCCTTTTTTTTTTTTTTTACAGAATTCCTAAAGGACCAAATCAACCACTTTGGGTGACCCCCTAAAATCCCCCATGGGTGTATAAATACCATAACTGTGTCTTTATTTCTTCTCAGAGCCTGAGGAGAGGGAACCATTTCTTGGTCTGGGCTTGCTACCTAAATATCAACCAGAAAGTCTCACTAGATGCCTAAGAGGCAGCTCAACTTTTTTTTTTTGAAGTTTTTAAAAAAGATTTTTATTAAAATACAGCTAATCTACAATATATTAGTTTCAGGTGTACATTATAGTTATTCAACAGTACACACCTAGCACTATAGAGAGTTATTACCATATTATTGATTATATTACCTATGCTAGAGAAGTTATCACTATAAGTCCAGCAACCACCTGATACTGTACCACACTATCACAATATGATTGATCTTTTCCCCCCTTTTACATTTTCCTATTAGAGTTGACATTCAACATTATTTTATAATAGTATCAAGTGTACAGCATAGTGGTTAGACATTTATATCATTTAGGAAGTGATCCCCCTTACAAGTACCACTTTGTACTATACATAGTTGTTACCTTATTATTGATTATATTCCCTATACTTCACATCCTCATGACTATTTTGTAACTACCACTTTGTATTTTTTAATCCCTTCGCCTTTTTCATCCTGCACTCTAACCCCTCCCATCTATCACCCCACAGATCTAGTACCCATCTGACACCATACACAGTTATTACAATATTATTGACCATATTCCTTATGCTATACTCTACATTCCCATGACTACTGTATAACAACCAATTTGTACTTCTTAATCCCTTCCCCTTTTCGTTCACCTACAAACCCCCTCTCATCTGACAACCATTAAAATGTTCTCTGTGTGTAAGATTTTATTTGTTTTGTTTGCTTGTTTATTGTTTTTTATATTTCACTTATAAGTGAAATCATATGACATTTTCTTTCACTGTCTGACTTATTACACTCAGCACATTACCCTCTAGGTCCATCCATGTTATCGCAGATGGCAAGATTTCCTTCTTCTTTATGGCTGAGTAATATTCTATTGTATATACGTACCACCTTTTAAACAACTT
Organism: Aselliscus stoliczkanus; assembly: GCA_033961575.1. Classification (NCBI taxonomy): domain Eukaryota; kingdom Metazoa; phylum Chordata; class Mammalia; order Chiroptera; family Hipposideridae; genus Aselliscus; species Aselliscus stoliczkanus. The sequence goes on from CM066738.1 coordinate 47,397,965, forward strand.
GTTTCATTAATGTCATTTGGTTACTTTTTCTGACTAAGGTATAAATGCCAACATGATCCATCTTACTACTACAGTCAGAGGTCACTATAAAATATACAGTAGGTGCCATTATTACGTCAAAGATTCCAGTTGCTGTACCATTAAAGGTAGATGGGTTAGCAGAGCTCACCTCCCCAGAAGCCTGTACTACCTCAAAGCTTTGGATCGACCAGGTAATAACATCTGTCACCTCAGCCACCTACCTTCTAGAGTTAATTTAAAAGGTTGTCTCTGAGTTGGTTTTGAATCTTTGTAGAGTTCCAAATACCACATCTACTGGCTGAGGTCATTCCGTGAAAGTTGTTGAAACAAAATGAAACCAGTAACTGATTGCCAAAAATGTGGATTAAGATATAATATGAAAAAAATTGAATTTAAATCTTGGTTGTATTTATTTGCAAGCTTAATCAGCATGCAAGTATTAAAGAAAGATAAGTAAAATTCTTTTGAGTTAGTTTATTATGAAGCCACAGGATGGAAGTTGACTAAGAACTAAGAAGATACACTAATCACCTGTTCATATCCACTGAGTTTAGCATAGTGTACTTATTCAAGGACATGGATATAAAGTATACGGATATAATGGGGGGTGGAGAATGAAGCCCACAATTGACAAAGGAATGATGGAGACATTCAGGAATTTCTTTTACGTTTTCAATCTAGTAATTATTTGAACATTTTACTACTGGTGGATATTACATATTGGAGCTGATTTTCTAAAAACTCATAATGAAGCTGAAAAACCTCTGCTGGCCAACTTGGCCACTTGAGGGTTTGGAAACATCTTTGCATAGGAGAGATCTGACTCCTTCCTTACCATTGTCTCTAATCAATGGCAAATTTCACTCTAATTATTTATTCTCTTTTAATGCTACCCTGTTTCTCTTTCACAATCCCTTACAATAGGCCCCCAACAGGTTTTGCATCTGGTTTGGTCCTAGCCCCATGCCCCCTTCCCTCTCATCTCTATCTCCTCTACACCCTGCAGCTAAAGCAGCTTCTGAAAATATAGATCTGACCATGGTCTTCCTGCCTGAAACACCTCAGTGGTCCTTCATGCCCATTAGCCTTCCAGGTGTCTATCAGCATGGACTGTGTGGTGTGGCACAGCAGCACCCTGGATCTAAGTAGAGCTGAAGCTGTAGACAGGCCTGGACACCCCAGTCTCAGGCCCCACCCTTTCATAGGGCTTCTTCTTGACTATTATCTGTCCATCCTTTCTGTCTTGTAGGCACCTACTTAAAATCCAGTTTCCCTTAGGGGGCTAGTAAGGTCCACAGTAATGGGACCCCACTCCTTCTTGGTCCTGTCTCCAAGATGTCACCATGATCCATAGGTCTTAGCAATTCTAACTAGTTACTGTTCCCTGAAGATCTAGGTTAGATGCCTCTGTGTTTTATCTCCTTATGATGTCCCCTTGGATTAGAATTCTCTCACCACCTTCCCACAACCCCTCTTGCCTGACAGTCCGGTTCTCCTCCTCAAGATGCAGTGCATGAGCTGTATCCTCTCCTTTAGATGCTCTCAGAGCAGACCTATCATTATAACTCCTGTGTTATACTGAAATTGCATTTTTGGGTATCTGCTTCCTAAACTTTATGCAGGTAAGCAGCATCTATACTTTTGCTTTCAACAAAAACCTCGGACCTTAGAAAACAGTGGACACTTAACAGAGGCTTTTGAATGAAAGCCAGAGCACTCTCCCAAATTTCTCAAAACTTCGGAAGACCAGAGCTCACACCCTTCTTTTCCCCTTAACAAGTGTCATCAGACGATGTGAAGGTCTCCTCAGACAGCCTCTCCCACCACTCCCTGTCAGTTTGTTTTCAGCTCCATTCATAGGGATTGCCACAACATCACTTTTTTAGCCCTTGACTAAGGCATCTTTCTGCAGTTGCTTCTGGTTCTCATTGTACCTCCAATTCTGATGCTTCATATCTTTGGCACATCAATTCCTTATGATTTCACTGGCCTTCTACCCAGTCTGAGGCCCAGTGGGTGTGGGTCTGATTCTACTCCAAATCTCTTCCTTCGTGCTTTCCCTAGCCTCCCCCATGTCACAGACAGGAAGCCCAGAGTGCTCTGTCAAGAGCTTCACTTGATGAATGATAGCCACATGTTGTTGGAGAAAGATATGGAGTTCTGGGCATGACCAAATCTTCACACAGACCCTCCACTGCAGCTAGGAGCTTTCTTCAACAGTCTTTTCTAGAATGGTCATCCACATCACTGCTTCAAGTGTCTCCAATCTCCTCATGCCTCCAAACCTCTCCAGGCTCCATGGAACCCTTACCCAACATGGGCCCCTCATTTCCTTCCTCTTCAACCCAGAGTACTTCAATTCATTAACCTTCTTTCCACCACTTCCTTCTCTCTCAGACAAGAAGTAGGCTGACTTCTTGTGAAAGGACAGAACTTCTGCATACATGCCTCGGCATATGTCTCTGCCTTTCCTGGACAGCTCTCTGGCCTTGATCCTGCATTCTCTGCCCTGAGCATTTCCCTTAACCTACAAAATATTCCACCTACATTAGCCAAAAACAAACTTACACTCCCTTTGACTTCCTCCTAAAGATCCTTCCTCTCTGAACTAACTAAAAATCTGGACCTTCTCTCCCTGCCACTTATATCCCAGAGGAATATCCTCCACCCTCACAGCACTGAAATTAGTTCCTCAAGTTTAGGTGTCCACCTCTTAGTTAACAAATGTATCACTTTTTCAGACTTGTGCAGCTCACTCTGTCCCTCCCATTTGGGGGGCTGTATCGGAGGGAAAGGGATGAGCTGTGTACAACTGGAGGCTGCTGTGCCATGCTACACTGTGTACAATGTCCACATTTCTGAGAATGTAATCCAAACGTCCTTACATGCCCTCCAGTCTACTGAAGAAGTGACTCCTGCTATAATTCAACCCATCTTCTCTTTAGGCAATTGATTTCTACTATTGTTTCCAGCAGATTTAGCCATACCAATGATCCCTTTGGAATGCCAAATTAAGGAAAACACACATATATGGCAGCAAAATGACTTCCCAAATTGTCCCCACACATTCATTTCTAGCCTTGTGTAGCCCTAGAACAACATGCCCCTCTCTCATCTTGCTCACTTTTGCCAGTTAACCTTCTCTCCTGTGGGTGGGGTAATATTGGGAGTCCCCAAGCGACCTGCCAGTGCTGGCAACATTTAAATCCATCCATAGCCCCATCCCGACAGCTGTCACCTTGGGTCGTTTCTGATCAGAATCCTTGCTGAAGCCTCACTGGGGCTTGATTATCTAGTGTCTCTCCACTCCTTCCACCTCCAACAAATATTCAAGAGTTAAGAGGCACCAAGAATACTTCAGTTTCTCTGCATTTTTACACACTAGTTTCATTCCCTAACTTATACCAGACACTCAAGTGTTCTCACCATATCCCCACACCCCAATTTCCGAAGGCCTATGACAAACACATCCTCTGACCTCCAGCTCTTGGAATTCCTCTTCCTCCTCCATGTCATAAGAGACGGTGTGGATTTTGATGTCATCAGCTGAGAGGTCAATGAACTTTCCATCGGGGTACTGTAGGCTCTCTTTTGTGGGTGACTGGTCCTCGATGAAGGTGGTCTCGCAACAGTCTGCAGCCACACTATTCCCCCAGGACTGCAGCACACTCTCTGAGTAGAGGATGATGTTAGGATGGTAGTGGGATTCCACAGACTGCTGAAGGGTATTGGGGTCTAGCAGTTGCTGGATTGGCTGATTCCTGCCTCTGTCAGGGTTGGCTGATGCTGTGCTGCCCACCACCTGGCAGCTCTGGTACTGGGGTGCTGGGTAAACAGACACAAGGCCATCTCTGCTCTCAGCCATGAAGTTTCTGGTGCTAATTAAGCCATTTCTCTTGCCACAATCACTGATTTTATTGTGCACCATCACACTCTTCTGTTCAATTATAGCATCCATGGTGCTTTCCCTCACCAACTGGACGTCAGGCTGGAAGGCTGGACTCCAGGGTCACATTTGCCTCAGGAAAACCATGTCTCCTGGAGAAGGAACAGAGATGAGACAAGAAAATCACATCTGAAAAAGAGCTAAACACCCAAACCCTTGTTGTTTCAGGTGTACTAGTCCACCATTGTGCAAAGTATCTAGAAGAGTTGGGTGATATGCAGTCCTACCTATTTTGAAAAGGCTCTATCAGAGTAGCCAGCCAGAGTAAACCAGAAACTAATTATTTGCATCTCTATAAAGCCTGTTTCCAAATGAAGAAGATTCTGCAGGAATCGGAACCACTTCAGCTCTAGAGAAACCTATGATTGCTAGTAGACATCCTGAAACTCATGGGTAAACCTAATCACATTAGCATCAGAACAGTCCACAGGGAAAATGAGGCTGTAAATCTGTAATGGGGATGGACTCTTACCAGGTCTATGGCTATTCATTCAAGCAAAAAACACACACTCAAGGAAGAAAGCATTTAAAATAGCATCCCACACAGATTTAGAAGATAAATGACAAGAAGACCCATACCATTAGCACTGTATATGGAAAAAATATATCAGCTGAGGGAATACTCACATGTACATTCTACTGTAGGTATTAGAATAAACTCAACACTGACATATGCCTACTGACCTTCCAGCATAATCCCAGGAATCAGACTAGAAATTTCCCTGCCTCAATAATGCCTGACTTAGAGAAACATCTACATGTTTGGGATACAATTAAGTCCTCTAAATTGTTTCTCCCTAGGGCTCCTTTCTAGGGTTTCAAATGTTAAAAGAAACAAAAGAGAAAAAAGATACCCAATCTAAGATTTCTGGAGATAAAGAATGAATTTTCTCAGGCTTTTCTTTTTTTTGCAAATTAATAACTATTAGGTAAGAAAATATTCTGTCTCAGGGATTTCAAGTGCTCTGGCTTTCTATGAGATTTAAGAATTTTCTTACATTGTAACTGCTTTATTTGGTGGTAGCTAATAACAGGAATCTACAATTTTAGACTGACCAAAGGAGGTAAGATAGGACACGTTTGTGGAAAATAATATTTTCATAGAGTTGACAAATGACTAGTCGAACTACAGTATATGTACTGAGAAATTGGTGGGTATGATTACTATTACAGTGTCAAATGTAAAAGGTAGAAAAACATGCTGCTACTTCTGCTTATGTGGCACTAAGAAATATTTAGCTTTGGACGCACATTCACAGACTGAGAACTAAAACTATTAATTAAAATATTTGAACAAGATTTTATGAGTACCTGCAACATGCAAGGCACAGTGTGTGTTTGAACATCTTCTCTGTGCTTGATTATCTTCCAAACTAGCAAAATATTGTTATTGAGGTATTTCTGGTCCAAACACTCCTCTGCCGTAATCCTCCTCCTTCCACAGAGAAGTCATTGGGTTGATCTCAAAGTTGGGCCCCTCCTCTGGTTTGTGATTTTACTGCATATACTATCAAGACTAGAATAATCTACTTTAAGCTCAATTCATTCTCTCAGATTTAGCTCCTTCTACTCACAACCATGTAAGTACCTTACGAAAGACACTTGGTTGCATTTGTTCAAATTCCTGAGGAGTCACATGCTCTTGTCCAGCCAAGGTTAACGTTCCCTTTTGTGATGCATCACAGCAGCTGTGCTATGGTTTCTCTTATAGATCTTGTTGCATTATTCTCTGCCAACATGACCACCACTAATGTCAACATCCTCCTTCAACTTCAGCCCCTGCCCAGGAGCTCCTTAAGACCAAAGATCCAGTTTGACCTTTTCTCTTTCAATTACTTGGCATGCAGCAGGTACTCTGTGGATGTTTGTTGAAATAAACAGTATCAATATTATGTGATTAGAATAATCCCTAATTAGTGGTCTCCTTTAGCTTCACAAGCCCCTAATGTGAATCTGATATTACAGCACAGCTTAGGTCTCTTAGTTCGCAGCCTAACGTGCCAGCTAAGTACTGACAGCACCACCTGGGAGTTTGTTTAAAATGAAGAATCTTGAATACCACCTGCAACTACTGTATCACAGTCTGCATTTTAACATGATCACAAGTGATTATTCTGCACATTAAACTTGAAGGGCACCATTATATAGTGTATAGTGTAAGTTTTGGCTTGTACATGTTGGCTCGATTTTACAGTTGATTATTTACTGTATTTTTAAAGTATTCAAATCAATATAACAGACAATTTATATTCTTAAAGATCTTTTTTCTTCTTGAAGAGAATTTTTCCAACTTTGTGTATCATAAATTATGATTACATCTGAATGAAAGGGGCTGAAATTAATGGAATTTTATTTATTTATTTTTTTAATTTAAAATTTTTTATTTTTATTTTTAATTAGTTTCAGGTGTACAATACAGTGCAATAGTTATACATTTTACCCCTCAAAGTGACAACCTCCCACCCCCAATTCGCCACCCCACTCCCCCCCATATCATACATATCTATCACAACTCTCCTGACTCCCCTGCACAGTATATTCCACATCCCATGACTATCTATATATTCAGTTATAGTTGGCATACAATATTATACAACATCAGCTTCAGGTGTAGAGTGCAGTGATCAAGCCTCTACCCCATCCAAAATGTTTACAACATTATTATATTCCCAAACTGTGTTTCATATCCCTGTGGCAATATTGTAGTTGTCTATTTATGCTGTCCTTTCCCCTTCCCCCTTATCCCCACCCCCTCCCAACTAGCAACCCTTAGTTTTTCCTCTATGAGTGTTTACTTTGATCGTTCATTCAGTTTTTCAGATTCCACATATAAATGAAATCATATGGTACTTGTCTTTCTCCAACTGACTTATTTCACTTAACATAATAGTCTCTTCACAACATTATCAATTACATTCCCAGAACTGCCCCCATATCCCTGCGGCAACCTTGTAGTCACCCACCTACGCTGTCCAAAACCTTCCCCCTCTCCCTCTGCCCCACTCCCTCCCAGCCAGCAGCCATCAGTTTTTCCTTTATATCTGCTTGATATGACTTCAATCTTCTTAAATTTACTGAGATTTGTTTTGTGGCCTAACGTGGTCTATCTTGTATTTGAGTCTTTTTTTTTTTTCTAGCTGAGCCATCCTGCCACCTGTTGGCAGCTCAACAGCAACTCAGCTCGGGCTGGCCTCGAACCGCTGTTGCTCAGAGCTCAGCTTGCACTCTTGAGTGAGCTCTTAACCAACTGAGCCATTCAGCCGGCCCTTAACGTGGTCTATCTTGGAAAATGTCCCACTGTACTTGAGAAGAATGTATATTCTGTTTTTTCAGGGTGAAATGCTCTAAAAATATCAACGAAGTCCAGCTAATCTAAAGTGTCATTTAAAGCACCTCTTTCTATGTTGATTTTCTGTCTAAAGGGTCTGTGCATTGGTGACAATGGGGTGTTGAAGTCCCCTACTATGATAGTGTTACTGTTGATCTCTGTCTTTATGTCTGTCAAAATCTGTTACATGTAATTAGGAGTTCCTATGTTGGGTGCACAGATGTTTATTAGGGTTCTAGGGCCCTCCTTTGTCTTTTATTGTAGTCATTTTAAAGTCTATTTTGTCCAAAATAAATATTGGTACTCTGGCTTTTTTTTCCTCATTTACATTTGCATGAAATATCTTATTCCATCTGGAAACAGCATATACATGTGTCCTATTTTCTTATCCACTCAGCCACTTTCTGTCTTTTTTTTTTTTTTAGCTGAGCCATCCTGCCACCTGTTGGCAGCCCAATGGCAACTCAGCTCGGGCTGGCATTGAACTACCTTTGCTCAGAGCTCAGCTCGCACTCTTGAGCAAGCTCTTAACCAACTGAGCCACTCGGCTGGCTCTCACTCTCTGTCTTTTAATTGGAGCATTTAGCCCATTCACATTTAAAATGATTATTGATAGGTGCATATGTATTGCCATTTTGTTATTTGTATTCCTGGTCGTCCTGGGTTAGCTTGTTTACCCCTTTCTTTTGTTTAAAAAAGCCCTTTTAACATTTCTTGCAATGCTGCCTTGATGGTAATGAATTCCTTAAGCTTGTTCTTTTCTGAGAAGCTCTTTATTTCTCCTTCAATTTTAAGTGATATCCGTGCTGGGTAGAGCAATCTTGGTTGTAGGCCTTTATTTTGTGTCACTTTGAATATCTCCTGCCACTCCCTTCTGGCCTGCAGTTTCTGTAGACAAGTCAGCTGTTAGTCTAAAAGGAATTCCTTTGTATGTAACCTGCTGACTTCCTCTTGCAGCCTGTAGGATTCTGTTTCTGTTTTTAACCTTTGCCATTTTAACTATGATGTGTCTTGGTGCGGACCTGTTTGGGTTCAGCTTGTTTGGAACCCTTTGCACTTACTGGGCATGTGTGTTGATTTCCTTCACCATGGTAGGGAAATTTTTAGTCATTACATTTTCAAATACATTCTGGACCCCTTGCTTCTCTTCTCCTTCTGGTATTCCTATGATTCGGAGGTGGTTGTGTGGCATCTGGTCCCATAGGGCTCTTAAACTATTTTCATTCTTTCTTATTCTTTGGTCTTTTTGTTGTGCCAACTGGGTGATTTCTGCTATTTTGTCTTCCAAATCGCTGATCCGCTCCTCTGCTTCATCTACTCTACTGGTGATTCCTTCAAGTGTGTTCTTCATTTCAGTTGTTGTATTCTTTAGCTCCAACTGCTTGTTTTTTATGATATCTCTATCCTTCCTTATGTCCTCACTAAGTTTGTTAAACATTCTTATCATCAGTGTTCTAAACTCTGTCTCTGAAAGGTTGGATCCCTCTGTTTCATTTGGTTCCATTTCTGGAGGTTTCTTCTGATCTTTTACTTGTGACATGTTTCTTTGTTTCCCCATTTTGGCTGTCGGTCTGGGATTGCTTTGATGTATTAGATAGATCACCAGGAGAGCCCTGGCTGGATCACGCAGGGACACAGCTCACAGCCCAACACTCCCAGGAATACTCCCAGTCTCAGCCTGTCCCAATCAGCTGCTCGCAGATCAGGCCGAGCAGCCCGACAACCAATCACCAGCCTGGCAACTCTGCAACCGCAGTGCAGAGAGCTGGAACCCGAGGCGGCTTGTGTACTCCCGCATCTCAGTGAACAGTCTGTTGGAGCCAGAGCACGTCCGCCAGGCATTCCCCTGGCAACACAATGCAAGCCCTGCGAGCGTGGGGATCTGAGGCAGTTCGTGCACTCCCGGGTCTCACTGAGCAGCCTGTTGGAGTTGGAAGGAACTAGCCCAGCGTTTCCCTGGCAACGCACTATAAGCCGGGCGGAGGGTGGGGATCCAAGGCCGCATGCACGCACACACATGCACTGCTGGGCCAATTCCACCAGACCAATGAGGTCCCAGACCTGATCGTCTGTGGGAGGGCCCAACCCTGACAAAATGGCACCCGCCCTACACCACCTGCGCGTAGGCTCCACACCAGAGGAACAACAGTCTGAAAACCTCCAGCCTTTGCAGCAAAGGTGCTCAGTTCAGTCCGTCCCCGCAGACTCCTGGGCCCAGCTCACACAGCCACTCCCTCCACCAGGAACCAGGTAAGTGCTCACCAGTGAGCAAGCCCGTGTGCCGACCCCACTGATTCTCTAGCCGCTCTTAGCCTCACTGAGCTGAGCAAAGGGAGTCCTCACTAATTTACTGCCAGCTGTCTTGGAACTTCTCTTCCTGGAAAAGGAACTCTGGGCTGGTCAGCTTGGTGTGGGGCTGGAGGGTCTCTCCCCCAACTGGAGAAGCCTCCCCACAGCTGGGGCTTCCCTCACGGGGTCCACCCTCTCTCATCTCTGCCCGTCCTTCCAGACGCGACGCGGCCTCCTCTTTAAGTTCTTCATTTGTTGGTTCTGTTCATCTAGTGTTCCGGGGACCTTCAGGGTTTAATGCTGTATAATTTGTTTGTAATTTTGGTGTGATCCTGGGAGGTAGTTAGCACAGTGTCTGTCTATTCCACCATTTTTCATAATTCTTTTTTGAATGTTTGGTAAAATTCACTTGTGAAGCTGTCTGTTCCAGGGCTTTTGTTTGTTGGGAGGTTGTTGATTACTGATCCAATTTCCTTGGTAGTAATCAGTATAATTGGATTTTCTGTTTCTTCTTGGGTTAGCTTTGGAAGGTTGTATGCGTCTACAAAATTATCCATTTCGTCCAAATTGTCAAATTTTTGGCATATAATTGCTATTAGTATTATCTTAAAATTTTCTGTATTTCTGTGGTGTCCGTTTTCACTTCTCTTTCATTCCTGATTTTACTAATTTGTGCCCTCTCTCCTTTTTTTTTTTTTTTTGATGAGTCTGGCTAGAGGTTTGTCAATTTTGTTTATCTTCTGAAAAAAACATTTCTTGGTTCCATTGATCTTTTGTATTGTTTTTCTGGTCTCTATTTCATTTATTTCCCCTCTGGTTTTTATTATCTTCTTCCTTGCACTCCCTCTGGGCTTCTTTTGCTGTTCTTTTTCCAGTTCCCTGAGGTTTGAGGATAACCTGTTGATTTGAGATTTTTCTTCCTTCTTTAGGTAGGCCTGCAAAGCTAATAACTTCCCTCTTAGGACTACTTTTGCTGCATCCCAAAGATTTTGGGTCGTTGTGTTTTCATTTTTGTCTCGAGGTATGTTTTGATTTTCCTTTGATCTCTTTGTTGACTCATTCATTATTTAGTAACATGTTATTCAGCCTCCATGTATTTGTGTATTTTCCAGTTTTTTTCTTGTAGTTTATTTCTAATTTCATAGCACTGTGGTCAGAGAAGATACTTGATCTGATTTCAATTTTCTTAAATTTATTGAGACTTGTTTTGTGGTCTGACATGTAGTCTATCTTGGGAAATGTTCTATGTGCACTTGAAAAGAGTGCATATTCTGTAGTTTTGGGGTGAAATGCTCTGAAAATATCAATTAAACCCAACTGGTCTAATGTGTCATTTAAGGCCACTGTTTCCAATTTGTTTTATTGTCTGCAGGATGTCCCTTGTTGTGAGTGGTTTGTTGAAGTCCCCTACTATGACAGTGTTATTGTTGATCTCTGTCTTTATGTCTGGAAATATCTGTTTTATATATTTAGGTGCTCCTATTTAGTTGCATAGGTGTTTACTAGGGTAATGTCCTCTTGTTTGATCGATCCCTTTATTATTATGCAGTGCCCTTCTTTGTCTTCAAATATATTCAATTTAAATCTATTTTGTCTGATATAAGTATTGCTACTCCAGCTTTTTTCTCATTTCCATTTGCATGAAATATTTTACTCCATCCCTTTACTCTCAGCCTGTATTTGTCTTTTGATCTGAGGTGAGTCTCTTGTATACAGCAAATTCAAGGGTCTTGTTTTCTTCTCCATTCAGCCTCCGTGTGTCTTTTGATTGGAGTATTTAAACCATTTACATTTACTGTGACTATTGATAGGTGCATAGTGATTGCCATTTTGTTATTTGTGTTTCTGGTCTTCATTAGATTGCTTCTCTCTTTCTTCTGCTTAAAAAAGCCCTTTTAACATTTCCTGCAATGCTGGTTCGGTGATAATGAATTCCTTTAGCTTATTCTTTTTTTGGAAGCTCTTTATCTCTCCTTCAATTTTAAATGATAGCCTTCCTTGCTGGATAAAGCAATCTAGGTTATAGGCCTTTGCTTTTTATCAGTTTGAATATCTCCTGCCAATCCCTTCTGGCTTGCAAGATTTCTGTAGATAAGTCAGCTGATATTCTTATGGGGGTACCCTTGTAAGTAACTTGCTGCCTGTCTATTGCCACTTTTAGCATTCTGTCTTTGTCTTTAACCCTTGCCATTTTCACTATAATGTGTCTTGGTGTGAGCCTGTTTGGGATAATCTTGGTTGGAACTCTCTGTACTTCCTGGGTTTGTGTATCAATTTCCTTTACCAGGTTAGAGAGGTTTTCAGTCATTATTACTTCAAATATGTTTTCGATCCCTTGTTCCATCTCTTCTCTTTCTGGTATTCCTATGATGTACTTCTTGTTGCACTTGATGTGATTGCCCAGCTCTCTTAAACTATTTTCAATGTTCTTAATTCTTTGTCCTCGTTGTTGTTCCACTTGGGTGATCTGTGCTATCTGTGTTCTAAGTCGCTGATTCGATCCTCTGCTTCATCCAATCTGCTGATAATTCCTTCAAGTGCGTTCCTTGTTTCAGTAACTGTATTCTTTAGTTCTAACTGGTTGTTTTTCATGATTTCTCTATCCTTCTTTATAGTCTCACTAATTTCCTTGAATATTCTAATCATCGGTGTTCTGAACTCTGCCTCCGATAGGTTGTTTGCCTCTATTTCACCTAGTTCCACTGATTTTGGAGGTTTCTTCTGTTCTTTTATTTGGGACATGTTTCTTTGTTTCCTCATTCTGGCTGACTCTTTGTGCTTGCTTTGATGTATTAGGCAGATCCTCTAGGTCTCTCAGTCTTCACTGGGTGGACTTATGTGGTGTGTATCCTTTATATTTGAATTGTTCAGTCTCCCTATTCTCCTGTGCATGTGTTCCAGAGGTGTCCCTTATATTCTGTGTATTCTTCTGTTGAAGTTGAGCTTCGATTTCTTTTGGCTTGTCAGTAGGTGGGATTGACTCCAAGGCTTACTAGCTGTGAGGATTGGCTATGTCCACAGTGTATGAGCTGGTGTGTGGGTTGACCCTTCAGATGAGGCTTTGCCCATATGGGCATTTGTGCCTGTAGAGAGTTCTCTTTGGTGTGACTCTTGTAGGTCAAACCCGGTAATACTCTGGTTTGGTCTAGAGTTGGTCTCTGTGTGTGATGATTCTTGTGCTTCTTTGGCTGGGCCCTTTTGGGAATCGCTCAGTCAGCACTGTGGTGAACACTTCACATATTGCTTTTCATTATCATGGCAACCCAACAGCTAGATGAAAAGAGTTAGGGTGAGGTCCTGCACAAAAGAGCTTCTGTCCTTATGGGGAATGGAGCCTAGTTTGGTGGCACATGGAAGCGTTCTGGTTCACCAACTTGGAAGCTCACAGACATCTTCTTTATCCAGTCATCTATCAAAGGACGCTTTTGTTGTTTCCATGTATTGGCCACTGTAAATAAAGCTGCAATGAATGTTGGAGCACATATATCTTTATGGATAAATGTTTTTAGGTTTTTCTGGGTATATACCTCAGAGAGGGATTGCTGGATCATATATAATTCAATTCTTAATTTTTTTTTTTAGATTTTTTTTTTTTTATTGGGGACTTGGGGGAAGAGAACAGTGTTGGGAGCCAGGTAAGGGGAACAGACAAGTTGCAGTCTTTTTTTTTCAGTCTAGTTGTAGAGGACATTGCTTCATGGCCCATGGTGGTATCATCATTGTGCTCTTCTCGGGTGAGGCAGATCGGTGGCTGGCCTCTGGATGGCCACTCATAGCGGCTCTTGGCAGCTCACGTTGGCTGCCGGCCACTCACTGTAGCTTATGGCAGCCCACTGCAGCAGAGGCTGCAGCTATATCATTCCCAGGGACACAGAGCAGCCCAGCTCCAGGTGAAGCTGTTGTTCATCATCTTAGCTATAGAGGACAGTGTCACTGGCGCTCATATGTGGGATCCGAACTGGGGCTGCTGGTGTCCAAAGCCAGCACTTAACTAACATGCCACTCGGCCGGCCCCAATTCTTAATTTTTTTTAGGAACCTCCACACTGCCTTTCATAGCAGCTACACCAATCTGCATTCACACCAACAGTGTATGAGGGTACCTTTTTCTCCGCAGCCCCTCCAGCACTTGTTATTATTTGACTTGTGGACAATAGCTATTCTAACTGGTGTGAGGTGATATCTCATAGACACAGATAATAGTTTAGTGGTTACCAGAGGGTAAGGGGCGAGAGAGGTGGTAAATGAGGGTAAATGGTGTAAAATACATGGTGATGGAAAGAGAACTGACTGTGTGTGTGAACACACAATGTGATATATAGATGATGTATTATAGAATTGTACACTTGAACCTATATAATTTTACTAACCATTGTCACCCCAATAAATTTTAATTAAAAAAAAAACTCTCTCTATTACTACCAATATAGGAAATTTAGAGGAAAGAGGAATATGTCAAATGACATCATGGATGTATGCAAACAAGTAAAATCAAGAGTGTGGATAACTCTACAGGAAAAGTAACTGAATAATTATAAGGATTAAGAAACAAACAGAGGGAGGGAGATAAAGAGTCTATAGATTAAAGAGACTTAGATGACATTAATAACTAGTTATATATGTTAATCTTATTTGGATCTAAGTCAAATAAACTGAGATTTTTTTGAATGTATATAGGTATGTACTGTGTGTGTACAAACTCATATATTTATACAGAAATGTCCTTATATATTTATACATATATTTATATATATTTATATATTAAGACATTAAAGAAATGAGAGCACTGGTTGGATAGTTGATGATACTAAGGAGTTCTTGTAATTTTTAAAGGTTGTTAATTTTGAAGTTATATAAGGAGCCGGCCGAGTGGCTCAGTTGGTTAAGAGCTCGCTCAAGAGTGCGAGCTGAGCTCTGAGCAACAGCTGTTCGAGGCCAGCCCGAGCTGAGTTGCCCTTGAGCAGGATGGCTCAGCTAAAAAAAAAAAAAAAAAAAAAAAAAAGACATTTGAAGTTATATAAGGATTAAAAAGGAGCTATCTACTTTAAGGGATTTACAGATTATAGTACTTAAGTATTTACAGATTAAAGAAATGATATATGGGATTTGTTTAAAAATCATCTGAATAGGGAGGAGGAGATGGTAGGTCACAGAGAAAATAAGATTGACCAGGGGTTGTTATAATCTGTAAAGTTGGTACATGGGGTCTATTATTCTCCCTATTTTCATGTATGGTTGAAATTTTCTATAATAAAGTGTTTTTCAAAAGTCAACAGATGAAGATGTGTAAGAAAGATGTTCCAGGAAGAGGGAACAGCATGAAACAAAGGCCAAGAGGCAAGGTGTGTATAGGTAGTGCTTAGGGAAATTCTAGCAGTGGGCAGTCAGGAGATAAAGTTGAAGAAGGGGAGAGGCCTTATTTGGAGGGTCTTGAATACCAATGTACAGTAAAACATTTACTTTAACAAACAATGGGCATTGTTGAAGAAAGTCTCTTGAGTGGAATGTGATAATTATAGATATATTTGTGGACAGTGTGGGGAATGGGTATAAGAGAAATCACAGTAAACACTGGTGACCCAGTTTTGAGGCACAATGTACTCCTCAAATGTTCAGCTGGATGTGTATAGGAACCTTTAGGGTGATATGAACTATGAGTATACTAATTAGTATTCCTGTGTTTTGTGTATTTCGTCTCATAACAACTCATAAACAGGCAATTTGAGTGGCCAAGTCAGTGGCTGGAAGACTCCACAACAAGCAGCTCCAATGCTATTTTCACACCAGGCAACAGAAGTCTCCCAAGGGACACAGATGCCTGGAGACCCTGCTGGAAAGCACTGCCTCACACAGTGAGTCTTTCCCCTTTAACTGATGGTGTCTTGCATGGGGGTGTCCGGGAGGCAAGAGGTGAGCAATGCAGTTGCTCTGCTTGTCCTTTTCACTCACTCAAGTATAACCATTCTTCTAGGCTTTGTGTTTTCTCACTTCCCAGAAGACTGTGTTCAGCTAGGATCACATAGGATATTTGTGAATTATACAGTGGGTTTCTAACACTGAGGTGGCTGTGTGGCCTGAGGCCATCTCCAAAAAGCCCAGGAAGAACTCCTGGCCAGGTACATAGGACTCACTGCACAGCACCCATGACATTTAGCTGGGTCCTCTGAAAGTTAAGGGCTGGTGGAAGCCTTGCTTGCTTGGGAGTCTGGAAGTATCACAAATTGAGTACTAACTGCAGCTTGCTCAGAGAGAAGCCAAGATTTGCTGATTTGGGGGTAAAGCGGGGGCTCATCCAGAAAGAGGTGAAGGCAACAACAGCTGGTCCTGACTACTATTGCTACTCAGGTCAAAGAGATGAGGATTTACTTGAAACTCTTTCTGAATAATTCATGCAAAAATAGTTATGAACAGCTTCCAAGACAAAAGAGCCATCCAGGAAGAGAAAAACCACCAAAATAAGTAATAGTGAAGAGTAGGGAGAACAGAAGAATTGGAAGCAGGGGTAGGAACAGATTCTTTCGCCCTTATCCCCATTTTCTTGCTTATTTTAGTTTGTTTGGAATTTGATTCTTGGTACTTCTGTTGCCATTAAACCTAGTCTCTACCCCTCACCCCTTCAATCTCCCAAGTTCAAAAGCCATTCTCAACTCTTTATTCCTTGCCTCTATACTATCCAATCACCAATATTTTCCCTCAGAGATGCCCCTCAGATTCAGGCCACCCAGAAAGCCTTCCTCAGGGGTAGTCAGACCAAGAGTCCTCCCAGGACCAGACAGGGCACCCACATGCAGGGGCCCAAAGTACACCACCACCAGCCTGAAAGGCCAGCTGCTGGCTCCTGACTCCTGCCTCTTCTTGTGTTAGAATTCATTTTTATGTTGCCACATCAAATTTTCAAAAGACACTGAAAATAGATGTTTATGAAGAATTTCTCAAACTTATAAATCTTGTTGGCTCAATTTTTGTATAAAAATTATGAACAATATTTGAGTCCACAAATGCTTGCCAAATTCCTTCCCAGGGCCATTGGTATGAGGGATCATGAAATGACTTCTCATCATCTCTCTCCTGAGAGGCTCATGTGGGCCCACTGTACACATTCCAGGCCTCAGGTTAGGCTACAAGGCTGAGGCTGCTCCTGATAACCCATTCCAACCTCACTGTCTACCCCTGTCAACCCCATGCACCCTCAAGATGCTCAACTTCTTACTTTCCTGGAGACAAATGTCTACTCTAAACTGGCCTCTACATGTGCTGAGCCTACCTGGGTCTCTCACACTTTCCTGTCTCTGTTTTCAATCTCATAGCTGCCCACTAACTCCATAAGCAGCCTTTGCTTAGACAGCATCTCGTCCATGAAGCAGTATACAGGTCAGGCCTCTGTGACACCACCCACCATGGTTCCCTGTGTCTTACCTTGACTGGGTTTTGCCTCAAATGACCTGGAAGTTCCTTTAGGTAAGAGGGCAGCTCATCTATCTGCAATTCTGATAATGATCTTAGATCATTTATCACACTTGATGAATAACTAATAATATGTAGCCAATATAGGCTACAAATGGACCCTCAAACATGTGTTACAGGAACTCAACTGATGAAAACAAAACTTTCTTCTTTATCAACCAAAATAGATTATTTGTTTAGTCACTAATTTAGAGAGATAGGCAATTTAAAGGCTCACCTATCTTAGATGAAGTTATTGAAGGCTAGTGGATTTTCCTGATTTATAAATAAATCTCTGACTTAGAAAGAAGCTATTCCAGCAAGAAATTCTATATTGTATAGGGGAAAAGCATAATTCTATATACTTTTGCTGATGAGGTATGGACTTTTATCAAGCAATTTCCTAGAACTTCCATAAAAGGCTGCTATTTTGTTCTCATCTAAGAGGTATTTGCACATAGACCAGCAATGAACATCAGCAAAATACTATGATCCTGCTTAAAAACAAGTAATGATTCTTATCTCATCCCTATTTGGATTAAAGATAATAGCTCATTTTAATTAAAGATAATATCTAAGGATAATAGAAGTACCATTTACCTATGAATCTGGATATGGGAGCCCTTCTAACTCTGGACCAGCAAATACTGCCCCACTCCCAAGTAACAATCATCTCTCAATACAAATGAAAACCACTCCAGGGTCAGAGAGTCAGGCTCCAGGGGTCCAAAAGCTAGCTCTCCAGAATGGACTATGGCCTGAGCAAAGGTGGCCTCAACCCCCAATGCAACATCACTTATAAAAGTTTCAAAATAGGGAATTTGAACTCCTTATCCCAAAACCAGGGAAGGAAGTTGACATGGATCCAGCACCAAGCATATGGCAAGTATATATTGGGTATTTCCATGCATCCACCTGGCAGGCATTTCGTGGGCACCAACTGTGAATGGGCATTGTGCTGAGAGTGGGAGTGGAGTGGGGTGACCAGATGGCCATCTAGCCAGGATGCTGAGCACAGCACAGAAATAAGATCATCTCTGAACAAGCACTAAAATATGCTCAGTGCTCTAGACAAGGAGAAGCTTGCCTAGAAGGAATAATCACAATAACTGGGCACAATCACTTAGTCTGGGGATTAAAAAAGAGCCTCCTGTGGAGATGTCATTTAAGATAAGACCTGAAGTGTGGGGAGGAGTTTAGGGTCAAGACTAAAGAAGAGGGCTGGCTGAGTGGCATGTTGATTAAGAGTTGGCTTGGGAGCACCAGCTCTGAGCAGCACGGCCCCATTTCGGATCCCACATGAGGGACAGTGTTGCTACACCCTCTACAGCTAAGATGCTGAACAACAGCTCCATCTGGAGCTGGGCTGCCATGAGTTGCTGGTGATGGTGTAGGCTGCAGTGAGACTGGCCAGCAGCTGGTGTGAGCTTTCGTGAGCTGCCCTGAGCCACCATGAGTGACTGTCTAATGGCCGGCTAGTGACTGCCTCACCTGGGAAGAGCACAATGATAATACCAACATGGGCCAGTGAGACAACATCCTCCACAACTAGACCAAAGAACAAAAAAGGACAGCAACTTGTGTGTTCCCCTTCCCTGATTCCCCAGCGCTGTTCGCCTTCCAAATTCCACCAATAAAATCTTTTTTAAAAGACTAAGGGAGAAATTGTTCCAGCCTGAAGGAACAGCATGTCAAATACTTTAGGGCTCTGAAGCAGGAAACATGCCAGTGGAGATGGATGGAGTAGAGGGTTGGAAGAGATGAGAGGGTGGGAATAGTGGTGAGAGCACTGGAACATGTCCTGAGAACCTCAGGAGTCCAAAGAGGAGCAGCATGGAGAAGAGAGGCCCACAGATGTGCAGCTGTGAAGGCTGGAAGCAGGGATCCCAGCTAAGATCCTGATGGGTGGATCTTAGGAAGGATCATGGATGAAGAGATGAATGCAGTCCAAGAGACATGTCGGAGGCAGAATCAACAGGCCTGAGTGGCTCCTTGAATATGCATGATGGAGAGTGCGGGTGGAGAGTGTGAGGATGAAGCATTCCTGCTTCTGGTTCAGGCCTCTGTCAGACTGAGGTACTGTTTACTAAGGTAGGAAACAATGGGTGAGGGGTGGATATGGGAATGCTGGGGGGCATGATGAAGAATTCATATACACCAGGTGAGCTGAATCCATGGGTGAGATAACCCATGCCCTGACTCTTACTGTCCCAGGGACTGACAGCAATATCTTGGCTCACGAAGGCCATATCAGAGGGAGGGTAAGGTCCCTGGTATAGCTCCAACCAATGACAGATGGGGAGTTGGTGAATAAACACCCAGCATATTTGTCCCTGGGGTGGGACAGTCTGAGAAGGATGTCCTGCACACTGTCCCACAGGCCCCAGTATGATGCATAGTACACCCTTTATCAAAACCTTCCCTTCCTGTCTCACTTCTCTGCTCCTCTACTGGTGCTCCCAAATCTTGTCTTGGGGCCTAGTTCTTTGGGAAGGAACCCAAAGCAGAAGACTATTGTCCAACAAGCCTGTGAGGTGCTTTCTTTATAGACAAGAAAACCAAGGAAGCCATCTTGTCTTTCTATAAGCTCAGAACTGTATGATATTATTGAACGACTGCAACTGGTTTCTTTTGTCAGAGCTTGGAGAAGAAGATAGATATTTGCCTTCATATACCCAAATAGAAGCCACTTTAAAGAGATGGAAGGCTTCCTAGGCCAACAACATCAAAGGGTAACATGCTGGCTTGGATGAACACAATTTAAAACAAAAATTCCAAACAGAGGGCCGGCTGAGTGGCACAGTGGTTAACCGCTGGCTTGGGAAGCCAGGGGCCCCTGTTCAGTCCCACATGTGAGGGCCAGTAACACTGCCCTCAAAAAAAAAAATTCCAAACAGGCCTGTGAAGAGTTATCTCTGCAAATTAATGAGCTCCTTATTACAGGCACAGGGTGTGCTGGGTCACACAGGCTCATGTCCTCAGTCCCCAAGTGAAGGATTCCTCACTGCTAACTGATAAATTGGCAATCTGGTTTCATAGAGCAGTCTCAGAAGGTGGGGTAATTTAAACCTACCCGCTGAAAGATGGATTCTCTTACAAGCAGGTTGGGAAAAAATTAGGTTTCCTGGACTCCATAATACCTCAACTCACCAACTCTTCACCAAGAAAATGAACCCCCAGTGGCCTCAGAGATTCAGCCTGGGGTCATATCTCCAGTGGTGTCCTTCACATTCTATAAGGTTCTAAATCATAACAGTAGATCATCAAAATACAAACAAAAAAGCTACTCCAGGCAGGAAGAAGAATAGGTGGGGTTTAACCCATGTATATTTAATGTCAAGGTTTTCAGTCTCCTCATTCAACTGGAGTAACATCAATATGTCATCTGAAAAGTTGGGTAACATGTCAGACTCTGGACTTGCATCATCAGCTCTCACGCCTGAAAGGCATGTGGTATTTCAGGAAGATCCCATTCTGTTGCTCTCTGTTGTTTTAATTATAATTTCATTCATTTTAAAAAATAATAACATTGTTGAGATATGTGGACCCCAAGAAGAAGATATCTACTAAGGGCTCCTGGTGGCTAACTGGGCTCAAACTTAAAAAACATAGCCTAGTAGCTGTTTCTACACAGGGGCCTATTAGGCAAACTTCACTTCAGGGAGAAACCTGAACTAAGCTGCCTGCCTCCTGCACTGAACTGCCAGCCTGCACTGGGTTCCTACCACCTGCGCTAGCCTTGATAAAGGAGTTCTTGGAATCCTATTTCAACCAAAGGGATGGAAACTTTCCCCATCCAATTGGAGCTGTGCAGAAATAGCCCCATCAGTATCTTCACTGAGCAATCAGAGGAGCTCCACTCTGACCAATCAGGAGAGGGGCTTTTGTATCAATCAAACTAGGAGGATTTGGAATCCTTACTTGCCTGAGGATGAAGCAAGTAGAGACCATAGGCAGGGACTTCTGTCTATGTAATTCAGCTCTCATCTGGCTCAGAAAACACACTTTCCCTTTCTACCAAAGACTATGTTTTCCATACTGGAGCTGAACAACCAAACACTTCTCCCTGGAGCAGAACAGACATGAGCAGAAGCAGAGTGAAGCAGCGCAGAGCAGAGCAGGGCTCTGAAGCCAGAGATGCGCCTCACCCCAGAGCCACCTTGCAGTCATGCTGTATCACAACTGTGCTGCTTCATAATTGAGCGATAACATTACAGAGCTATTTCATAGCCTTGCTGTATCACAGTTGAGCTGTTTGCACTGAATAAAGTTTCCTTTTTCACTGCACTTCAAATTGTGGATTCCTGTTGGTGATGAACTAGTATCAACAACTATCAGTTGACAGATATAATTCACATACTATAAAATTCATGTAAAATTTAAAGCTTACAATTCTGTGGGTTGTAGTATATTCAGGGTTGTGTAATCCTTGCCATTATTTAACTGCAGAATATTTTCTTCACTTCATACTCATTAAGGGGTCACTCCCCATTCCTCCCTTTCCCAGCCCTGGTACCACTAATTTACCTTCTTGTTCTATGGATTTGATTGTTCTGGACATTTCACATAAATGTAATTATAAAATATGTGGGCTTTGTGACTGACTTCTTTCACTTAACATAATATTTTCAAGGTTCTTCCATATTGTGGTATGTATCATTGATTTCTATGGCTGAATAATAATCCAGTGTCTGGATATATTGCATTTTGTTTATTTTGTTTATTGCTTTTATTGGAGGGTGGTTGTTATAATTTAGTTCCTATGTAATAGTGGACTAATTATGATTGCATATCTCTTTTTGAATGGGTGATAAAATAATATATTCTTTCTCTGGCAAATATATAATGAGAATGAAATTGTCTTGAAAACAGAACAAAGCATAACAAAACAAAACAAAAAAAAACAAGAAAGCAAACAAACCCTAAGTCTGCACATTTGTGGTAAGGGAAAGGCATTTCATGTATGGTTTAAAACATAGAGTGACAGGCACCATAGATGTTCAGTTATCAGAGGCAGGGGCCTCTCAAACATTAGCTGGACCAGAGAAATCCTATGTGCAGATAGGTCATGTGGCCTGCAGATAGAAGAAAACACTGCAGGCTCAGCCTGCCTCCTCACTGTATCATAGAAACTCAGACACCTAAATGTAGCACATGTTTTGGCATCTCTGAGTTTCACATCAGAATAAGACATCCCATGCTTGAGCCAATGCCTCAAACCTCCTCACTAGAAACAGGATCTGAGCAATTTTATTTTCCAGCTGCTTCTATCCTTTACAACACACACCCTTTTAAAAGAATCCTAGTATGCTCTACCATATATGAAGAATATGGCAGAATAATACATGGACCTATCCATGTAGAAATTGGGATTATTCATTACAGGTTACATTTTTCTCAAACTTGTCTCTAATATTTAATAGGTGCTTTGCTCTGCGAAAATAACTAGAAAAAATTCAAATAAAAATTTTGAGAACTAGCGTTGTAAGTATAATAAGTTCCAGACAAAGGCATGAGCGAAGACAAATGGATGTGCTAAAACTTTCTCATATTAACTTCTCTTTTTTTCCTTGAGCCTGTAAACAATTTTAGATTAAAAAAAAATAAACGTCTGTCCTGCCTCACCCCCTCACCCACCCATTCCCCCTACACACCTCTTTCATAGGAAGACTTCAAGGTCTGCATTGTTGGACTTAGGATTTGTTTATGTGTGTGGTGGAAGGACTTTTACAGAGTAGTATCTAATGTTTGCACCTCTGTGGCTAATTAAGAGCCTCATTTGCCAAAGATTTTGTGCAGTAACAGTCACATTAACATATAAAACAAGCTTTAGAGCAGTATCTCCAAGTAGAAAAGACTATGGCTGTCTATGCCAACTGATAAAAATTAAACTAATTAGCAGATTAGTTTAGCCAGGACACTTGGGATGTGTGATAGGCATGGATTGCTTCTAACACTTTTAATCCCTTCTCATACAACTCAATTAAACAAAGCATTAGGAAGGTTCGAAGTGCTGGGTTTCCCTAAACTCCAACACTGTTAAAAGCCTTTTGTGTAAACAGCAATACTTCTCTCCTGCTAAGCAAATGATATATATGTTTCTGCAAATGCCCAAATGTTCAGAGCCAAAAGCTGCTTGCAAATCCTCATTAAAACAATTACAATTTGCTTTTAGCACAAACAAGTAGAAAAGCCTGTGCTTTGGCAGTGGAGATAGGTAATGAAGCATTGAGAACAAGATCAGTTACTGTTATTTAACATTTAAATGGCACATTATAATTGCAAAAGGCTGCATCATGGAACTTACCAATTTTGGTGGCTTGGGACTTCCTGCTCACAAAGCAAATCCAAACTTATGCTAGTGAGCAAGGCTTTGTCATAGAACCTCCAAGAAAGAGTCCACAGAAATTCTAAATCTGATTCATTTAAGGTCAGAGAAGTGCAAAAGAAATGCTGTGATATTGGAAATGAGAAAATCTGCATTATTAGGACCATTGCTGCCTGTGCAAGTTGTACTACTTTCCTTTAGTTTTGAGTCTCCATCTCAGTTTTAAGGAAGATGCTGTATGAGAAACCCTCTATACCAAAAGCATATCCATGTCCACCTATACCAACTTCATCAATTTCATCACCTTTACCACCATCACCATTCCACCATCATTACCACCACCACTACCACTACCACCATTAATCACCACCATCACCACCACTACCACCATCACCAGATCACCACCACCACAATTACCACCACCATAATCCCCACCACTAACACCACCACCAGGATTTGACAAACAATAGCCCACAGGACAAACCCAGCTCAAAACCTGCATTTGTATAGCCTACAAGCTAAGAATGGTATTTACATTTTTAAGTGTAAGAAAAGAGGTATACTCTAAGACACATGAAAGCTATAAAAAAATTCAAATGTCAGTATCCATTTATTGAACCACACCCACATCCATCCATTCACATATACCTATGGCTGTTTTGCACTACCAGAATGGTTGTGGCAGAGGCTATATGGTCCACAAAGCCTAAAATACTTATTATCTGGCTCTTCAGAGAAAAAAATTGACTGACTCCTGACCATAACCCCCCCCATATCATCACCACCACCCACAATTTCCACCATCACCAGTACCACCATTATACCAACACAACTACTAACAACACCACGACCATCAGCACAATTAACGCCACCACCACCATCACTATCAACAACAATGGCACCCACATTCACACCACACTCACCATTCTATGTTTTGGAGATGTGGAGGCTCCCAATGTGGTCAATGAATTTAGTGTAAGATTATAAATGAGGACACGGACTCAAGCAAGGAGTCTTTCTCCCACCAGAGTGAGAAAGGCAGAAATCCTTGAAAGGATCAGTGTCTCTAAAATTATTGTGGGTAGCCTGTTATTTTTGGAGTGTGCTGAACAACTTCATCTCAGAATTTCTAACTACAAGCCTGCACTCACACACACTGAGATTTCAAACTCAGCGTACCTTGAAAAACATAATTGAAAACTTAGTGTGGAGTGTTTGGGGCTGGGAATCCCATTGCCCTGATTCTTGGCAGAAGCAAATACAAAACCCTCTTGGAAGAATGTGTTAAAGACAGGACTCAAAAAATGTCCATATATAAGGTTATAAGGAACTTGAGCTTGGAATTGAAACATGGGGAAATAAGTCACAATTAGCAAGGGTGAGCAAAACCACAACCAAATTAGATCAAAATGACTGCAGGTATTGATATTATCAGGTAAAGGTCATAATATAAACATGCTGAATATGTTTAAAAAAGGAAGAACTCAGTGCAATAGTTATACTTTTTACCCCTCAATGTGACAATCCCCTCCCCCAATCCAGCTGGAAAATCTGACTTTGAACAAGAGGGGTTAGTTGTACTTCTGCCTTTAATTCTTTCATAACTGGAACATATTTATAGATTATGTTTGTAGTTGAAAAAATAAATACAAACATACACACATATAAAAGAAAAACAGAAAGAAAATTCTTCTTCCATCCTTCAAAATCTCCAAATGGGAGGGTAACTAATTGGTAATGCTGAGCTTAATAAAGGATATTAAGATTGATAAGAAATTTAAAAATAAATAAATAAGAACTGAGAACCTTAAAAAAAAAAACATTAATGAAATTAAAACCTCAATGCATAGATTGTTATTCCTGTCATTAAAGTTGACTAAATGCTCTGAGGGATTCTCTTACTAAAAGTTAAGAAGCAGGGTTAGAACACGCTTTGAGACATTGCTGGTGATGAAGGAAAATCACCAAAGATTAACACTGTCCTATAAAAAAAAAAAAAACACTGCAAGAGGCAGAGTTGCATTGATTTAGAATGCCAACAGTAACAATAATAGTAAGTTATACAACCTTGTTAGAGACACAACATGAAGTTGAGACTGAACCCTTATTTTTTGCTGAGATTTTTTATGAAAGTGGTCTCAAATTTAGGCATGCATTAGAATCACCTAGAGGACTTGTTAAAACAGATTGCCTGGCTTCATCAGCAGTTTCTTTTTGTATTATTTTTTTTTTAAGATTCTATGTATGTAAGTGAAATCATATAGTATTTGCTTCTGCTGTGACTTATTTCACTTAGCATAAAGCTCTCTAGGTCCATCCATGTTGTTGTAAATGGCAAGATTTCATTCTTATTTATTGCTAAGCAATATTGCATTGCATATATATACACAGGTCTTCTTTATCCAATCATATATTGTTGGACATCTAGGTTGCTTCCCTATCTTGGCTGTTGTAAATAATGCTGCAATGAGCACAGAGGTGCATATATCTTTCTGAATTAGTGTTCTTGCTTTCTTGAGATAAATAGGAGTGGAATTACTGAGTCATAAGGTAGTTCTATTTAAACATTTTTGAGGCATCTCCATACTGTTTTCCATAGTGGGTGCACCAATTTATAATCCCACCAACAGCACACAAAGGTTCCCTTTTCTCCAAATCATTGCCAGCATTGGTTTATGGATGATAGCCATTCTGAACAGGTGTGAGATGATAGCTCATTGTGGTTTTGATTTGTATTTCCTGATTAATGATGTTGAGCATCTTTTCAAAAATTTGTTGGCCATCTGTATGTCCTCTTTGGAGAAATGTCTATTCAGCTCCTCTGCCCTATATCACATTGATTGATTTATAGATGATAAACCATCCTTTTATTCCTGGGATAAATCCTACTTGGTCATGGTGTATAATCCATTCAAGATATTGTTGAATATGGTTTGCTAGTATTTTGTTGAGAACTTCTGCATCTATGTTCATAGAGGATATTGGCCTGTGATATTCTTTGTTTGTAATGTCTTTGTCAGGTTTTGTGTATTCGGGTAACATCGGCTTCATAGAATAAGGTTGGAAGTGTTCCTTCCTCTTCAATTTTTAAAAATAATTTAAGAAAGATTCATATTAATTATTTTCTAAATGCTTGGTAGAATTCACCTGTGAAATGGTCTGGTCCTGGGCTTTTATTTGTCGGGAGTTTTTTTTATTACTACTTCAATGTCATTGCTAATAACTTGACTGTTTAGATTTTCTATTTCATGCTGGTTCAGTATTGGAAGGTTATAGTCCTCTAGAAATTTATCCATTTCTTCTAAATCCATTTTCTTTATTGCTTTTGGTTGCTTTGGTAGTTCTCTCTTCCTTTCTTCTTCTCACAATCTCTTCCCTTGTGGTTTGCTGTTTTTCTTAGTGTTTTGTTTGGATTCCTTTCTCTTTAGTTTTTGTGTATCTTTTGTAGGTTTTGGTTTGTTTTTAACATGTGGTTTGTGTATATCATTCTAGATCTATAACAGTCTATTTTAAGTTCATAGACATTTAAGTTCAAATATATTAAAAAAGCACTATATTTTAGCTATCCCCTCTACACTTTATTGTTTCGATGCCATATATTAGATATTTTTGTTTTGTGTATCTCTTAACTACTTATTGTAGTTTGAATTAAGTTTGGTACTTTTGTCTTTGAAACTTTGTAGTAGCTTTTTAAATGTCTGATTTGTAGTATTTAAAAATATTTGGCTTTACCTGTGAGATTTTTCCCTTACTCATATTTTATTTCTGGTTACAGGCTTTCCTTTTCTGCTTAAAGAAGACCCTTTAATATTTCTTATAAAGCTGGTTTAATGATGATGAACTCTTAGTTTTTGATTGTCTGGGGATCTCTTTGTCTCTCCTTCAATCCTAAATAATAACCTTGTGGGTAAATTATTTTAGGTTGTAGGTCCCTTCTTTGAGCACTGTAAAGATGTCCTGCCACTCCCTTCTGAACTGTAAAACTGCTGCTAAGAAATCTTCTAGGAAAACTGCTGCTAATAGCCTTGTGGGGTTTCCTTTGTAACTCATTGTTTTCCTCTTGCTGCCTTCAAAATTGTCTCTTTATCTTTAACTTTTGCGATTTTAATTTAGTATATGTTGTTGTAAGTCTCTTTGGGTTCATCTTATTTAAAACTCTCTGGACCTGGATGTGCTTCTTTCCCGGGTTAGGAATGTTTTTAGCTATTATTTCTTCCAATCAAGTTCCTGTTCCTCTCTTTCTTCTCATTCTGGGATCCCTATAGTGTAAATTTTGCATGTTTGATGTTGACCCAAAAGGCCCTTAAACTGTCCTCATTAAAAAAAAAAAAAAAAATATATATATATATATATATATATATATATATATATATATATATTGCTGTTCTGAATGTTTGATTTCTACTATTCTGTCTTTCAGATCATTGATTCATTCTTCTGTATTAGCTAGTCTTCTGCTTATTTTTTCTAATGTATTTTTCCTTTCAGTTATTGAATACTTCAGTTCTACTTGGTTCTCTTTTTTCTTTTTGTTTTTTAGCTGAGCCATCCTGACACCTGTTGGCAGCTCAGTGGCAGCTCAGCTTGGGCCAGGAATCGAACTGGCGGCCCTGTTGCTCAGAGCTCCCACTCTTGAGTGAGTCTTAACCAACTGAGTCACTCGGCTGGCCTACTTGGTTCTTTTTTTTAAATTAAAGGTTAGTGGGGTACACTAGAAACCTATGTAACTTTACTTGTTTTTTTCTTTTTTAGCTAAGCCATCCTGCCACCTGTTGGCAGCTCAGCGGCAGCTCAGCTCAGACTGGGCATTGAACTGCTGTTGCTCAGAGCTCAGCTCGCACTTTTGAGCAAGCTCTTAACCAACTGAGCCACTCGGCCATCCTGGTGAGTATTCTTATGACCATTTCTTTGAATCTTTTATCAGGCAAATTATATATCTCTTGTTTCCTTAGATTTCCCCCCCCCAAATAAATCCCAAGGTGATTTTTCTTGTTCTTTGAGAAATATTCTTCTGTCATTTGATTTTGTTTGACTTTCTGTGTTTGTTTATATGAATTATACAAAATAGCTCTCTCATAGTCTTGAAAAAGTGGGCTTGTGTAGAAGTGACCTCTGTGTAAGCTGCGTGTGCCAGATAGTTTTCGGAAGGCTGATTAGAATTGAGCAGGTGCTTATGGCATTTGAGCCACTGTCCTACTGAGTTGAAGTAGCCTCAGACAGGGAGATCAGGGTGCATGTAGTAATGCCCTGTAGATCCTGCTTGTTCCCATTGTTTGGAGCTGAAATGGGCTTGGGTGATGCCTGGGAACACACTGTGGTAATCATGCAGGTAGGCCAGAGCACATGGATAAAACTCCTGTCTGCAGTATGCAAGTGGACCTGGGTGCCTTCAGTGGTACTCACTGGCAATCCAACCCTGGAGAGTTCCTGCAGTTCTCAGAGAACTTTCATGGATCCCCAGAATTGTGTATACAGTATCTCTCTCACTGCTGTACAGAAAATGGTCTTGTGTAGAAGTGACCTCTTTGTAGGCTGTGTGTACTAGATAGTTTTGGCCTGATAGTTAGAGCCAGGAGGGCATTTATGGTGTCTGTGGCACTGGCCTGTCTGGCTAAAGTAACTCTAGGAAGAAAGGCCAGTTGGCTGTGGTTACTCACTGTTAATCCTGTTTTCTCCCTTTGTTTGGAGCCAAAATGGGCTCCAAGCAGTGGCTGAGAATTTGCTGCAGCTATCTTGCAGGTAGGCCAAAGCACCCAGATAGAGGTCCCACCAGCCCTATGGAGGTGTAGAGGGATATAAACAATAGCACTCTGACACCTGCAATCCCAGAAGTCCCCAAAATCCCAGAGATTGCCGTTGGTTTCCCAGCCTTCTCTGTTCTGTCTCTTTCTCTCATTTGTTGTTCAGAGCCATTCACTTGTCTCTCAGGAGTAATAGCACAAGAAATATTTTGGCTGATCCATCAAATCATGAATATTTAGTAGATGTTATTAATCATTCTGTTGCAACTATTACTCCTACAGATTGTCATAATTATTTTATGAATATATACTATATGAAACTATAATGAGCAGTGGCAGAAGAATCATTATAAATGAAGCTATAAGTAAGTATTTCTGATGTTAAATAAGTATTTTATATTTATTATTAAACACGTACAATAAAATGTTTAATTTTAACAATAATTTAACATTGGATTTATTTTTATTACAAAGATTCAGAAAACAATTTTGTGGAAAAATTTGATCTGCAAAACGATGAATTTGATTTGCAAAAGAGTAAATTTGATTTGCAGAAGTGTGAATTTGGAGTGCAAAATCTGTACAAGAGGACACACACAACCCACACAAGGGACATATCTGCACAACCCAGCCCTAGTGACCAGCTCTGGAGACTACACCACAGAATATCTATTACATAAAGCTACTCTACTAAGACCAGGAAGGACAGCAGCTCTACCTAACACATCGAAAGAAACACCAGGAGGCAACGAAAACAGAGGGACAAAGAAACATGTTCCAAATAAAAGAACAGAACAAAGCTCAAGTAAAAGAACTAAACAAAATGAAGACAAGTTGGGCTGGCCGAGTGGCGCGCATTGGTTGAGAGCTGGTTTTGGGATGCTAGCGGCCCCGGTTTGGATCCCACTTGTGAGGGCCAGTGACACTGCCCTCTACAGCTAACAACAGCTCCACCTGGAGCTGGGCTGTGCGAGCCCTGGCGATGGCGTAGGCTGCAGCCCCTGCTGCAGTGGGCTGCCATAGTCTACAGTGAGTGGCCTGTAGCCAGCGTGAGTGGCTGGCAGCCAGCGTGAGCTGCCAATAGCCGCGATGAGTGACCATCCAGAGGCCGGTGACTGATCTGCCTCATCTGGGAAGACAATGTCCTCCGCAACTAGACTGAGGAACAAGGGGACAGCAACTTGTCTGTTTCCCTTCCCCAATTCCCCAATGCTGTTCCCCTCCCCCAGTACCCCAATAAAATCTTTTTTAAAAAAATGAAGACAAGCAGTTTACTATATGCAGAATTCAAAACACTGTTTATAAGGGTGCTCAATGATCTTAAGGAGAACTTCCACAAAGAGATAGAAAACATAAAATGGAGGTACAAAACATGAAAAACAACCAGTCAGAAATGAAGAATAAAATAATTGAAATGAAGAATACATTAGAAAGAATCAACAGTGGATTAGATGATGCAGAGGATTGAATCACTGATTATAAAATAAGGTAGCAGAAAACACCCAAACAGAAGGGCAAAAAGATTAAAAATTCTAGAAAAATGAATATAGTTTAAGAGGCCTTTGGGCCAACATTAATCATACCAACATGCTCATCATAGGAGTACAAGAAGGAAAAGAGAGAGAACAAGGAATTGAAAACCTACTAGGAAAAAAATAATGACAGAAATCTTCTTTAACCTGGTGAAGGAAATATACACAAGCCCAGGAAATGCACTGAGTCCCATACTAGATGAACATAAAGAGGCCATACCAAGTCAAATAATAATTAAAATGCCAAAGGTTGAAGATAAAGAATCTTACAAGCAACAAGAGAGAACAGTTAGTTACTTACAAAAAAGCTCCCATAAGACTGGCAGCTGCTTTCTCAATATAAAATTTGAAGGCCAGAAGGGATTGGCACAAAATATTCAAAGTAATGAAAGTAGGGACCTACAACCAAGATTTATCTACCCAGCAAAGCTATCATTCAGAATCAAAGGACAGATAAAGAGAGTCCCAGACAAGAAAAAACTAGAGGGGTTCATCATCACAAAAACAGTATTACAAGAAATGTTAGAGGGACTTATTTAAGATTAAAAAAAATTAAAATATGAATAATAAAATGGCAAGAACTACATATCTACCTATTATATTAATTTAAATGTAAAGGGATCAAATAATCCAATAAAAAAACAAGATGGCTGAATGGATAAGAAAACAAGATTCATCATATATGCTGCCTACAGAAGTCTCACTTAAGATCAAAGGACACACAGACTGAAAGTGAAAAACATGGAAAAAGATATTTCATGAAAATGAAAATGAAGTAAAAAAAGCGGAAATAGCAATACTTATAACAGATAAAATACTTCAAGTCAAAGGATATAAAAAAAGAACAAAACCCAAAACACTACTTTGAGAGAACATGTGCACACATATGTTAATTGCAACACTGTTTACAATGGCCAAGATGTGGAGGCAGCCTAAATATCCATCAATGGGTTAATGGATAAAGAGGAGGTGGTACATATATACAATGGAATATTGCTCAGCCATGGAAGGAAATGGGTTCTTGTAATCTGCAGCAACATGTATGGACCTGGAAAGTATTATGCTGAGTGGAATATGACAGACAGAGAAAGATAGATGCAATGTGATTTTGCTTGTATGTGGAATCTTAAGAACAAAATAAAAAAACAAAGAAAACAGAATCAAACTTATAGATATAGAGAGCATTTTGATGGTTGACAGATGGGAGGGGGTTTGGGTGAGATGGGTGAAAAAGAGAAAAGGATTAAGAAATAGAAATAAGTAATTACAAAATAGTCATGGGGAGGTAAAATAAAACATAGGAAATAGAGTAAACAATATGGTAATAAACATGTATAGATCTAGGTGAGTACTAGACTACTCAGGGGGTCACTTCTTAAATTATATAAATGTCTAAGCACTATGCCATATACCTGAAAGTAATATAAGATAGTATTGAATGTCAACGGTAATTGAAAAATTAAAAAGGGGAGGGGAGTGAAGTGGAACAAGAGGTTCAAACTTCCAGGTAAAAACCAAATAAGTCATGGGGATATAATGTACAGCATAGGGCAATTTAGTCAATAATGTTGTGATAGCACAGTAGGATGTCAGATGGTAGCTGGACTTATAGTGATCATTTCTTTAGGTATATAAATGTTGAATAACTATATTGTACACCTGAAACTAATATAATATTGTATGTTAGCTGTATTTTACTAAAAATCTTTAAAAAAAACAGGAGACAAATACAAATAAATAATTTAGATGATAACAAAGGAAAATACATCATTATTCATAGTAGGCATGAATTAAAATTGCCAATTGAAATAAATTTTAGTCTGAATTCAAAACAATATCCAGATGTATGTTATTTATAAGAGATGCACCTAAAGCATAAGGACATAAGAGCATTGAAAGCAAAAAGGTGGAAAATATATACAGAAGAAAACTTATAAGCAAAAAAAATAACAACCCAGGCTCACTTTAATGAATGTAAAGCAAAGCAGACATTAAGGAGTGGAAAATGTTACCACACAGTAATATAGTTACTACAAAGTAAGAGGTTCAATTCATCAGGTTCAAGTCTCAACTTATATATACTTCATAATCAATTTGTGTCATAATATACAAAACAGAAGTGCTAAAATTATAGGGATAATGTGATAGCTTCTCCTATCACAAGAGACTTCAAAACATCCTCTCAATAATGTTAAGAAATAAACATGTGAAAAATAAGAAAGACATTGATTATTACAAAAAAAACATCCAAAACCAATTTTAAGCAAAAGAGCATATATAAAATTCTGAATCTAACAAGTAGAGAACAGATATTCTTCTAGGTGCATGTTTTCTTCCTTTTTCTGTTTCTCTCTTGCCTTTCCTGCCCTCCCTCCATCAGCTCTCTGTTCCTTACAAAAATTGATTAAGTACTAGGCAGTGAAGTATCAGCGACTTTCAAATAATTAATATCTTATCAACCACTTTCTCTAACCTCAACACAGTTGATATAAAAGTCAATACATTTAATAAAAAACACACTTGTTTGGAAATTAAGAAAAAAATGAATGCTTCCTTAATATCTATTGGGCTAAAGAAGAATCATAACAAAACGTAAAATTACTTAGAACTGAATCATATTGAAAAAATACATATCAAAACAAACTACATGGGGCCAGTGGAGTGGTGCGTTGGTTAAGAGTTGGCTTAGGACGCCGGCTCTGAGCAGCAGGGCTCTGGTTCAGATCTCAAATGCGAACCAGTGATGCTGCGCCCTCTACAGCTAAGATGGTGAACAGCTCGACCTAGAGCTGGGCTGCCGTGAGTCGCTGGCAATGGCGCAGGCTGCAATGGGGCTGGCCGGCAGTTGGTGTGCTCTTTAGTGAGCTGCCGTGAGCCGTTGTGAGCGGCCATCCACTGGTCAGGGACTGATCTGCCTCAGCCGGGAAGAGTGCAATGATAATACCAACATGGGCCAGTGAAGTGTCTTCCTCCACAACTAGACTGAAGAACAAAAGGACAGCAACTTGTCTGTTCCCCTTCTCTGATTCCCCAACGCTGTTTCCCTCCCCCAATTCACCAATAAAATCTTTAAAAACAAACAAACAAAACAAACTACATGTCAAACCTAGGAATGCAGGTTAGCCAATACTTAGAGAAAAATATATAGCTTTAAATGCATATGTTAGGAGCCGGCCGAGTGGCTCAGTTGGTTTGGAGTTGGCTTGGAGTGTGAGCTCTGAGCATCAGGGCTGCTGGTTCGATTCCCATGTGGGCCAGTGAATGCTGTGCCCAAGCTGAGCTGTCACTGAGCTGCCAACAGGTGGCAAGACGGCTCAGCTGGTGTAACAACAAGATTGCCTATTCAATGGTGGGTTACATCCACCCACAACTAAGACTGAACTCAGGACCTTGAGATGAGCTGCCTCCCGGTTGGCTCAGTGGATAGAACATGTGCTCTTAACAACAAGGCTGACGGATTCAACTCCTGCATGGGATGGTGGCTACGCCCACCCACAGCTAAGACCGAACTCAGCACCTTGAGCTGAGCTGCAGCCTGGATGGCTCAGTGGATAGAGCATGCACTCTTAACAACAAGGCTGCCGGGTTCGATTCCCACATGGGATGGTGGCTACACCATGGGATGGTGGCTACACCTGGTGGCTGCAACTAAGATTGAACACAGCACCACGAGCTGCCGTTGGGAAGCCCTCCACAATGAAGATTGAAGAATAACTTGGCTGGCCTCCTTCCCCAATTCCCCAACACTGTTCCCTTTTCCCATTCCCCAGTAAAATCTTTAAAAAAAAAAATAAGTAAAAATAATGCATATGTTAGGGGAATAAAGAGTAAAATCTAATAAGTCAATATCCAAATTAATAAATCAGCTAAACTATAACAATAAGGGGAAGGCATATACATGCCAGGTGGTAATATAGAGCAGAAACTAGTGAAATAGAAAGCAAAAATACAACACAGAAAATCTACAGAGCTGAAAGTTTGTTCTTTGAAAAATAATCCTTTGATGAAATGGATTAGAGAGACAAAGAAAGTAATCATAATGAAATCATGCTTCTGAAACAAAATGGAAGATGAGCACATATTGTTTTTCTTCCCTCTATTGAAGACCTCATTAAAAATGTTAGTAAAATCATAAAAGATTTTAATAGAAGAGAAAATAGTAACAAATACTTTTAAAAATAAAGAATTTTTTCTTTTTTTTATTAAAGTTTATTAGGGTGACAATTGTTATCATGATATATTACAGAACTATATACCTGAAGTCTGTGTAACTTTGGTAAAAATAAAGAATTTTTAAAAGCCAAGTAGATGAGTTCAACAAATCTTTGGAAGAAGAAAAGTCACTGCAAGCTGAATGAGGCAGCTGCAGCCTGGAATTTGTGAGAGGAGATGAATGGCAGCTGAGAGGACAAAGGCATATAGGCTGACATCAGGCTTCATTAGAACACACACTGGAAAGACAGTGGGGTTTTGTACACCTGAAACTAATTTAAAAAAAAAAAGTTGGGAGAAAAAACTTTTTTGAACCGGGGCTGCTGGCCTCCCAAGCCAGCGCCCAACCACTGCACTACTCGGCCAGCGCAGAAAAACTTTTAAGTTAAGCACCCAACAAAGCAATCATTGCAATGTGAACAAAAACAAAAAAGGAAACACCAACAATACACATTTTCAGAAAATTTATTTTACACACAGCCTCTCTAAATAACTAACTTACAAATCTACTCTAGAAAAAAATGATAGTGGAAACCAAGGGAATTGATAATCAGAGATAAAAGAAACTGAATAACTCCAGGAATGAATAAAAAGAAATCCCGGTATAGCAGCTGTCCAGCAACAATATGTACAATTTGTAACAAACATCTGTGCGCTTCACAAAGGCCATCCTCATGAACAAGAAAGACAGAACAAACACAAAGCTGCAAGATATCAGTGACAGTGGGAAGAAGGCACAGGTTTCTTTCCTCAATTTTAAAAGAAAGTCATTTAGAAACTCCAGAAAAAAAACACAAAACCAGAAAAACTGTATAAAAATTCAATGGGTCCAACTACAACGTGAAATAAAATTCCTCATTATTTTGAGCAGTAATGGAATGTAAAAAAGAATCAATTTGACCTAAACACAAGAATATTTTCCTTCTGGTGCAGGAGGTCATGAAACTGGAAACTACTGGGTTGTCGGAAAAGTCATGACGTATTTTTGCAACACAAAACATAGAAGAAATATGTCATGACTTTTCCAACAACCCAATAGTACAGAAGAAATATTATTTCATAACTAGAATTTGAGTTCACAGTCAGTTATGTTTATATAATCTCTATAATAACTTTAATAATTTGACATTTGGAATCTACATAATTTTTTTTAAAAACAGATTTTAAAGGTTACCAGTCTTGACAAAGCTATCATCATCGCTGCCTTTGTCATCGTCCTCATCATTGTGATCACAATCATCATCATTATCATCTGGCCAAGAAGCATTGGGATTTTCCTAAATGCCAGGTACTGTGCTAAAATCTTTATAGGGATTATCCTGTATAATTGTCAAAATAACCCCTTGAGGTAGGTATTGCTGTTGTCCTCATTTAATTGATGTGGAAACTGAGGCACCAAGAAGCTAACTAACTTGTTCAATATCTTTCTCCTGTAAGCAGCAGAACGGGATTCACACTCAGAAGTCTGATTTTAGGGTCTGACTCATAGCTACTAAGCTAGACTCACTCATTCTAATGTACAAGTGAGGACACAACCAATATCAATGGGAGGGCAAATGGGACTGTGGAAGAAGAGTGGGTAAGCATGCTACCCACAGCCTCATCTTGCCTGGTGGGAAGATGGAAGATGGAGATTTAATAATGTTCATATAAAGATATAATAGTTGTGGGAAGCCGACAGCCCCCCAGTGTCTGACAAGGCCACATTGCCCTGCTCAGCACTGGATATTAGGGGTGCTGCCTTATGGTTAGTCATGTAATATCTCCTGCCTCTAAGAACCCATGTGCCTTTCCTCCTATAGGAGACAATATACTCACTGCATTTATGGCAAGTTCCTGTGGTACCCCAATGAGCTAACTACGCAGCCAAAGACGGGTAAGATCTCCTAAAAGAGGGGAGACAACCTAAGCCAGGCGGTAGTTCCGTGGGGAACCCCTAAACTGAGATATTGGGGACTCAAGCCCCTTTGGAAACTGAGGCATAGGCCTTTGGCCACATAGGCCTAAAAAAGCCAGTCTGTGAGAAACAGACAGCCTCTGTGAGAAACTGGTGCTATCGTTCGTCCTTGCCTGTGCAGCTGTGAAAGGTTTCCTTGGAGACCAGGAGACCAAGGTCTCTCAGCCATGAAAGTTCTGATAAGAGACAACTTACTGACCATAAGTTATTTTAATTAACAGCCTTGTTTTAACTCTGTTCTGTACATTGCTAGCAACAGATACTAAAGCTTTGACTGAGAAACAGATGTTACCCTCTATTACAAAAACATGCAGCTCTTTGTAAGATAGGAAAAGTTTGAAACTCCCTTTTGCTACTAAGTATTATAATCACATAGAAATAGTTTCTTGCCTAAACTCTTGGCAATAGTTCAAGTATATGCCCTGTAAGGTGGCCATGGTAACCACTCTTTAGATGATAAGTAAAATCCTTGAACAGGATGAAAATTCTCAATAAAAGCCATGCACTGACCCGGTTCGGGGCTCAGTCTTCTTTGGCTGAGTCCCTTGGGGCTCAGTCGTCTTTGGCTGAGTCCCTTGGTCTCGCTCTTATCTTTCTTCTGTCTCTTGTTCTTCTTTAATCTGCGTCGCCCCTCTCGTGTCCCACTTGCCCTTGCCACGCAGGACATGACAAATAGTAACCAATGAAAGAACTCAAAAGTATACAATCCTGAAAAGTTGGGAGGAGGGAACAGGAGATCTGCAATAGTGTTAGTGAACTACATTCTAAACTTACAGCTAAATTCTTACCTCTAAGCTAAATTCTACCCTTTCAAAGCAGGGAGTCCATTGGACAGAATCTAAAGTCAACAGATTAAAAAAATAACTGGATGAATATAGCAATCAAGGTATGGCAGTAACTGTCAAAAAGAAAAATTGAACAGGAGTTGCCTCTGGGAAGCAGGCTGGGGATATAGAACAATATATTATGAATTGAGGTGATAGGTTTGGAATTTTCATTACGATTTTTGTGTTCTACTTAATATTTTGCTATGCCTTTGTTATTTTAGCCAAAATAAGCAAAACAAAATAAGCAAAGTGATATATATATATATATATATATATATATATATATATCACTTCATCATAGAGAATTGGAACCTTTATAAATTGCTGGTGGAGAAGCATAATGGCACAGTTCCTGTGAAAAACAGTTTAGCAGGTCCTCAAAAATTAAACATAAAACTACAATATGATCCAGCAATTCCACTTCTGGGTATGTAACCAAGATAATCAAAAGCACTGTTTCAGAGATATTTGTATACCCATGTTCATAGCAGCATTATTCACAGTAACCACAGGTGGAAGCAACTTAAGTGCCTATCAGCAGATTAATAGATAAAGAAAATGTGATATATCCATGCAATGAAATATTATTCAGCCTTAGAAAGGAAGGAAAATTTGACATATGCTACAATATGGACAGAACTTAAAAACATTACTAAGTGAAATACATCAGACACGTATCATATAAGTGTATGATTTCACTTATATGAGGTACCTTTAGTAGTCAAATTCATAGAGATACAAAACAAAAATGGTGGTTTCCAGAGGGAAGAGAGAATGGAGAGCTAGTGTTTAATAGGTACAGAGTTTCAGTTAGGAAAGATGGAAAAGTTCTGGAGATGGATGGTGGTGATGGCTACACAAAATGGAAATATACTTAATGTCACTGAACTGTACATTTAAAATTGTAGATTTTATGTTATGTATTATATATTGTACCACAATTTTAAAAAATTCTCTTTGAGGGCTGGCCGAGTGGCTCAGTTAGTTAAGAGCTCACTCAAAAGTGCAAGCTGAGCTCTGAGCAATAGCAGTTTGATGCCCAGCCCAAGCTGAGCTGCCAACAGGTGGCAGGATGGCTCAGCTAAAAAAAAAAAAATCAATTATTGCTTTGTTCAAAAAAGGCGGCAATGGCTTCTAATAAACTCCTTTTCTGCAGCTTTTTTTAAAAAAAGGCAGCAATGATTTTGGCTAATAAGATACGGTACCTTTGAATTTATTTGAGTTTAATATAAATTAGTACTTTCTGCAAAATACACGAACCTTAGAACATGTCAATCCTGATTATAATCTCCTAATTTAGTAATACTGACATCCTTATTTTAAATTACATATATATATCATAAAATATATGTGAATACATGTATTAAATATATAAATTTAAACCCTATAATACTTTATTATTATTATTGTTTTATGCAGTCAATGTTCATTTATATTTACCCACATACATAAAGACATGCTCAAGAGAAAAACCTTGTTATAGTTCATCAAGTCTCAGAAGCCACTGACTGTCAGATGCGTCCCTTATTCAGAATTTCAGAAATGTTAAAATGTGAAAAGAATATACATGTTAGAATTGGAGAAATACAATATTAAAATAAACTTAAAGAGAGAGAACCTTAGACTCTAACATTTACAGAGAAAATCCTTTAGTTTTTAGTTAGTTACTAAATGGGTTTCATCTGCAGTAATTATATCCTGTGTTTTGCATGGTGGAGGGAGGTTTAGGTGTGCATGTAGGGGAGACAGAAACTGAGAGAGAGGAGATAGGGGGAGAGAGAAATCCAACTGCATGCTAAGGGTTTCCAGTAGACCAGAGTTTCATGAGGAATATAAATTATCAAAAGATCAGAGCTAGATGGCCACCTCTCTCTATATCAATAGTAAAGACACATAGCACAGAACTGGGATATAGATTGGCTGTTACTAGGATCCGTTTCATGGAACACAGTAAAAAGAAAATTCCAAGAATAATATGCTTCTTACCTTCCCAAGTACACAGAAATGATTTAAAAAGTGAGGATATGCCAGCTCATCATTCACATCATTAAGTCATTAACAAAAAGATACGTGGTGTAACATGAAATCTCAAGTACTCATGAAAACAAAATGATTGAGTTATTTTTTTTTCCCCATGCAATGAGGTTTTACCAAACCCCAGATTTGCTCAAAGAAACTAAACGCAAAAAAACTAAAAATGATTATTCCCTCACATTTTTCATATAACTAAGTGCTTTGTTAAAATAGAAACAGTTTCTTTATTACAAAGATTCAGAAATGAATGTGCAATCTCATGGGCTGAACTCATGGCCCGCCTTCAAATTAACTAACAGCCTGCTTCCTGGACCTCTATATGAGAAACAGAGGGCCAGATCAGCATGAGAAACACATTAAAAAAATCAGTCATTTAAAATAACTCATTAGTGTTCTGATTTTTGAGAAAATGAGTCTCATTTCAATCTATTAATAGCATTCCTATGCTAATATATCAAGTATATTCTTGTGGTCATTTACTGTTCAATTATTCTCTACCAGTCGGTGATTATTTTTATAGGTCTAAAGAAGATCAAGGAATACAAATTGGATAAGGAACACAAGGAACCCGCTGGGCCAGCTTCAGTGCATTCTGGGGTGTGTCTGCTACAACTGATAAAGGGTGAAGGCTTTAGGAGGACAGGTTGGAAATGGTCCTCATAGCAGGTCACCTGGCTATTTTGTTAATTTCATTACATAGCCAACAGATGGCAACTGGCTTTTTATTAGGTGAATTCCTTAATGTTCTGTGGACTGTGCTTCAAAGAACTTTAAAGAGTGAAAACAATTGGTTAAACATATAGCTGTATGAGATATAAATTTTATGAACTTTTTTTTCTATAAAACCACATTCAGAAATTAGCAAGAAAAAAAAGTGAAAACACAGAGTTAAGAGATATGCTGTAGCAGTGAACATGGAAATAAGTCACATATATGATAGCTTTATGGCCCTTATAAATCATAACTCAGCAGGAAACCAGATGCTGGGACATGGGCAGGGCCAAGTAGGCAGCTGCTCCTTCTGCAGGAGCGTCAGAAGAACTAAGCTTTCTTTTGGAACAAGAGATTTCTCTTTGACAAATTTCACTGAGACGTTAGTTAAGCCCCAAGAAGTGAGAAAATGGAAAATTAACCCTGCTGATTAACCCTGTTTCCAACAGGACATGGACAATTCCCATAAACCATGTTTCTGCACAAGAGACTTACTGTAGCTGCAAAAATGCCTTTATCATTTGCATTTGAGGAAGTGGTCCTTTCTTACCAATGGTTATCCTAGTTCTACTTGGTTCCTCTGCCTCCTGAACAGAGATTACTGAGATGTCCCATTCCTGAACTATCCATACTTCTTCACAGTATCACATCCATAGCTGCTTCCTCCCCTTATTGCTCCTGGGAATCATTTAGCACAAGCCCAAATCCTTTAAGAACCTTCTCTTCCCTACTGAGGATGTTCCCTAGATTCTATACAAACTTGCTGCAGTGACTAAACACAACCAAATTCATTTGACTATAGGCATGCTTCACCTTTAGCTTGTGGGCTTTGGCAGAAGCAAACCTCAAAGCCAGAAAAATTGGTCCCATGTAATGCTGGATCATAATGCCAACACAGAAATGAGAATTATATTAAAAGGGATAAATTAGGGATTAAACAGAGAGCACATGCCCTCAACCCAAGTTTCTAGCCTATTTTTGTCCTTTTGAAACACAAACCTGGTGTTGCTAGATCTTCAATTTTTTTTTAAATTAAAGTTTATTGGGGTAACAATGGTTAGTAAAGTTAGAAAAGTTTCAAAGATACAATTCTGTAATACATCGTCTATATATCACATTGTGTGTTCACCACGCAGAGTCAGTTCTCCTTCCATCACCATATATTTGATCCCATTTATCCTCATCTACCACCCTCCTCCCCTCTTACTCACTGGTAACCATTAAACTATTGTCTGTGTCTATGAGTTTTTGTTTCGTTGTTTGTCTTGTTCCTTTGTTGCTTTTGGTTTTATATCCCACATATCAGTGAAATCATATGGTTCTCAAATTTTTCTGTCTGACTTACTTCAATTTACTTCACTTAGCATAATAATCTCAAGATCCATCTGTGTCGTCACAAATAGACCTTCAAATTTTTCAAGAGAAATCTGCTTTAACAACTGAGGAAGACTGCACAACTTGAAAACCTCCTACGGCAAAGTACCTAAGCATACTATATAATACAGTAAAGATTCTGCAAAAACGTGATGGTAATCTGGGATAAAATTAAAGAGGGAAGTGAAATACAGAGCCTGAAATTCAAGATGATGCTGTTGTATCCTTGGGGATAGAGGCCAGTCTTAGTAAACAAGCCTTGAGGTTTAGTGGCCATGTAGAGAAAGGATAAAAGGCTTTGGGTATCCTCAAGAAGACAATAGAAACTGAGACGCCCTACATAAAGATGCAAACCTCAAATGAAGACACATCCAGTGAAAGCACTGTCTAGAATCACTCCACTCATCAGTGCAATGAAGGAGAAAATGTGGGGGAGGGTCCACTTAACCTGAGAATGGGGAAAGTTCTCTGCTGGAAACTAAACATCCTGTGTATCTGTGGTTTTAAATTTTAGTATTTGCATGATCAGGAAACCACTAAGCTGAGAAACTAACCTAAAGAGTAGTCTCAAGTTAGAGATCCCTAAGGATACCTGTCAGACACACCTTCACCTCAGGAAATCATCAACCAGAATTTTCAGTTAGAGTTCCATTGTGGAGGGTCACAATTCAAAATTTTAAATTTACCAAGAAATAATCCACTACAAGCCTAGGTCAGCAGATAGAGAAACCTTCCAAGAACTTCATATGATGCAAAAATAAGACAGAGGTGCTAAAATACATCTCTTTTAAGATACTCAAGGCATACAGAAAGGAACTAAATCCATATGGGGAAAATATATTATCAAAGAGACAAGACAAATTGGAATTTTCTGAAATAAAAATATTGAACTTAAAACATGATGGTTGAGTTAATGAGCAAATTAGATATCTGATGAGGCAATTAATGAACTGGAATATGAAACTGATAATACTACCTAGAATTCAGTATAAGATAAAAAAATATGCAAGATAGATTAAAAGGTAGGAAGATAAAAATGAGAATGTCCCTCAATCAACTAGTAGAAATTCCAGAAGAATAAAATGGGAATTCCAGAATGAGAACATTGAGAATACAGAAGAAAGAATGTCTAAAGAGATTTGAGAATTTATCAGAACTAAGGTACGAATTTCAGATTCAGAAACACATAATTGCAAGGTAAATAAAAGTAATTCCACAATTAGACATCTTATAGTAAAACTATAGATAAATATGATCTTAACCAGAGGAAAAATATAGATTCCCTATAGAAAAAGGGCAAACCAAAAACAACTGCCATAGAAACCATAAGAAAATCACTAACAGTTTCAAAGCTCCCGAGGAACGACTTTTAAAGTAGAATTCTATACATAGTTAAACTATCATTCGCAAATGAGAATAAAATGCGTTTGACCAAAGGCCGAGAGAATGAATGAACTGCTAAAACAGATATTCATTAAAAGGACTACCAAAGTCTGTACTCCAGACAAAAGGCAATTGATCACAGAAAGTAGAAATGGGATTCATGATAAAAGGTAAGTAAAGAATATGAGTAATCTTTAATAAGTATTGGTTATAGAAAATAATAGCAACAATAATGACAGTCAA
Source organism: Aselliscus stoliczkanus (assembly GCA_033961575.1). Classification (NCBI taxonomy): domain Eukaryota; kingdom Metazoa; phylum Chordata; class Mammalia; order Chiroptera; family Hipposideridae; genus Aselliscus; species Aselliscus stoliczkanus. Next base: position 47,441,333 of record CM066738.1, read on the forward strand.
TAATAATGATGAGTTCCGATGTTAGAAAAGTGAGAAAGAACTGAAATATTGAACAATACTGTAAGGCAACAAGAGGATTATTAAGGGGAAGGATGGTGATGGCATTAACACTAGAATTTGTACAATAAGGAAAGCATATTACAATTTTGAGTGACATCTAATGATATAAATAAAATGTATACTTTCTAAATAAATTTAGGGACAAAAAATAAACAGTTCAAGGGGAACTAGAGATCCAGATTTCTTTTATAATCACAAGTAACTGTACACACACACACACACACACACACACACACACACACACACAGGGGCTAAATAAGACATGCTTTTAGCCCATCAGTTTGATTTATTTTAATTTTTATTTTTATATTTTTTATTAGTTACAGATGTACAAAACAATGCGATAGTTATCTTTTTCACCCCTTACAAAGTGACTACCCCCCGCCCCCGCCCTCCCAATATCATACATATCTATTACAATTCCATTGACTCCATCCCCACACTATATTCCACATGCCATGACTAGATATGTTAAATTATAGTTGACATACAATATTATTCAGCGGCAGCTTCAGATGTACAGTGTAGTGGTAAGGTCACTACACCGTCCATGAAGTGGTCTCCCTGACAAGACATGAGTCCTTCTGATCCCCTAAGAAAAACATTTACAACCTTTTTGATTATATTCCCTAAACTGTCTCTTCAGTCTCTGCAGTAGTATTGTAGTTACCAGTTTGTGTTGCCTTGTCCCTTCCCCTTTTCCCTCATGCTCATCCCCATCCCATCTAGCTCTCATCAGTCTTTTCTTTGTGTCTCTAAGACTATTTCTGTTTACATTGCTCGTTTATTCAGTTCTTTAGATTCCACATATAAGGGAGATCATATGGTATTTGTCTTTCTCTGACTGACTTATTTCACTTAACATAATGTTCTCTAGGTCCATCCATATCGTTGCAAATGGTACGATTTCTTTCTTCTTTATAGCAGTGTAATACTCCATTTTGTAAATGTACCACAGTTATTTAATTCAATCGTCTACCGATGGGCATTTCGATTGTGTAGAAGTCTTGGCTATTGTAAATAGCAATGCAATGAAAATAGAGGTGCACATATTTTTTCGAATGAGTGTCTTGGGTTTTTCAGGATAAATGCCTAGGAGTGGAATTGCTGGGTCAAAAGGTATTTCCATTTCCTGTTTTTTGAGATACCTCCATACTGACTTCCACAGTGGCTGCACCAATAAGCAATCTGCAATCCCACCAACAGTGCAGCAGGGTTCCCTTTTCCCCACAGCCCTGCCAGAACTTGTTGTTTGTTGATTTATTGATGATAGCCATTCTGACTGGAGTGAGGTGGTATCTCATTGTGGTTTGTATTTGCATTTCCCTAATGATCAGTGAGGTTGAACATTTTTTCATATGCCTGTTGGCCATCTGTATGTTCTCTTCAGGGAAATGTCTCTTCATTTCCTCTGCCCATTTTTTAATTGGGTTGTTTGTTTTTTTGGTGTTGAGTTGCATGAGTATTTTATAAATTTTAGATATTAACCCCTTATCAGATATATTGTTCACAAATATATTCTCCCATTCATTAGGGTTCCTTTTTGTTTTATTGATGGTTTCCTTTGTTGTGAAAAAACTTTTAAGTTTGATATAATCCCATATGTTCATTTTTTCTTTTACTTCCCTTACCCATGGGGATGTATCAGTAAAAATATTGCTCCGGGTAATGTCTGCAAATTTACTCCCTATATTTTCTTTTAGGAGTTTTATGGTTTCAGGTCTTACATTTAAGTCTTCAATCCATTTTGAATTTGTTCTTGTATATAGTGTAAGGAGGTGGTCCAGTATCATTTTTTTGCATGTGTCAGTCCAATTTTCCCAGCACCATTTATTAAATAGACTGTCTTGACCTCAGTGCAAATTCTTGCTTCCATTATCATAGATTAACTGTCCGTATATACATTGATTTATTTCTGGGGGCTCTCTGTTCTATTCCACTGGTCTATGTGCCTGTTTTTATGCTAGTACCATACTGTTTTTTTTTAATTTTTTTTATGAAGGCAGTGTCACTGACCCTCATATGTGGGACCTGAACCGGGGCTGCTGGCTTCCCAAGCCAGTGCTTAACCACCGCACCACTTGGCTGGCCCAGTACCATACTGTTTTGTTGTTGTTGTTTTTTCAGGGCAGTGTCACTGGCCCTCATATGTGGGACCTGAACCGGGGCCACTAGCTTCCCAAAACAGCGGTTAACCACCACGCCACTCAGCCGGCCCAGTAACATACTGTTTTGTTGTTGTTGTTTAATCAGGGCGGTGTCACTAGCCTTCATATGTGGGACCTGAACTGGGACGGCTGGCGTCCCAAGCCAGCTCTTAACCACTGCACCACTTGGCCAGCCCTATTTGTATCTTCTTTTACTTCTTTCTTCAGTGTCTTATAATTTTCTGAGTACAGATCTTCTACTGCTTTGGTTAAATTTATTCCAAGGTATTTTATAGTTCTTGAAGCAACTGTAAATGGGACAGTTTTCTTAATTTCACCTTCTGTTAGTTTATTATTGGTATATGCAAATGTAACTGATTTCTGAACACTGATTTTTATCCTGCCACTTTACTGAATTCTTCTATCAGTTCCAATAGTTTTTTGATGGAGTCTTTGGGGTTCTCTATATATAGTATCATGTCATCTGCATATGACAATTTTACTTCTTCCTTGCCAATTTGGGTGCCTTTTATTTCTTTTTCTTGTCTGATTGCTGTGGCTAGAACTTCCAGCACTATGTTGAATAAAAGAGGAGAAAATGGACAGCCTTGTCTTGTTCCTGATCTTAAGGGAAATCGTTTTAGCTTTTCCCCATTGAGTATGATGTTAGCTGTAGGTTGTCATATATGGCCTTTATTATGTTGAGATATGATCCCTGTATTCGCACTTTGCTAAGGGTTGTTAACATAAATGGCTGTTGGATTTTGTCAAATGCTTTTTCTGCATCTGTTTATATGACCATATGATTTTTATTCTTCATTTTGCTGATGTGGTGTATCACACAATTGATTTCCAGATGTTGAACCAGGCTTGTGTAGTAGGGATGAAACCCACATGATCATGATGTATGATCTTAATACATTGTTGAATTCTGTTTGCTAATATTTTATTGAGAACTTTTGCATCTATGTTCATCAGTGATATTGGCTTATAGTTTACCTTTTTAGTGCTGTCTTTATCTGGTTTTGGAATCAGGGTGATAGTGGCTTCATAAAACGAATTTGGGAGCCTTCCCTCCTTCTGGATTTTTTTGGAATAGTTTGAGAACAATAGGTGATAGTTCTTTTTTGAATGTTTGATAAAATTCACTGGTGAAGCCATCTGGTCCAGGGCTTTTGTTTGTTGGGGGCTTGTCGATTATTGATTCAATTTCCTTGGTAGTGAGCAGACTATGTTGATTTTCCGTTTCTTCTTGAGTTAGCTTTGGAAGGTTGTATGTTTCTAGAAGTTTATCCATTTCTTCTACATTGTCAAATTTGTTGGCAAATAGTTGCTCATAATAATTTCTTATACTTTTTTGTATTTCTGTGATGTCTGTAGTCATTTCACTTCTGTCATTCTTGATTTTACTAATTTGAGTCCTCTCTCTTGTTTTTTTTTGTTTGTTTGTTTGTTTGTTTTTGTGTTTTTTTTGGTGAGCCTGGCTAGAGGTTTGTCAATTTTGTTTATTTTCTCAAAAAAAAACAGCTCTTGGTTTTATTGATCTTTTGTATTGTTTTTCTTTTTTCTATATCATTTATTTCCGCTCTAGTTTTTATTATCTCCTTCCTTGTACTCCCCTTTGGCTTCTTTTGCTGTTGTTTTTCCAGTTTCCTGAGGTGTAAGGATAACCTGTTGATTTGAGCTTTTCCTTCCTTTTTCAGGTAGGTCTTCACTGCTATGAACTTCCCTCTTAGGACTGCTTTCACTGCATCCCAGAGATTTTGGGTCGTGGTGTTTTCATTTTCGTTTGTCTCGTGTTATCTTTTCATTTCCTCCTTGATATCATTTATGACCCACTTGCTATTTAGAAGCATGTCATTTAGCCTTCATTTATGTCAGCTTCCCGGATTTCTTCTTATAATTGATTTCTAGTTTCACAGCATTGTGGTCAGAGAAGACACTTGAAATGATTTCAATCTTCTTAAATTTATTGAGACTCCTTTTGTGGCCTATCATATGGTCTATCTTAGAAAATGTTCCATGTGCACTTGAAAAGAATGTATATTCTGTACCTTTGTGGTGAAATGCTCTGAATATATCAGTTAAATCCAGCTGGTCTAATGTGTCATTTAAGGTCGCTATTCCCGCATTGATTTTCTGTCTGGAGGATCTGTCCATTGGTGACAGCGGCGTGTTAAAGTCCCCTACTCTCATAGTATTACTGTTGATCTCCATCTTTATGTCTGAAATATCTATTTCATATATTTAGGAGCTCCTATGTTAGGTGCATGGATGTTTACTAGGGTTATATCCTCTTGTTGGATCGATCCCTTTATTATGAAGTGTCCTTCTTTGTCCTTTATTGTATTCTTCAATTTAAAGTCCATTTTATCTGATATAAGTATCGCTACTCCAGCTTTTTTCTCCGTTCCATTTGCATGAAGTATTTTACTCCATCCCTTTACTTCCAGCCTGAATGTGTCTTTTGATCTGAGGTGAGTCTCTTGTATACAGCATATGCTGGGGTATTGCTTTCTTATCCATTTAGCCACCCTATGTCTTTTGATTGGAGCATTTAATCCATTTACATTTAATGTGATTATTGATAGGTGTGTATTTATTGCCGTTTTGTTATTTGTGTTCCTAGACTTTCTTAGTTAGATTGTTTTTCTCTTCTGCTTAAAGAAGCCCTTTTAACATTTCCTGCAAAGCTGGATTGGTGGTAGTGAATTCCCTTAACTTGTTCTTGTTTGGGAAGCTCTTTATCTCTCGTTCAATTTTAAATGATTACCTTGCTGGATAGAGCAATCTCGGTTGTAGGCCTTTATTTTCCATCACTTTGAAAACCTCCTGCCACTCCCTTCTGACCTGCAGAGTTTCTGTAGAATAGTCAGCTTATAATCTTATAGGGGTGCCCTTGTAAGTAACTTGCTGCCTTTCCCTTGCTGCTTTAAGGATTCTGTCTTTGTCCTTAACCCTTTCCATTTTCACTATAATGTGTCTTGCTGTGGGCCTGTTTGGGATCATCTTCGTTTTAACTCTCTGCACTTCCAGGGTTTGTATTTCCCTGTCCTTTGCCAGGCTAGGGAAGTTTTCAGAAATTGTTACTTCAAATATGTTCTCAATCCCTTGCTCCCTCTCTTCTCCTTCTGGTATTCCAATGATGCACAAGTTGTTGTGTTTAGTGTTGTCTCCCAGCTCTCTTAAACTATTTTCAATGTTTTTCATTCTTTTTTCTTTTTGTTGTTCTGCTTGGGTGATCTCTGTTAGCTTGTCTTCTACGTCACTGATTCATTTTTCTGCTTCATCCAATCTGCTAGTGATTCCATCAAGTTTGTTATTTAATTCAGTAATTGTGTTCTTAAGTTCTAGCTGGTTCCTTTTCATGATTTCTCTATCCTTCTTTATATTTTCATTAATTTCCTTGAACATTCTAATAATCAGTGTTCTGAACTCTGTCTCTGATAGGTTGTTTACCTCTATTTCCTCTTGTTCCATTGATTCAGGAAGTTTCTTCTGTTCTTTTATTTCGGTTTTGTTTCTTTGTCTCCCCATTCTGGCTTACTCTTTGTGCTTGCTTCAATATAACAGATAGATCCCCTAGGTCTCTCAATCTTTTCTGGGTGGACTTATGTGGTATGTGTCCTTTATATTTGAATTACTCAGTCTCCCTATTCTCCTGTGCATGTGTTTATCTGAGGTGATCTTTGTGTTGTGTGTCTTCACCTGTTGAAGTTTTAGCTTTCATTACTTTTGGCTTGTCAGTAGGTGAGATTGACTCCCAGACTGATTATCTGTGAGAATCAGCAATGTCTGCAGTTTGTTAGCTGCTGTGAGAGGGTTGACCCCTCTGATGATGCTGGGACCCTTTGGGCCTAGTACCAGTAGCAACTTCCTTTTGGGTGTGACTTGTATGTCAAACCCAGAAATGCTCCGTTTTTTTCTAAGGTTGGCCTCTGTGTATGATGATTCTTGTGTCTCTTTGTTTGGGCCCAGCTGCAGAGTGATTTTAGAGCAAAACAGATCAACAAAAACAATCACCGCAGTCACCAGAAGATACTAAATGCTCTCACATGTAAAAAAAACAAAAACCATCAACCTACAGTCAACTTGTACAGAAATATCAAACATACAAAAGAAGAAAACAAACAGAAACAAAACAACCGCACACACAAAAAGAACAGAAGAGGAAACAAAATAAAATATAATATCATAAAATAAAATATAGAATAAACACGAGAAACTGAATAGCTATGCCAAAAAATAAAATTAAAATTAAAAGTCAAAAAAAATTAAAAATTCAAAATAAAAAAATAAAAAATAAAAAAAGTAAAATTTGCAGGAAAAAGGAAATGAGGAAAAGTATAGCAATGAGAAGAATGAATAAAAGAAGGGAGAAAGTGCCGGCCGAGTGGCTCAGTTGGTTAAGAGCTCGCTCAAGAGTGCGAGCTGAGCTCTGAGCAACAGTTGTTTGAGGCCAGCCCGAGCTGAGTTGCCGTTGAGCTGCCAACAGGTGGCAGGGTGACTCAGCTAAAAAAAAAAAAAAAAAAAAAGGGAGAAAGTAAGGTGGAAAAAAATAAGAAAAGAAATAGAAATGAAAACCAAAATCAACCAAGATAAGCAACCAATAAGGGGGAAAAAAACAAAACAAAACAAAACCTGTGCTGGTCTTGGCTAAATTCCACCAAGCTCTCTTCAGTTTGTCCTCTGCTGTACAAAAATTCCTGTGCGTCTTGTGGGACCAGAGTAGGCCACTTGATGCCTAGCATGATCCTGGTACTGCAGGTTTGCTGTACATGAGTGTGGTTGTGACGCGTGATTGGTAGTTTTTACAAAGTCACTGCTGTTTTGCTTTCACCTGTCCCAAGGCAGGCTGTGCCCCTGAAGGCTCAATGAATGTCTTTGGTCACCCTTTCCGTTGACAGCTGTGGAGAAGAGTTCCTCACTACCAAAAGCCAGCTGCCAGGAGTCTGTTAATTAGTGCCTCAGTAGCTGAACCTGCCCTGCCTCGCAAGCCTTCCAGGAAAGGTGGGGTGGGGTAGGTAGTCTCACTCTGCAGCCTCTTCTGGGGTGGAAATTCTCGACCCCCTGTGGGTAGGAATACCTCTGTAGTCTGCCCCTAACTAATCCATTCAGGGGTCAGTTTAAGACTCTGGCTTGGCGGGAGGCCAAAGTTTGTGGGGGTGGGTGGGTTCTTATTTCTGTAGTTGTTTGTTGTTGTTTTTGTTTTTTGCTTTCTGTTCAAGAGAGGAGAAAAAAAAAGACACAGTTCCAACACTGTTTTGAGCTAAGGCCTTTGCCTCATATGCTCCAGTGGAGTTCCTGCTGCTCTCCCAAAGGCGCTGCTGCGGTTTAGGGGACTGCACGCACCCTACTGCATGGTTCAGATCCCTGCTCCGTCTCTTGGGGACCTTCGTCTCCGCCCATTGTGCACTGCGTCTCTGTCTCCGTGCGCAAGTATTCATTCTTCCCCTGCTCGCCAGGTTTCAGGCTTCTGCCTCAGAGCCTGCGCTCCGCGGACCCAGTGGGCACAGAGACTATTCCCTGAACCAGGTGGGTGCAGGGATTGATCTTGCCCTGTTGCTGCCGGGCTCTGCACCCTGCTTCCTGGGGACTGGGGAGCCGTAGGTGCAGCTCGTACCTCTGCACGCTTGTCTCCCCTCTCTCCTCCACCACTCGCCCGGTCTGAGGCTTCTTTCTCGGGCTGCAGACCCTTGCGCTCTTGCTGTACTCTAGGCAGGCCATGGGGCATAGGGAACAAGCAGTGGGAACACTCACCGATCTGCTCTCTGAAGCTCGGTGCCTCAGCAGCTGCGGGAATGGGCTGCACCTCACGTGTCTCGCCGCCTTCTTCCCCTACTCGCCTGGCCTGCCCACCTTCCAGCAATTGTTGTGTGAGACTCTTAGCTGCTCTGTGTGATGAGTAGTCATCCCTTTGAAGTGTAACAAAAGTTCAAATTGTGGATATTTCCAGGGGAGAATTCAGGGAGCCCTCCTCACAGCTGCCATCTTGCCCCCCAACTCTATAGCCCATCAGTTTGAAAACTGAGAGACAGGTGTCTGTGCCAGGGGTTGCCACAAAAATTACAGGGATCCAGGTACATTACACAGTAAACTGATAGTTACTCAAAAGAGATTTATACCTTGAGTCTGTGGAATTCATTTTTTTTAAATTAATGTTTATTGGGGTGACAACTATTAGAAAAGTTACATAGATTTCAGGTGTACACTTTTGTAATACATCATCTATATATCACATTGTGTGTCCACCACCCAGAGTCAGTTCTCTTTCTATCACCAAATTCCATCCCCTTTATCCTCATCTACCACCCCCTCACTCCTTACCCTCCTCTAACCACTAAACTATTGTCTGTGTCTGAGTTTTGTTTCTTCATTTGTTTTTCTTATTCTTTTGTTGTTTTCAGTTTTATATACCACGTATCAGTGAAATCATATGGTTCTCGACTTTTTGTGTCTGACTTATTTTGCTTAGCATTATAATCTCAAGATCCCTCCATGTTGCAAATGACACTATTTCATATTTTCTTATGGCAGAGTAGTATTCCATTATATATGTTATTTATGGTCTTTTTATGCCATGTTACTTTCTTAAATCACTATAAACTCATTCTGTTGCAGGACTCGTCATCTAAGAAGTTGTGTTTCTCATACTGATTTGATAGGGATACCGTTTTTTTAGTCTTTAAGCTCCTTACTTCTACCTCTTTTCTTTTTATTGATTTTTGTTTTTTTAATTTTCATGAATATTCCAGTGTGTGCCTGTGGGGGATGTGGGACTGGGAGCTTGAGCAACCATATCTTTTAAAAATAATTTTGAAGAACTGTATTTATTTCGTTTCCAGTTCCTAGTCTTGTATTAACACTTTGGTTTTGGTTTTTGTTTTTACTTTAAAATGCAATCTTTAACTTCTACACTTTCCTTTTAATTTTGTTAGTTCTATGATTTCTGTTTGTTTTAATATTTATTGTTAAACTTTCATTTCACCCACCTTTTTCTTCATTGGGTCTCTTAAGTTATCTGATACTTAAATATTATCACCCCTAATTTTAATTTTTCACTCACCCATTGTTAAAATTTTTAATTTCTTAACCTTCTTCCCAACTTTCTTACTGTTTTATCACCTCCTCTTCTCAGGCAATTTTTACCCCACTAGCTTTTGTTTTCAGTCCACATTTGTGCTTCAGGGAGATACAGACCCTTCTGTATAGTTATGCCTGAGTGACCCCTTGAGGTCAGGGCTTTTTTTGTTTGTTTGTTTGTTTTGTTGTTGTTTTTGAGGGCAGTGTCACTGGCCCTCACATGTGGGACCCGAACCGGGGCTGCTGGCTTCCCAAGCCAGCGCCCAACCACCGCGCCACTCAGCCGGCCCGAGGTCAGGGCTTTTAAGAGGGACTGCTTGCTGACCTAACTCCCATGCTTAGGGGTTCATGGATTTGCAGGAATAGTGTGCCTCCTGGCTATCCCCTCAGCTCTTCTTGGTAATGATCTCCTTGTATAGAATCCATGAGTTCTGGGCAAATTGTGCCCACAGTGTGTGCTGGACAAGGAGGAGACAGATGGCTGACAGAAGGCATGTGCAGGCTGCTTTCCTCCTAGTCAGATGGCAGAGAAGGCATGGCTGGCTGCAGACATCCTGTTCACATCTGCTGACTGTTCACTTTTTTTCCCCAACAGGGAAGTCTCAGAAACCACAGAAGGAACCTTGATGATACTTGCCAAGTGTGCTGAGTAGGTGCAGTGAGATGCTTCCTTGTGGGACCTGCAGCTACCTTACTTCTGGGGTCCTGTGCTCATAACAGTCTGATGGTGGCAAAGGTTAGGCTCCTGTTGGTGCAGAGGGATGGGCTTGGAACAGGGGGTTAAGTAGTAAGAGCTCCAAGAAGTGTCTTCTAGGAAAACCCAGGTTCTCACCAGCCATGGGTGAAGTATTATTTATAACATTTCAGGAACTACATACATGGGAATAAAGATGATGAATCAAAAAAAGTTTGGGGCCTTTTGAGCTCCTTGTTTTGCTTGGCCCACTCCAAACTCTTTGGAGTATAATTTCTCTTTTAATAATGGCCCTTGAGCCATTCTCTACTGCTTGGCCTGCTTCAATTTCTTTTTAAAGATTTTTTTAAATTGGGGAATTGGGGGAGGGGAACAGCCAAGTTGTTGTCCTTCAATCTTAGTTGTGGAGGGCGCAGCAAGCTCAGCCCCAAGTCCAGTCGCACCGCTCAGGTCAAGGTACTGTGTTCAATTAGCTGTGGGTAGGCATAGTCACCATTCCATATGGGAGTTGAACTGCAGCCTTGTTGCTAAGAGTACGCATTCAATCCCCTGAGTTACTTGGGGGCGCAGCTCAGCTCAAGGTGTGGAGTTCAGTCTTTAGTTGCAGGCGAGCATAGCCCACCATCTCAAACAGGCAACCTTGTTGTTAGGAGCATGTGCTCTCACAAGCTGAGCCATCCTGCCACATGTTGGCAGCTCAGCAGCAGCTCAGCTCAGGTGCAGCTCACTGGCCCATATGGGAATCAAACCAGCAATGCTGTTGCTCAGAGCTCACATTCTTGAGCAAGCTCTTAACCAACTGAGCAACTCAGCTGGTCCCACCACTTCAATTTCTTTGAAGTGTACTTTTTCTTCTAATAAACTGCCCTTTCACCACTTTATCTCTGTATCTCGTTCAATTCTTGGCTTGAGACACCAAGAACTGACACCATGTTGAGAAGGGCCTGCTCTCCCGATGTTGGATGGAGAGAGAAAGCCAACAGACACTGGTTGTGTGTGAAATCACCATTAAAAAATCTTCTTGGGAGAAGTGCAATATACTCTGTGGAAATCCTCACACAAGTGTTCAAATAACTTTGTATAAGAATTGTGTAGAGTGCCCCTGGAAGCTGTTAGAATGAGTTTTGTGTGTGCAAGAATGACTCCATATTGAATAAACAAGAGTAACTACATTTTGGACATGCACAAAGAACTTAGCATACAATGCCCAGGGAGCTTCCTGGTTGCCCTGGTAATTGGGTGTAACCAGCTACACCCCAAAGGTCTGCTACTGAAGATATGATGATGTCAGTGTTGCTGGCTGGCTGCCCTGATAAGGTGATGTCAGAAAGGCATTCTTAAGTACTGCTTAAGAACTGAGATCTTTTGCAGTTCAGAGAGCCAGTCTAGACTGAGAAGTGACCACGCTGCCACTCTGCTCCAAGAACCTTCCATTCTGCTCTGCTCTGCTTGGACCCAACCTCTGCTGGACCCACCTCTTTGACCAGCCACCTTTCCTTGCTCCACCAGAACTCTGATTGACTGGTTCATTACGATATTTTACCCAATTATTGTATTACTCTGTGTGCTTTACTCTTTGATGTATTGATGATTGATGTTTGAGTGAAGAGGATATTGAAAGGTTAAGAAAAAAAAAAGTTTGGGCATTCCTGGTGTTGCAGATGTTGATGGTCCACCCTTGACACTCATCACAGCAGCATGCACCAATGGCATCCAACCATAACCAATCAAAAGTGTTATCTGGAATGGGGATGAGGGAGAAGGGGAAGGGATTAGACAGCAAAAATAGGCAACTACAATATTGCCACTGGGATAGGAAAAACAGTTTGGGGAATATAATTAATAATGTTGTAAATATTCTGTGGAATGTCAGATGATCATAGGTCTTGTTAGGGAGACCATTTCATGGATGGAGTAGAGGTTTGATTACTGCACTGTATTACTAAAGCAGAGGTGGTATACCTACTGTAATTGAATATATATAGATAGTCATGAGATGTGGATTATACTGTGGAAGAGAGTCAGAGGAAGAGTAATAGATATATATGATATGGGGGGGGTGTGGGGTGGTGAATTGGGGGTGGGGGGTTGTCACTTTGAGGGGTAAAATGTATAACTATTGTACTGTGTTGTACACCTGAAACTAATCAAAAATAAAATAAAATTTAAAAAAAAAGTGTTATCTTAGTCCAGGGGTCGGCAAACTGCAGCTCGCGAGCCACATGTGGCTCTTTGGATACGGTTTGTCTCAAATGTTTGCCGACCCCTGGAAGAGCCAATCCTGTCCTTCACAACAATTTAAAAATTATTCAAGAGCCATAAATATATTTTTACATAATCACCATTATGTGAATAATGTCCTTTACAAATTTTATACATGAAACTATGATAGTTTTATTTTCATTTTCAATTTTACTTCAGAGCCACATTTACATACCCAAATAGCTGCATGTGGCTCGCGAGCAGCAGTTTTCTGACCCCTGGCGCCTCTTCCATCTCAAAAGTTGGCCGACCCCCGTCTTAGTCCATGTGCTTGATGGGCTGGGGAAGGAGTCAGTGCCTCTAGGAGTATCCTCAGCTACAATAGACAAAAGAACGAAGCCACTAGCCCCTGGCCTATGGGAGCCATAACTCTGAAGAGGTCCTACTTCGTCTTCCATAACTCCTCCAGCTGGACTGACCCCAGTCACCCATGATGACAACTCTTAATAAGAGCCATTTATTGGCTTCCCTCCCCTTCCCTGCTTACTTCCCCACTCTTCCCCTTGAATCACATCCCAAGGAAGCCAGATGCACCCAAATCCTTATCTTAGGGTCCAATCTCTTCTTTATTCTAATATCCCCTCCTGACTGAATGAGTAACCAGGCTGCTGGCTGACTCGCTCACTGCCCAACTTCTCTTCTTGTATGGCTGACTCAAACCTGCCCCTCACATGGGACCTGAGGCCCACAGGGTACACATCTCTGTCAATTCTGGGAATCATTGTGGTCTGTTGTGGACCATGCTGACTTGACTTGGCAGATTGAGGAAAAGCCACTGCCCTGGAAGTCGCAGCACAGAAGACTAATCAAGCCAGAGTGAAAACAACAGGTACTTTTACTTTAGGCGAGGACAATCCCTGGGTTGTGCCCACAGAGGTCATTGTTCTTCTTCAGTAATAAGGCCAGTCTGTGGCATCCAGATAAGGACCTTTTCTGGTGTGCATTAATGTTATGACTTTGAGAGTCTTGAATTTTCAAAAGTTTATAGTTTGAGATCTTATTTTTCCAGCTTTTGAGGGAGGAAAAGTGACAATATATCAGAAGACTGGCCACCCTTAACTCTGGTGGCATCAGGGAGGACTGTTGTTATCCTGGTCTATCTTTTCAGGGGGAATTTATTTCTTGTAAGCCTGGCTCGATTTCCTGACAGCTTGGATGTGTCACCTTAACTGTATTTTCCTTTTCTGGGTATGTTGGGTATGCTGCCACTTGGATTCATGGCACATTTTCATAAAGATTTAATTTACCTTATTCCATGTGCCCTTGGTCTTAAAACTTGCTAAAGATAGGTATGCCTGAATTGATAGACCCTAGCTGGAAACACTGGTCAATGGACATGCTCTCAGCCACTGCTGTATTAACCTAGATGGAAAATTCCTCTCTGAGGTTATTTATAAATGGAAATTGGTGTGCCAAATCAAAACACTAGGGATAAACTGGGACCGGGGCTTGATGGTGTGGGGGAGTTAAATCACACCATAAGTCTCAGGGCCAGCATTGAGATAATATCAGACCCTCTTTCATTTCTGCCATCCTGTGATATATATATTCTGAACACCTTAAAAGAAGTGATCTCCCTTTACCAATGTTGTTCTGTAGGCACCCTTTGGTTGGTTATTGCTGGGCCACAACATTAGGCAGAATAGGGAAACTGAGAAATACTGAAACTTTCAATGATATGTCATTATCTACAGACTTTTTTTTCATTTCATTTTACTTTTATTTTATACATTTATTTATTTATTTAAAATTTTACATCTGAGAATGTCTTTATTTAGCTTTCACTTTTTTAAGGAGTTTTGTTTAATATAGAATTCTTATTTGACAGTTCTTTTTTTTTCCTTTTCCTTTTTACTTTTTTTAAAAATTAATTTCAGGTGTACAAAACTTGTTTCAAGTGCTTCAGGGTAAACCTCTTACCCCCTGTATTTGGATTTCTGATCTCTTCAATAAGCCCTAGCCCCACTATGCTCTGATGTCTAAGACCTGGCTTCCTAAGGAGAATGGTGAGGTCAGCCAGTCAGCTGACATACCCTAACCTGGTTAGTGAAGCAAATTGTGTGTGTTATGTACTGTTGAGTCTGCTCCAACTCCTGGCAACCCTGTGAATGAGGGATGTCCACAATGTCCTATCCTCAACAGCCCTGTTCAGAACCTATAGACTTAGTGCCTATGGTTTCTTTTATGGACTCAATCCAACTCATATTTTGTCTTCCTCTTTTCCTGCTGCCTTCTATTTCTTCCAGCCTTATTGTTTTGTTTTGTTTTGTTTTTTTTCAAAAAAGCAAACTATGAAAAACAAATATATGTGGAGGTTACCAGGGATCCTATTAAATTAATATTTTATTATAAATGGTGCAGTGCTACTAAAAAACAAAGCCCAAAGAATCAGAAATTAATGTGGATGTCTAAAATGGACCCAAATTTGGCTGTGAGGTTGAGTGAGGAGGGCAGATCTAGGACATGAATATGCAGAAATCAATCTGGTCACCTCCCCCTATTCCACTGTCCACTGAAAGAACCCATTGCCTAAATGTCAATGAGCCAAGAGGGCAATTGTTATGGCTCACCATGCTTGACCTCTCAGAAACATCTGCCCCTTTAGCAATTTCCTTCTCCCTGAGATAATTCCCCTCATGGCTTCCCCAACTGCATCTTCTCCTGCTTTTCCTGCTCCCTCCCCAGGTCTTCTCCCTACTTTCTGCCAGGCCATCCTTCTCTGTCCAGCCTTTAAGTGTTGGGTTGAAATCCTTTCTCATAATAGTCTACTTGTAGCCCATGGTGCCAACTATCACCCAAGTGAAATGGCCATCTGACCCACTAGAATCTCCACTAGAACCTCTCAAAGGTATCAAGCTCAATGTGCACCAAACCTTCTGTTTCTCACCCCACCCAGTGTTTGTGAACAATCCCACTATCTGTCCACATGTTCAAGTCCCAAACCTGGGAGCCTATTTTGCCACCACCTCCTCCTCTCCATCAAAACTGGGTCATTGACAAGTTCTGCTGAGTATTTCACCAATCTCCCCTGTCACCACAGACCAAGTTGTTATCATCTGTTACCCATGCCATTTTAACCATCTTCTAGCTCTTCCTGTACAACCATTCCTGGTCAATGCCGTAGCTATAGGGATCTCATGAATACAATTGATCTTGTGACACACCTGAGTAAATTACTTCAGTGACAATGCCTCTGGGGCAAAGACCAAAGACCTTTATATAGCATAAGACACCCAGCATGAGCCAGCTTCTCAACTCTTGCCTCCCACCCAACTTTCTGGGCTCCAGGCCCATGGCCTTCTTTCACTTTTTTGAAGTAAAAGCTATTCTTCATGAACTATAGATTTCAAGTTAGGATCTTGATCTACTCTGAAGAAAACTGAAAACTAATAACTTCCATGCTTTATAATAGGGAAAATAAAACCTGATCACCCAACCCCTCAAATAGCCTCATAGCCATAGATGAAGTCCTAGAGCTAAGGTTAGGAATGGTCAGTCCACAAGTAGCCTAAAAGTGACCAAGTCCACCTTGCATGGGTTTCTTCACTTCACCCCAGTCGCCACCATTTTCTATTTTCTTTTGATGGGCTTCTTTAAACCATTTTTGTTATTTTTGTGGTACCTTTATGTACATGCATCTTCAGTTGATTCTTAAAGTAGATATGATACAATCTAACATTGCACTGAAACAAGCAATCAGAGACCCACACACCAAGAATGTTTGCTCTTACTGGATCCCATGGATCTCCTTTCTAAAAAACAGACCTGATTAAATAAAATTTATTCAATCCAATCATTCAACGAATATGCACTAAGAACACTCCCTATATCAGGCACCATTCTCAGTGTTGGGGGTACATCAGGGAACCAGCCAAAAGAAGCCTCTGTCCTTGTGAAGCTTATGCTCTACTTAAGGACAAAAGGCATATCATTGATTTAGTGAGTTGTGCTGATAAGAGAGAGTAATTGAAAAGCTAGAGTAGGGTAAGAGAGATTGGGGAGCTGGGAAGGGTGGAGGGCGGCATTGAAGTGTTTGGGGCTATGCTGCTCATTGCAGTGCAGTGTTGTTTCGGTGAGAACTCTGCATCTCATCTCAGGAACAGAAATAGATGAGCTTTTCGCGAGTCCATGGTCTATTTTTACCACTTGGACACTGTGAGTCATGTTGTTGATTGTGTCTCCCTTTTTGCATTGCTTCTGATGAGCTTATACCCAGTTCTGGACATCAACATATATATTTGGGATACTGACCTCTCTCCTAGTTTTATCTCAATTTTTCCCTAATCCTTTCCCTTCACCTTGTTAGCATCATCTATGTATTTAGCTAGTTTATTAACCAAAATTTATTATATTGCCACTTGTCGTTGTCATGCCCTGGATGATAAACACCATGTGTAAGCAATTTATTTCCTAGGTAGATTTCCATACATTAGCTGCCCCTTTTCTGGCAAGTGAATCCAGCCTTCTTCCATGTCCTCAGGAAAGAGTGGCTGAGAGGAAAGAAGAGGGTCCAGTTTGCTTACCAGTCTCACGTGAAGACCACAGAGCTTCTGAGACACTGACCATGAATCTGGGGCAAAGTACCATTCATATATCTGGGATGACAGATCCTTGAAACTTAGAAAACAAATGTGATATGCTTAATGCTATGACTTCTGAATGAGTAGTGAGTACAATTTTATCAAAGTAAATATCCACTGAATATCTTAGCTAGTCAGAATTTACAGAATAAATATAAATTCAGATACAGCTCTCTTGAAGGTGCTTTCCATACATATCAGAAGCATGTATCTGATGGCACTTAATTATTATAAAGTTGCTGACACTCATCTTACTTCAATGGCCTTTGTATTTTAGTACCTTAAATGGCAGGGGACAGCCCCAGGGCCCCTCACACCTTCCTGACCAGAAGCCAAATGGCAATGCACTTTGGTGAATCTACATTTGATCTGAAAATACAAATGAGCATGCTCTTAAGAGTTTGGATGAGACATACATGGAATGAAACTTACTCTTAAAAGTCACTAAAATAGCTGCTGGGATCAAATGAATGATTGTTTCAGTCATATTCTTTCCCATTAGACTTTACAAGAGAAGAGTCATTTCTGAGGATCGTGATGTTGTCTCCCTAAGATTCCCTCCTGTCTGTGCTGGGATGTGACTCATCTTGAAGAGGCTCTGATGCTCTGTGAATCAGAGCAGCAACATCAAAGTCACTTCTCAGTCACACTGCCTCTCAATGTGACACATCAGTTCCTGCTCTTTGCTGGTCCTGGGAAGAGTTCACTTACTAAGTAGAAGACAAGCACATAATGCAGAATAGTTCTACCATTTCAATTAGGCTGTAAGTCCTATGTCCATATTGATGCCCAAGACTTCCCATTGGCAGGCTCTGAGACAAGGATTGAAGTGTAAATCATTATTTGGGGTGTGGTTCCAAAAAGCACTGGAGAGGTTGTGGAGAGTAAGGCAGAGACAACAGAGAAACCAAGAAAGTGTGTTAATAAGCCAGTTTCTGCTGCAGGCCTCTGGAGCTTAATCTTGCTGGGGAAGTCTGGGAGACCATGTAGAGTGCACACTCAGAGTTATTTTACCTGAGAGGTGAGGGAATCAGGGCATTTACACACAAACTCTCTATCATTGGTCAAGGGTTGTTCCAGGAGCATTCACTTCCTAGCCCTTGCAACTTACGCTGGTGTAGGCTGAGTGGTCTTCTACTGTTGGTAAAGAGCACCCAGGTAGAAAGTCTCAGGTATTAGCTGTAAGAAGCTTTGGACTTGCAGAGGTGAGTGCACAGAAAGTAAACCTGTACATAAAATTCCTGGATGAGATATCATGAGTGGGATCCTTCTTTAACTCCATAAGGTACAGTCTGTAGTATGAAGGATGGATAGTATCAGAGGTAACATGGGCCATGTACCTCACAATTCAGTATGTCACAGCCATTCTGTGAAGTGGATACTGTTATTACCACTACCATTTTCAGTAGAGCGGACTGAAGTACAGAGAGATAAAGTCATTTGCTGATGGTCAGATGGCTATTAAATGGCAAAGCTAAAATTTGAACCCAAACAGTCTGGTCTCAGAGCTCCATGTCCCCAGTTCTACTCCATACAGCTTTCCATCAGAAATGTAGTTGGCTATACAAATGGTCACAGCTTATTTTAAGACCTGAAAGAAACTCGAAGGCTGATAAATGGGTAGGGAAGTCTTCATTAGCTGCTGTTGCTTAGCAGTGTCACATACAAGGTCTGATAATTACGTTTGTGAACTCACCCTAGAAAATGTGCCACATACCTCATTACTGAATATCACTATGGTCATCTTCAAAGTACTCCCCTTTGGAAACTATATACCAATGTAAGCACTTAGTCCACCCTTCAAAGCAATTTTGGAACTCTTTTTCTGGGATGGCCATCAGAACTGTCATCATATTAACCTTGATGTCCTGAATGTCATCAAAATGTCTTCCTTTCAATATTTCCTTTATCTTTGGGTAAAGAAAGAAGTCATTGGGGGCCAGACCAGGTGAGTAGGGAGGGTGTTCCAATACAGTTATTTGTTTACTGACTGAAAACTCCCTCACAGACAGTGCCGTGTGAGCTGGTACATTGCCTGATGCAAGAGCTCCTTTGGGACCATTTTTGCACACCTTTTCATGCTAAGATTTTCAGTTAAGATTTTCCTAACTGTTTCTCTATCTATGTTTACTTGGTCTGCTATGCTTCTCACAGTCAGCTGATGATTTTTGATGCACAATTCGATGAATTTTTGCAATGTTTCCATCAGTTCTTGCTCATGGCTACCTGACTTCTCATCAGTGACACGTTTTCTCCCTCAGAAAAACATTTAATCCATTTGCACACTGCCATTTTCTTGGCATCATCCCCATAAACTTGGACTAACATGTCTCTGATTTCATTTCCACTCTTGCCAAGTTTAACAAGAAATTTAATGTTTGTTCATTGCTCTAATTCAAGCTCAGACAGTCTCATGATAGTATACAAAAACACGCAATAGCAATAATGAACACCATTCAAGAAGACACTGGCACACATCAACACGAACACAGCTGTGAGACACTGAAATACCAAGGTTATGAAACCTTACCAAGCTGTTTGTACAGTGCTGTCAATGTAAGTACACAGTGGCAAGTTCATGAACCTAATTGTCAGACTTTATATATAACATCTTATCCATTATACAGGGTTAGTGTGCTGTAAGTGATGCAATGTCAGCTCAGGCTGGCATCAAAATACCACAGCTTAAACAACAGACATTTTTTTCATAGTTCAGGAAGCCAGGGAATCCAAAATCAAGGTGCTGGCTGATTTGGTTTCTGGTGAGGGCATTCTTCCTACCTTGAAGATGGCCTCCTTCTCCCTGTGTCATCACATGAACTTTTGTGAGTATATGCACATGGAGAAAGAGCAAGACCTCTCTCTCTTCCTCATTTTATAAAGCCACAAATCTCATCAGGAGAGCCATACCCTCATGACCTCATCTAACCCTAATTACCTCCCAAAAACTCCATTTCCAAATACAATCACAATGGAGGTTAGGGCTTCTACATGAATTTTGGATGGAAGTGGGGTGGAGGGCGAGGGAGGGGGGGACACAGACATTCAGTCCATCGCACAAGAAAATAATTTTCAAGAGTTTTTATTATATATAGAAGTACAGTATTCAAAGTGAAGCATATATGTACTACTATATAAAGTATAAAATACAATTTATAATGTACTCATGTATATGAAATATGCAAATATGCTATCTATCTAGATAGGCAGATAGATATATTTCTTTTCCTAAAAACTTCAACTTATTCCAGATGCCTGCCAGCTTGAGGAATCTTGCTTTGTTTGTTTTTTTTTGTTTGTTTGTTTTTAATGTTTATAGGATAGAGTTGGTGATCTACGTGCTTCTGCTTTCAATTTGTCTTTGCAAATTAAGAAACTCTCCCTCAGGTGCCCCTGGGATCCCAAGGACTGTCAGCTTCAGTCCATTAGCACAATCTATTTTGTTTTATGGGAAATAGATCTCTCACAGCACAGGCTTCAGAGTAGAAATCCCACATTCTGTATCTTGTGCTCCTCCCAGGCCAGCACTGATGTTCTGAGAGACATGCCTGATATGACCAGCATTTTAAAAGCTGTGCTTTAACTAACTGCATTGTAGAGCCAGACATGGAAGTCCTATTTAAAGCACAATGCTGTGAGCACCTCAGTTGGTACTTTGGATTTTATGTTTCATATATATTGGGGATGGTGCACACCACTCAAATCAAGGCAGAGGCAAAAGGAAGAAAAGTATTTGCTTTTGTCTGACTACTGGAAAAATCAGATTCCCTAAATTGATATGGAAATGCCCAAATAGCCGAACATTCTGTAGAAAGTCATGGAAAGGGATTAAAAACAGAACCTGATAGAAAGGGAAATGTTCAATCCTTTCTTTTGTAGCATGTAAGGTGTTTCTATTTCTTTTTTTTTCCTGGGGTTTCTTACATTATATACTCCAATTGTATTAACATCTTACAATTATATTTATTCATTTTTTTGTTTTGTTTTCTCTCATGATTTTCTTTCTTTTTTAAAAAAATTTTGTTATTATTATGATGATGATGATGATGATGATGTTGATGATGTTACAGATGTACAAAACAATGCAATAGTTTTTTTTCACCCCTTACAAAGTGACTCCTCCCTCCCCCCTCCCTTGCCCTCCCACACCCGATATCACACATATCTATTACAATTCCATTGACTACATCCCTACACTATATTCCACATCCCATGACTATATATGTGTTAAATTATAGTTGACATATAATATTGTTCAGCGGCAGCTTCAGATGTACAGTGCAGTGGTAAGACCACTACACCGTCCATGAAGTGGTCTCCCTAAAAGGACATGCATCCATCTATTTCCCTAAAAAAAAATATTTACAACCTTATTGATTATATTCCCTAAACTGTCTCTTCTGTCTCTGCAGTAGTATTGTAGTTATCAGATTATGTTGCCTCGTTTTTAAAGAACTGTTACAGTTATCATTTGGCATCTTTTAAAATGTTATTACTGAGATATAAATAATCAAACCAAAACATTACCTAGAGGAACAGGGATGTCAGCACTGTTCCAGTACTTTTGTCTGCACAGCGGTTCAGACACTGACTCCTGAGTCTGGTGGCAAGCCCCCGGTTGGTGCATGGATGATTTGCTGGCCTTTTTTTGTTTTCCTTTACTGATACCTTCTGGCCATTTTACTTCCCACCTAAACTCAGGAGAGGTATAGGCATAAAGTGAAAGTGATTATGGCACTTCTAAATGCAGCTATTTACATTAGAAACATGCTTTGCTCAGAATCATTAAAATTAAAGGCAGAATTTATGAGGCCTATTATCTATCTATTATCTCTGCTCATTTGGCTGATAATCAGGAATCAGTTTTACCGATATTTCAACCATTCATAAAGAGTTTCATCTTGTTCTACAAAATTTTTAAGTGACAGGTGAGTGGCTACTCCTTACTTTATCAGGAATGTTTCCTTTCCTAAGAATCATCTGAAGACTAGCTGAACAGAACCCTATAAGTACGGATATAAAAAAACAGGTTGCATTGAGACTGGTAGGTGGGGTAGAGACATGACATGGGCTGAACCCAAACCCAAAGATAGTGGTTAAACACCAGGAGGAGTCCTAGTCCCACACTGAACTCCCCAGCCCAGGGGTCCTGTGCTGGGAAGAGAAGTCCCACAATATCTAGCAGTGAAAATCAGCGAGGACTCTATATGTCCACTGCAGTGAGATAGAAAAAGCCTGGAAACCCACACACCCTCCTAAATGACCTTCACACAGACTCACTCACTTGTAAACACTCACCTGGGCTCCAGTGGAGAAGCAGCAACTTGAGAAGCACCAGACACACACTGGTAAAGACTGAGTTGTGTGGCTTCAGGGTGAGGGGAGAGACAGCAGCCATTTTACCTGTGTGGAGCCTACTTCACCTGTAGCCTGTAGAAGGGCACCACCTTTTCTATGTTGAACCCTCTGTTAAAGAGCCAAATCTGAGACTGCACTAGTCTGGTAAAATCTGCATGTGCACACAACATTGGTGACGCCCTGGGCCCCCACCCCACCCACATAGAGCTTCATTAACAGGGGCATTCTCAGCTCTCAAGTGACTGGACACACCCCATAAGCTGTTGAAGCCTTTACAGCAATGGATGGCCTGTGGCAGCCTGGGTACTTTCAGTGGCAGTCAGCCAAAACTTGCACTGAAGCTTCTCTTCTATGGCTCTCGAAGACCTGCAGGCCCAAGGTAAGCAGTGGCTGGCAGTTGTGTTCTGAGAGCATTTTGCAAAGTCATAGACCCGGCACTGGTGCAAGAAAGGAATCTGCATTAACTTTGCAAAAACGACTGGCCATGCCTCATGACTCCCAGGGACACTGCCCCATACCCCTGGTGTAGCATCAGTTGGAACACTCTCAACACCAGGTCTACCAGTCCAGCCCATGCTCCTAAGGAGATTCATTCAATGGCTGTGCCTTACAGGCAGTCGGCAAGTGGCATTAGGCCTAGAGAGGCCTTGGGCCATTTGCTAAGCTGCCCCAGGCCCAATACTAATGGCAGCCGGCCTCAGCTCACAGTAAACCCAACCTCACATGCCTCCAGGTCCAGCACAGGCAGCAACCAACCACATATAGCTTTGTACTTACTACCAGGTACCTGAGACAGTCACAGGCAAGTCTGAAATTGACCTGCACCTCTCCCAAAAGACATACAGAAACAATGCACACAGACCAAACCAGAGCATTACCCAGTTGACCAACAAGTGGTATAGCCAAAGAGTGGTCTCAACAGGCACAAGTGCTTGCTGGGGTGAATCCCCCCAGAAGGGTCACCTCCACACAGAAGCTCAAACATTTTTGGTGTAAACAATCCTGAGTCAGTCATCCTGAGACTCAATAATACCCACTGACATGACAAGAGCAATCAAGGCTCAATTACAGCAGGAGGGCACACAGAACAAAAGGACACTTATGGAGCACATGAACAAGTGATCAGGGAGACTTTGCTACTGGACCACATAAGACACATACTATATAAGCCTACCTGGCAAAGACTGAGAAACATATGAGGTCTGAAAATTATGTTTGAGAACTCATCCTAGAAAAAGTGCTACATACCTCATTACTGAAAATTGCTATGGTCACCTTCAAAGTACTCCCCTTGAGATGCTATGCACCAACGCACCAGCACCTAGTCTACCCTTCAAAACAATTTTGGAACTCTTTTTCTGGAATGGCCATTAGAGTTGTCATCGTATTACACTTGATGTCTTGAATGTCATGCAAATGTCTTCCTTTCAATATTTCCTTAATCTTCGGGTAAAGAAAGAAGTTATTGGAGGCCAGATCAGGTGAGTAAGGAAGGTGTCCCAATACAGTTGTTTGTTTACTGGCTAAAAATTCCCTCAGTGAGATAGTGTTCTGTGAGCTGGTGCATTATTGTGATGCAAGAGTCATAAGTTGTTGTCGAGAAGTTCAGGTCGTCTAACTTTTTCATGTAGCCTTTTCAGCATTGCCAAATAGTAAACTTGGTTAACTGCTTGTCCAGTTAGTACAAATTCATAATGAATAATCCCTTGATATAAAAAAAAAAAGGTTAGCAACATCGTTGCAACAAGTTCACTAACTTAGTTGTCATACCTCGTAAGAGACCTACCTAATACATAGAAGCAAACCAAATAGACAAACAGAATAAAGAAACAAAGAAACATGTCCCAAATAAAAAAACAGGAGAAACCTCCAGAAAAACAACTAAATGAAATGGAGGCAACTAACCTACCAGAGACAGAGCTTAAAACTCTTGTTATACGAATGCTGAAGAAACTGAGTGAGAACTTCAACAAAGAGATAGAAAGCATAAAGAATGACATAAAGGGCAAGCTGAGTGGCTCAGTTGGTTAAGATTTGGCTTGGGAGCGCGAGCTCTGAGCTGCAGGGCAGTAGGTTCAGTTCCCATACGGGACAGTGACACTGCTCCCTCTATAGCAAAGATGGTGAACAACAGCTCAGCCTGGAGCTTGGCTGCTGTAAGTGACCAGCGACAGCATAGGCTGCAGTGGGCTGCCATGAGCTACTGTGAGTAGCCAGGAGCCAGCGTGAGTGGCCGGGGGCTGGCAGCTGGCAGTCGGCAAGAACTGCCATGAGCCACCATGAGCCACCAGCAGTAGCTGTCCAATGGCTGGCGACCAATTGCCTCAGTCAGGAAGAGCACAATGATCATAATACCAACATGAGACAGTGAAGCAGCATCCTCCACAACTAAACTGAAGAACAAAAGGACAGCAACTTGTCTGCTCCCCTCCCCCAATTTCCAATAAAATCTTAAAAGAAAAAAAGGACATACAAACCATAAAAAACAACCAGTCAGAAATAAAGAATACAATAACTGAAATGAAGAGTACACTAGAAGGAATTAACAGCAGATTGGATGAAGCAGAGAATCAAATTAGTGATTTAGACAACAAGGTTGCAGAAAACACCCAATCAAAAAAAAAAACAAAAACATAAAGAAAACAGGATTTAAAAAAATAAAAAAGTTTAAGGGACCTTTGGGATAACATCAAGAGTAACAACAGTTGCATTATAGGAGTACCAGAAAAAGAGAGGGAGCAAGGGATCAAGAACCTATTTGAAGAAATAATGACCGAAAACTTCCCTGAACTGGCAAAACAAACAAACAAATAAACAAAAACATACAAGTCCATGACGTACAGAGAGTCCCAAATAAGACAAACCCAAACAGGCCCCACCAGGACACATTATAATTATAATGGCAAAGGTTAAAGACAAAGAGAGAACTCTCGAAGCAGCAAGAGAAAGACAACTAGTTACTTAAAAAAGAGCTCCCATTAGACTATCAGCTGATTTCTCAACAGAAACTTTTCAGGCCAGAGGTATTGGCAAGCAATATTCAAAGTGACAAAAAATGAGGGCCAACAACTAAGACTACTCTACCCAGCAAGGCTATCATTTAAAATTGAAGAAGAGATAAAGAGCTTCCCACACAAGAAAAAGCTAAAGAAATCCATTATCACCACGCATTGCAAGAAATGTTAGAAGGATTTCTTTAAGCAGAAGAGAGAAAACAAACAAAAAAAGATAAAAAATATGAATAAAATGGCAATAACTATATCAATAATCACTTAAAATGTAAGTGGATTAAATACTCCAATCAAAAGACATAGGGTAGCTGAATGAATAAGAAAAGAAGACCCGTGCATATGCTGTCTATTAGAGACCACCTCAGACTGAAAAATACACACAGATGGAAAGTAAAATAATGACAAAAGATATTTTACCCAAATGAAAATGAGAAAAAAACTGTAGTAGTAATAGTTATATTGGAAATAATAGACTTTAAAACAAAGACTATGATAAGAGACAAAGAAGAATATTACATAATAAGAAACTGATCAATCCAACAAGAGGATATCATAAACACTTGTGCACCCAACACAGGAGTACCTAAATATATAAAGCAAATATTGACTGGCATAAGGCAGAGATCAACAGTATCACAATCATAATAAAGGACTTAAATACTCCACTGACACCAATGAACGGATCTTCCAGGAAGAAAATCAACATGGAAACAACAGCCTTAAATGACACTTTAAACCAGCTGGATTTAATAGATATTTTTAGGGCATCTCACTCCATAGAATCAGAATTTAATTTCTTTTCAAGTGCACTTGGAACATTATCCAAAATAGACCACATGTTAGGCCACAAACAAATCTCAATAAACTTAAGATGACTGAAATCATACCAAGCATATTCTCTGACCACAATGGTATAAAGCTAGAAAAACATACAAACACATGGAGGCTAAATAACATGGTACTGAATAATGAATGGGTCAACAATGAAATCAAGGAAGAAGACAAAAGATACCTTGAGACAAACAAAAATGAAAACATAATGACCCTGAATCTGTGGGACACAGCAAAAGCAGTCCTAAGATGGAAATTCATAGCAATGCACCCCTATCTCATGAAACAAGAAAAATCTCAATTAAACAGTCTAACTTTACACCTAAGGGAATTGGGAAAAGAACAACAAACAAAGCCCACAGTTAGTACAATGAAGAAAATAATAAAGATCAGAGTGGAATAAATGAAATAGAGACTAAAAAAATACAAAAGATAGGGGCCGGCCGAGTGGCTCAGTTGGTTAAGAGCTCGCTCAAGAGTGCGAGCTGAGCTCTGAGCAACAGCTGTTCGAGGCCAGCCCGAGCTGAGTTGCCATTGAGCTGCCAACAGGTGGCAGGATGGCTCAGCTTAAAAAAACAAAAAACAAAAAACAAAACAAAAAAAAATATACAAAAGATAAATGAAACCAAAATTTTTTTTTGAAAAGATAAACAAAATTGATAACCTTTAACCAGACTGATGAAGAAAAAAGGAGAGAGGCCCCAAAGAAATAAAAATCAGAAATGAAAGAGGAAAAGTGACAATGAACACCACAGAAATTCAAAGAATTATAATACTAGGAACAATCATATGCCAACAAATTGAACAATCTGGAAGAAATGGATACATTCCTAGAAGCATACAATCTGAAAAGAATGAAGAAGAAACAGAAAATGTGAACAGACAAGTTACTACTAATGAAATCAAATCAGTAATAAAAAAAAACTCCTCGCAAACAAAATTTCTGGACCAAACGGCTTCATAGTTGAATTGTACCAAACATTCAAAGAATTAACAGCTATCCTTCTCAAGCTATTCCAAAGAATTCAAGAGGATGGAAGGTTCCCTACTTCATTTTATGTGGCCACCATTACCCTGATTCCAAAGTTAGACAGAGGTATTGCCGAAAAAGAAAATTATAGGCCAATATCCCTGATGAGGCAAAAATCCACAACAAAATATTAGCACACCAAATTCAGCAATACATTAAAAAGATGATACACCATGGTCAGGTGGGATTTATTCCTGTGATGCAAGGTTGGTTCAATATATGCAAAACAATTAATGTGATGCACAAGATATGATATTAAGGATAAAAATAATATAATCATATCAATAGATACAGAAAAAGCATTTAACAAAATACAGCAGCAATTTATGAAGAAAACTCTCAGCAAAATGGGAACAGAAGGAACATAACACAATATAAGAAAGGCCATATATGACAAACCCACAGCTAATATTGTATTATATTCAAAGATATAAAGCTAAAAGTGTTTTTCTTAAAATCAGGAACAAGACAAGGATGTCCACTTTCACCACTTTTATTTAACATAGTATTGGTAGTCATAGCCACAGCAATGAGACAAGGAAAAGAAATAAAAGTTATCCAAATTGGAAAGGAAGAATTAAAAATGTCATTATTGGGCTGGCCAGGTGGCGCAGTTGGTTAGCGCACGAGCTCTGAGCAATAGGGTTGCAGGTTCGATTCCCACATGGCCAGTGAGCTGTGTCCAAGCTGAGCTGCCACTGAGCTGTCAATAGGTGGCCGGATGGCTCAGCTGGTGAGAGCACATGCTCTTAACATCAAGGTTGCTGGTTCAACTCCCGCATGGGATGGTGGGCTGCGCTTCCTGCAACTAGATTGAAGAAACGGTGACTGGACTTGGAGCTAAGCTGCGCCCTCCACAACTAAGACCGAAGGACAACAACTTGACTTGGAGCTGATGGGTCCTGGAAAAACACAATGTTCCCTTCTCCAATTCCCCAATAAAATCTTTAAAAAGAAAAGTCATTATTTGCCAAAGACATGATTCTATATAGAGAGAACCCTAAAAATCCCACCAAAAAACTATTAGAACTAATAAATGAATCCAATAAAGAAGCAAGATATAATATTAATATTCAGAAATTGGTTGCATCTCTATACACCAATAACAAACTATCAGAAAGAATAATGAAGAAAACAATTCTGTTTGCAATTGCATCAAAAAATAAAATACCTAGGAATAAATTTATTCAAGGAGGTAAGAGACCTGTACTCAGAAAACTATAAAACACTGAAGAAAGTAACAGAAAAAGATACAAATAAATAAAAACATATACTGTGCTCATGGATAAGAAGAATTATTATTGTTAAAATGTCCATGTTACCCAAAGCAATGTACATATTCAATGAAATACGTATCAAAATACCAATGGCATTTTTTACAGCACTAGAACAACAACAAAAATCTTAAAATATATACGGAACCACAAAAGACCTCGAATAGCCACAGCAATCTTGAAAAAGAACAAATTTGGGGGTATCACAATATCTGATATCAAACTACACTACAAGGCTATAGTAATGAAAATAGCATGGTACTGGTATAAAAACAGACATAGATCAATGGAACAGAATAGAAACCAGCAATAAACCATATATGGTCAATTAATCTATGACAAAGGAGGCAAAAACATATAGGCAAAAACACCATTCAATAAATGGTGTTGGGAAAACTGGACATATAAATGAAACTAGATCAACTTCTAAAACCATATATGAAAATAAACTCAAAACGGATTAAATGCTTAAATGTATCACTCAAAACCATAAAACTCCTAGAAAAAAACATAGGCAGTAAACTCTCTGATAATGCTTTCTGATACATTGCCTCAAGCAAGGGAATCAAAAGAATAAATAAACAAATGAAAATACATCAAACTAAAAGTATTTCCTTTGCACAGCAAAGGAAACTATCAACAAAAAGGAAAGACAACGTACTGAATGGGAGAGGATATTCACCGATAATATATCTGATAAGGAGTTAATATCCAAAATTTATTAAAAACTCATCCAACACCAAAAAACTAGCAACCCAATTAAAAAATGGGCAGAGGACCTGAATAGACATTTCTCCAAAGAAAAATGTCTCCTCTTTGGAGAAATGGCCAATAGACATATGAAAAGATGCTCAACATCACTAACCATCAGAGAATGCAAATTAAAACCACAATGAGATATCACTTCATAACTGTCAGAATGGTCATCACCAATAAATCAACAAACAAGTGTTGGCAAGGATGTGGAGAAAAGGGAACACTTGTGTACTGTTGGTGGGATTACAAGTTGGTGGAGCCACTATGAAAAATAGCATGAAGCTTCCTCAAAAAGTTAAAAATAGAACTACATTATGACCCAGCAATACCAAAAAATTCATGGTATTTATCTGAAGAAATCCAAAACACTAATTTGAAAAGATATATGCACCCCTATGTTCATTGCAGTGCTATTTACAATAGCCAAGATATGGAAGCAACCTAAGTGGCCATCAATAAACAACTGGGTAAAAAAGATGTGGTATGTATATACAATGGAATATTCTTGGCCATAAAAAAGAATGAAATCTTATCATTTGAGACAACATGGATTGACCTAGAAGGTATTATTACGGTAAGTGAAATAAGTCAGCTGATCTCACCTATACATAGAATCTAAATAGCAAAACAAATAAACATACAAAACTAAAACAGACTCATAGATGAAGGGAACAGGCTGATGTTCGCCAGAATGGGAGGAAGGTTGGGTTGGGTGAATAAAGTGAACTGATTAAGAAGTACAAATTTGTAGTTACAAAATAATCATGGGGATGTCGAGTAAAGCATAGGGAATATATCAATAATATGGTAATAACTGTGTACAGTGTCAGGTGGGTACTAGACTAGTGAGTGGGTCACTTCTTAGATTATATAAATGTCTAACCACACTATTGTAAACCTGAATTTAATATAAAATAATATTCAATTCCAACTGTAATTGAAAAATTAATAAAATAGGGGAAGAAGGTGAAAGGGATTAAAAGGTTCAAATTTTCAGGTATAAAACAAATAATTCATGGGAAAGTAATTTACAGCATAGGGAATATAATCTATAATATTGTGATAGCATGATACGATGTCAGATTGTACCATTGTGATCACTTCTTTAGGTATATAAATGTTGAATAACTATGGTATACACCTAAAATAATATAACATTGTATGTCACCTATATTTTAATAAGTGTTTTTTATTATTTTTATTTTATTTTATTTTTAATTAGTTTCAGGTGTACAACACAGTGCAATAGTTATACATTTTACCCCTCAAAGTGACAACCTCCCACCCCCAATTCACCACCCCACTCCCCCCATATCATATATATCTATTACTCTTCCTCTGACTCTCTTCCACAGTATAATCCACATCCCGTGACTATCTATATATATTCAATTACAGTAGGTATACCACCTCCGCTTTAGTAATACAGTGCAGTGATCAAACCTCTACTCCATCCATGAAATGGTCTCCCTAACAAGACCTATGACCATCTGACATTCCACAGAATATTTACAACATTATTAATTATATTCCCCAAACTGTTTTTCCTATCCCAGTGGCAATATTGTAGTTGCCTATTTTTGCTGTCTAATCCCTTCCCCTTCTCCCTCATCCCCATTCCTCTCCCAATTAGCAACCCTGATTTTTCGTCTATATCTATGAGACAGTTTCTGTTTACTTTGCTCATTCATACAGTTTTTCAGATTCCACATATGAGTGAGATAATATGGTATTTGTCCTTCTCTGACTGATTTATATCACTCAACATTATAGTCTCTAGGTCCATCCATATCATTGCAAATGGCACGATTTCATTCTTCCTTATAGCGGAGTAATACTCCATTGTATAAATATACCAGTTTCTTAATCCAGTCATCTACTGATGGTTATTTTGGTTGTTTCCAAGTCTTAGCTATTGTAAATTGTGCTGCTATGAACATAGGGGTGCATAACTTTTTTTGAATAAGTGTCTTGGTTTTTTCAGGATAAATACCTAGGAGTGGAATTGCTGGGTCAAACGGTAGCTCTATTTCCAGTTCTTTGAGATACCTCCATACTGACTTCCATAGTGGCTGCACCAATCTGCAGTCCCACCAACAGTGCAGCAGGGTCCCCTTTTCCCCACAGCCCCGCCAGCACTTGTTGTTTGTTGATTTGTTGATGATAGCCATTCTGACTGGAGTGAGGTGGTATCTCATGGTGGTTTTTATTTGCATTTCCCTAATGACCAGTGAGGTTGAACTTCTTTTCATATGCCTGTTGGCCATCTGTATGTCCTCTTTAGAGAAATGTCTCTTCATATCTTCTGCCCATTTTTTAATTGGGTTGTTTGTTTTTTTGGTGTTGAGTTTCATGAGTGTTTTATAAATTTTGGATATTAACCTCTTATCAGATATATCGTTGGCAAATATATTCTCCCATTCAGTAGGCTTCCTTTTTGTTTTATTAATGGTTTCCTTTGTTGTGAAAAAACTTTTAAGTCTGATATAATCCCATATGTTCATTTTTTCTTTTACTTCCCTTGCCCGTAGGGATGTATCAGTAAAAATATTGCTCCGGGTAGTGTCTGCAAATGTACTCCCTATATTTTCTTTTAGGATTTTTATGATTTCAGGTCTTACATTTAAGTCTTTAATCCATTTTGAATTTGTTCTTGTATAAGGTGTAAGGAGATGATCCAGTTTCATTTTTTTGCATGTGTCAGTCCAATTGTCCCAGCACCATTTATTGAATAGACTATCTTTACTCCAGTGTAAATTCTTGCTTCCCTTGTCATAGATTAACTGTCCGTAAATGCTTGGATTTATTTCTGGGCTCTCTGTTCTGTTCCACTGATCGATGTGCCTGTTTTTATGCCAATACCAAACTGTCTTGATTACTGTGGCCTTGTAGTAGGTTTTGATGTCTCGTAGCATGATCCCCCTGACTTTGTTCTTATTTCTCAGAATTGCCGAGGCTATTCTGGGTCTTTTATGATTCCATATAAATTTTAGGATTATATTTTCTATTTCTGTGAAAAATGCCCTTGGTAGTTTGATAGGAATTGCAGTGAATCTATATATTGCTTTAGGCAGTGTGGACATTTTAACTATATTAATTCTTCCTATCCATGAGCATGGTAGGTGTTTCCATTTATTTGTATCTTCTATGATTTCTTTCTTCAGTGTCTTATAATTTTCTGAGTACAGATCTTTCACTTCTTTGGTTAAATTTATTCCTAGGTATTTTATAGTTCTTGACGCAATTGTAAATGGGACAGTTTTCTTAATTTCTCTTTCCATTGGTTTATTATTAGTATATGCAAATGCCACTGATTTCTGAACATTGATTTTATATCCTGCTACTTTACTGAATTCGTCTATCAGTTCCAATAGTTTTTTGATGGAGTCTTTGGGGTTCTCTATATACAGTATCATGTCATCTGCATATAATGACAATTTTACTTCTTCCTTGCCAATTTGGATGCCTTTTTAATAAGTGTTTTTTAAAAAATCAGAATAGTGTATGATTTGAAAATGCTCACAGGGATTGTTAGCTAAACTCAGGTTTTCAGCCCCTGTTACTGATAATCTTCACCAGCTCACGGCAACAGTCTTAATAGCAACAGCCTTCAGTGCTATTTAAAAGTCCCTGTATCTATCTAACTGTGGGGAGAGACCCAAAGTTCCTGAAATTTTGCTTTTAAAAGTCAATTGGTGGGGCTTGAACACTTATTGTCACCTTGCCATGGTGTGTGCAGCGTGGCACACATAAAAAGACAAGGCCTGTCTTCTCAAGGCCTGGTGGTCAGTCTCTTATTATCCTTCAGAAATTTAAGAGTCCCTATGCACAATAAGGAATACTGAATTAAAATAAGTGGAAAAAACTTACTTGATTTACAGGGTTTGGGCATCAATAGCATCAGGTATTGCACCATATTCTTAAATATATGGTGAAATACAGTTAAATATATATAAGAATAGGAAAATAAAATTCTGATAAGATTCCATGCTTCTAAGATAATACAAGCTAGCAATGAGATATTAAATGAAGTAAATTGTATGAGTACTAAATTGAAGAGATAAAATTCACCCCAATAGACTTTAATTAAAAAAAAAAAGATTAACCCTGGAATAAAAAAAAAAAGAGATAAAATTGTATAATAAGCCCACATAGCTGGATCTAGATGGAAGAAACTCAAAGGAGTTTTCAAAGTGGGGGAAGGGAGAAATTCAGAATGAGAAACAAATAAAAATTATATCACTGAATAGAAAATTAGAGTGAATAATTATTTTTAAATATCTAAAAAGTACACAGATCTTTTTTCCCCCCGAACTCTATTGGGGTTATTTTAATATAGCCTATGAGGACAAGATGTCATTTGTGGGAAAAATAACAGTTTCTTTTACTGCAGATTTAATAAAGGAAGAAATAAAACTAATATTTACTTGCACTATGTTGTGTACAAGTATTACCTAGGGTCATCCCCTCACCAATCCGAGCAGGAATGAATTATGATGCCCACATTATAGATGAGGAAACAGGTGTTCAGAGAAGCCAATGCTTTGCCCAATGTCACAACGTGGTCAGTAACAGAGCCAGAATGTACACCCAGATTTCTTGGATGCCAATACTCATTCCAGTATATAAAATGCCACACTTTTAAAATAGAGAGGAATAAAATACTGAGGAATAAAATACTTGTTACACATTTAAGAAAAGATGTGTAAAACTCAATACACTAAAAACTGTAAGACATTGGAAAAAACTATATAACTAAACAAATGGAAAGGCATTCCATGTGCATGAATTGGAAAACTTAATGTTGTTTAGATGGGAATACTCAAATTGATCTAGATTCAATTCAATGCTTATCAATAGTTCAGCAGGATTTTTTTTTGCAGAAACTGACAAGCTTAACCTCTAATTCACATAAAAATGCAAGAGACAGGGTTCCTCTCTTGTTGCTCCTGTAACATGCAGTCATCCTAACAGTTGTTTTTTTTTTTGAGGGCGGTGTAACTGGCCCCCATACGTGGGATCCGAACCAGGGCTACTAACGTCCCAAGCCAGCTCTTAACCACTGCACCACTTGGCCGGCCCATCCTAACAGTTTTTTAATATAAAAATAGAAACAACACCCATTTATCATACACAATTACTGTTAGTCTACAGGGTTAGCATACTCTACCAATGAGATTTTTATTTGAATCCCCCACAATTTTAGGATTATATTACTCCCATTTTATGTATGAAGAAAGTGAGGTCCAAGTCATAGGATCTGACCCTAGTTCTGTCCAAATAAATTCCCACTGGCATTGTCATAAAAGGATGTTCTCTACCGTGTTTATTCCAGCCACGACTAACATTGTCTAGTGTTTAAAATATCAGTTTGACACATCTCAGAGAAAAGCAGTGTATTCAAGCTGCCCTCATCATCACCACCCCATCCCCTAGGCAACATTCTTGGCCTCACTGCCATTGTTCTACAGAGAATCAGTCAGCTTGGGAGTTTGGGGAATAGAAAGACATGGATTGGAATTATAAACCAGGATTATGCTCAAGGTAGAAATGGAGGTGGGGGTCTGGTGTGGCAATAAAGAATGAGTATTTGTGATCCTCCCCAAAGGGCAGCATTTGGGAGGGGACTTTCTAAAGGTAGTCAAGTGGCTGACCTTCAGCAATCTAAGGACAGCGTGGAGGATTGGTCTGAAGTTAGTTTACTGCTTACTGAGAGTAGACCTATCATCTGAAACATCTATAGGGAAGCCACCCTATCTCTCCATGTCTCTGAGAATGTTGTAAAATTCCTAGTCACAAAACTTAACTGGCAAATTCCATCCTAGTAGATATTTGTAGGATACACATGTCCTTTGCCCCAGGTCATATCCTGTCTTAGTTTAAATAGTATCTACAGTGATAAGCATAATAAATACACTGTTAATGACCACAACAATAGTATATGCATTAGTGATTGTTTTTATAACTAGATACTTTTATTAACTGACCAGTACAAGTATTATGTAAAGAGTGAGAACTGGCATCCAGGACCTTGAATTAAACAGCGTAAACCATTCCTAACAGCTGGACCAATCAGACAGAGCTGACCAGGACCTCCAAGGGGTGACCTCACACCACAGTGGCATAAAAGACATTTCTAGGTTGGCCACAAAGGGGGAAAGAGGGGCTGCCAAGTGTCTTACTTGGAGATGGCATGAAAACCAGAACTATATGGTACCTGACACATCCAAGGTCCTGTCAGACAGCACAGTGGGGGCTCTTCTGGGCAGCCACTTCAGCCTTCTACATGGCAAAGGAGCAGGGGTGACCAGATTGCTTCCTCAGAGTTCCAGGTCCACCTCTGTAGTCAATCTGGCAGCCCCTTTCCTGGCCACCCCTCTCTTGACACTTACAACCTCTCAGAGTTGGGCCTTCCTTACTCCATCCTGCAGGGCTCAACCTCAAAGAGACCTTCAACATGAATCACTCACAAATGGATGATGTCAGCGCCTGGTCTGCTGTCTCTTCACCCTCTACTACTTATGTCACTGTTTTGCGAATTTAATGTCCACCCAACTTCCTGGCTTCTCCTCCCTACCCTAATGATCTCCATTCCTCCTCAGCCATCCATTCACATGACAACTCCTCTAATTGTGCCAGTTCTGAAACCTCCATTTTCAGCCTCTCTCCTGCTATCTGTATTATAGCATCAAGCCCCTAGCAATTGTTCCCTAACACTGAGCCTCCAATCCATTGGCCTCACATCTTTCATTGTCTAACCAGCTCCCCACACACAAATCCCAAAGAATCTTCCTTTCTGTCTCTCCCAACCTACTCTCTGATCCATCATTATAATCCTAAACACACACACACACACACACACACACACACACACACACACACACACATTTCATTACCCCTCTTTCTTGCCCATGTACTTTCTTGGAGAAGCCTCTGTTGTGTTGGAACCCAGCCAACCTCTCCTATAGTCCCCACTTCTTATAGCCTGACACTTGTGTGAACAAAGAGTATGCTTGAGACACACTATTGGAGCTTCCACATGGCTTCGGATCTCAAAGGGCTAGAACCTACAGTGTCTGCTACTGTTTATTCCCAGTTTCCTGCATGGATTTTGATTCTCCTTTTTCAGATCTCCACAGTTGGGATGACTCCAGGATCCTTCCATCATCTCTTCTTTCTTCCATTTCACCTGGGTGGGCGCAGCAAGTTCTAGGACTCAATATTGTCTAAATGCTTATGGTGTCCACACTAGCACCTGTCATGTCTCCCCTCTGAGCATGCAGCTGGTCTGGCAATACTGCTGGGGTAAAGCCCCTTATTCTTAGAGCATCAAGAGGACTCCACCCTCCCTCCACCACTTTGCACCATTCACCCAACTCCACATAAGCATTAGAGCACCTACAAGATGCCAGGTACAATCCCAGGCCCTGGGAACAGAGCAGTGAGCACACTAGACAGAAATCCCTGCCCTTGTGGAGCTTACAAGCAACTCAGTCAATCCCAAACCCGAGAGTTGTCCTCCATTTGTCTCTTTCTGTCATAATCCTCAGTATCCCAGTCCTACCCCATACATGGCCAGCACCCCACTTCACTCACAGCTGCTCCTACCTGGTCTAGTGCAGTCACTATTCCCACCCCCCAACACATACACACACCTACCTGCTTCCCCTCCTGTCTCCTATATTTAGTTCTTTCACAGCAAAGTAAGATCACTTTAGAAATGTTAACCAGATCCTCTCCCTTTTCTGCTTATAGCCTGCAAGGTTTTCCCAATATACTTCGAATAAAGTCCAAACCTGTTAGCCTGGTTAGAACTTCCTGCACAACCTGGCCCCTGCCTGCAACCCCAGGTTCACTGCCTACTTCTATAGCCCCCTCCACTTGGAGATTCTCCAACAGCAGCAGCACCACCACTGGCCTCACTCCATTTGCTCTTGAAACAGCTGCTTGCTTTCTGCTTGGGCCCTATTCCAAGGCCTTTGCATTTATGCCTGAGCCCCTTGAATAGATATTGACAAGGTTAGATCTTTCTTGTTTTCAGGAACTTAGCTCCAAACTCATTTCCTTAAAGATGCTGTGCCTGGCTACCACCTATATTGTTCCAATCTCCCCCAATCAACCTGTCACATAAACTATTTTCTTCATAGTATTTACCACAATCTAAAATGATTTGTTTCCATACATGCCCTAAGGGAACATGCACTCTGTGACAGCTAAGTCTTATCTCACCCATTGCTACTGACTGACATGAACCCAAAACAGAGGCTGGCACAGTAAAAAGCTCAACTGTCAGTCAGATGAACAAACTAGGTCTTTCTGGAAGTCTCCAGTGCATACTTTTCTAGATGCCTGTTTCATTTACACATTTACTTCACACCCCAAGTATGTGATTGAATTTGACCTGTTCATGATTTATCATCCAGACCACCCACTTCTGGGCTTGAAAGAGGGCTCTTGTCAGAGTGATACTAGGCTGACAAGCATACCAGGTCATATAGTCACTTGCTTAAGCCTCCTTTTAAGTGATTTAGTTACAAGTGTTAACCTTGCCTTTGCTGTCAGGGGTCCTGGCTTTTACTTGTTTTAAGACTCTCTCAGACTCAGCAAGTTGCCAGAACTGAGAGTGAGCTCAAGGTTCCTTATTAGTATAGGCGTCCAAGAAAATCACAAAGTAGCCTTGTACATGAGACTTTTATGGAGGATGGTCTGAAAAACCTCCAGAACTTATTTTAATATGAGAGGTTATTGTTTCCAAAAGATATTTGATATCAGGGGGAAATCAAGTTAAAATAAATCCACTTTAAACCAGGACCCAAACTTCACAAGTGTGTGTGTGCACATGTGCGTTTAACACCCAAAATATAAATCTAAAACTACAAAAGTGAACTCATTTAATCTTTAAGAATTTTATAATAATTACAAATGTATATTAATTCTCAGAGCAAAGAACAATTGAGGTTTGTTTAAGTTTGCTAGTGTAATTAATTCTTCCAGCAAAGCAAAACTGACTTGGGCAGCAGTTGGAAAGAGATTTTTGGACAAGTATTCAAGGCTTCCCTAACTTTTGTGACGGCACCTCAATACTTTGATAGCCTTATATCATAAAGGGCCTAATGTGTCCAAAGCATCATAGATTTTTCTCTTCTATTGTTAATGGGTTAGCATGGCAGGACTATCATAACCTCTGTTTCGATCCCACATGAAGACATCTCACAGCATTGTCTACATCAATACTTTGAATTCCTGCCACTGTCCAAGATATGCAATTTCCTAATGCTCAGAGGATCTAGTTGGCAGAGGAAGTTCCTGCTAGATGGCAGGAAGAGGCTGTGGCACAGAAAGGGAAGGGCTGCTTGAGGGGGCTTATAGGTAGTGAGCTGGTCAGTGAACCCTTCCCTGTGCAGCTCTGTGCCCCGGGAGGACCTTCATTCTCCAGAAAGGAGGGAAGGTCGAATATTTAGTGATCCTTAATATTGGATCTTAAATAAGAACACTCTACCTGTTCTTACACTCTTTCAGTTCAGTGGAATGGGAGATAATACAAAACCTGGCTCAACCCAAGCTCTGCAGAAAACAGAAAGCATTCTTGTCCTTTATCCCACAACAGAGTGACTGTTAGGTTTTGTTTGTGTTTTCTTTGGAATTGGAGGTTTACCAAAGTCGCCCAAGCCAGGATGGGAATACACATGTCTCCTGTGGTGGACAGCAGCAGATCTTGGACCAACAACAGAAAGGTGTTGTGCCACTCTTTGCCTCACTCTCCTGCCCAGCTCTCTCTTGTCTACTCACTCAAGGCAAAGCTGTGGGGCTGCTTCCTCTGTCCAATGTTGACCAAGCCCCAACTCTGACAGGAAACTGAAATGCCTACCAGGAACAAGCAAAAAGGAGTACGCACATTCAGAGGCACAGGGACAGAGAAGTCTCCACTCAGTGTCTGTATGGATGACCAGAGGTCTACCACAGGCATGACAGGCACAAAAGCACAGTGGTCAGCAGCATAAGCCTCTAGTCAGACAGAGCCGGGCTGGATTCCAACTGAGCCTCCTGTTACCTTGGTATCCTGACAGACCTGTGCCTTGCTGAGTATCAGACACTCTGTCTGTTAGACAGAAGATAACAATATCTCATATCATGTTCACAGTGTAGCATATTATAGCCTTATTTTTTATTTCCTTCCTCAGCATTTCTTATTCTTCTTGGATTTTTATACTTTTTTGTTTTTGTTTCCAAAATGTACTTAACATTAAAGGAAACTCAGCCTCCTAAACCAATGTATGGCATTTTTTATTTTATTGGGTTCCTAGAAAGCAGAGGCATAAAATAGGTGCCCAATGGCTTGTGACACAGTGAGTGAATGAACTGAGCTGTCTTCAGTCATAATCATTCCCCTAATTTTCTTCAATACCCCAAAGTGCTGTCGAATTCATATCATTTGCCCAGGTAAGACTAGGTTTCCTATTTTCATCATTTACTTTTCTTTTTTTTTTTCTTCAGGTCAGCTTCACTGGTTGACAATACTCTAAGCATATTGTCACATTTTCTTCTATTTATTTATTTATTTATTTATTTTTCATTAGTTTCAGGTGCACAAAACAATGTGATAGTTAGACATTTACACCCCGCACGAAGTGATAACCTCCCTCCTCCAATCTACTACTTCTTTGACATTATATGTAGCTTTTACAATTCCATTGACTATATTCCCTATGCTGTACGCTACATCCCATGACTATATATATATATATATATATATATATATAAAATTATAGTTGACATTCATTATTATTCAGCTTCAGTTGTACAGAGCAGTGGTCAGGTATCTACACTGTCCATGATGTGGTCTCCCTAATAAGACAAGTACCCATCTGACACCCTACAAAACCTTTACAACATTACTAATTATATTCCCCAAACTGTCTTTCATATCCCCATGGCAATATTGTGGCCACCAATTTGTGCTTTCTAATCCCCTCATCCCTACCCCACTTCCATCTAGAAACCCTCAGTTTTTTTCTCTGTATCTCTGAGACTGTTTTGGAGTGGCTTGCTCATTTATTCTATCCTTTAGATTCCACAATAGCCAAGTCATGGAAATAACTGAAATGCCCTTTGGTAGACGACTGGATTAAGAAACTCTGGTACATTTATATAATGGAGTATTACTCAGCCATAAAGAAGAAGGAAATCTTACCATTTGCTATGGTATGGATGGACCTAGAGAACATTATACTAAATGAAATAAGTCAGACAGAGAAAGACAAATACCATATGATCTCTCTTATATGTGGAATCTAAAAAATAGAATAAATGAACAAACTAATCAGAAACAGTCTCAGAGATATAGAGAGAAAACTGAGGGTTGTTAGATGGGAGGGGGATGGGGATGAGGAAGAAGAGGAGGGGATTAAAAAGCATGATCATCATTCGCTTTTAATGTATATGTAAATGTTATCATTCCTGAGGTGTATTCCCACGCGTGTCTGCACACCCAGGCTTTAGGAATCTTTGATGGACTTTTCTTGGGTCTACCATGAGAAGATGCCAAAAACACCTCCCTCATGCAGTAGATCCCATGGCTAGCCCTGCATGTGGCTCTGCAGGGGGCCAGCCTGTCAGAAACAGCTGCTATTAATGTCCAGGTGACAGCATCTTAGGCTCACCCCCTTTAATGGCCCACACCTGTCAACCTATCAACCTGTCAGGAGCGAGTTTATATTGTTCTGACACAATTTGTTCTGCACGAGGACTTCACAAAGGTCCTGCTCTCTCCAGGCTGCCTGAAAACGGTATTCTCCCAGCTTGTACAGATCTTGAATCTCCAGGGGCCTCCTTTACTTTGCTTTACTTAGTATTCCACTAGTTGCGACTTGTAAGGTTGAAGAATTCACACAACTGATTGTAATTGACCTCACATTCACTTAGCTAATTGGTTGATGTCTTAAGCACCAAATCCACAGGGCCTGTTGAGTGGAGCACATTCGGCCTCTTCAAACTTTATTTTCTGTAAATTGTATAATCTCGGCCCCATTAACACCTCCACCCACCCTTTTCTGGCACCAGTCCTTAATGGCCAACCCTCACCTACCACCACAGTCCGCAGACCTACAAAAAAGTCCAGGGCAGTGACTCTGTGGTGCCTCACTACATAGGCTCAGCCCTCTGTGCTGGGCTCAGTAAGGTTGGTCTAGGTCAGCTCCTCTGGGATTTGCTTCCTCCCTGGCTTTTCCACCACTCAGATGGTCCAAGCTTACAAAATGTTGAGTATGGTTTGCTGCCTTGATATCTAACCCTTGCTCTTCTGTGTCCATGTGGAACCTGGCCTACCAGCTTCCCAGTATCACCTCGCCCCCTGTACAAAGGATTCGACAAGTCCATTCCCCAGGGGTTGGCCTTAGTTAAAGCTCCATGTAAGGAAACACAAGCAACAGTTGTTACCTGCTGGTCCCCACTATGGCTGACAATGATGATCTGCATTTCTCATCTCATGTATGCCATGGCAACACCATGGACGGGCAACTGGTGCCTCCTCCTCACTCACAGGGAAACTGAGGCAGAGAGAGGTTGAATAATTTCCCACAGGGTAAGGGGTAAGCCAGGATTCAAATCCGGGTAGGTTGAGTGCAGAGTCCCTAGGTACAGCTCCATTTATACTCCAATACATTTCTACCACTCCTCCTCCAGTCCCCAACCTCTCCCCAATCTATTATGACTTGTTTCCCCTCCTCTCAGCCTCTATTTCCCAAATGCCAGAAGCAAATCCCATGCTTGAGGGCTCACAGGCAAAGCATAACCGCTATTTTAGGTGAAATAACTCTCTGTAAATAAAAATCAAGAAGCCACAAAGGTAAGCTTTAGTATTCAGGGAACTGGGATCTGTGTGCTCTTCATTCAGGCCTGGAAACAAATTGATTCCCCAAAAGGAACGAAACACAACAAAACAGTTCTCTTTGCCTTCTATCCTACCACCTGGAGCAGAATGGAAAGAATCCACTTGTCTAAAAGCCTAGGGTTCCAAATTCTCCCCATGGCCCATGCCTGACAGCTTGTGCTCTTGGGCTCCTGGCTGCCCTCCATCCCTTCCTGCCACCCCTCTGTTTTTATTACGGGGACATGTGTAGTGAACTCAATTCTGGGTGCTGTGTCCAGATCCCACCAACTAGAAGAAACAGGCTTGGACACACTGTGGGGAGAGCTTCTTGGTGCAAGCACAAACATCCCATGAGGCTTTTTCACGCAGTCGAATGATTGTGGCCAGAAAGTCTCAAGCTCAACTTGGTGCACAAGGCAGTTGATGTCCCAGGGTGCTGTCCTCTGGCTCACTGCCCTCCAGATTTCCCAGAAGCAGCTCCCTGCAGAGTGACGTTCATAATGGCAGATTTACTGTTCAGGGTGTATGGTTATGTGAGTGTCTCTGTGTGTGTTCATGTGAGTGTGAATGTATGTGTGAGTAGATTTACCTGTTTGTCGGTATCTATGTGAGTATGTGTGCCTATGCGTGTCTATGTGTGTGAAGGAATGGGGATGGTAAGGTGACCTTCATATGTCTAGAATATTGTCTTCTAAAAGAAGCTACAGAATGTTCAGTTCTAGACCAGGGCACCTGCAGGAATCTCAGCCTCCACAGTTCGCTTAGACTTGCCAAGACCATGAATAGGACTAAATCACTACAGGAGAAATGAAAACTAACATGGAAAAAACTTCTTACACAGGAAAATCCTGACCCCAGGATCAATGTCCCATTCTAGAATGGCAGAACAATGCCTGACGCTTTTATCCCAGAGCCCAGTAATGCCCTGGTACAGGCCTAGTGTTAAGGGCAGCACAGGTCCAGGAGTAGGTTTCTAGATGAGAATCCTGATGGAGAGTCTTCCACCATACTTAACTCATTCTGTGAAACACTCATGCCTTGGTCCCAATTAGCTCATTGCTAAAAATACTCTGAGCCTGTCTGAGAAATAGAGTTCTCAGCAAAGGCCAAAAAAATTGGGATTCATCTTTCCTAAGCAGGAATCAAAGTAATGCATAGGGGAGGGCTCCTTGTACCCATACCTACATGTCCCAGGACAGAGGACCTGGCCCTCTTCTGCTTGTCACTGGAGTCTCTGGTCTGGAGCCTATAGAAGGACTTGAAGAGGATGATTCATCATCACCCCACTCTAGTCTACCTTATTTTCAACATACCCCCAGGCAGTGCAAGCTACAGTCGGGTCACAAATGGACATCAAAAGCTGATGAGAAGGGGAAGTTACTTCACAAGGGACTGTTTTAAGCACTTTGTATATATAAAGAATGAGAAATGTCTGTCTGGGTCTCCAGGATTGGTTCAGTGTGGATGCAGCAGCTCACATGGTGCCTTATCTTCTATAGGGGCTCAAAGATCCTGGCTGAGTCACTTCCCACATTTACTCTCTGCAAAGCAATGAATGACCTGTTGAATTCCCACACAACTTTTGCTCAAGGGCTATATTATTCAATTAAGTATAAATACATACTATTATGCAGAGATATTTCCAGTCCATTTTTTTCTGGCCACATGTATCAGCTACTACTTGTAACTTGTAACAAATTACCCCCAAATTTAGTGGATTAAAACAGGATCATCAAGTGGGGCTGAGCTGGGTTGCTCAGGTTTTGGCAGGTCTCTCTTGGGGGTCACTCTTGAGGCTCCAGTCACTGAGGCTTCTACTGGGGCTGAAAAGTATATGACTTTGTGCCTTCACTCACTGACATGTCTGGTAGTTATTGGTAGCTATTGGCCGAATCACATACTAGCTGGGCTCTTTCACAAGCTGGTGGACAAGGCCCAAAAGAGTAAGTTCAAGTATACAAGGCTTCATGAACCTGGGTTCAGAACCAGCACATTGTCACTCCCACTTCACAGTGTTGGTCAAAGTCAGTCATGCATCCAGTCCAAATTCAAGGGAGCAGAAATGGACTCATCTTCTTGATGGGAGTCATGAGAATATCATAGTGCAAAGGGGGGATTTGAGGAGATGAGAGGAACTTCTGAAACCCATGTTTGCTTACTATCTACCATACCTCATATGGGGCAAAATACTACAGAAGAAAGGAGATGGGACAGGCAGGTTAGCATGCATGCACACATATACACATG
This sequence comes from Aselliscus stoliczkanus, assembly GCA_033961575.1. Lineage (NCBI taxonomy): Eukaryota > Metazoa > Chordata > Mammalia > Chiroptera > Hipposideridae > Aselliscus > Aselliscus stoliczkanus. The sequence goes on from CM066738.1 coordinate 47,485,534, forward strand.
TATACATGTGCAATGTGTGTGTGTATATATATATATATATATATATATATATATATATATATATATATATATATATATATATTAGATATTTTATTTATCCCCACTACATGCCAAGAAGTGTGCTAGACCCTTTGCAAAACATTACCTCACATTATTTGAGATGGAGAAACTGGAGCACAGACACAAAATAATTCAGATGGGCATGGGCTGCTGCCTTCTGAGCCTAGGCTGTAACCACATGTCCTTGCAACACTCACCCTAATAAACCCAGAGGCACAGCAGTTGTCAAAGTTAGCATTTTTTTTTTTATCTCTAAGTGTTTAAATAAACAGGACACTAAGAACATGTTCTTTTTATATACATTATGTAAGACAAACTTCGAGCATATTAGATTTCTTGACCCCAAATTCAGGTTATATAAGTTTATGTAAGGTGAGTAAAACCATGTGTAAAAGTGGACAGCAAGCTTGTACTGTTGGCATCTCCAGTAAAACAGCTGATTCTCTCTCTTGGTTCAAACCCAGGACAATGGATGTAATCCTCCTCTTCCATGCCTCCAAACACCCCTACATCTCCTCCCCCATCCTCTCCCACCACCTTAGCCCATTACTACCTGGCTGCTCAAAGTGTGGCCTAGGGATCAAGAGCATTATCATCACCTGGCATTTGTTAGAAATGCAGAATCTCAAGCTCCCACCTAGACCTGCTAAACTAGAATCTGCATGTCTGCAAATATTTATGTTTTTTGTGTGCATTAGTTTGGTAAGCAAGTCTTTAACAGATGTTTCATTAAGCAAAACTGATTCAGCTGCTCCTTTAATATTATTGATCCAACATAATTTATATTCTTTACATTATTTGTGTGTAAACCGATTTTTCAACATCCCCAGGTGCAACCAAGCTTGAAACTACTGAAAGTGGGCTACTCAAAGTGAGGTAACAACATCAGCTAGATGCAGGATCTCCCGCCCTGGTCTGCTGCATCAGAACCTGCATTTTTACAAGCCCCCAGGAGATGTGTGTGCTCACTCAAGCTGAACACCTCTGCTCAACCTTAGTCCAGGTCTTCCCCCTGGCCCTAGGCCAAGATTTACCGCCTCTCTTGTACCCAACCACTTGTCATCCCTCCCACACACATCATACACAATTTTAGAATCACCAGCAAACCACTGACTGTTCTTTTGTGTTCACAAATGTAGTCTGGTCTTCCCATCCCACATCTATCCGATTATGTGCCTTGGCACTCCTCTCATTGAGAGGTAGATAACAGTCACTGGCTGCGTGGAGAACCTACCACCTTTACCCCAACAAAAGATATCACCTTTGCCCACCTTTACCTGGAGGCTGGAAAAGTTAAATCCTCATCCTCACATGAGGCTTTCTTATAATCAAGAGTGGCTACAGATACAGCTCTGGCCAAAGAAAGCTGTGGGGGATAAATGTCTTCTGGGGGGCTGTGTTCATCTCTCCCATTTTCATCCTTGATCTCAGATGTGATGTCTGGGACTGTAGCAGACATCTGGAAACTAGAAGGATGGCAGAGATGCAGCCCTGACTCCACCGAGCTACTAAGTCAGCACCTCTCACCTCCAGGCTTGTATCACCTTGAAAAAATACACTCCACAGTTCAGCTCTTGTGTCCCTCGTTTTCTGTCATTTGTTGCTGTTTCAATTCTAACCTATGCATTCACACAGCTGCTTAAACAGGTCTTTCTATGTTGCACATAAATAAAGGGGAAACAAGTTTAAAAAGCTAGGTATTCTTTTTGATACAACTATAAATTGAATTATTCTCTTGATTTCTCTTTGATAATTTAGTGTGTAGAAAATGAACATATTTTTGTATATTAATTTTTGTATCCCGTGACCTACTGAATTTGCTTATTATTTCCAACAGGTTTTTTGGTTGAGTCTTTAGGTTTTTCTACATATAATATCATGTCATTTGCAAGTAGTGACATTTTAAATTTTTCCTTTCTGATTTGGATGTCTTTTATTTATTTTTTCTTGCCTAGTACATCTGGTTAAGACTTTCAATACTATGTTGAATAAAAGTGGTACAAGTGGGCATCCTTGTTTTACTCCTAATCTTAAAGAAAACATTTAAGCTTTTGACCACTGAGTATGAAGTTAGCTATGGGCTCCTCATATGTCATATATGATTTTTATTACATTGAGGCACATTATGTCTACATCCACTTTGTTGAGAGTTTTTCTTTTTACCATAAATGGATTTTGAATTTTGTCAACTGCTCTTTCTCCATCTATTGAGATGATCATAAGATATTTATCCTTTATTTTGTTAATGTATTGTATCACACTGATTGACAAACTGATGTTGAACCATCCTTGCATCCCTGGAGTAAATCCCACTTGATCATAGTGTATGATCCTTTTAATGTATTGTTGAAGTCAGTGTGCTAATATTTTGTTGAGGATTTCTACATCTACGTTCATCAAGGATATTAGCTTGTAATTTTCCTGTCTTGAGGCATCCTTGTCTGGTTTTGGTATCAGGGTAATCCTGGCCTTCCAAAATGAGTTTGGATGTATTCACTCCTATTTTATTTTTTGGAAGAGTTTGGGGAGGATTGGTATTTATTCTTTCTTTCTTTCTTTCTTTCTTTCTTTCTTTCTTTCTTTCTTTCTTTCTTTCTTTCTTTCTTTCTTTCTCTTTCTTTCTTTCTTTCTTTCTTTCTTTCTTTCTTTCTTTCTTTCTTTCTTTCTTTCTTTCTTTTTTAGGGCAGTGTCACTAGCCTTCATATGTGGGACCGAACCGGGGCCGCTGGCTTCCCAGGCCCAGCACTTAACCACCGCACCACTCGGCCGGCCCTTGGTATTTATTCTTTAAATGTTTGGTAGAACTGACCACTGAAGTCATCTGATCCTGCACTCCTGTTTTTTGGGAGGTTCCAGTAATTTTTAATTTTGAAATCTGAAACTCTGTACCTATTAAACACATTCCCCTTTCTCCCCTCCCCCCAACCCCAGGTAACCACAATTTTCTTTTGCCTCTGTGAATTTATGTACTCTAGGAATCCCATATAAGTGGAATCATATAGTATTAGTCTTTTTGTGACTCGCTTATTTCACTTAGCATAATGTCTTCAAAGGTCAGCCATGTTGTAGCATGTGTCAGAATTTCCTTCCTTTTTAAGTCTAAATAATATTCTGTTGTATGTTTATACCACATTTTGTTTATCCATTCATTCATCATGGACACCTAGGCAGCTTTCACCTCTTGCTTATTGTGAATAATGCTGCTATTAACATGGGTGTGGATATCTCTTACAGATTCTACTTTCAATTCCTTTGGATATATACTCAGGAATGGGATTGTTGAATTGTATAGTAATTCTATGTTTAGGTTTTTGAAGAATCTCCAAATTGTTTCCTATAACATTTACAATCCCACCAACAGTACATAAGAGCTCCCATTTTTCCACATGCTTGGCAACACTTGTTATTTTCTTTTTTGATAGTAGTTATTCTAATAGGTGTGAGGTCAATTAATGTAGTTTTAATGCTCAGTTTTATTATCTGGTAGGACAAATTGTCCTTCATTCCCCTTCACTTAAAAAATTAGCATCATAGCCTGATTATTCTTTCATGAACTTCTGAATAATTCTGTCAAGTTCAAAAGGCAATATAATGTCAGGATTCTGATGGAAATAGCACTTAACTTACAAATTAACTTAAAGAAAATAATGTTATCTTGTTACTATTGAGTGTTCCGATCCAGAAGCATGGTATTTCTCTCCATTTATTCAAGTGTTCTCTTATTCCATGAGTAATTTTATAGTTTACTTTGTACAGATCCTACACATTTTTTGCCAAAATTATTTCTAGATATCACATACTTTGGTTGTTTTGCTAATGCCACACCAGGACAGGGGGTGGTTCCAGGTATCAAGGACACCCAGAGGTGGGGACACTGAATTTTGAGGGAAAAGGTGATGGTCAAGCTAAGCTATTTGGGAAATTAGCAAGAGGTAGCCAATTGAAGATGGGGAGAGGTGTGAGAGCATGTAGCATGTGTGGGTGCACATGTGTTTGTGGACAGGACCGATCCAGTATTCAGGGGAACTATAGAGGCAAGGATGAGGCTGAAGAGTTGACAGTACTATTACAGACAGCCTGGTATCCTCCACAAGTAGCATGTCCTATGTCATGGGAGGTGAGAAGCCAGTGGAGGACTTAGGGAGAAGGGTCACTGAGGCAAATCTGCATTTTAGAAAGTTCACTCTTCTGACAGTCTTGGAGGCCAAAGGTGAGAAGCACAAGGAAGCAGGTAAAGAGACCTTGCAGGAAGATAGTAGGAGAACCTAACAAGAGATGATTGTCTAGATGGAGCTAATGGTAGTAAAGACGCAAGGGAAAGGTGGAAAATATTTAGAAGAAAATAAATCTGGTTATAAAGAAAAGGTAAGAGCTTAGGAGGTGAGCAATTTTCTAGTGTGGATATCTTGGTTACAGTGTGACATCACCAAAGAAAGGGCCATGGGCAAGAGATGAGAAAGCCTGGGGAAGCAGGCAGAAGATAAGTTCTCTGAGGCTGATGCCCCAGGGAACACCCAATAGAGATGCCAGGGGCCATGTGGATAAACAAGTCTGAACTTTGGGAGAGTTTAGGTATAAGAAAAGAAATCTGAGAGTCAGCTGCATATAAATCACAACCAAAAGTGAGTCTATAGGGTAATTCAGTTAGCGTATGAGGAGTGTGACAACAGTGGGCTCCTTCCAGGGTTCCCTGCATTCTGACAGAGTAAGCAGAATCCAAAGAGGGTCAGGATGGGAAAGAAGGGTTCAAAGGAGAGGAAAATGCATGGTTAGGACTGTGCTCTCAAGACATTTTCCAGGGCTAAGCCTGACTGGTAGAGACAGAGTCTCTTTGATTTGTTTCCCCCAAGAAACAACTGAGTACATCTTTATTTTATTCTCTAAGAAATACACCAACTTAGTCTTAAGGAGACATGTAAACAGCAGGCAGAGTTCAACTCATCAAAATATACTTTTGAAATATATGAAGTTCTGAATACAAATTCCAGGAAGACCAGCATTTCTGGTCAGTGTCTAAGGAGAAAGGACATTTCCATCTTCTAGTAAAAGCCTTATGAGGTCTTGCTGGTTGCCCTGCTATCCTATTTAGTTTACTTTGATGTTCTCTATAACTGCCTGGGGCCTGGGGCATTTAGAGGAAATGAGTTTTCCGCTCTGACTACTGTTTGTTCTGCAGATTTCTGTTCTGTACTTTTCTAGGCACAGAGCTTCCAGGCCTGGCCTACAATCCAGCTTTCCCTTTACCCACACACAAGGGTCACAGTTGGCTGACTTGCTGTGGGCTCTGTACTACAAGGAAACCACCAAAGAGCACAGATGGAGAAATTACTGAAATACATTTTGTTCTATTTGGGCTTTACTGCAAAATGGAATTGTCTGCATCTGTTTCTCTATCCAACTATTGCACAGGATGTGTAATCATCCTAAGCATTATGCCAGGTGCCAAGTAATAAATGCCAAGAAAATTAAGTGTGGTGGGTGAGAAAACATGAACTTTAGAGACAAATACAAAAACAAACCAACCATGTGCCTAGACCCTTCCTTTGGCAATATAAAGTCACAGAGCAGGTTGAGTAACTCCTCTGGGTCTTGTTCCACCAAGTTTAACATGGGTGCACCTCAAGATGTTATTGAGGAAATCAAATGGAATAACACACATATTTCAATCTTCACCCCTCCCTTTCCTTGTTATTTTCCCCTTTTGGCTTGGGAGAGAGACACCGATAATGTAATAAACTGCAAACAGTAGAAGCTTCTGATGGTTTTCCTGAATAGTCCTCATGACAAGTTACAAACAAACTATGAAAGCTTCAATCTGGCCCTTCAGACCAGGGATCATTCTACTTCTCAAAATTCATTAACTCGCCTCCATTTTAGTTAGATACCAGAAGAGTGGGTCTGCCTTTTCTGTTGTTGTTTTTTTTTAAATTTATTTTTATTTTTTAGAGGGCAATGTCACTGGCCCTCATATGTGGGATCCGAGCTGGGGCCGCTGGCATCCCAAGCCACCTCTTAACCACCGCGCCACTCGGCCGGTCCTGAGTCTGCCTTTTCAATGCAGCCAGGCAGGCTTTGTTGTGAGACACCAGGCTTAAGCAAATACAACAACTCCACCCAAGAAAGGATGTTAAGTGGAATCCCACCATTCATGGAGAGGTGTCCATGTCCAGCTCTGAGGGCCCAATCCCCAGGTCAGGAAGGCCAAGAGACTGCATACACATCATAGGTCTAGACAGGCCAGAACCCTGGAGCCTGGAATATCTGCAGTCATGCAGAATTGAAGCCATTCCTCTACCAGGTCCTCAGCCAGCGCTTGCCTCTCCATGAATCCCTGCATCATTCACCCCTCCTTGACCACAGCCTCCATTTCCACCAATGCACTAATGCCTCCAGAGCCCATGGCTCCCCTCCCCCACATTTCTGGTGCCTAGGACACATGGAGCCCAGAGAGGAAAGAAAGCAGGGTACCACATGCCCCATGGAGATCCATCTTCCTGGCTCTTCCTGCTGATCTGGTCTCCACCATAGCCAGGTCCAGAGTCTGGAGACTCACAGTCATGCCCAAGAATCCCCTCTCGGCTCACTTCATTAGCTCCTATGGCAGGCCCATTTCACATCCTCAATGCTGCTGCTCCCTAGTCCTTGGCATGCATGTGCATGTACATACATGCTAGCAGGCAGATATACATAGACTGTGAACTAATGCATATAGAGGTCCCTGGACTCTCGACCCAAGATGAAGACATCTCTTCAGATCTGAGGGCAATGTTTCCTGAGAGGTCATATGGCCTTCTCCAGTGTGCTGAGGTGGCAGCTCAGGTGCATCAGTCCTGAATTTGGGGTGGCCTGACAGGAGTGGGAGCCACACTCCTATTCTGTAGAGGAAGCAGGGAAGCTCAAGACTATAGGGGCTGGGGCTGCAGGGGAGAACTGTGCCCTGGGAAGTTTCTTGGAAGCTTCTGGAAGTATCTGCACGATTCATCTGCATGGTTCAGCTGGGTACCTGAGGTGATACCAAGGACCCTGACAGAAGAGAGGGGACTACCACAGTACCAGTCAAGAAAAACCCTGTTTGCCCCTTTCCTCCAAGTCCTTCTCCTTCCGTGACCCAGTACTGAGAGAGTAGAACAGAAGGGGAGATGGAAGAGCAGGCCAGGGTCCCTCCTACTTGGCAGAATTTCTCCAGGAGTGGGACAAGTGAGACTAAAATTGGATATAACTTGCAATTCTAAACTGGACTAGGCAATTTACTATCTGAAGGTCACCAGAAACTTCCGCAGATACCAAGGGGCATTGGAATAGCTGGAGCACAAAATATGAGGAGGTAGGGCAATTCTAAATGTGTTACAGCTTGGCTAACTCATCCCTCATCAAGGGGTCACTGGGAAGACTGTTGAGGGCCATGGTCCCCAATATTGAGGGGCATGCAGGCTGGCTTTAGTGGGCTTGGTGAATCATAAACTTGTCTATCTGCTCCTATTGTTTCCTTGCTGCACCTGGAAGGTGCTCACTATTTACTAAGGAATGTGGTGAGGATGGCCGGATCCTTGGGACACAAAAGAAAGATGGCTATCTGGGTTAATGGAAGAAAACGGCTCAAGAAACTAACCAAGGTTTCACTGACCTTTAGACTATTGGTAAACAGTTAATGATCTACTGAGGTAATGCATATTTTTCCTACATGTACCCTTGCACGTACCCCCTACCTAAAAACTGTATATAAAGCCTGTGAGAAATAAACCGGAGAGCTCTTCCTCCATTTTCTGTCTTTACTGTTAACTCGTTTCTGTCTTTATTTCATCGCCTAAGCCGTGTCCACCTTCTTGGGACCCTGGTCAGCGGGGGCTGGCCCCCCGCAAGTGGCGCCCGAACAGGGACTTGAAGGTAAGTCTTCTAATTTTCAACACGGTTAGGCTTCCACTGAGGGTACTGCAGACCCCCTGGTTGGTGACGCCAAGTGTGATAGTGGATAATCTTGGCACTCAATATAAGAAGTGCGGGAGTAGTAATAAGTATTTGCACTCAATATAAGAAGTGCCGGAGTAGTAATAAGTATTTGCACTCAATATAAGAAGTGCCGGAGTAGTAATAAGTATTTGCACTCAATATAAGAAGTGCCGGAGTAGTAATAAGTATTTGCACTCAATATAAGAAGTGCCGGAGTAGTAATAAGTATTTGCACTCAATATAAGAAGTGCCGGAGTAGTAATAAGTATTTGCACTCAATATAAGAAGTGCCGGAGTAGTAATAAGTATTTGCACTCAATATAAGAAGTGCCGGAGTAGTAATAAGTATTTGCACTCAATATAAGAAGTGCCGGAGTAGTAATAAGTATTTTCACTCAATATAAGAAGTGCCGGAGTAGTAATAAGTATTTGCACTCAATATAAGAAGTGCCGGAGTAGTAATAAGTATTTGCACTCAATATAAGAAGTGCCGGAGTAGTAATAAGTATTTGCACTCAATATAAGAAGTGCTGGAGTAGTCACAGAATTTTAAGAGCACAAATAAGGTGCTGTTTTAGCTTAGAATATACACAATAGGTCCTTAGAACACATATATCTTACTAACCATTTCGTGTGCAAGAGTGTGATTGTGTGAGTGAATGCATATAGTTCCACGGCTTTTGCTACGGAACTTGAATGGGCTCTAATCTGCGGTTCCGTTCTCTGTCGTAAGGTTAAACGGCGACTGGGCTGTGAGTGGCCGACTCCGGAACTCTCCGGGGTCGCCCCCAGTCCACCAGTGCGGGGGCTTATACCGCAGAGCTTTTGCCAAGACAGACTAAGTCCCGCGAGGGGCGCGGCCAGACGAGCATCAGAGTGGATATCGAGTGATTGTTTCTTTCTATCCTTTATACTTACTAACATTAAATATGGGTCAAACCGGATCTAAGAAACTTAAACTCTTTATTAACTTAATTAGCTGCTCTCTTGCAGCCAGAGATTTAAAGGTTGGAACTTTTCAGATAGCTAAATTTCTACTTTTTGTTGCCTTCTGGAACTTAATTAAAGATACACTCGTTCCAGAGACTATTTCTGTGCCAACGACACTATCTGAAAAACATACGCCGTTACTATCCCCCTCTCGCTCTAAAACTAATTTGGCCAGTTCAGTTAAAAACTATACTGAGTCTAATGATGATTTACTTGATAAGGGAGAAAACCTCCCTCCCCCAGATGCTGCCAAATTGGAAACGGAGGCAGCCAAGTACAATGAACAAGATCTATGGGACTTTCCCATTACTAAAAAGGAGGATAAGGGGCCAGGTCCCCCAAAATATTCAGCTAAAAATGAAGAATACGTAAAACCCCAACCTCCTTTAAAACATCCTGTAATACCTATGCCTCCACGTAATTCTAAATCCACATCTCGATTTCATAGAGCCATTGAGGAGGCAGAGGCAAACGGGAAATTTGATTTTACTCTTAGTTGTCCAGTGATCTTTGATATGGATCGGGAAGGAGATGAATGGCCTTCCTGGGAGTCCCTGCCCTATAAAATCTTAAAAGAGCTGAAATTTACATGTACAGAGTATGAACCTGTAGCATCTTATACTCTTTCTTTAATTGATACATTGGCAGAGAAATGGATGACTCCCCATGATTGGACTCAAGTTAGTAAAGCCTGCTTAACAGGTGGAGATTATCTCCTTTGGAGGACTGAATATGATAATAAGACAGAAAAATTTGTCAGTAAACATGATTCAATTACTACAGATATGCTTATGGGAAGAGGTAAATATTCTCATACACAAGACCTCATGTATTTATCTAAAAAGGTCCTAGAAAAGGTTACTGGTTGTGCTGTAAATGCCTGGAGAACTCCCTGCTTCATCAGGAAAGCCAACTACATTAACTACAGTAATACAAAAAAAATAAGGAGCTTTTCAAAACTTTTTGTCTCAGCTCATTCAAGCAGTTCGTAGAGTAATTACCAATGATGAAGCCGCAGATATTTTAATCAAACAGTTGGCATTTGAAAACACAAGTTCTACATGTCAAAATCTACTGCAGCATATCAGTAAATCTGACACTATTAATGATTATGTAGCTGATGTCTCTCCAGCTTTTATTCAAGGAGTAACAATAACTCCCACCCTTAAAGGGGATGTTAAGACAGTAACTCAGTCAACACAGGCTACTCCCAATAATAAAAATAATAATGATGGCTACAATTGCTATAATTGTGGGAACCGGGACACTTTAACAGACACTGTCTTAAGACTAGACGAGCTCCCCAATCACAAAATATGCAGCCACAAAGTGTTCCTAATGTCTCACAACAAACTTTACCCTTGATGCCACAGACTATTTGTCCATGATACAACAAGGGATTTCACTGGCTGATAGACTGCCATTCTAAATATCGTAAAAATGGACAATTATTGCCACCAACAATCTTAACTCTAAAGTCTTTTTTCATCCAACCTGGGAAATGCCCCAGGGCCCCAGCCTTGGGCCCAGACAACAATAAAAACATTGATTTGCAACCCATTTAGCAGCAACAACTTATTTAACAATTTAAATCTGTCCCTGAGCTCTTCACAGCAACCCCCTGGAGTGCAGGGTTGGGCCTCAGCTCCACTGCCCTTGCAATGTTAACCCCTGACTCTCCGGTCGTATTTTAAAAATAGATACATCAAAACACTCATCTATGTATAAACATTGAAACTCTGACCTGTGTCAGCCTAGGGCTTTAGTAAAATGGAAGGACCTATTAATTGGAACCTAAAAGGGACCGGACATACTGTTAACCCAGGGAAAGAGGGTATGCTTAAGTATTTCCTTAGGACACAGACAACTCCAGTTTGGATTCCAGATCGTTTGATCTGCCCGCGTAGCAGCTGCCGCCTCCTGGTGCTCACACTGCCACCGCAACCACCATAGCAGCCCCCTGCCATGCCCAGGCCTCAGCAGCCCACACAGTCCACTGGCCACTGACGCCCCTCCCTTCTCCACTGCTCCGGAGTAGGCCTTCTGCTGGACCACCCAGTTCTCATCCACCATCCGTCTGTCTGGGAGAGCCCAGAAATCCCGGTCTATGAACACCAAAGCTGTCCCCTGGAAAATGTGCCATGGCAACATACCAGCGAGATACAATATTCCTGGAGTAAATCGGTATATTCTGGACTGGTCTCAAAGTAACCAAACAAGTTGGACAAGGGGACTAGCTGCTGGAATATGGAAGTCTGACACTCAGTACCAACAAAATTCTCTTTGGAAACTTGTGGGAGCGATGGGTGAAAATTTTCAGACGGTGACTGTTTGTAGACCAGATACCCCCTGTACCTCCACTAGTCGCTCTGTTAATGTATCTGCCTGTGTTCCTTCTCCTTATGCACTGTTGATTGGAGATATTTCTATTCAAGTTAACAAACATATGTTTAATGTATCCTGTTATAATTGTACTTTAACAAATTGTGTTTCTTGGGTACCGATGGGAACTCGTGTTATGATACTTAATCAACCATCTTTTGTTATGCTTCCTGTTAATGTTTCTGGACCTTGGTATGATGAGAGAAGTCTACAGATTTTTAAAGAAATTGAACATGCTTTAAGTAGACCAAAAAGATTTATAGGGCTTATGATTGCTGGAATTGTGGCTTTAGTTACTGTGATTGCAACTGCTGCTACTGCCGCTGTGGCTCTTTCACAAACTGTTCAAAATGCTCAGTATGTTAACACCCTTTCAAAAAACGTTACTTTAGCCTTAGGAACTCAAGAGGATATAGATAAAAAATTAGAACAAAAGGTAAATGCATTATATGATATGGTTCAATATTTAGGTGATGAAATTCAAAGTTTAAAAGTATGGTCTCGTTTACGATGTCATTCAGAATATCATTGGATTTGTGTAACCCCAAAAATGTACAATAGTAGTCAACATGATTGGAATAGAGTTCGTTTACATCGCCAAGGAATTTGGCATAAAGCTAATCTGTCTTTAGACATGTTTCAGCTTCATGATGAAATTCAAAACATGAGAGAAGCTGAACCTTTAAAATTTGATGCAGCTCAAGCTGCCTCTGAGTTTGTTGATATCATAAAAAATACCCTGCCGTCTTTGCCCAATATTGACCATTCCATTGTGACATTCCTTACATTGGGCATTTGTGTCTGTTTGGTTCTGTGCCTACTCCCCGTCCTCATTAGATGTTTCCTCAAGCAGATATTGGACGTCCAAGCCAACATCCATGAGATCAAACTGAAGGCAAGGCCTCCAGTGTAGCCACTTGCTTATTAGCCTCACTACCCCTAAGCTTCAGCGAGGACAGGCTAGCCAAAGACGGGTAAGGACCTCTTTGAATGTAACTAACCTAAGACAGGGCTTGATCGCCAGAGGATCGAGTGCCGATGACGGGTTGTTATTTCATTGAGGGACACCTAAGACAGGCACTGTGACTCGCAGCCGTCTGGGGTCACAGACGTGCTTTTTAAATAATAAGAAAGGGGGAGATGTTGAGGGCCATGGTCCCCAATATTGAGGGGCATGCAGGCTGGCTTTAGTGGGCTTGGTGAATCATAAACTTGTCTATCTGCTCCTATTGTTTCCTTGCTGCACCTGGAAGGTGCTCACTATTTACTAAGGAATGTGGTGAGGATGGCCGGATCCTTGGGACACAAAAGAAAGATGGCTATCTGGGTTAATGGAAGAAAACGGCTCAAGAAACTAACCAAGGTTTCACTGACCTTTAGACTATTGGTAAACAGTTAATGATCTACTGAGGTAATGCATATTTTTCCTACATGTACCCTTGCACGCACTCTACCTAAAAACTGTATATAAAGCCTGTGAGAAATAAACCGGAGAGCTCTTCCTCCATTTTCTGTCTTTACTGTTAACTCGTTTCTGTCTTTATTTCATCGCCTAAGCCGTGTCCACCTTCTTGGGACCCTGGTCAGCGGGGGCTGGCCCCCCGCAGAAGACCTTTGCTCCCACCATCTGTAAGTTTGGCTGCTCTAGTCCTGGGTGCACAGAGTAGCTGGAAACAGGCAGTGTGAGATTCCAAGCAGGATGGGGTCTTTGCCAGCAGAGGAGGAATATCCCAGTTGGGGGAGGCAAAAATGTGAATAGGAAGGAAGGAGGGAGGCTTGAATGTGGCATTCCAAAGTTTCAACTTCCCAAAATGGAATCCTGGTGTCACAGAGTACTTGAGCTTATGAAAACCTCCCTGCTCTGGCAAAGAAAGAAGATACTTGAGGGCTGGGCCACGATTCAACATCAGTAAAGAGAGGGTACTGCCATACTGGTCCCACCTTGCACTAGAACCACTCATCAAGCTTACCTGTGCTATGTGGCCCTATTTTCCTGTGATGCACAACACTCAGAGCAGTTACTAGAGTCTGGGATGGAAATACACATATGTGAACTAAAAGCCTAAAGTTCATGTTGTTGTTTTTTCCCCTAGAAAGATACTTGGCAAATCAGCTACTCAAGGTCTAGCAGCAGGAAAGGAAACTGCATTTTTCTGCACATTTTGAGTCAACAAATACATTTTCCCTCTGGTTCTAGGATAGAATGTGATGTCCCAAAATATATTCAGCATTCCTATTTACAACTAATACACTTACACCACGAACATTCAGATTAACAATCATGCCATTGAATATTATGCAAGAAGACTCCAACAAGTGGGGTCAAAGGGGATGTCAGGACTGAGACAGTCGAATAAGTGACCTTTCTTGTTCTGAGTCACTGGAGTGGGACATTGTGTTGCAGATTGCATGTCCCTTACTGAGTCCAGAGGCAGGTAGGAAAGGATTCCAACAATAGCCTTGATGATCTAATTGTAAACAAAGAGAACAACAAAATAGTTGCCCCATGTGTAAAGGTGGAACACTTACATCAATAGCTTTAAAAAAAAGTCAGGATAAGAATGAAAGGCAGAAAGTGAATTTAGAATTAACAAAACAGATTATTCCTTTTACTTAAAATTGGCTTTGAACAGAAATCCATCTTTGCAAAGGAATTTAGAGCACTGTAATGTATCAGAGTACTGATATGAATTGTGCTGTGTCTCTGGGTTTAGTATACGAAAGAAAAACTGTTAAATAGTATGCATATTAATTAATCAGCTCATAGTTCTTTGTTGCTAAACTGCTTATAAAGGGCACTATGGGAGAGGAAAGGAATTGGGAGAGAAAACTGAATATAGGATTGTTTACGGGCAAGAGACACTTGAAAACACTTCTAGGCTGGTTGGGAGTGGTGTGATAGTCCAGTGCAGGGTCCTCTCCGTAGTCTGCTTACACACAGGGTGGAGGGGCTCTATGAGATATGTGGAGCAGGTGAGTGGCTCTTAAGTATATGAATGGCTGAGCTACTAACACAGGCCAGACACTGTGCTTATAAGGCATCTCAGACCCAGTGCACATTGTTTACCTGTCACATCTCAACTTTCCTCACTGTCGTACATGACAAAGCATCATTATCTCAACTGGTAAGGATAAGGTCCCTTCTAAAGGAAACATATGTGATAAGAGGCCAAGTCTGAGACTTCAAATATTAAGGTTGGCTACAGAAATACATATACTTTATGTGAAGGCAATTTTACTCACTGCAAATAGCAGAATTGGTAGTGATCTTTGGTAGGATGAGCTGGGCATCCTCGGGGTCCCCCTCTCATGCTAAATAGAGCCTGAGCCCACTCCTAAGCAGTACTACTGGATTTCCCAACCCTGTCCCAGGGCTTAAAATCCCATTAGAATTCTCAAAAACAAACGCTCTTATTTCAAACACCTGCACCAGCTGAGAGCCTGTGCCACTAAGATCATAATAATAAGTTAAAAACTGCATATTGTATACATGGCAGACATGTAAGTTTATGTGACATTTTTGTTTCTTTGCTTCCCCAAGTGGGGATGAAACCCCAATATATTTGAGGTAAGATGTTTTTCACTTTCAGGAGTATCTTTAAAGTTGAGGCAAATGGAATAAAACTTTTGTGGTTCTAGTTTCCTGAAATGTTTTTTGCTTTTTGGTTTTAATTTGGACACTGACGACTCCCAACAGAGACAAAGATTAGGGAAGGAATAGGTGGAAGCACATTTGAAAGAGGTTATCCAATGAAGCCAAATGTTTGAGAAGTAATAATTTTAAAATATATGCATTTAAGCTAAGTGGGCTCTTAATGAAAGACTTGATTCCATTATCAGTAAATACCTACTTTCTCCCTGGGAGTCCCATTCCCTAAATGCCAAAAGAGCTTATCAGGACCTAAGTTTAGAAATGACTGTGATCGATACAAGGATCAATTGGTGAACTAAAAACTCACAATCTTTCACACTGAACATTGATTTGAACCCCAAGAGCATAACCCCCACCTCTCTGGGATAATTGACCTCCTAGATAAATTCTTTTTATGTAAGTAAATATGCAAAGTTGTCTCCTGGGTTGACCTAAAATATACTTTTGGAAGCAGCTTTTATTTTTATTATTTTCCACAGGTGTATAGTTTTTCTTGGTTGTGTTGTTCTTGATTCTAACAATTATCTTGAGTCGCAATGCTTACTTGTTTCTGTTCTTTAGTATTTTATTTTATACAATTGAACAGGTTAGCATAAAATGGTTTAAGATTATTTGGACTTTTGATCCAAACGCAGTTTGTAATTTAAATCATCATGTATTATAAATGGTGCTTTGTTGTTTATTGGTTATCTTTTAAAATGTTTTATCCTAGAGAGCATCAAATAACTTTTATAATGTGATATGAGTTTAAGTTTAGTTGTGTTAAAGACACATTTCATAACCTATTGCTCATAAGCCTTTCCTATATATTCTCTCTAAACCCCAGCTGACATGAATGTCTATACAACTCAGGCACATTCCTAGGTGAGAATGCATACCCACATGGACATATACACATTGTCCTTATTCTGACTTGCCAACAAGGAGTTTGTAGGATGCAGGTGAAATGAAGGGCCTGGACTCATTTTCTGCTCTCAGAGAGCCATGGGAATGCAAAGAAAACATTCTGTTAAGACTCTAAAGTGTGCTCAATACAGTCTTCCCTATTTAAAAAAGTTGTGACAACCATAGACATTTTGTTTTCAAAATCCTGGAAAGAACATGGGTGAAAAGAATAAAGAATCTCAGTAAAGTTAAGTGGTCTAAGATCATTCAACACTCAAGCAACAGAGCCCAGAGTTTGAAACCTGTCTTCCACAGGCACTCCAGAAAATATAATGGGGAGGCAGAGCAGCCACTGACATGGGAAAATCGCAAATGTGTGTCTCATTGACTCCTCTCTTCCCCACTCCCAGTTGAAATGTAATATACTGCCTGCTTGAAGTAAATAAAGTGACAATGAGGGCACTGAATCGTAGCCCGGTACCTGAAGGATTTACTGCAGCGTTTCTTTAAAACACATGTTTATGAATCCTCAGGAATAATTTGAAATACCTAAATATCTTGCAAAGAGAATGTTGAACAATCATTGTTAAAACCACCTACTACTACTACCTTTATTCCAATTCTGGTGACATGGGCAGGACCGTGGTCAGCCTATCTTTGTTTTGAATATTTAATGTTTGAATATCTTTAATGTTTTGCTTTTTTGACATGTTGGTCCGATGTCTGCAATGTAATGATGCTGGGTCAAAACTATGGCTCCAGTGTCACCTCACATCAGCATGTTTCCACAAAACAACCTTGTGACTTTACATTGAAAGAACAGAATGTTGGGCCAGCTGAGTGGCACGGTGGTTAAGCGCTGGCTTGGGAAGCCAGTGGCCCAGGTTTGGGTCCCACATATGAGAGCCAGCAACACTGCCCTCAAAAAAAAACACCAAAACAAACAAACAAACAAACAAAAAAACCAGAATGTTTTGCTACTCATTTAGCCCCACTGTTTTGTTGCTACTGACAAATGAACACTACAACCTTCAATCCTTGCCACCTTCATGTACTCATTAAAAGAATTTTGCTGGTAACTTTAAGTCTGCTCAAATTATAGGTCACAATTAGTCTGTGTTGGCCATGAGAATCTCCCGTGTGCACGGGGGCCCTGCAAAGGCCAAAGTGAGGGGCTCAGGGTTGTGCTGATGTCATGAAAAGACAAAGTTTTGTTTGGGGGGAGAAAGACATAAAACTGTTCAATTACAGGCTGTTTTTTCATATTACAAAATGTTAGCTAAGGATACCTTTAAATAGTGAAACTTATAAAGGTATTCAGAAGTCTGATTGAATTCTCCAAGAACATCATTTACAATTTTTAGAAACAGCTTTTATATAAAGGGTGGTGCAAAGGTGTACAGGGTGGGAGGGGGCAATGTAGGTGTGAAGTCCTTTTCCCTATGGATTCTTGTCTATCCCCTGCACATCAAATGGTTTAAGTCAAATCTATATTGTTTCAAATGTCTCTTTTTCCCAGGATCTGGGTTTCTTCGTCTCCCTTCAGTTCCCCACTTCATGCCTCAAAGAATGTTAGATTTTCTTTTTCTATCTCAAAATGGAAATGGGGGATGTCTTTGTTTTTATTTTAACATCATATATGTTCATCATATATATATATATCATCATATATATTCACATATTTAAAGCAGTCATTTCTGAGGATGAGTAGGTGAAAATGAAATGAAGCTTCATTAGCTGGAAATACAGGGGGATGCATTTACAGGTGAAATAAGCTTGCAATGGTTTTTTTAATCCTTCATCAAACATGGCCTCCAGAACGCCAAGGAAAGGGCAGTAAACAAGGGAGTAGAACAAAAGGTTAATGAGTGTGGTGGTGGGATGAGGGGTACATTAGAGATTTAGTGTACTATTCCCTCTAGCTTTGTGTACCATTGAAATTTTCCATAATAAAAAACTTGAAACATAGATTTCCCAATTATTTCCTTTACTTAACAAGGCCCCTCTTGATTATGACTATTACATTTTCATGAAGTAGGTGGGGGAAGGGTGAGAGAGGGCATCAAATTAGCCATAAATCAACATTTGCTCTTTGAAAAGGAGCCAGGGGTTGTTAGAGGGAGAGAAGGAAGGAGAGCTCTTCCTCACACATCCACAGGCTCAGCACCTGTCGTGTGATCATCAGAAAGGCATTCCACACAACTGCAAGGCACAAAGCATGCAATAATTCATCAAAAACTTCAGCTCCAGCTACTTCCTGTCCTAGAACAGGCCTCAAACTGCCCCCAGCCCCCCTGGCGGCTCATTTTCACTTTAGCTGCTGGGAGAATTTGGGGAGTAGGGCCCCTCTTGGAGGACCACATTCCTGAACCAACACCACTGTCTAGGCAACCGCACCTCAGAAAGGAAAAGTTGGCTCGCTCCTCCTGGGTTTGTTACAGCAGGCTGCTCACCTACAGACTGCAGGTCTGCTCAACACTCCTCTTCCTTTGGGCTCTGACCAAACACTGGCCAGTAGGAGTGGGGCGGACAGACACGCGCACATGCCCCACTGCCTGAAAACAGAGTCACGCACCTCCTAGCCCCTAAATCAGCCTCCGACAGTGCTGCACTAAACACCAGGACCTGGCCAAGGAAGACAGACATCCAGTGCCGGCCAGTAGCGTGGCAGCACTAGCGTATCTGACGCAGAAGGGTTTCCAGCACCTGAAGTCTGGGTGCTAGAAGTCCAAACCTCTGCGTGAGAGCAGACCCCAAAGGAAATTAAATGCGACCAGAGGACACTTTCCTCTAGTTCTTCAGAAAAGTCAAGCGACCACACTGACAGCCTTCCCAAAGAAGGGCTGCGAGCGCCCATTCTTCCGGTACTTTAGAGATAAAGCCCAGCTATCCAACCTCCTTCCCTAAGGAAAATGACCAACTCTGCCTGTAGTCTAGGTTCCTCTCCTTATTGCTAGGAGAGCACATAGGAAGAGACCGAAATCATACCTAGGGAAATTGAGATTAGTACTTGAACCCCCTAAAACGTACCCACTTGCTTCCCTCTCCGCTCCTGGGCTGGTGGCTCCCAGAGCTGCGGGCTGTCGTGGCTGCCAGGGATCAGACAGTTCACGGATGCCTGTCCTGCCCTGGTCAGCATGAGGGATTCGGGGAGTTCCCGCCTCCGTCCAGGTAGCATGTTGGGAGATCCCAACCCCAGCGCATTCGAACCCTCGCCTTCCTTCCCCCCTCAGCTCAGTGCAACTCGAACCCCGCTTTCCTTCCTGGCCCCAAATGGAGCTTGGTCCCCAGCTCCGCGGCTGCCCACTTACCAGCCGCAGCCAGTCTCCCTCGGGTCCCTCTAGGGGGTTGCCCTAACCCGCAGAGCCCACGCCCACCGCGCGCGGTCACGGCCTGGGCAGCCCCGCTCCGAGGCGCTCCCAGATCTCGGGCTCACTAGCTCCCACTGACTTTGCATAGCAGCTCCTCCGTTTCGCCCGGATACCAGGGGTGGCGAGGAGCCAAGCTGCAGCCTAAGCTGAGAACACTTGGCCCCTTGGCATCTTCCTTGTCTGCTCTGTTCTCCCCTAGCGCCTGGCGACCCCACACCTCTCGGGTCCCGCCTCAGCGATCACCCTCACTCACCGCCAGCGCCGCGCCGCCGCCGGGTCTGCGTGCTCCGAGGCGGAACCAGGACTCCCTCCCTCGCGGGGCCGCCTCCGGTGCCCGCCGCCCGCAGCCCCCGCCCGGCTCCCGCCAGCCTCTCGGCCGCCCGTGGTGCCTGGGCGGTGGGACTTACCGCCCCGGCAAGGTGACCCGGTTAGTGCGTCCAGGCGGCCTCCCGCGTGTCTCTGGAGCTAGCAAGCGTGAGGGGCGCGGGGCGGGGCGGCGCTCGCCTTGGCTCCTCAGCTCCTTGGTCTCGCCTTATTTGCCTTGCCCTTCTCTCCGATCCCTTCGGCGCCGCTCCAGTCCCCGCTCTTATCCCCGCCCTGCGCTCGTCGCCTGCGCCACCGGCTGCCGGGCGTACTGGAGCGCAAGACTAGAGACGACGGCGGCAGCCCAGGAGGCCGGGAGCTCCTGGCCCTGTGGCCCCCAGAAAACGAAGGGGTGAGGGGAAACGCCTGCGGGTTGGGCAAAAGGAGCGCCAGAGCACGCCGCTCGGCTTGCGGAGCCTGGCGACACGTGTGCAGAGACAGCAGCCACGGGCTCCAGGAGAGGATGGCAGGGAAGAAGTGGAGGAGGTGGGGAGGTGTGGGGGGCGGAAGGGGAAGGGGGGACAAAGGAGGGGGAGGGGGAAAGGAGGAGGAGAAGGAGGAGGACTGCTTTGCAAGAAGGTGGCCGCCAACTTTGCCCCAGGCAGACCTGGCCTCCGCGGGTGATCCCATCTGGCAAGTGGCCCGGGGCGGGTGTCTGGGAATCTGAGGACCACAGAGGCTGAGCGCTGAGGGAGGGGGCAGCCACTTGGAACTTGGACAGGGATTTGACGCCTGGCTCCACCAAGGGAAGAGATGGCTCCCCTTGGTCCTAAAGTCCTCTCCAACCTCTGATTCGGTTTTGAGGTTGATAAGGACTTTATAGGTCTGGCATCTGCTCAAGTCCTAACCAGCCAGCCAGCCAGGGGAAACCAGGCGCAGGGCCCAGATTCCAAGACCCCCACCCAACCCGAAACAGGCATGTTGCCCAGGCGTGGCTGGCCTTTTGTAGTTGGAATAGAAAGAAATTAGGGTGGCTGCGATGGGAAATAGGGTGCTGGCACAATCCTGGGGAGAGTAGGTAGAGGGGGGCCAGAGCCCAGGGAGGGCCAACTCCCAAGTCTGCATTTTGTTGGGGGGAAGTCATGTTTTCGGTTTATATTTCATGAACTGTGAAAGATATACCATAAAGGGGGTCAAAAATGATTTAGAAAAACATCTGGGAGCCAGTTTTTACCCCAGGCACAGATTTGCCACTAGCTCCAGCCTTGTCAGCGTAGGCTTGCCCCTCCCTGGTGATCAAGGCTGGTTATGCACTGTGAAACCCACCTATGGGCCCTGAGCCCTCCTCCAGCCTGGTAAACAACCCTTTGCCCTAGAAGGTGCTGCTTGATTCCTCTGCCATGCCTCCTCTTGTGCAGTTTCCATAGGTAGGAGTTGGAGGTGGTGCCAGAACAGGAGGTCCCTCCCTGTTGTTCCTTTATTGAGACTTGGCTCCCCTGGAACCTTGGCAACCCAAAGAGAATACCAAAGTCAGAGTGCAACCATAAGGACACATTTGGGTTGGAGGAGAAGGTTAGCTGAACCAGCACCGCCTATGGTTTGTCTTTAGCCACCTGAATCACATTCATCTCTATCTCCAAAACATGGCAAAGAACAACTGGGAATTCCTCCTCTAGATCCCAGAGCTGCAAGGTTGTGGTCTGGAAAGCTCAGAAAAGAGCACTGTATATTCCTCTATCTAGAAGAACTCAACTGAGAAGAAAAATGGTATCTTACCTTAGGAAAGTTGCTTACTGTTCCTGAATCCTTCTCTGAATAGAACATTTACTCATCTGAACTACTGAGCTGAGCAGATAGATATTGTTAGACTCATTGGTGATGTAGAATCTTTATTCCTGTTTATCAAATGAAGAAGCTGAGGTTTTTTACAAAAAGGTTAACTGAGATTTCTGTAGGCATCCAATATGCAGGAGAAGCCTGACCGAGGTTCCCTGCCTCTCCATTAGTGCACTTTTGCTTGTCTAGGCTTTGAGTTGACTTTGGAGGCTAGTTTGTTTTACCAGGAGAACACCAGCCTAGGTTGCAGTTTTGACTTGCCTCTAGTTTAAATTTTAAATTGGATTTTTCCTCACATAGCAGACAGGCACCTTTCTGAGTGCAGTATAACACATCATCACTGGTCATCTCTGGTTGCCTGGGGAGTACTCCTTCCAAAATTGAGGTTGAAGGAAGAAAATGCCTTTGCAGTTGCCCTCTATATTGAGTTCTGTGGACTGTCTCCATGTTCTAGGTACTTTGGAAGTTTCAGCCTGATGCTTTGGAACTGTGTACCCTGGCTCTTCCAGGTGAATTTTGAGAAAATTTCCTAAAATTTTTCAAAGCTTAATTTTCATAACATGTCTCAATTTAACATTCAAACATACACATTTTCTTCTCTTGTGGAGTGAATGTGTAACTTCTCTCTCCCAGTTATATAGGTGGGCCCTCTTAGAACACTGTATTTATCCTTGTAAAGCAGGTACTGTACAAATACTCAGTGATTGATAGTTGTCAGAAAAAATTACATTGGATTGTGGGGTCAAAAAATACATCTCAGAAGAAGAGGATAATTTTAAAGAAAAGGGAAACTTTCATGATGTGGTGAGTATTATTATTATTAGTAGTAATTATTTTCTCCCATTCCACTCACATAGCTTCCCCAGATGAATGTTGTCATTTTTGTCCTCCCCCTACATACACACACATATCTTTAAGTGTTTCTAAAGGAAACACTAATTGTAAGGGGTTCCCTGGGGCACCGGGAATGAGGTAACTCTCACCCTGCTGAAAAAGCTGCCAGACACCCTCTTCGGAACCTGACCACAGGTTTCCTGACAAAAGCAGGTTGTAGCAGAACTGCAAAGGTGAATGGAAATTTTGTGCAGCAGCACCTCCTCTACAACTATAATAGCTCATGTATGCTTACAAAAACTTCCCCGATCTCCTACCCCATAAAACTCCCCTAAGACGCCTGTAGGTGGCTGATGCCAGTTTTAGGCTCAGCCCTGACAGGCAAATAAAGCTGCTTGGTTTGAGTACATGCCTCAGACTTTGACCCCTCGGTGAACCTTTCATTTTGGTGCTGAAACCGGGGAGGGGTTATGACTCCTGGACTGCACTTGGATCGCCCTCCCTTTTCCCCTGTGGCCTTCATCCGCGGGACTCTTCCCCCTCTCAAACCTGTGGAGGAGACACTCGGGAATATCCATTTTCCATTGCTGGCTCTCAATTCCTTCTAGAGACCTCCATTTGGGGTGAATGACAACTTTGCCGGTTTCTGTTTTCCGGTCCCTCTGTCCTCTGTTCTGTCTGTTCAAAAGTCCTAGCGCTAGGCCAGGGGGTACCTCCGGTCCTTTGGACCCCAACTCCTACAATCTGGGGACGCCCACTCTGGGGGTCAGTTGACTGTTTCTCACCAGTGGTCTCTGTGGCGACAGGGATGCCTTTGCCCTCCGTAACCATCACTGCAGCTCTTTGTCACCTCACTTCCCATACCATGGGCGTTGGCCCTTCTCTCAATAGCCAGAAAATGGCACTTTCGATTTTAACACTCCGCGATTTGGATAATTCCTGCCACTGCAATGGAAAATGGTCTGAGATCCCCTATGTCCAAGCCTTCTTTATTCTCCATTCCCGCCCTTCCCTCTATCGGTTCTGGGTTCTGTTCCACCTTCCAAATCCTCCTTGCTCACTCAAAGCTCCCCCACCCCCACTCCTTATTACAGCCTCCTAAAGTTATCACGTGATCTATGAAAATATTTGATACTAAGGCTGGTTTCTTGGTTTTATTAAATTACATCAAATGATAAAAGTTATTAAGTAGGTATTTCAAAATAACAAAATACTGAAATAACAATTATTAGATAGGTCTGAGTTTATTTCTGGCTCCTTGTCACAGGAATGCTAAAAGATAAATTAAGATCTGTTAATGCATATATCATATATTACAAAAGCCTATGCTTTTGAAGGTTATAAAACATATTCCTTGATATACCAGAGAAAGTGCTAATTATTTGCTTTAGGTTATCAGTAAAACTTAAGATTGTGAAGCTAATATATATGTCATCACAATAATTTCTATGTTTTATGTTATCTTAACCAGATCCTTGGTTCCTAAAACACTAAATCTAACAACTAAGTTTTGTTAATAGTTATGTAAACTTCTGTATTCTAGGACTACTGGTGTTCATGTACCTTCTCATGTCAGATATAAGACCAAAAACCTACATTAAGGAGTTCAGATATCTCACTTAGTACTATGACCTTACATGACATGATCTCTATGTCATCATCTCCTCCACCCTCTTACTGGAGGAGAAGGAGTGAGTATGGTTGGCTGCCCAGGGACATGCCAATGAACTCCATCAACAGGACCCCCGAAAGCCCATTGGTGCAGGGGCTGTGCCCCACGAGGAGCCCCGTTGGGATTACCAACATGATGACCCCAGAAGGGCCCACGGAAACCATATGGTCACCTGCCTCATTGTGGGTCTCCAAAAAGCCACACATAAGGTGGTTAACTTTAGAAAGATGAAGATCACCCAACAAGCTGATGAAAATCCTACCCAATTTCTGTCCTGCCTCATGGAGGCCCTCCTAAAATATACCCTGGTAGATCCCTCATTTCGGGAAAGCGTTATCGTCCTCAATAGCCATTTTATCTCACAATCTGCCCCAGATATCAGGAAAAAACTCAAAAAGGCTGAGGAGGGCCCTCAAACCCCACAACGGGACCTTTTAGCCCTGGCCTTCAAGGTCTTTAAAAAAGTAGAGAAGGCCCACCAGTATCAGGCAAAATGCCAGGTGCTGATGGCTGCTATCAGGGGCTCCAACCGAAAGACAGCTACTACCAGGGCACAAGGTCCACCACTAAGGGGCCCACAGAAGGCCCCTCTGGACCATATTTCAAGTGCAGCAATGAAGGCCATTGGGGCAGGAGCTTGCCTCAGTCCGTGGTCCCCACCAGGGCCTTGTCACACTGCAGAATCAGAGGACATTGGAAGGTTGACTGTCCTTCCCAGGGAAGAGGTGCTTCCCTTCCCTCCGCAGACAATGAGTCTCATCTCGCCCTGCCAAACTTATTTGGCCTCAACCCTGAAGACTGATGGTGCCCAGGACTCCTGGCCCCATCTCCCATCACCACCTCGGAGCCCAGGGTAATGCTTCTAATGGCAGATAAGCTGATCTCCTTTTTGATTGATACAGGGTCCACCTTCCCTGCCCTGCCTGAATTTTCAAGCCCCATGCACCCCTCCCAGGTCTCTGTGGTAGGCGTTGATGGCCTAATATCTCAGCCTCTCTCAACTCACCCACTATCATACACACTTTTTAACAATATATTTTCACATTCCTTCCTGGTCCTTCCTTGATGTCCCACTCCTATACTAGGGAGGGACCCCTTTTTCAAATTTAGGGCCTCACTCTCCTTCCATCTCTCAGACTCAGAGCCAGCCTTGCTCCTCCTTCTCGATCCCGCCACCTCCTCATGCTCCCTCCAACCCCCTCCAACCTCCTCCAACAGCCTTCGGAAGTCAACCCCATCATTTGGGATACCTCAACTCCTTCTGTCGCCAAACACCATCCTCCCATAAGGATTCAGCTTCATGACCTCCAAATTCCCAAACCAGCCACAATACCTCATTTCACTCCCCCATCAAAAGGGACTCAAACCCATTATTAACAAACTCCTAGCCCAGAGCCTCCTGAGACCAACACATTCTCCATACAATACCCCCATCCTGCCAATACGAAAGCCCAATGGGACATATAGGTAAATCCAGGACCTCCGAATCATCAACTCCGCGGTACTTCCTATTCACCCCATAATCCCCAACCCATATATGCTTCTATCTCTCATCCCTTCTACTACCACTCATGTCACGATGATAGATCTCAAAGATGCATTCTTTACCATCCCCTCCACCCAGACTTACAGGACCTTTTCACATTCACTTAGACAGACCTTGACACTCTATAATCCAGACAGCTTACTTGGACTCTCCTTCCACATGGTTTCCACAACAGCCCTCACTTCTTTAGCCAGGCACTTGCCTCGGATCTGGCCTCCCTCAATCTAGCCCCCAGTACAGTTCTACAATATGTAGATGATCTACTCCTTTACAAATCCCTCTTATGCTCTATCCCTCCAACACACTGCCTCACTACTAAACTTTCTAGCCTCAAAGGGATACCAGGTTTCTCCCACCAAAGCCGAGATATCCACACTGACCAACACCTACCTGGGCACTCAGCTCTCCCCCACCCAGAGGGCCATCGCAGCAGATCGAACCACTCTCATTGAAAATCTTACCCCTCGTAACACAAGAGGTGAAATCCTCTCCTGCTTTGGACTGGCAGGGTTTCTCCGCATCTGGATCCCTAATTTTGGTCTCTTAGCTCACCTGCTTTACCAGGCTACAAAGGGTCCCCTTTCAGAGCCATTAGACCCCGCTGTCAACATTGTCCTGGCCTTCAGAACTCTTCAATAAGCTCTCCTCTCTGCCCCTGCCCTCTCTCTCCCAGACTTGTCTAAGCCTTTTCTCCTCTTAATCACCTCTTCATTACACATCTTCAGGGCGAATTTGACTGCCCATGGGACCTAATCAGTCACCTATTAGACCCTTACGGGGAAGTCACTCAGGGACAAGGCCTACACAAAATCCTCCCTTCCTCTGATTCAGATTCATAATTATTTGGCTCTCCCTGGTTCCTGGAAGCAGGGAATGGCCTTTCCCGGCCCTCGTCATGACCACCCACCTAAAGCAAACTCTTAATCTCACTCAGTCCCTATTATACTTCACCAGTTCTTCCCTAGCTTGTAACTGCTGGGCCTGTCTCTCTCTCCTCCTCCTCCTCCACCTACACTGCTCTACCCGTCCCTCTGGACATAATCTCTGACCTCACCACCCAACTGGCATACACAGTCCAGAAGAGTGCCACCTTCTTTGAGCAATCTGATACCCTCACATTGGTGACTATCCCACTGCAGTGGCCAACATGGCCTCCCTCCTATTTCAAACCTACATAAATACCCTCAAAACCCAGGCTCTGACAACTCCACCAGTTCAAGGACCGGTCACCCATGACACCCACTTAATCTCTAAAGCTCCCCTCTATTTTACTAGCTCCAATGGCCAAGCCCCTATTGGAGAGATTCCACAGGACAAATGCAACCTCACTGTTACAATCCACCACCCCAAAGAATGGCTAAACTTGAGAATAGACTATCAGGTCACTCCCCAGGCTAATGGCCTCTTCAAACAACCAGTGTGGTTCACAGTGCCTCCATCAGTGCAGGCTTCCTCCCTGAATTGTTCATATCCTTCACTTACTTTCACCCCTTGGATATCCTTCACCTCACTCAAGTACAAAAGGACCTCCTTTCCTACAAAGTGATAAGCTACCTACCACTCTCAAGAGTACAGCAGTTTCACACCATATTCAAAGAAATGCCCAACTTTAAGATAGGCAGAAGCCCTACTCTCAATCCAGCGACCCTTCTTCCAGACCCCTTAAACTCCCTCACACATTCCTGTGTAGAATCCTAGAACATCTTAAACCCCATTTTCCTAACATTGTAACTGAACCTCTCCCAGACCCAGACCTCATCTGGTTCATCAACGAGAGCTCCACCAGTCAGGATGACACAAAAGCAGCAGGATATACCATTGTCTCCCTTACAACCACTGTAGAGACAAACCCCCTCCCTAGAAGGACCACCTCACAGATGGCAGAACTCATTACTCTCATTAGAGCCCTCACCTTGGCCAAAGAAAAGACGGCCAATATCTACACTGACTCCAAATATGCTTACTGTATCTTACACTCACATGCAGCTATCTGGCAGGAGCAAGGGTTCCTGTCCACAAGATCTCCCATCACAAATACCCCTCTCATTCTCCGTATCCTTTCTTTAATTGGACCTCTAACCTTTCTATTTTTAACCTTAGCATTCTCCCCTGCCTGTTACTGTCTCTTAACTCGCTTTCTCCAGGACCGCCTTCAGGCCTTCACCAGTGGTACAGTGAAAGATATACTACTCCTCACTGACTATCACTGCCTGTCCCCCGGCCCTGGGGATCCCTTTACATCCAGCCATTCACCATAGCCCCAACTCCATCCTCTCACAGCAGGAAGTAGCTCCAGAAAAAAGACATGGTGCCCCCTTTCCTCAACAATTATAATAAACAAAGGCTGGAATGTAAGGGGTCCCCAGGGGCACCGGGAATGAGGCAACCCCCACCCTGCTGAAAAAGCCACCAGACACCTCTTGGATATCTGACCACAGGTTTCCTGACAAAAGTAGGATGTGGCAGAACTGCAAAGGTCAACGGAAATTTTCTGCAACAGTACCTCCTCTACAACTATACACAGCTCATGTATGCTTCCCCTATCTCCTACCCTATAAAAACCTCCCCTATCTCTTACCCTATAAAAACCCCCTGCAGACGCCTGCAGGTGGCTGATGCCAGTTTTAGGCTCAGCCCTGACAGGCAAATAAAGCTGCTTGGTTTGGATACATTTCTCAGACTTTGACTCCTCGGCGAACCTTTCACTAATGGGCCTTACATTTCATTGCAAAAGAGTTGTCAGGGCCAGGAATCTCAAATGGAGAGAGAGATGTCACCTGCTCCTAGCAGATGTGCCCCCTAAGGGAGGGGTCCGGGGCTCCTGGTGGGCACCTCAGTTGATCTGGAGTGGTAGCTGCACACATAGGGTGACTTCTCGTAAGTGTTGATCCCTAATTGTTGCTTGGAATGTTATCATAACTATGATGCTATGATGTAGCATTGAAATAAGAAAGTAAATTAGGGACTGTCATGTATTGGGCAGTGGGACACAGTAGAAATTGCCAAATCTCTGGGGTATTGGGTACCTTCTCAACAATGCTTATCTCCTAGAATAGATTACAGAACTTTCAGAGATAAATGAGTTTGGTGGGGCCAATTCATGTGTTGTGAAGAATTGTCACTGAAGCACCCATCCAACTTTGTCAGTCCTCTGGACTACTTTCAGGAGAAGCTGTTATATGCCCAGAGAGGTGACTTGATGAGAGGAAAAACAAATTTGAGTTTTTCCAATAGAAGATATTCCTCAATATGTCTTGAACTTAAGGCTTTAGACCATGGGCAAAGATCATGAAATGCCCCATGTGGTGCTATGTGTAGTGTCTAGGGGTCAATAGTGCTCATTCAGAAATCATCTTTCTTTCTTTCTTTCTTTCTTTCTTTCTTTCTTTCTTTCTTTCTTTCTTTCTTTCTTTCTTTCTTTCTTTCTTTCTTCTTTTTTCAGGGCAGTGTCACTGGCCCTCATATGTGGGACCGAACCGGGGCCACTGGCTTCCCAAGCCAGTGCTTAACCGCTGTGCCACTCGGCCGGCCCAGAAATCATCTTTAGATCAAATATGTAAAATGCTTGGCCTCAGACACTGATTGTAATACTAAAGATAAATAATGGTATACCCGATTTTAAAGCAATGCAATTAATTCAGTTTTTCCTTTTCTTCCTTGCCCACATGTGTTATTAAATTGTTTGACTTAATTGGTGACAAATAGGAATTGAAAAGCTGTAATATTTTATTAAAGTAGGAACTTGTTTAGGACAGAAAGATGACCATTCAGATGTTCAGTGTAGACATGATAGGGATAGGTGAGGATCTAAGAAAAACATGAATTGCTATCAGAAATAAAAGGAGAAATATTGAAAACCTAGAAAAAATTCTGAGGCAATGTTGAAGTGAGAATTTAGAATAGGAAAAATGATGCAATAGGATGTCAAAACATTAGAGTTGGAGGAGTCCTTCTCGATCACCTAGTACCACCCTCTAATGCTACAGGTTCCAAATAGAGGAAATAGTTCCAAAAGGGCTGATTAGAGGGCAGTCAGCTCCAATCTGGGTTACTGATTTCCAAATCAGCAGCCTTGCCTTTGCATCTATTATATCACTTTGAAAAGACTCGAGGAAGAGAGAAAGTTAATATATTTTAGGCAACCTCTGTAGTGCCAGTGTATCAATTATCTGCTGCAAAACAAACTACCCCCAAACCCAGAAGCTTAAAATGACATTTATTTTCTTATAATTCTGAGAATTGGCAATGCAGGATGAACATGCTGGAATAGATTGCTTCTGTTTCACGTGGTGTTTGTCGCCTGGGCTCACTCAGGCATCTGTGGTCAGGTGCCAGTCAAAAGCCTTACTCATATGTCTGGGGGTTGGTGAGCTGTGAACGGGGGTAATGGGCCAACTGGGCCATAAACCTCTCCTTCTGCAGTAGGCTGGTCAAGGATTCTTCCCAAACTGGAGGCTGCAGGATGCCCAGCAGCAGCGGCCGGCCTCAACACATACTGTTTTTTCAAGCTGATATCATATTAGCTAATGTCTCATTGCTAATCAGGGCACGTGGCACAGCTCAAATTCGGGAGATGAAAAAATAGCTTCCACCTTTTAATGGATGGAGCCATAAAGTCTCATTGGAGACTGGATGTGATGTGGTTTGGGAAGAATTTGGGCCAATTTTTGTAATCGATTGCACCTGAAAATAAGGTTCTTTATACACATAACCTAATTGAATGTTGATCTGAGTTGTGGTGTCGGTAGCAGTGATCCCGAGATGAAGAAGCTGACTGTTAGGACTGAGTAACTTGCCTTTCATCACATTGCTAGTGAGTGAAGGAGTAGGGGTGAAATCCAGTCTGTCTTTAACTTTGCCAGTAGCAACATTAACAGAGGGTATCTGTCAGAAGTCTGCTGAATGCTTAGCATCAGGTGAGGAGCTTAGACCTCGGAGCCAGGCAGACCTCGAAGTAAGCATCTGCTATTCCATCTCTCTCTGTCCTCACTTTTAGAGCCTGAGTTTCCTTATATATAAAATGAGCATATGGGCCGGCCGAGTGGCGTGTTGGTTAAGAGCTGGCTTGGGATGCCAGCGGCCCCAGTTGGGATCCCACATATGAGGGCCAGTGACACTGTCCTCTACAGCTAAGATAGTGAACAACAGCTCCACCTGGAGCTGGGCTGCTGTGAGTCCCCAAACCAGCATAGCTGCAGCCCCTGCTGAAGTGGGCTGCCATATGCTACAGTGAGTGGCCAGCAGCCAGCGTGAGTGGCTGGCAACCAGTGTGAGCTGCCAAGAGCCACTGTGAGCGGCCGTCCAGAGGCCGGTGACTGATCTGACTCACCCGAGAAGAGCGCAATGATGATACCAACATGAGCTAGTGAAGCGACGTCCTCCGCAGCTAGACTGAAGAACAAAAAAGGACAGCAGCTTGTCTGTCCCCTTTCCCTGGTTCCCCAACGCTGTTCCTCTCCCCCAATTCCCCAATAAAATCTTTAAATAAAATAAAATAAGCATAATTAAAATATCTGTGGCCTGGCATTGTATGAGGCAAGAATATTTTCAGCCCACTCAGCATGTTTTCCTAAGCAGAGATGGCTGGTTATTGTTCTTAAAGACAGTTGGCAAGACTGTCAGGGCTTGCTGGGTACTCTTCCCGAGGAATTTGAAGGGAATGGCAAATTCTGGATTCTCAGCACAAAACTGATGCTGGTGCTGGGAGGCCTACAGAATGCTATGTAAGAGGGGTGATTGATGTTATCTCTTTCATCCAAGTGCCTCTTGTTTCAAGGGGTAGAGGCTGAGTGTGGCTGACACTGCTGTGTCCTCTTAGGTCCCCATAGATACCTTTAGTCGATCGTATCTACCTGCTTAGCTTCTGTGGACCATACTGTTAATGATTCTCACCTGCACATTTCTTTAGTATCACTCTCATTCTGGGAGAGCCTTAATTTCTCTTTTAAGATAGTGAACATGTAGGCTGCCTGCTCCACTCAGCTCCAGGCCTTTAAAGCCAGAGCCTAGAGGGACACCTGAGCATGTCTAGGATCATGGGACACTCCATGATATAGTGCAGGGGTCAACAAACTGCGGCTCATGAGCCACATGTGATTCTTTGGGTACATTCTGTCTCAAAAGTTTGCTGACTCCTGGAAGAGCCAACCCTGTCCCGCACAACAAATTAAATATTATTCGAGAGCCATAAATATATTTTTACAAATAAGGAAAATTTAAAGTAATACTATAAATGAAACTATGAGAGTTTTATTTTCATTTTCAATTTTTCTTCAGAGCCATGTGTGCGTACCCAAAGAGCCGCATGTGGCTCGCGAGCTGCAGTTTGCAGATGCCTGGTGGCTCTTCCATCTCAAAATTTTGCCAACTGCTGGTGTAGTGAAAGGGGACAGGTCATCATTTTTACCTCATTGACATTCAACCACCTCCTCAACCTCTTGAAATATCAGTTTTTCTATCTACAAAATGGGCATGAAGGCATTTGCCATGGAGGGCTAGTCCAGGACACCTATACAAGTGAACACACCAAAGAGGAACTGTGGTTTCTGTAGGTATGGTCAGACATGCTGGTGAGAAACACTTCAGAGTTTTTTCTTCTTTCGTCAGGACCTGACAGAAGCTGAACTAGCAGGTTTTGCTACCTATTCTCTTGGTGTCTGTGTGCCCATCCTCTGCTGGCACAGTTTTCCTCAGCAGAGCTAACAATTACACACATTTGAATTGAACAAGCTCTGTCCGCCTCAGTAAAACACAGGTACAGCAATATCCAGAAAGCAGGTGTCTTGGCCTTAGCTTCCTTTCCTGAAATCAGAGCCTGAGGGTGTGCTCGGTAACTTTATTTGGGAAATAACCCCTGGGACAATGAAGGACCACCAGGATTGTCAACAGGGAAGGAGAGGGAGCCAGTCCAAGGAGGAATCCCTGAAGAGGTCACCGCTGTGGGCAACAACCAGTTCTTGATCCCCTGGAAGAGTCTGATGAATGAAGAGAGTGTTTCTCAGAATCACCCAGGTAAGAGATAAAGAGGAAGCACATGTGCAGAGCCTCTGTCCTCCTTAGGCCCAGGAGGCATCAGCACACTGTATTTTTGAGTGGCATCTGAACATGTGTCAAACAGGCTCCCTCTGGCACCAGAGAAGCATCTAAGTAGATCTTGGGACATTTTGCTGTGTGATGTGTATGTGAAATTCCTATATCACCCAAATCTACATTTTACTTTAAGATGTTAGATACCAAATTGCTCTTTCTTTGAATGTGACCCTCTGTTAAGACTGGACCACAAGGCTGCTTGTTTTTGTGGATTACATCAGATACACAAAAAGGTAGGTTTGGTTAAGCTGCCCAGGTGGGATAGACCTTTCCCAGTGAGTAGCCGATATACACCATGTATCCAGAGATCAGTCAGGAAAGAGAGATCAAGTTCAAGTGCCCCTGCTGTGCTCAGTGCAAATATTGTGGATTCTTTTCTGCTGTTGTCCTGCTTGCCCCTACACTGCATCTACTCCCTCTCTTGACTTTGATAATTCATTTCTTCTTCTTAGACTGTCGCTTGACCTAAGCACATGTTTGGTCTCACATTCTCTTGGACACTTCCAGTTATGTCAGGTAGCAACCCAGCCTGCACACCAAAGCCTCCAGCACCAGCTCCCGGTGTCATCAATGTGTATGCTTCTCCATATCCCAACCCTGTCTCACCCCTGCCCTGCCTCAGCAGATGGCTTCTACTTGACTTTTATCTTGTAACTAACTCCCGGGATTCAGTTAATGATTCATAACATATATCTATTATTATGACAGAGTGTAGTATCAGACTAATCAGTATCCTTCAGAAAATGTATTTGCCAAAAGTTAGAAAATAGAATTATTTCCAGGACCGTTGAAGAGAAAAAAAGTGAGAGAAAGCTTGGCTTTACAAAACCTTCTTTGAGGATGGACAGTGAGGTCAAAATTTTCAGCAAGTACTCAAAAACACTAGCCTCAAAAAATGGATTCAGATGTCTACCTTGACCCATGCCCTGAAGTGGACAGAACAGTGTGCATTCTTCACTAAAATGAAAGAGACTGTGTTGTCCTTGCTGTACAAAACAAACACATGTCCTAGAATAGCTCTAATATAATGAAAAAACTAAGAGGTTGGGATAATTGAAAACATTGCTGGTTCAGAACTAAGCATTTAAATGTCATTAATTATTAGCATGACCTCCAGCATTTTTCTAAAGGGCCTAAGAACTTCTTGGCTCAAGAAGATATATATTTTTCTGCATGTGCTTGTTTTTCTGCCAAAAATAAAAAGAGTTTTATTGCAAAATTAACCACTTCTGTAATTTTGCAGAATGTGGAACTGAGGGGAAAATCCCACAAAGGTAAGCAATTTCATTTTTGTGATTCTCAGGTTTTCACTCATATTTCATGAAGAGAATGTCTCTTAAACAAACGAAGTTAATCAAAGATAAGTGCCAGAGCCTAACCATGCAACACTCTCCTGCACTCTAGCTTTGTTTGCTGGGCGATGATCATGTTTGTGAGCATGGCCCACAGAGAACCAGTGTTTGGCATTGCCCCAGCTGTCCTGGCAGCCCCTCCTTCCTGGGGTCCCTTAAATACGGTTTGATTGATATCAAGGAACTGTGGTGCCATTAGGGTCTCCTCACACAGCAAGCTCTGAGCATGCCACATAGAAGCTATCCAGTTGGGTGCAGGACAAATATGCCTTGGCTGGCATTACAAAGGAAAGAGTTTCCTCTGGTCCGAGGACTAACTGACAGTCCAGAACATACAGAAGGGGTTTCACAGCTCTGGTGTAGCTTGTCAGATACTTACATCTTATTCCCACAGTCAGGAAAGTAATAACAAAATAAGATGATCTCACAAATAATGGAAAGTTGTGGTATCTGCAGTGGCAGACTGCTTTGGAAGGCCAAGTGATTAGATGCACCTTTCCTGGCCTGCACATTTGTCACTGGTTCAGGAACCTTTGCTGATGTCTACAACAAGGCAGGGATAAGCAGCAATGCTAGGGTACATGATGGACAAGACAGATGTGGCCCTGCCTATTTGGACAGGGAAACAGGCAGTGGCTCTCCAGATCCAAAATTCCTCTGACTGGGAATGCAGGGGTCCCAGCAGAGCAGAGCAACCAGAAGTGTAGTCCATAGAATCTGGGAGTGATCAGGACAGCTGAGCCCCAAGTGCTACAGAAGTTACAGGCCTGTGTGTGAGTACTTGGGCACATGGGGCTGGGGCGGCGGTTCTCCTGTGGACCAAGTGGCTCTTATAGGTTTTTAGATCAGAAGAAGCGTGGAGCACCAGCATGTAAGTCCTGTGAGGTCAGGAGGTCAGGCTGGGGAGGTAGGCAGTTGCCTGATCACTAAAGGCCTCAGACCAATTGTTAAGGAGTTTGGGCCACATCCTTGGGCCACAAGCAACATTGGACTAGAAGAATATATATATGTAAGCTAAGCCATGAATAAATATTCCATAGACAGCAAAGAAAGATGATAGGCTTTGGAGTTTCTTCAGAAAAGTTTGAAATCATCACGTTACTAGCCAGACTGATTTTCTCATATATTTGCAATGTGTTTCTCTTACAAAAGTATCTGTAGGCTAGTGCCATGGCTCTCTTGTTCAAGACAACTCCTGGAATTCCCATTTTTCTTGGCCAAGCATGCGTCTCCACCTGCCCCCTTATCAGCTTCACCGCTGGCTACATGGCCATCCCACCCATAGGCAGGCCTGTCTCCAACATTCCTGCTTCCGGAACACAAAATTGAGATCCTGTCCTTCTTTAAAAAGGGACTTGCCCTCCTTATGTCTTTGTTGGCCAGACCACTGTCTGCCTGGATCACTGTTCTTTATTCACCTTACTTATTACACTTAATGGACCAGAAGCTGTTTGCCAGTAGACTGTACATGTGTGCAGGTAAGCACGTGTATGTGTGCCTGTGCACATAGGAAGGTGAGTGCTGAGGAGTGTCATTACCTGCAGCAGCCATCCTGAATACTGTTCATGGTAAGAGCTAAAAAGCATCAGAGAACTGAGTGTACACCATTTGAATACTGTGGAACATTCTTGTTGCAAACAAAATTATTCCCTAGAATTTATATATGTTACATGGCTTTCGACCTTCTTAAACAAATATATTTGATAATTAAAATTTGGGGTTACCTTTAATATATACTATGTATATTTTTTCAAAGCTTTTATTGTTGTGGGCTTCTAGCAGTGGCAGCTGGGTCTCCCACTAACCAGATACCAAACTGTTCATGGCTAGAGACATAGTTCTGAGACAGCAGTGGGGACAGCTGGAGTCTGAGGCCTGCTACTTCCCATCCACACACAGAATAGCTGCACTCACAATAATGTATTTGGTCTTGTGAAGAAACTCTACTTAGGCACCAAAATAGTCAACAGATAGAAAAATACATTTTATTACTTCACTAAAAACATGGTTTTCATCAGAAGCATACAAACAAGCTAACTGTTCCCTAATGGTCAAGACAGAGGCAAATTCTGGAGAAGCAACCAGGATGTCATGGCTGCATGGCAAGTAGCACCTATAAGCAGCCCTTGGCTACCCCCTCCTTTGGGCCTGTTCTCTTAGGATAGTGTGTGGGCAGAGGGGACATGCAGGGCAGAGGTTGCAGGTTGGTACCCATGACAGTCTCATGGGAACGACAGCATAATATGGGGTGGCTAGAGGCCAGGGTGGCATCATGGATAGAGAAAGCATCTGTGCCACTTTTCAGTGTAGCAGGCCTCCCTGCTCTTTCTAAAATTAGCAGTTATTTGTGCTTAAATGGTGTGTTATAATCTCTGTCTCCCTCTGGAATCTTCTCTCTGATTATTTCTGCTTTGCTACTCTCGCCCTCCAGTATTTCCAAATCACCAAACTTCAGCTCACTTCCCTTCTGAAGAGTTCAAAGGGAAAGTAAAATGAAAACATCAGGATATGTCAAGTGGCCGCAAATGTTCCAAGGTGACAAAAATCAGCTGAGCCTCTAAGCTTAGTGAATGGGGAGTTTAAAGACTCAGTCAATGCTTTTTTATTTTCCCCTGGTCTGTGAAGAAAAGGATATTCATGTCTTTCCTTTATTCTAACCTATCACAGTTTTTAGACCCATGAGCTCTGACTGTCACATAAATAGCCTGCCAGCAAAAACCAAAATAGTAACACAAGAATTATCAAAGTTCTTCAAACACAAATGTCACAATAATTTCTATTGTGGTTTAAATGGCAGGCTTTGATGGAGATGCCTTGGGGGTTTTGCTCTCCTGCTTGCAGTAGACCTTTGAAGAGGGCAGGTGACCTACCAGGAACTGCGCCAGGCCAATCTGTAGGCTCCTTTATGCTGTGCCCGCTGCAGAGCATCCTGAGAACATGTGCTGTTTATGGTGAGTGAGAGGTATGGAGGTGACTGTGCAATGTGGGGACATTTCTAAAGTCGAACACCTACACTCATGGAGCCTTCCTGTCTGCGTAGCACTTAGCAGAGGCCCTTCCATATATGTTCTTTTTGGGCTGGTCATGGGGTATGATGGACCCATCACTCATGTTCACAAAAACAGACCTTTCTAAACTACACTTTGAAAACCTGTTTTTTTGCCACTGATTCCATTTGGCTCGTTACTTTCCTAGCTGCTGATGTAACTTAGTTACTTCCATTTCCTTCAGTCTTTGGACTTGACTTCAGACCTCAGCTTCTCCCAACTGCAGTTCTGGTGCTGGACCTCGCTGGCTGTTGGTTTACTGTTCCTGGGGCAATATCCGGATATAAATCAGGACACAGTGTCAAATTCTGCATGCCAGAATCCAGTCCCATCTGAGATCTTCATACCTCTTTTGTGTGCTCTTTTCTCCTTTCAAAGAAAGATCCATTCATTTTTACAAGAAGAAGAGGAAGAAAGAGAAGGAAGAAAAAGGAGGAGGAGGAGGAGGAGGAGGAGAAGAAGAAGAAGAAAAAAGGAAGAAGTAAATCAGAGCAAAGAGAGCAATGAAGAGCCTTAAAGACTTGGTTCATGGAGTGGAAACTTAAGACTGTAAAGGAGGAAACATATAGCAAACCCTACTTTTGTTCCAGACTGAGGAAGCAGCAACTTGGTCCATTTCTCAGTTTTTGTATTGGCAAAATGGAGATGCTAATTTTTAATTTTACCTCACACCCAAGGGCAATGGGAGGATGAATGAGCTTGCATTTCCACACAGTACTTATATGATGAAAGGTGCTATGTCAATAGCTGGGAGAAATATAAATAGTCTGAGCCAGATATTCAAGATGCTTTGGGTGCCCCTTGATGATACTTTATTGACTCAAATAAATTCTGCTTGAGCAGATGAATGTTTTAAATCCTTGTAAATAGCAGTGAACGCCACCTTTCTACCAAACATGGGCCTGTATTTCACCTTTAAAGAGCCATTCTAGTTTATATTTAATTATTTGTTCCTAGCTCTGAGTGTGTCTGTGCCCACAGCAGCTGCATGAGGCAGGGACTGGTCCCTCCATACAAGGGAGGGACCTTAGGCTCAAAGAAGTCAAGTGCTATTCATAAATCACTCAGCTGGAAAGGCCATAACTTGGAGCATCCTGACTCCAGGACCATGCTTGGAGGTATTAAATGACTTCTACTCCCCTCACACAGGGCCAAGGGGAGGGTGGAAGATGTACTCATCCTGGGTTTGTCTCATTCTCATATTTATGTACTTGTGCTTCCAAACTCAAATCCTCAGAAATGCTCAGAAATATCTTTGTGTCATACTTCTATGTTCATGACAAATCACTTTAGGAGAGACCTGAGTAACACTGTACAGCAAATCCCAGACATGTGAAGCACACTTTTGTCAGTGCCTTCTAAGGACTGCCATTCCATATTTTCCCTGAGGTCTGACACAAGCCCCTCTTCTTGTCCATTAAGTCTTAATCCCAGCTCTATAGTCACTGAATCAGCCAGCATTCTTTTTCTACTGATAAAAGTGAACTGGCATTTAAGATGACTAACCATAAAGCTAGGAGGACTATGGGTGCTATGGGTAGAGCTGGGCTCCTTGTTAACTCTCTAGTCCTGACTTCCTGTTAAAGCTTTGTGGTAACTTCCAGGGGAAGGAGATTATATCTATATCATCTATATCTATATCTATATCTATATCTATCTATCTATCTATCTAGAGAGAAGAGGGGTGCCATTTTGGGAGGGCTCTCTCGCTTTTTGCATGTGTACAGCCAGTTGGAGCTCTGGCCAGAGGTGTGTGTTTTCACATTGCTGTGGTGGTTTTGATTCTTTTTCTTTTCCCGAATAAACTGCTGTTTTGGTGGATTGTCTGGGAGTTGTTTTGACCAGTCAACACCACTGAGTCTCTATTTACTTGACAGTTACTAGATCACTATTTCATCTTCTCTTGAAGCTAAATTCTGTCAACCTTTCTTTCCAACTATATTGTCTAATCTCCTTGATCTATTTCACTGCATACATTTGGACAGCTTCCCAGTTCCCCACACTCCCTGATGAGGTTGTCAGGCTGTGCAATAATGGGGCATGGCTCTGGCTCCATGTGGAGCATCATACTAACAATGGGAACCCTGTGCCATGGTGATCACTCCAGCACCCCTTGGTTCCTTTATCTGACCTGTGCCCTCACCCTACAGTTTCTGCATACTTTTCTCCTAACTCCAGCACTCATACTTTCTTCAGAGGACTTGGGCTTACCCTTCAAGCTCACAGAGCTAGGAGTGCGTATGGGTTTGTCCTTCCCGGTGTCCAGTAACAAGTGATGGAGGGACAGGTAGACATATGAAAGTCCTGCTTCCTTGCTTCCAGGAAGGATAAACTCAGAGGCATTGCTTACCCTCCAGAGCCCTCTGTGGGGTCAGGCTGCAGCTCCCTTCTGTAGAACTTCCCTGACATCCTGCCCCATGTGACTTCCTTTCATTCCCACGCTTCCTTCCTGCTCTCTGATTGCTTCCCCTGAGACTTCTTCCATAACCAGTCACCAGACACCAGGTGACTTGGAGTCTGATTCTGGGAGAACCTGCCTAAGACACTTGGGTTTCAAGGCTTCCTCAAGGTCCCAAAGGCTCGGGATAACTTTATCCATGTGACCTTAAGCACATTGTTCACCTGTGCCTAAGTTTGGATTTCTCACTCAAACTAAAGTGTCTGTCAGTTCTAACTTCATAGACTAAGATCCATAAAAAGAGGCTGTTTTTAATAGGCATCCTAATGTCCTGTGTGTGAGGTAGATCTCTAGGTCAAAAGGCTGCATTGCCGCTTATTAACACTGTTTGTGTGTGTGTATGCAGATGTGTGTGCACATGTGTCTGTCAGAGAGAGAGTGAATTTGACCCCAGGTGAGCTATTTAATCTCTCTAGGCCTCAGGTGTAAACTGTGAATTGGGGGCGGGCAATGATAGTATCATTTCTTCTTGTTAAGAGGATTCAGTGGCATCACCATGCAATATGCCTCATCTGGAGCCTCCTGCTAACATTCAGTGTGCCTTAAACATTAGTCCTTTACACTTTTTCTCTTGAAGTCACAGCCCTCAGATCATCTGGGAATGTTTCTAGGAGAATTCTCTCCCTGATAGAGTATCTAAGAGGCTCTCTCTTGTTGCCTGGGACTGGGGTCAGGTGGAGAGATTCACACATCAAGAGGTTACTGTCCTTGACATTCTGCAAAGGGACACCATGAGCCAAGAGATGCACGGCCCATTCCTGAAATGAAGGAGGCAAACACCCCAACTCATGGGCTACGGGGTGAGCACAAGCATCTGGCACCCACCTTTGCAAAGGGTCAGAGATTCCTTGGGCTCTGAGGGGAACGAGAAGACATTCATCTCCAAAGTCAATGGTAAAAACAAAAGTAAACACTTTACTCTTCTCTTTGGATTGCATAACAAGAGTACTTTATAATTAGAGTATCTTGCCAAGGAGGGAGTGTCAGAAATTTATGGCACCAGTGCCTGCCCATTGGATGCCCACATATAAGATAAAAAGGACAAAACAGTTCGGAAAATTAGAAGCCATGTAGAAAATACAATAAATCTACAGGGAATCTGTTGAGTTTCAATCAGCCAAGGAGAACTGCTATTTTTCTACTACATTTTCCTGTCTCCTTTCTTCGCTCCTAGTCAGGCCACACTTCTGAAGGCGTGGCTCAGTTTTTTTGTTTTGTGTTTTTCTTTTGTTTGTTTGTTTGCTTGGTTTTCTGTTTGGCTATAAGTTGGTATATTTTGCAAGATCTAATAATCTGATTTATTTTTCATTTTTCTTTTCTTTGTTTCCTTCTGCTCCTCTCTGATTCAATTGCTCTGTTTTCTCAAGGTTACATACGTACCTCGTTAACCTGGATAATAATCACCAGAAAACAGACTTAAAATAAATTGTTTCATCCCTTAGACCTCTAGAGGCTGATAATGTGGCTGCAACTCCCCTGCAATTTTCCATCAGATGAAGCATAAACTGCCCCTTTGACCAGATCTGAGATAACATAATCTCTGAACAAACCATACTGATGCGTTTTTCCAGATGTCAGCACCCAGGAATTGCCTGACTAACTTCCCCTTTCCTTTGTTCTGCCTCTTCTTACATGCCTATAAAATCTTCTGGCCATTTTATGAATGGAGAAGATGACCTTTGAGACAGAGCTTCTCCATCTTCCCGAATGCCAGCATTTTGAATAAACCTCCTTTTCTTTTCACTAACCTTTGTCTCTCAGACTTTGGCTTCCTTTTGGAAAGTAAGCAAACCTGGGTTTTTTCAGTAACATGGCTATTGATCAGGAGGAACTCCTGAATAGTCATGAAACCTTGCTTAGAAAAGGTAGATTCTGAATCCACAGAAAACATCCTCTCCTCAGATTAACAGGCAGGCAAGAGACTCAGTTCACTCAAGCACTTAATGAGCACAAGATGCCTTCTTAGATCTACAGAGGATATAAAGATGATTGTAACGTAGCCTTTCCTTGGCAAGGCCTTATAATCTAGGAGTGGGAAAGAGAAAAATCCAAGAACATCCAAAGCAAAGAGAGAGTGTGGTGAAGGAATTGCAAAGTGAGTGTACTGGTGGTCAAAGAAAGAGAAATATGTCTGAAGCTAAGGGTTAGGAACATGCACATCCCCTTACTCCATGGTGAGGGATAGCCTCTGACCCAGACAGCTGTTTGCCAAGGTAACTAAAAGGAGCCCCTGGGGTCATATTGCTTGTCTCTCCACAAGAACTTTTTAATTAAACATTTGGTCTAAAATACTTTAAAACCATGCATACTTGCAGATATTGTGTTTAATTTTATTTCATTTAGCTTTGTGATCATTTTAAATATTTTTATGATATAAACATTCTTCCCAGCAAGATCCTATTTTAATACATCATGAATATAAAAAGTAAGGATCTGAATCAAGACGACTTGATATGGTGTCTAGACTCAGTGAGATGGTTAATTAGCTGTTGTTGGAGCTGGATTTAGAGAAAGCATTTACCACATTTTTCCCAATAAGCCTCTGAGCTATGACATCACATGCTGATCTTTTTGGATGGAGCACAGGTGGCTGGTGATGTCCACATCCTCAGGCTTACCTCTTCTCATATTCTCCCTTAGCAAAGCACTAAACAAGTTACTATGTATTCCCCTAGCCCCACCAACTTCAATATGTTCAACAAAATCAATATATTTTATGATTGTTTCTAATCAGATTCCTGACTTTAATTTCTAATTGGATGCAGCATCATTGTGTTGCATTATTTAGAACAAATCATTTGATTCACTAATACATTT
Source organism: Aselliscus stoliczkanus (assembly GCA_033961575.1). NCBI lineage: Eukaryota > Metazoa > Chordata > Mammalia > Chiroptera > Hipposideridae > Aselliscus > Aselliscus stoliczkanus. The sequence goes on from CM066738.1 coordinate 47,527,775, forward strand.
ATATTCTTAATTTGTCTCACTCATTATGAAAATATTAGATTGATCCATTAAACTGTGTTTAATAAATTGAGTTATATTACTAATCATGCAGTAGCTAAATATTAAAATAAAAATTAGTAGTGAACTAAGAGGCAAGAAAACTTTCAGTCTCTGCTTCCCATGGTGACTGCAGAGGCCTTTGCTTTTGCTTTCTCCAGATTCTTTCTTTCCTCTTGAACATATGGATTTTTATTTACACTTTCCTGAATAGACAGACTTCTTTTTGCATGTATTCAAACTTGCTTTTAAGCTTTTCTTCTGGTTAATCCTGAGAACTGACACCAGCATGATTTCCTGTCCCTGTGTTATATAGTATAAGTATTATATTTCCAGTGTCCATTGACCTGGAATGTATTAGGCAGTCAATAAATATTTATTAAATGAATGATTAAATAACTAAGTGACAAATATAAACCACATGAGTTAGTGATTCTCAACCCAAGGCACAAAGAATCAAATGTCAACTTTAAAAAAATATGAATGCCAGGACCTCATATCCAAAATTTTTGATTTGATTGTTCTGGAGAAGGGCCCAGGCATCAGTATTTGTTAAAACTATTCATGTGAATCAAATGTGCATCCAAGGTCAAATCAAATGTGCATCAAAGTCACCTTGAATGCAGGTTTCAGCACTGGGTCTTCACAGTGTCAACCTCCAACTCCTCCAAAAGACTCCAGGAAAGGATGTACCACAGAAAGGAATACCTACCTGGACAGTATGGCCAGTGCTCAAAAGGGCATTGAACTAAGTCATTGTTGGGAAGGTCTTAAAAAGTTAGGAAATGATAGGTATTGGGCAGAGGTCATGACAAATTGCGTTAGATTGGTGAGGGTCTTAAAGTGAGTCCTGATGAGTAGAATCTTTGCTGGGTCTTACCTTCCAGGAGTAGGCATTTCTTGGAGTATACAGCCTAGTTGTTGTTGTGTTGGCTTGTTTTTTTGTTTGTTTGGTTTTGTTTTTAGCTGAGCCATCCTGACACCTGTACGGGCAGCTCAGTGGCAGCTAAGCTCGGGCAGGGCATCGAACTGCTGTTGTTCAGAGCTCAGCTTGCACTCTTGAGCAAGCTCTTAACCAACTGAGCCACTTGGCCAGCCTGGCTTGTTTTTTTCTTTCGCTTGTTTTTCCCTTGGTATTAGGTTGGTGCACAAGTAATTGCGGTTTCAGACCGTGAATTTTAAATCATTATTACTAGGCTCAAACACATCGTTATTAATCCAAATAGGAACCATTTCAATCAACACATTTTTGCCAATGAGAAATGTTTGTTTATTCCTATATCATAAAAATTCATGCTTTGGGATTTAACAAACGCTTGGAAGCATTTTCTGCATTCTGTTGGTTATGGAAGCATTTTCGTGCAAAAGGTTGTGATGTTTGAAGAAGTGGTAGCCATTTGGCGAGAAGTCAGGTGAATATGATGGATGAGGCAAAACTTTATAGCCCAATTCTTTCAACCTTTGAAGTGTTGATTGTGTGATGTGCAGTGGAGCTTTGTCATGGAGAAGAATTGGGCCCTTTCTGTTGACCAATGCTGACTGCAGGCATTGCAGTTTTTGGTGCATCTCATTGATTTGCTGAGCACATTTCTCAGATGTAATAGTTTTGCTGGGATTCAGAAAGCTGTAGTGGATCAGACCAGCAGAAGACCACCAAACAGTGACCATGACCTTTTTCTTTGGTTCAAGATTGGCTTTGGGAAATGCTTTGGAGCTTCTTCTCGATCCAACCACTGAGCTGATCATTGCTGGTTGTTGTATACAATCTACTTTTCATCACATGTCACAATCCAATCAAGAATTGGTTCATTGTTGTTGCATAGAATAAGAGAAGATGATATTTCAAAACCAAAATTCTCTTTATTTTCGGTCAGCTCAGGAGGCACCCACTTATCCACCTTTCTAATTTGCTGCAAATGCCAAATGACCATAGAATGGTTGACCTTGAGTTCTTTGGCAACTTTGCGTGTAGTTGTAAGAGGATCAACTTCAATGATTGCTCTCAATTGGTCGTTGTGAACTTCCAATGGCCGGCCATTATGCTCCTCATCTTCAAGATTCTCGTCTTTTTTGCAAAACTTCTTGAACCACCATGTGCATTAGCAGTTCCTGGCCCAAATGTGTTGTTGATATTGCGAGTTGTCTCCGCTGCTTTATGATCCATTTTGAACACAAATAAGAAACTCGCTTGAATTTGCTTTTTGTCTAACATCATTTCCATAGTCTAAAATACATATAAAATAAACACCAAGTAATGTCATTAGCAAAAAAACATAAAGTGAGAAGTGCTCATTAAAATGATGTATAACACAACCAAATTTATTTAACAATATATTCCAATATCAAAGGCAAATTTCAACAATGAAAAAATCAGAATTAAGTTTGCACCAACCTAATAAAATATAAATAAAACTGTCTTGTCCATGTAATTAGGTACTTATATTCCATTGGAGGAAGACGGAAAGTAATCCCACAATTAAGATAAGTGCTTATGAAGACAATAAAGACAGGGGAGTGTGCAAGGGGGTGATGGGGAGAGTGTTCCACTTTACACTGCATGGTCAGAGGAGACCTCTTTGAGGAGGTGATCTGTATGAAGCTGGGCCCTCTCATTAGAAGGGAAAGCCATGTGAAACTTCTGAGGGAGAACATGCAAGCAGAAGGAAAGGCATGTGTGCAGACCTTAAATCAAGCATGAGCTGAGATCACTGAAGAAGAGAAAGCAAGTCAATTTAGCTGGACTGCATTGGATCAGGAGGAAAGTGGCTCAAGATGCAGCTCTAAGGTGAGCAGGCTGGCCCTAGTGGCACCTAATAGGCCATGGGAAGAGGTTTGCATGTTGCTCTAAGTCCAGTGGAAGCCCCGGCATAGGCATGGGGTCACAGAAGGCTCTCAACAAGGCAGTTTTCTGATCTGACTCCTCTAATGAGAACACATGGACTGCTGCTCAAACAATGGATTGTAGGGAGCAGAAGAGAAAGCTGGTAAAACAATCATGAGAGGGGGAGGGGCAAGATGGCGGCTGTGAGGAGAGCTCCATGAAATCTCTCCTGGAAATATCCACAATTTGAACTTCTAATACGCTTCAAAGAGACATCTACTCATCACACAGAGCAACTAAGAGTTCCACACAAGGATTGCTGGAAGGTGGGCAAGCTGGGCGAGTAGGGGAAGAAGGCGGCGAGACGCGTGAGGTGCAGCCCACACCTGCGGCTGCTAAGTCATGGTGAGTGTTCCCCGGCTCGCTCCCTGCGGCCCGCGGCCCACCTAGAGTTCAGCAAGAGCGCGTTGGTTTGCAGTCTGAGGCAGAAGCCTCAGGCCGGGCAAGTGCGGGAGGAGAGAGAGGAGACGACTGTGCAGAGGTACGAGCTGCACCCGCGGTCCCCAGGAAGCAGGGTGCAGAGCCCCGCAGCGAAAGGGCAAGATCAGTCCCTGCACCCTCCCGGTTCAGGGATCAGTCTCTGTGCTCACCGGGTCCCGCGGAGCGCAGAAGCCTGAAACCCGGGAGCAGGGGAAAACAGAGGACTCGCCAGCGGAGAAGCAGCGTGCTGGGCAGAGACGCAGGTCCCCGAGAGACGGAGCGGGGATCGGAGCCGCGTGGAAAGGTGCGCGCAGTCCCCTGAACCCCGGTGGCAGTCCCTCCAGGAGCGCAGCAGGAGAACGGCGCGGGCGCGCGCCGGCTCCAAGGCAGAAGCCTTAAACCCGGGAGCAGGGGAAACACAGGACTCGCCCGCCGAGACGCAGCGCGCCGGCCAGAGTCACAGGTCCCGGAGAGACAGAGTGGGGATCGGAGCCACGCGGCACGCAGTCCCCTAATTCCCGGCAGACCGTTTGGGAGAGCAGCAGGAGATCCGCGCGGGCGTGCCGGCTCCGAGGCAGAAGCCTGGAACCCGGGAGCAGGGGAAAAGAAGACTCGCTCGGACAAGCAGTGCTCCGGGTGGAGACGCAGGTCCCCGAGAGACGGAACCGGGATCTGAGCCTCGGGGCAGGGGGCTTGCAGTCCCTTAAACCCCGACAGTCTCTTCGGGAGAGCAGCAGGAGCACCGCGGGCGCGTGCCGGCTCCGAGGCAGAAGCCTGGAACCCGGGAGCAGGGGAAAAGAAGACTCCCTCGGACAAGCAGCGCGCCGGGCAGAGACGCAGGTCCCCGAGAGACGCGGAGCGGGGATCTTGGCCACACGGTAGGGTGTGCGCAATTCCCTAAATCCCGGCAGACCATTTGGGAGAGCAGCAGGAACTCCGCTGGAGCATAAGAGGCAAAGGCCTTAGCTTGAAACAGTGTTGGAACTGTGGCTTTGTTTATTTTTATGTTTTTTATTTTTTTTCCCTTTTTCTACTCTTGAACAGAAAGCAAAAAAAAAAAAAACCCAATAACTCACCCACTCCCACAAACTTTGTCCCCCGCCAAGACAGTCTTAAACTGACTCCTGAATGGAGCAATAGGGGCAGACTAGGAAGATATCCTTACCTGCAGGGGGTTGAGAATTTCCACCCAGTAAAGGCAGCAGAATGAGACTACCTACCCCGCCCCCACCTTTAGGCAAGGCTTGGGAGGTGGGGCAGGTTCACCTGCTGAGGCACTAATTAACAGATTCTTAGCAGCAGGCTTTTAGTAGTGAGGAATTCTTTAATTCTCCACGGCTGTCAACCCAAAGGGTGCCCAGAGACACTCATTGAGCCTTTGGGGGTGCAGCCTGCCTTGGGACAGGCAAAAGCAAAAAGGCAGTGACTTTGTAAAAACCACCAATCACACGTCACAACCACACTCAACTACAGCAAACCTGCAGTGCCAGGATCACGCTAGGCATCAGGTGGCCTACTGTTCCCACAAGACGCACAGGAATTTTTGTACAGCAGACAAACTGAAGAGAGCTTGGTGGACTTTAGCCTAGACCAGCACGGGTATTTTTGGTTTGTTTGGTTTTATTCTGTTTTGTTTTCCCTTTATTGGCTGCTTATCTTGGTTGTTTTTGGTTTTTATTTCTATTTCATTCTAATCATATTGTAGTTTTTAATATAGGCATATATATATATATATAGGTGTATATAGGTGAATATATGTCCATATATATGGGTGTGTAGACAAATATATATATATATTTTTTTTTTCCTTTTGTCTTTTTCTTTTTCTTTCTTTTCTTTTTCTTTTTTCCCCACCCTCACTTTCTCTCTTATTTTATTCATTCTTCTCACTGCTATACTTTTCCTCTTTTCCTTTTTTCTGCAAATTTTGTTCTTTAAATTTTTCTTACTTTTTTTATTATTATTTTAGTTTATTTTTATTTTTTATTTTTTAGGTATAGCTAATCGGTTTCTCATGTTTATTCTATTTTTTATTTTAGGATATTGTATTTTATTTTGTTTCCTCTTCTGTTATTATTGAGTGTGTGGTTTTTGTTTTGTTTCTGTTTGTTTCCTTCATTAGTATGATTGATATTTCTGTACAAGTTGACTGTAGTTTGATGGTTGGTTGTTTTTACTTGTGCGAGCATTTGGTTTCCTTTGGTGGCTGCGGAGGTTGTTCTTGTTGATCTGTTATGCTCTAAAATCACTCTGCAGCAGTGGGTCCAAACAAACAGACACAAGAATCATCATACCTGGAGGCCAACTTTAGATAAAACTAGAGCATTTCTGGGTTTGACATACAAGAGTCACACCCAAGAAGAAGTTACTACAGGTACTAAGACCCATAGGGTCCAAGTTTCATCAGAGGGGTCAATCCTCTCACAGCAGCTCATAAACTGCAGAAGCTGCTGATCCTCACAGCTAATCAATCTGGGAGTCAATCCCACCTACTGACAAACCAAAAGTAATCAAAACTAAAACTTCAACAAATGAGGACGCACGACACAAGGAACACCTCAGATACAAGCACAGGAGAATAGGGAGACTGAGTAATTCAAATATAAAGGACACACACCATATAAGTTTACCCAGAAAAGACTGAGAAATATGGGGGATCTATCCGTTATATTGAAGCAAACACAAAGAGTAAGCCAGAATGGGGAGACAAAGAAACATAACACAAATAAAAGAACAGAAGAAACTTCCTGAATCAGTGGAAATAGAGGAAATAGAGGTAACCAACCTATTGGAGACAGAGTTCAGAACACTGATTATTAGAATGTTCAAGGAAATTAATGAAAATATAAAGAAGGATAGAGAAATCATGAAACGCAACCAGCTAGAACTTAAGAACACAATTACTGAATTAAATAACAAACTTGATGGAATCACTAGCAGACTGGATGAAGCAGAAAATCGAATCAGTGACTTAGAAGACAAAATAGCAGAGATCACCCATGCAGAACAACAAAAAGAAAAAAGAATGAAAAACATGGAAAATAGTTTAAGAGAGCTGGGGGACAACATCAGACGCAATAACCTAAGGGTCATTGGAGTACCAGAAGGAGAAGAGAGGGAGCAAGGGATTGAGAATATATTTGAAGTAATAATGTCTGAAAACTTCCCTAACCTGGCAAAGGACATTGAAATACAAGCCCAGGAAGTGCAGAGAGTTCCAAACAGGATGATTCCAAACAGGCCCACTCCAAGACACATTCTAGTGAAAATGGCAAGGGTTAAGGACAAAGACAGAATCCTTAAAGCAGCAAGGGAAAGGCAGCAAGTTACTTACAAGGGTACCCCCATAAGGTTATCAGCTGACTTTTCTACAGAAACTTTGCAGGCCAGAAGAGAGTGGCAGGAGGTTTTCAAAGTGATGAAAACTAAAGGCCTACAACCAAGATTGCTGTATCCAGCAAGGTTATCATTTAAAATCGAAGGCGAGATAAGGAGCTTTGCAGAACAAAATAAGTTACGGGAATTCATTACCACCAAGCCAGCTTTGCAGGAAATGCTAAAAGGGCTTCTTTAAGTAGAAGAGAAAAACAACCTATGAAAGACTACGAACACAAATAACAAAATGGCAATAAACACACACCTATCAATAATCACATTAAATGTAAATGGATTAAATGCTCCAATAAAAAGACATAGGGTGGCTGAATGGATAAGAAAGCAAGACCCCAGCATATGCTGTATACAAGAGACTCACCTCAGATCCAAAGACTCATACAGGCTGAAAGTAAAGGGATGGAGTAAAATATTTCGTGCAAATGGCACTGAGAAAAAAGCTGGAGTAGCGATACTTATATCAGATAAAATGGACTTTAAATGGAAGAATATAACAAAGGACAAAGAAGGACACTTCATAGTAATGAAGGGATCGATCCAACAAGAGGACATAACTCTAGTAAACATCTATGCACCTAACATAGGAGCCCCTAAATATATAAAACAGATATTGTCAGACATAAAGACAGAGATCAACAGTAACACTATCATAGTAGGGGACTTCAACACCCCGCTGTCACTAATGGACAGATCCTCCAGACAGAAAATCAATGTGGAAACAGCGACCTTAAATGACACATTAGACCAGCTGGATTTAACAGACATTTTCAGAGCATTTCATCCCAAAGCTACAGAATATACGTTCTTTTCAAGTGCACATGGAACATTTTCTAAGATAGACCACATGTTAGGCCACAAAACAAGTCTCAATAAATTTAAGAAGATTAAAATCATTTCAACTGTATTCTCTGAGCACAATGCTATGAAACTAGAAATCAATTATAAGAAGAAATCCGGGAAGCTGACAAATAAATGGAGGCTAAACAATATGCTATTAAATAGTGAGTGGGTCACAAATGAGATCAAGGAGGAAATCAAAAGTTACCTCGAGACAAACGAAAATGAAAACACCTCGACCCCAAATCTCTGGGATGCTGCGAAAGCAGTCCTAAGAGGGAAGTTTATAGCAGTGCAGGCCTACCTAAAGAAGGAAGAAAAATCTCAAATCAACAGGTTATCCTTACACCTAAGGGAACTGGAAAAAGAACAGCAAAAGAGGCCCAAGGGGAGTACAAGAAAGGAGATAATAAAGACCAGAGCAGAAATAAACAATATAGAGAACAGAAAAACAATTCAAAAGATCAATGAAACCAAGAGCTGGTTTCTTGAGAAGATAAACAAAATTGATAAACCTATAGCCAGGCTCATCAAATAAAAAAGAGAGAGGATTCAAATTAGCAAAATCAGGAATGAAAGAGGGGAAATGACTACAGACATCACAGAAATACAAAAAATTCTAAGAAATTACTATGAGCAACTATATGCCAACAAATTTGACAATCTGTATGAAATGGATAATTTTCTAGAAGCATACAACCTTCCAAAGCTAACGCAAGAAGAAACAGAAAATCTAAATACCCTGATTACTACCAAGGAAATTGAATAATTGACAAGCTCCCAAAAAACAAAAGCCCTGGACCAGACGGCTTCACAAGTGAATTTTATCAAACATTCAAAAAAGAACTATCACCTATTCTTCTCAAACTATTCCAAAAAATCCAGAAGGAGGGAAGGCTCCCAAACTCTTTTTATGAAGCCTCTATCACCCTGATTCGAAAACCAGATAAAGACATCACAAAAAAGGAAAACTACAGGCCAATCTCCCTGATGAATATAGATGCAAAAATTCTCAATAAAATATTAGCAAACAGAATTCAGCAATATATTCAGAAGATCATACATCATGATCAAGTGGGATTCATCCCTAGTGCGCAAGGCTGGTTCAACATCCGTAAATCAATTAATGTGATACACCACATCAACAAAATGAAGGATAAAGATCACATGGTCATTTCAATAGATGCAGAAAAAGCATTTGACAAAATCCAACGGCCATTTATGTTAAAAACCCTTAGCAAAGTGCGAATACAGGGATCATATCTCAACATAATAAAAGCCATATATGATAAACCTACAGCTAACATCATACTCAATGGGGAAAAGCTAAAACCATTCCCCTTAAGATCAGGAACAAGACAAGGCTGTCCACTTTCTCCTCTTTTATTCAACATAGTGCTGGAAGTTCTAGCCACAGCAATCAGACAACAAAAAGAAATAAAAGGCATCCCAATTGGCAATGAAGAAGTAAAATTGTCATTATATGCAGATGACATGATACTGTATATAGAGAACCCCAAAGACTCCATCAAAAAACTATTGGAACTGATAGACGAATTCAGTAAAGTAGCAGGATATAAAATCAATGTTCAGAAATCAGTGGCATTTGCATATACCAATAATAAACTAACGGAAAGAGAAATTAAGAAAACTGTCCCATTTACAATTGCGTCAAGAACTATAAAATACCTAGGAATAAATTTAACCAAAGAAGTGAAAGATCTGTACTCAGAAAATTATAAGACACTGAAGAAAGAAATCATAGAAGATACAAATAAATGGAAACACCTACCATGCTCATGGATAGGAAGAATTAATATAGTTAAAATGTCCATACTGCCTAAAGCAATATATAGATTCAATGCAATTCCTATCAAACTACCAAGGGCATTTTTCACAGAAATAGAAAATATAATCCTAAAGTTTATATGGAATCATAAAAGACCCAGAATAGCCTCGGCAATTCTGAGGAATAAAAACAAAGTTGGGGGGATCATGCTATGAGACATCAAAACCTACTACAAGGCCACAGTAATCAAGACAGTTTGGTATTGGCATAAAAACAGGCACATCGATCAGTGGAACAGAACAGAGAGCCCAGAAATAAATCCAAGCATTTACGGACAGTTAATCTATGACAAGGGAAGCAAGAATTTACACTGGAGTAAAGATAGTCTATTCAATAAATGGTGCTGGGAAAATTGGACTGACACATGCAAAAAAATGAAACTGGATCATCTCCTTACGCCTTATACAAGAACAAATTCAAAATGGATTAAAGACTTAAATGTAAGACCTGAAACCATAAAAATCCTAAATGAAAATATAGGGAGTACATTTGCAGACATTACCCGGAGCAATATTTTTACTGATACATCCCTACGGGCAAGGGAAGTAAAAGAAAAAATGAACATATGGGATTATATCAGACTTAAAAATTTTTTCACAACAAAGGAAACCATTAATAAAACAAAAAGGAAGCCTACTGAATGGGAGAATATATTTGCCAACGATATATCTGATAAGAGGTTAATATCCAAAATTTATAAAACACTCATGAAACTCAACACCAAAAAAACAAACAACCCAATTAAAAAATGGGCAGAAGATATGAAGAGACATTTCTCTAAAGAGGACATACAGATGGCCAACAGGCATATGAAAAAAAGTTCAACCTCACTGGTCATTAGGGAAATGCAAATAAAAACCACCATGAGATACCACCTCACTCCAGTCAGAATGGCTATCATCAACAAATCAACAAACAACAAGTGCTGGCGGGGCTGTGGGGAAAAGGGGACCCTGCTGCACTGTTGGTGGGACTGCAGATTGGTGCAGCCACTATGGAAGTCAGTATGGAGGTATCTCAAAGAACTGGAAATAGAGCTACCGTTTGACCCAGCAATTCCACTCCTAGGTATTTATCCTGAAAAAACCAAGACACTTATTCAAAAAAAGTTATGCACCCCTATGTTCATAGCAGCACAATTTACAATAGCTAAGACTTGGAAACAACCAAAATGCCCGTCAGTAGATGACTGGATTAAGAAACTGTGGTATATTTATACAATGGAATATTACTCCACTATAAAGAAGAATGAAATCGTGCCATTTGCAATGATATGGATGGACTTAGAGACTATAATGTTGAGTGAAATAAGTCAGTCAGAGAAGGACAAATACCATATGATCTCACTTATATGTGGAATATGAAAAACTGTATGAATGAGCAAAATAAACAGAAACTGTCTCATAGATATAGAGGAAAAATCAGGGTTGCTAATTTGGAGAGGAATGGGGATGAGGGAGAAGGGGAAGGGATTAGACAGCAAAAATAGGCAACTACAATATTGCTACTGGGATAGGAAAAACAGTTTGGGGAATATAATTAATAATGTTGTAAATATTCTGTGGAATGTCAGATGATCATAGGTCTTGTTAGGGAGACCATTCCATGGATGGAGTAGAGGTTTGATCACTGCACTGTATTACTAAAGTGGAGGTGGTATACCTACTCTAATTGAATATATATAGATAGTCACGGGATGTGGATTATACTGTGGAAGAGAGTCAGAGGAAGAGTAATAGATATATATGATATGGGGGGGAGTGGAGTGGTGTATTGGGGTGGGGGGTTGTCACTTTGAGGGGTAAAATGTATAACTATTGCACTGTGTTGTACACCTGAAACTAATTAAAAATAAAAAAAAATAAAAAATCATGAAGCTATTATAAAATCAGAGAGTAGATGATGACAACTGACCAAGATGGGGCAGGGGAGGTGGTGGGAAGAACTGGACGTGTTTGACTTTATATGGAAGCACAACCAAGAAAACTGCTGATGGGTGAAAGGAGGGCATGAGGGAAAGAGATTAATCAGCAGTGATGCCTTGGTCTGATGCTGACCATCACTGTGATTATCAGCGCTGAGGAGGAGCAGAAGGAAGTGTAAACACAGGCCAAAGTTGAGTTCCAAGTACCTATTCCACATCCAGGTGGGATGTTAGGGAGGCAGGTACACATAGGAGAATGCAGGCAGAGTTCAGAACCAGGGATTGGAATTTGGCATGTATGGTAGTTGCCATAGGTATTTAGATGCATTAACAACTGCATTGCTTGATGACACCACCTTGACTAAGAATGAAGATAGAGCAAGAAGAGGTCCTGGGAGCCAGTGCTAGAACATATAGACATGTCCCTGATGGACAACAAAGGAGAGAGCCACAAAGGAGGTAGAAGGCAAGTGGCCATGGAGGAGGCCCAAGGGTGTGCTGTTCTCACAAACAAAAGGACAGAGAATTGTTCCACACACAGGTAGTGTTAAACAGCCTAAGGCAGAAAAGACACTTCTGGATTAAGCAGAATGCGGCTAGTCCCCCTGCCTTGCCCAACTCCTTGGGACACCATTATACCCATGGTCACACTCCAGAGTGTGATGTTCATGATGCTCCCTGGATGTGTGAGGCTCAAAGTCCCCAGAGAGTGGGTTCAGAACAGAGGTGGCGCCAGAGCACCAGTGAGGTGAGGTAAGCAGAAAATGGCCACTATCTGAAATGATTACATCTCCTGAGTGCAAGAGCCATGTCCTATATAATAAATTATCCTACCTAGATCTGCTTTTGGAAGTTGGGTTATGTATTGGACTGTTTTCAAGATAAATCTAGAGTGAGATTGATAGAGGATCTGGAACTGCAGACAAAGCAGAGGTGGCAAAAAATTAAAGAGTGAGCACATTAATGAGGCACAAAGAAAAGAGACAGTATCCAGGGTAAGGTACCAGGAGGGGTATGTGTGATGGTTATGTATGTGTGTATGTGTGTGTGAGTACATGTGAGTATGTATGCATGAGTATGTATATGTGAGTATGAGTGAGTATGAGTATGCATGCATGTGTGTGTGAGTATACATGTGTATGTGTGAATATATATATATATATATATATATATATATATATATATGGTGTGTGTGTGTCTGTTGGTGGAAGTGGGTATTGGCCAAGGAAGGAGGTCAGTCCTCAGAAGATAGAGACCACTGAACTGTGTCCAGTCCTCCATTTCCACAAACGATTGGTGTGAGGCAAATTGATCATATTAAGACACAAACAAATTCTGGGCATGAGTGGGACAGGAATACATTGCTGATTTTCTCTACAAACTTGCAGGATTCTAAATGGCCTTGAAAAGCAAGAAGTTGGCCCCAAATTGAGGACAAATTTTACAAACAGGATAACCTTGGCTAATCCCATTTTGAAAAGGACACTGATAAATTAGACTGTACAACAGTGAGTAGTCACAAATGGGAAGGATTGTAAATGTGCATTATTGGGAAGGAGAACATGATCTTGGGGGTTTAGCCCAAAAGAGGAGATGACCAGGAGAGCAGGACAGCTCAAATACAGTGAGAAAGTCGGAATGCTGTGAACAGGGCAAGTGAAAATACCCTTGCATTGGAGGCAGTAAAAGACTAAGGTTTAAGTCCAGGCTTTGGAACTCTGCACAAGTCACTTTACCTCTCTGTACCTCAATTTCCTCATTTATAAAATGTGGCTAATGATTTCCAACACCTAGGGGAGCAATTAGAGGGGACAGTTGATGGGTAGAAGGACATTTGGTGATGGAGAGAAGAAAACCAGTAAATGTCAGGCACCCTTGGCATTTACAAGATGGGGTCTTCATTCCATGATAGCAGAATAGTGAACAAATGAAAGAGGGTGGACAGAGCCTGTTTCAAGTTTCTTTTTTGGCAGTTAAAGCTCCCTAGATGGCCTTCAGGCTATCTGACTAGCCTATTTCATAATGTTGGTTGAAAGATCAACATTGGTGAGGAAGACCCAGTCTTCTGGCTCCTGGGCCATTTGACAAATGCCCAAAAGTGGCCAGATTGATAACAGCATTTCAATTTTTTGTTGGTAAAAGCTAACTCAGAGAACATGGCTTGGAGTTTAGGCCAAAACAGGGCTTCACAGACCTTCCTCACTGAAGGGAACTTCTCTGGTCAATCAGAGTAAACCAGCTGGAGCCCTGATCCTCAGTTTGGTTTTATAAATAATAACTAACACCCATCTGCTCTTCTGAAATGAAACTAAAAGATAACGAAACCGAAAGATAATACAATGAAACTAAAAGAAATATGTCATATCAAATAATATCAGATTTCAATAAAATTAATGCCCTAAGTATAATGTAAAGGAGATGTAAAAGATAGTAAGTTATGATGATCTCAAATATATTTCAATACATAGATTTTTGTTTGTTTGCATTTTTTAATTAAAGTTTATTGGGGTGATGATTGTTAGCAAAGCTACATAGATTTCAGGTGTACAATTCTGTAATATATCATCTATATATCACATTGTGTGTTCACCATCCAGAGTCAATTCTCTTTGCATCAATACATAGATTTTAGGGCCCAAACACACAAGGTAGGGAAATGAAAAACCAGTGATGTGGTAGACACTAGAATGAAAACCAGTCATTGTGAAAAGTAATAAGAGGCTAGGATAGTTTGTATTTTCTGGAAAAATAAGGGGCTCCACCTTCAATAAATTGAGGATGACAGTTGGGAAGGGTACAGGCTGTCAGCAAGGTGAATGAGGCAGTGTGGCCCCCATGAATATGCTGAGCCTGTGAGCAAGAGTAGTGAAAACAGAATTCCCCACTCCAAGTGTAATGTGAACATAAGTTCCTATGACATGACCTGGCGTAGGCAGGAAAGTTATATAGTTCAAGAAAATGTATCTCTTGTCTTAGAGTCCCACATGTCCAGGCATTTAGTCAGTCTCCACTAGTTAAAGAGACCTTGGATATCATATACTTTGATAGGTGGCAGTAAAAATCATTTAGGTAAGTTTTCTGGCAGACCCCTGAGGAAACACTGTGACTCCAAAAGAAAAATACATTTAGTATGCTATCCTCACAACTGAGATTTCCATACTGGGGTTATGTGCACACCACACCACACCACATCTCACACACACACACACACACACACACACACACACACACACACACACTTTACGGGAATTATATAAAATGTTTTTTTTTTTTAATTATTTATTTATTTATTTATTTTATTTTATTTTTTTGAGGGAAGTGTCACCGGCCCTCACATGTAGGACCCGAACCGAGGCCGCTGGCTTCCGAAGCCAGTGCTTAACCACCGCGCCACTTGGCCGGCCGCTAAAATGTTTTTTAAAACAACTTATTAGTGAAATCAAGTGAGATCCCTGCATTTCATGTGCCTCTGCCAACATGATAACACCTGCTTCTAGGGCTGCATGAAGGGTCTTCAGTCTGCTCCTTACACAGTGGTCACCAAGGCCCTATAAGTCCTAAGTGAATGTCCTAGCCTACAGAATAGAGTAAGTAGGGGCAAGGAGGAAGTGGAGGAGTGATTTGTGTTATTAACGATATACATTTATTAGCCCTGTTTCAAATATAAAAAGCAATGTATATCTATTTAAATTTTCTCTAGAAATGAGGGAAATTAGGAAAAAATCAAATTTACCCAAAATTCCAGTGACCACATAGAGCCATACCATATTTAACACCTCTACAGTTTGTTTAGTCTTTGTATTTTTTAAACCAAATGAGATTTATACTCCACAGTTTTGTTTTCTTTACAAAACATAATACTATCAAAATTTGGCCATGTTACCATACATTGAATACTTTACTCTTAGGCTACATAATATTGTGTTACCTGATTATATACTTTATTATGCCCCTTCTTTTTGGACATACATCTTTTATAGTGTTTAATGCTTATAAATAATGCTCTTTACAGGAAACTTCAAGGATGAATCTTATCATTTTTGCCACCACAATAGCTACATGGTCTTGGTATATCATCTGGAGTTCATAGATAACATTTTTCAGCAGCTGACTAGATGGACTGCCCCTTTTTATTGTAAGGAATATAATCATCGTAACATGCCAACTAATATTTTTGTCTCTTTAATTCCCATTGAAATTACAAACCACAGTTATTTAACTGTAAAAGTTTTGATAGTTTTCCAATTAACTTAAAAGCATACTGAGATCTGGGATATATCCCAGGAAATATCATAGATAAATTTAAAAAGTTGCTACTTCTAATGAGAGACACCCCATGGTTGGGAGGGCCAATGAGACATAATAAAATTTAGATGATTAAGAAATGGTAAAAAATCACAACTAAACTAGATGGTTAAGAAAAGCCTAAATGCGTTTGCTACAGAAACAACAAGTGGAGTAGAGCTTGCCCAATTCCTGCAGGTATAGAAATGTACCAGATTCCCAGGTTCTAAAGTGTATAGGGGATATGACACCAAAAGCATAGGCAACAAAAGAAAAAGAAAAAAAGAAAGATAGATTGGACTTCATCAAAATTAAATGCTTTTATGTATCAATGGATACTATGAACAGAATGAAGAAAAGGCAACGAACCCATGGAACTGGAGAAAATATTTGTAAATCACATATCTTATAAGAGGTTAATATCTGGAATATATAAAGAGCTTTTACTATTCAACAAGAAAATAAATAACCTGATTAAAGATGCGCAGAGAAATACTTTTATCCAAAGAAGATAAACAAATGGCCAATAAGCTAATGTGTTCAACATTACTAATCACTAAGGAAATGCAAATCAAAACTACAACGAGATACCACTTTATTTTTATTAAAAATGGCTATTGGGGGGAGAGAGAGAGAGAGAGAAAGAATAACAAGTGTGGGAAAGGAAGTGGAGAAATTGAAATTGGAAACTTTGTGCACTTCTATTGCTAAAGCAAAATAGTATAGCTGCTATGGAAAATTGTATGGTAAAACTTAAACATAGAATAATCATTTGATCAACTTCTGTGTATAGACTTAAAAGAATTGAAAGTTGGGGCTTGAATAGATATTTATACACTCATAATCATAAACTCATTATTCACAAGTTCCAAAAGTTAGAAGCAGCCCATGTCCTTCAACCAATGAATAAACAAAATATGTTATATACATACAGCTGAATGTTGTCTAGTCATGAAAAGGAAGGAAATTCTGATGAATGCCTCAACATGGATAAATCTTGAATACTTTATACTAAGTGAAATAAGACAGTCACAAAAGAAAAAATATTGTATTATTCCTCTTAGATGAGATATCTAGAATAGCCAGATTTACAGAGATAGAAATGGTGGTGGCCAGGGTGGGAGGAAGGGAGATTAAGGAGTTATTGTTTAATGGATACAGAGTTTCAGTTTGAGATGTTGAAAATTTTCTGGAGATGGATGATGGTGATGGTTGTACAACAATGTGAATTCATGCCATTGAATTGTATTTTTGATCCACAGTTGGGAATCCACATATGCAGAGGGCCAATTTAAGTTATAATTGGATTTTTATTTTTTAATTTTTTTTAATTTTTATTTTATTTTATTTTATTTTTAATTAGTTTCAGGTGTACAACACAGTGCAATAGTTATACATTTTACCCCTCAAAGTGACAACCCCCACCCCCAATTCACCACCCCACTCCCCCCCATATCATATATATCTACTACTCTTCCTCTGACTCTCTTCCACAGTATAATCCACATCCCGTGACTATCTATATATATTCAATTACAGTAGGTATACCACCTCCGCTTTAGTAATACAGTGCAGTGATCAAACCTCTACTCCATCCATGAAATGGTCTCCCTAACAAGACCTATGACCATCTGACATTCCACAGAATATTTACAACATTATTAATTATATTCCCCAAACTGTTTTTCCTATCCCAGTGGCAATATTGTAGTTGCCTATTTTTGCTGTCTAATCCTTTCCCCTTCTCCCTCATCCCCATTCCTCTCCCAATTAGCAACCCTGATTTTTCGTCTATATCTATGAGACAGTTTCTGTTTACTTTGCTCATTCATACAGTTTTTCAGATTCCACATATGAGTGAGATCATATGGTATTTGTCCTTCTCTGACTGACTTATTTCACTTAACATAATAGTCTCTAGGTCCATCCATATCATTGCAAATGGCACGATTTCATTCTTCCTTATAGCGGAGTAATACTCCATTGTATAAATATACCACAGTTTCTTAATCCAGTCATCTACTGATGGGCATTTTGGTTGTTTCCAAGTCTTAGCTATTGTAAATTCTGCTGCTATGAACATAGGGGTGCATAACTTTTTTTGAATAAGTGTCTCGGTTTTTTCAGGATAAATACCTAGGAGTGGAATTGCTGGGTAAAACGGTAGCTCTATTTCCAGTTCTTTGAGATACCTCCATACTGACTTCCATAGTGACTGCACCAATCTGCAGTCCCACCAACAGTGCAGCAGGGTCCCCTTTTCCCCACAGCCCCGCCAGCACTTGTTGTTTGTTGATTTGTTGATGATAGCCATTCTGACTGGAGTGAGGTGGTATCTCATGGTGGTTTTTATTTGCATTTCCCTAATGACCAGTGAGGTTGAACTTTTTTTCATATGCCTGTTGGCCATCTGTATGTCCTCTTTAGAGAAATGTCTCTTCATATCTTCTGCCCATTTTTTAATTGGGTTGTTTGTTTTTTTGGTGTTGAGTTTCATGAGTGTTTTATAAATTTTGGATATTAACCCCTTATCAGATATATCGTTGGCAAATATAGTCTCCCATTCAGTAGGCTTCCTTTTTGTTTTATTAATGGTTTCCTTTGTTGTGAAAAAACTTTTAAGTCTGATATAATCCCATATGTTCATTTTTTCTTTTACTTCCCTTGCCTGTAGGGATGTTTCAGTAAAAATATTGCTCCGAGTAATGTCTGCAAATGTACTCCCTATATTTTCTTTTAGGATTTTTATGGTTTCAGGTCTTACATTTAAGTCTTTAATCCATTTTGAATTTGTTCTTGTATAAGGCGTAAGGAGATGATCCAGTTTCATTTTTTTGCATGTGTCAGTCCAATTGTCCCAGCACCATTTATTGAATAGACTATCTTTACTTCAGTGTAAATTCTTGCTTCCCTTGTCATAGATTAACTGTCCGTAAATGCTTGGATTTATTTCTGGGCTCTCTGTTCTGTTCCACTGATCGATGTGCCTGTTTTTATACCAATACCAAACTGTCTTGATTACTGTGGCCTTGTAGTAGGTTTTGATGTCTCGTAGCATGATCCCCCCAACTTTGTTTTTATTTCTCAGAATTGCCGAGGCTATTCTGGGTCTTTTATGATTCCATATAAATTTTAGGATTATATTTTCTATTTCTGTGAAAAATGCCCTTGGTAGTTTGATAGGAATTGCATTGAATCTATATATTGCTTTAGGCAGTATGGACATTTTAACTATATTAATTCTTCCTATCCATGAGCATGGTAGGTGTTTCCATTTATTTGTATCTTCTATGATTTCTTTCTTCAGTGTCTTATAATTTTCTGAGTACAGATCTTTCACTTCTTTGGTTAAATTTATTCCTAGGTATTTTATAGTTCTTGACACAATTGTAAATGGGACAGTTTTCTTAATTTCTCTTTCCGTTAGTTTATTATTGGTATATGCAAATGCCACTGATTTCTGAACATTGATTATATATCCTGCTACTTTACTGAATTCGTCTATCAGTTCCAATAGTTTTTTGATGGAGTCTTTGGGGTTCTCTATATACAGTATCATGTCATCTGCATATAATGACAATTTCAATTCTTCCTTGCCAATTTGGATGCCTTTTATTTCTTTTTGTTGTCTGATTGCTGTGGCTAGAACTTCCAGCACTATGTTGAATAAAAGAGGAGAAAGTGGACAGCCTTGTCTTGTTCGTGATCTTAAGGGGAATGGTTTTAGCTTTTCCCCATTGAGTATGATGTTAGCTGTAGGTTTATCATATATGGCTTTTATTATGTTGAGATATGATCCCTGTATTCGCACTTTGCTAAGGGTTTTTAACATAAATGGCTGTTGGAT
Source organism: Aselliscus stoliczkanus (assembly GCA_033961575.1). Classification (NCBI taxonomy): domain Eukaryota; kingdom Metazoa; phylum Chordata; class Mammalia; order Chiroptera; family Hipposideridae; genus Aselliscus; species Aselliscus stoliczkanus. The sequence goes on from CM066738.1 coordinate 47,547,246, forward strand.
TTTGTCAAATGCTTTTTCTGCATCTATTGAAATGACCATGTGATCTTTATCCTTCATTTTGTTGATGTGGTGTATCACATTAATTGATTTATGGATGTTGAACCAGCCTTGCGCACTAGGGATGAATCCCACTTGATCATGATGTATGATCTTCTTAATATATTGCTGAATTCTGTTTGCTAATATTTTATTGAGAATTTTTGCATCTATATTCATCAGGGAGATTGGCCTGTAGTTTTCCTTTTTTGTGATGTCTTTATCTGGTTTTGGAATCAGGGTGATAGTAGCTTCATAAAAAGAGTTTGGGAGCCTTCCCTCCTTCTGGATTTTTTGGAATAGTTTGAGAAGAATAGGTGCTAGTTCTTTTTTGAATGTTTGATAAAATTCACTTGTGAAGCTGTCTGGTCCAGGGCTTTTGTTTTTTGGGAGCTTGTCAATTACTTATTCAATTTCCTTGGTAGTAATCAGGGTATTTTGATTTTCTGTTTCTTCTTGCGTTAGCTTTGGAAGGTTGTATGCTTCTAGAAAATTATCGATTTCTTCCAGATTGTCAAATTTGTTGGTATATAGTTGCTCATAGTAATTTCTTAGAATTTTTTGTATTTCTGTGAAGTCTGTAGTCATTTCCTCTCTTTCATTCCTGATTTTGCTAATTTGAGTCCTCTCTCTTTTTTTTTTTTTTGATGAGCCTGGCTAGAGGTTTGTCAATTTTGTTTATCTTCTCAAGAAACCAGCTCTTGGTTTCATTGATCTTTTGAATTGTTTTTCTGTTCTCTATATTGTTTATTTCTGCTCTGGTCTTTATTATCTCCTTTCTTGTACTCCCCTTGGGCCTCTTTTGCTGTTCTTTTTCCAGTTCCGTGAGGTGTAAGGATAACCTGTTGAGTTGAGATTTTTCTTCCTTCTTTAGTTAAGCTTGCACTGCTATAAACTTCCCCCTTATGACTGCTTTTGCAGCATCCCAGAGATTTTGGGTCGTGGTGATTTCATTTTCGTTTGTCTCGAGGTATCTTTTGATTTCCTCCTTGATCTCATTTGTGACCCACTCACTATTTAATAGCATATTGTTTAGCCTCCATTTATTTGTCAGCTTCCCGGATCTCTTCTTATAATTAATTTCTAGTTTCATAGCATTGTGGTCAGAGAATACAGTTGAAATGATTTCAATATTCTTAAATTTATTGAGACTTGTTTTGTGGCCTAACATGTGGTCTATCTTGGAAAATGTTCCATGTGCACTTGAAAAGAACGTATATTCTGTAGCTTTGGGATGAAATGCTCTGAAAATGTCTGTTAAATCCAGCTGGTCTAATGTGTCATTTAAGGTCGCTGTTTCCACATTGATTTTCTGTCTGGAGGATCTGTCCATTAGTGACAGCGGGGTGTTGAAGTCCCCTACTATGATAGTGTTACTGTTGATCTCTGTCTTTATGTCTGACAATATCTGTTTTATATATTTAGGGGCTCCTATGTTAGGTGCATAGATGTTTACTAGAGTTATGTCCTCTTGTTGGATCGATTCCTTCATTACTGTGAAGTGTCCTTCTTTGTCCTTTGTTATATTCTTCCATTTAAAGTCCATTTTATCTGATATAAGTATCGCTACTCCAGCTTTTTTCTCATTACCATTTGCATGAAATATTTTACTCCATCCCTTTACTTTCAGCCTGTATGAGTCTTTGGATCTGAGGGAGTCTCTTGTATACAGCATATGCTGGGGTCTTGCTTTCTTATCCATTCAGCCACCCTATGTCTTTTTATTGGAGCATTTAATCCATTTACATTTAATATGATTATTCATAGGTGTGTATTTATTGCCATTTTGTTATTTGTGTTCGTAGTCTTTCATAGGTTGTTTTTCTCTTCTACTTCAAGAAGCCCTTTTAGCATTTCCTGCAAAGCTGGCTTGGTGGTAATGAATTCCCTTAACTTATTTTTTTCTGCAAAGCTCCTTATCTCGCCTTCGATTTTAAATGATAACCTTGCTGGATACAGCAATCTTGGTTGTAGGCCTTTAGTTTTCATCACTTTGAAAACCTCCTGCCACTCCTTTCTGGCCTGCAAAGTTTCTGTAGAAAAGTCAGCTGATAATCTTATGGGGGTACCCTTGTAAGTAACTTGCTGCCTTTCCCTTGCTGCTTTAAGGATTCTGTCTTTGTCCTTAACCCTTGCCATTTTCACTATAATGTGTCTTGGAGTGGGCCTGTTTGGAATCATCCTGGTTGGAACTCTCTGCACTTCCTGGGCTTGTATTTCAATGTCCTTTGCCAGGTAAGGGAAGTTTTCAGACATTATTACTTCAAATATATTCTCAATCCCTTGCTCCCTCTCTTCTCCTTCTGGTACTCCAATGACCCGTGGGTTACTGCATTTGATGTTGTCCCCCAGCTCTCTTAAACTATTTTCAAGGTTTTTCATTTATCTTTTTGTTGTTCCACATGGGTGATCTCTGCTATTTTGTCTTCTAAGTCACTGATTCGATTTTCTGCTTCATCCAATCTGCTAGTGATTCCATCAAGTTTTTTATTTAATTCAGTAATTGTGTTCTTAAGTTCTAGCTGGTTGCTTTTCATGATTTCTCTATCCTTCTTTATATTTTCATTAATTTCCTTGAACATTCTAATAATCAGTGTTCTGAACTCTGTCTCTGATAGGTTGGTTACCTCTATTTCCTCTATTTCCAATGATTCAGGAAGTTTCTTCTGTTCTTTTATTTGTGTTATATTTCTTTGTCTCCCCATTCTGGCTTACTCTTTGTGTTTGCTTCAATATAACGGATAGATCCCCCAGGTTTCTCAGTCTTTTCTGGGTAAACTTATATGGTGTGTATCCTTTATATTTGAATTACTCAGTCTCCCTATTCTCCTGTGCTTGTATCTGAGGTGTTCCTTGTGTCGTGCGTCCTCACTTGTTGAAGTTTTAGTTTTGATTACTTTTGGTTTGTCAGTAGGTGGGATTGACTCCCAGATTGATTAGCTGTGAGAATCAGCAGCATCTGCAGTTTATGAGCTGCTGTGAGAGGATTGACCCCTCTGATGAAACTTGGACCCTATGGGTCCTAGTACCTGTAGCAACTTCCTTTTGGGTGTGACTCTTGTATGTCAAACCCAGAAATGCTCTGGTTTTATCTAAAGTTGGCCTGCAGGTATGATGATTCTTGTGTCTGTTTGTTTGGATCCACTGATGCAGAGTGATTTTAGAGCATAACAGATCAACAAGAACAACCTCCGCAGCCACCAAAGGAAACCAAATGCTCGCACAAGTAAAAAAAACCAACCACCAAACTACAGTCAACTTGTACAGAAATATCAATCATACTAATGAAGAAAACAAACAGAAACAAAACAAAAACCACACACTCAATAATAACAGAAGAGGAAAAAAATAAAATACAATATCCAAAAATAAAAAATAGAATAAACATGAGAAACCGATTAGCTATACCTAAAAAATAAAAAATAAAAATAAACTAAAATAATAATAAAGAAAGTAAGAAAAATTAAAAAATAAAATTTGCAGAAAAAAGGAAAAGAGGAAAAGTATAGCAGTGAGAAGAATGAATAAAGTAAGAGAGAAAGTGAGGGTGCGGAAAAAAGAAAAAGAAAAGAAAGAAAAAGAAAAAGAAAAAAGGAAAAAAATATATATATATTTGTCTACATACCCATATATATGGACATATATTCACCTATATACACCTATATATATGCCTATATTAAAAACTACAATATGATTAGAATGAAATAGAAATAAAAACCGAAAACAACCAAGATAAACAGCCAATAAAGGGAAAACAAAACAGAATAAAACCAAACAAACCAAAAATACCCGTGCCGGTCTAGGCTAAAGTCCACCAAGCTCTCTTCAGTTTGTCTGCTGTACAAAAATTCCTGTGCGTCTTGTGGGAACAGTAGGCCACCTGATGCCTAGCGTGATCCTGGAACTGCAGGTTTGCTGTACTTGAGTGTGGTTGTGACGTGTGATTGGTGGTTTTTACAAAGTCACTGCCTTTTTGCTTTTGCCTGTCCCAAGGCAGGCTGCACCCCCAAAGGCTCAATGAGTGTCTCTGGGCACCCTTTGGGTTGACCTCTGTGGAGAATTAAAGAATTCCTCACTACCAAAAGCCTGCTGCTAAGAGTCTGTTAATTAGTGCCTCAGCAGGTGAACCTGCCCTGCCTCCCAAGCCTTGCCTGAAGGTGGGGGCGGGGTAGGTAGTCTCACTCTGCAGCCTTTACTGGGTGGAAATTCTCAACCCCCTGCAGGTAAGGATATCTTCCTAGTCTGCCCCTATTGCTCCATTCAGGAGTCAGTTTAAGACTGTCTTGGCAGGGGCCAAAGTTTGTGGGAGTGGGTGAGTTATTGGTTTTTTTTTTGCTTTCTGTTCAAGAGCAGAAAAAGGAAAAAAAAAAAAGAAAAACATAAAAGTAAACAAAGCCACAGTTCCAACACTGTTTTAAGCTAAGGCCTTTGCCTCTTATGCTCCAGCGGAGTTCCTGCTGCTCTCCCAAAGGGTCTGCCGGGATTTAGGGAATTGCACGCACCCTACCGTGTGGCTAAGATCCCCGCTTCGCGTCTCTCGGGGACCTGCGTCTCTGCCCGTCACGCTGCGTGTCCGAGTGAGTCTTCTTTTTCCCCTGCTCCCGGGTTTAAGGCTTCTGCCTCGGAGCCGGCGCGTGCCCGCGTGGATCTCCTGCTGCTCTCCCAGACGGTGCCGGGATTTAGGGGACTGCGCCCACCGTGCCGCCTGGCTCTGATCCCCACTCCGTCTCTCCGGGACCTGTGACTCCGGCCGATGCGCTGTGTGTCCGCGCGAGTCCTCTGTTTCCCCCTGCTCCCGGGTTTAAGGCTTCTGCCTCGGAGCCGGCGCGCGCCGGCGCCGTTCTCCTGCTGCGCTCCAGGAGGGACTGCCGCCGGATTTTAGGGGACTGCGCGCACCTTTCCACGCGGCTCCGATCCCCGCTCCGTCTCTCGGGGACCTGCGTCTCCACCCGGCGCGCTGCTTCTCCGCCCGCGAGTCCTCTTTTTCCCCTGCTCCCGGGTTTCAGGCTTTTGCGCTCCGCGCACCCGGTGGGCACAGAGACTGATCCCTGAACCAGGAGGGTGCAGGGACTGATCTTGCCCTGCCACTGCGGGGCTCTGCACCCTGCTTCCTGGGGACGGGGCGAGCTGCGGGTGCAGCTCGTACCTCTGCACAGTCGTCTCCTCTCTCTCCTCCCGCACTTGCCCGGCCTGAGGCTTCTGCCTCAGACTTCAAACCAACGCGCTCTTGCTGAACTCTAGGTGGGCCGCAGGCCGCAGGGAGTGAGCCGGGGCAACACTCACCGTGACTCAGCAGCTGCGGGTGCGGGCTGCACCTCACGCGTCTCGCCGCCTTCTTCCCCTACTCGCCCGGCCTGCCCACCTTCCAGCAATCCTTGTGTGGAACTCTTAGTTGCTCTGTGTGATGAGTAGATGTCTCTTTGAAGCGTATTAGAAGTTCAAATTGTGGATTTTTCCAGGGGAGATTTCATGGAGCCCTCCTCACAGCCGCCATCTTGCCCTACCCTATATTTGGATTTTTAACTGCATGGGGATACCCCTAACCCCTGCATTATTCAAAGGTCAACTTTACTTTAAAAAGTGGATAAAATTATACAATTTATATTATGTATATTTTACCACAGTAAAAAACTTATTGGGTGGAGGTGGGTGTTGTAACTTTTGCTGTGTCAGTAGCACAACCAGAGGTGCAGGTTGGCAGGCAGCAGGGGAAAAAGTGTGCTGCTAAAGTCCCAAGTTGGGTCTCCTAAGCTGGATCTTCCAGGGCAGTAAACATTTATGGGGGAAAGAGAAGCTAACATTTGACTTCAATAGAAATTGCTAAACCAGTGGGCTCAGGATAAGAAATGAGAACGAGAGGACTTCTGGTAAGATGGCGGAATAGATGGATGCTTTCCCAACTGCCGCCCAGGATCACATCAAAATTACAAATAATTTATACAACATTTAACCTCGGAAATCCCCTGAACACTAGATGAACAGAACCTCTAAATGAAGGACCTAAAAAGGAAGCCACGTCAAGTCTGGTAGGAGGGGCGCAGACAAGAGAGGGCGAGCCCCATGAGGGATGCCCCAGCTGTGGGGAGGCTGTTCCGGTTGGGGGAGAGACTCTTTGGCCCCACACTGAGCTCACTAGCCCAGAGTTGCTTTGCCAGGAAGAGGAGTTCTACGATACCGGGCAGTAGAAATTAGTAAGGTCTCTCTTTGCTCGGCTCGGTGAGGCTGTGGGCGGCTGGAGAAACAGTGGAGCCAGCGCTCGGGTTCGTACGCCGGTGAGCACTTACCCGGTTCCTGTTGGAGGGAGTATCTGTGTGAGCCGGACCCAGAAACCCGCAGGGAAGGACTGAGCTGAGCACCTTTGGTGCAGAAGCTGGAGGTTTTGGGACCGATGTTCCCCTGGTGTGGAGCTTGCACATGAGTGGTGAACAGGAGGGCGCCATTTTTTCAGTGTTGGGCCCTCCCACAGAGGGTCAGATCCGGGACTGGATTGGTCTGGTGAAATTGGTGCAGGAGAGCGTGTGTGCATGCGTGCGCACGCATGAGGCCTTGGATTCCCACCCTCCGCTCTGCTTGTGCTGTGTTGCCAGGGAAACCCTGGTTAGGTGCCCTCCAGCTGCATCAAGCTGTTCACTGAGACTCAGGAGTGTGCGAGCCGCCTTGGGTGCCCACTTTCTGCACTGTTTGTGCAGAGTTGCCAGGCTGGGGATTGGCTGTTGGGCTGCTTAGCATGATCTTCGGGCAGCTGATTGGGATAGGCTGAGATGGGGAGTTTTCCTGAAAGTGTTGGGTCGGGAGCTGTGCACCTGCGCAATATGATTGAGGCTTTTCTGGCAAGTTTGTGTGGGCTGGTTGCTGGTGCAGAGTGCATGCTGCTGTGACTTGGTGGGGGCCACTGATCACATTCAGTGGTGCCTTGGGGGCCTGGCCCACCCACCTGGAGATGTGTTTCCAGAGGCACCCTGAGACCCCGAAGCCTGGCCCACATCTCCGCAGGCCACAGAGGGTTTTTTTGCAATAGCGGACAACCTCCAACAACCTGTAAAGATTTTTTTTTTTGATAGTGAGCACTGTTCCAGAGCACACAGCAGCTAATTGCAGAAAGCTCACAGCAAGCCTGAGAGACAGGCCAGCACATAACACGTTAAGCTCTTCCTCCCAATAGCTGGTGCTGAGTCAACTGGAGATTCTCTATTGCTGAGCAAGTGGTCTGCAGATTAAAGAAAAAGGGAGAAGGGAAAGGGATTAGACAGCAAAAATAGGCAACTACAATATTGACACAGGGATATGAAAGACAGTTCGGGGAATATAATTAATAATGTTGTAAATATTTTGTGGGGTGTCAGATGGTCATATGTCTGGTTAGGGAAACCATTTCATGGATGGAGTAGAGGCTTGATCACTGCACTGTACACTTGAAGCTGAGGTTGTATAATATTGTATACCAACTGTAATTGAATATATAGATAGTCACAGGATGTGTATTATAATGTGGAAGGGTGTCAGAGGAAGTGTAATAGATATATATGATATGGGGGGAGGAGTGGGGTGGCTAAATGGGGGACGGGGTTGTCACTTTGAGGGGTAAAAAGTATAACTATTGCACTGTGTTGTACACCTGAAACTAATTAAAAAATAAATAAAATTAAATTAAAAAAAAGAAAGGAGAACCCCACCACCTTCTTTTTTTTTTTTTTTTTTTCCTTTTATATTTTTTCCTTTTTTTTTTCTCTCTCCCTTCTTTCTAGGTGATCTATCTAATACATTGAAGCATACACAGAACAACAGCCAGAATGAAGAAACAAAGAAACATGTCCCAGGCAAAAGAACAGAAGAAAACTCTAGAAACAGAACTAAATGAAACAGAGGTATCCAGAGTTTAGAATATTGATGATAAGAATGTTTAAGGAACTTAGCGAGGACATAAAGAAGGATAGGGAAACCATAAAAACAACCAGTTAGAACTAAAGAATACAATAACTGAAATGAAGAACACGTACGAAGGAATCACCAGTAGAATAGATGAAGCAGAGGAGCGGATCAGCAAATTAGAAGAAAAAATAGCAGAAATCACCCAGCTTGAACAACAAAAAGAAAAAAGAATGAAAATAGTTTAAGAGACTTCTGGGACAACGTGAAACGCAACAACAATGGCATCCTAAGAATACCAGACGGAGAAGAGAAGAAGCAAGGGATTGAGAATGTATTTAAAGAAATAATGACTGAAAACTTCCCTACCCTGGCGAAGGACATCAACATACAAGCCAAGGAAGTGCAGAGAGTTCCAACACCCTGAATCCAAACAGGCCTACACCAAGACACATCATAGTTAAAATGGCAAAGCTTAAAGACAAAGAGAATCCTAAAAGCAGCAAGAGAAAGACAGCAGGTGACATAAAAAGGAATTCCTTTAAGACGAACAGCTGACTTTTCTGCAGAAACTCTGGAGCCCAGAAGGGAGTGGCAGGAGATATTCAAAGTGACACAAAATAAAGGTCTACAACCAAGATTGCTCTACCCAGCATGGCTATCACTTAAAATTGAAGGAGAGATAAAGAGCTTCTTAGAAAAGAATAAGCTTAAGGAGTTCATTACCACCAAGCCAGCATTGCAGGAAATGTTAAAAGGGCTTTTTTAAACTGAAGAAAGGGAAAAACAAGCTAACCCAGGAAGACAAGAAATACAAATAACAAAATGGCAATAAATATGCACACATCAGTAATCACTTTAAATGTGAATGGGCTAAATGCTCCAATCAAGAGACACAGAGTGGCTGAGTGGATAAGAAAACAGGACCCATGCATCTGCTGTCTACAAGAGACTCATCTTAGATCAAAAGACACACACAGATTAAAAGTAAAGGGATGGAATAAGATGTTTCATGCAAATGGAAATGAGAAAAAAGCTGGAGTAGCAATACTTATTTTGGACAAAATAGACTTTAAAATGAAGGCTGCAATAAAATACAAAGAAGGGCACTATATAATAATAAAAGGATCGATTCAACAAGAGGACATAACCCTAGATAACATCTATTCACCCAATATAAGAGCTCCTAAATATATAAAACAGATTTTTACAGACATAAAGAGAGAGAGCAACAGCAACACTATCATAGTAGGGGACTTGTACACCCCGTTGTAACCAATGGACAGATCCTCCAGACAGATAATCAACACAGACATAGTGGCCTTAAATGACACTTTAGACCAGCTGGATTTAATGGATATTCTTAGAGCATTTCACCTCAAAGCAACAGAATATACATTCTGCTCAAGTGCATATGGAACATTTTCCAAGACAGACCGCAAATTAGGCCACAAAACAAGTCTCAACAAATTTAAGAAGATTGAAATCATATCAAGAGTCTTCTCTCCAACTGACTTATTTCACTCAACATATGTATGCCAACTCTAATTGAATATATAGACAGTTACGGGATGTGGATTATATGGTGGAAGGGAGTCAAAGGAATTGTAATAGATAGTATGATATGGGGCAGAGGAGTTGGAGGGGAGAATTCGGGGAGGGGCTTGTCACTTTGAGGGGTAAAAAGTATAACTATTGCACTTTGTTGTACACCTGAAGCTAATTAAAAATAAAAAAATAAAAAAAAAAGTCTTCTCTGTCCACAATGCTATGAAACTAGAAATCAATTAAAAGAAGAAAACTGGAAAGCTTACAAATACATTAAAATTAAGTAACATGCTATTAAATAGTGAGTGGGTCAAAAATGAGATCAAGGAGGTAATCAAAAGATAACTCGAGATAGACAAAAATGAAAACACCATTACCCCAAATCTCTGGGATGCCTTGAAAGCAGTCCTAAGAGGGAAGTTCATAGCAGTGCATTACTACCTAAAGAAGGAAGAAAAATCTCATAACAACAGACTCTCTTTGCACCTAAGGGAACTCAAAAAACAAACAAACAAACAAACCAAAAAACCAGCAAAACAAGCCTAAAGGGAGTATAAGGAAGGAAATAATAAAGACCAGAGCAGAAATAAATGAAATAGAGACCAAAGAAAAAAAAATACAAAAGATCAATGAAACCAAGAGTTGGTTTTTTGAAAAGATAAACAAAATCGACAAACCCTTAGCCAGACTAACCAAGAAAAAGAGAGGAACCAAATCAATAAAATCAGAAATGAAAGAGGAGAAGTGACAACAGATACCACAGCAATACAGACAACTTTAAGAAAATACTATGAGCAACTATATGCTAACAAATTGGACAATCTGGAAGAAATGGATAAATTTCTAGAAGCATACAATCTACCAAGTCTGAACCAAAAAAGAAACAGTAACTGAACAGACTGATTACTGCCAAAGAAATTGAATCAGTAATCAACAAGCTTCCAAAAACAAAAGTCCTGGACCAGATGGCTTCACAGGTGAATTTTACAAAACATCCAAAAAGAATTAATACCTATTCTCCTCAAACTATTCCAAAAAATACAAAAGGAGGGAAGGTTCCCAAACTCTTTCTATGAAGCCACTATCACCCTGATTCCTAAGTCAGACAAAGATACTACAAAAAAGGAAAACTACAGGCCAATATCCCTAGTGAACATAGATGCAAAAATTCTCAACAAAATACTAGCAAACCGAATTCAGCATCACATTAAAAAGATCATACACCACGATCACATGGGATTCATTCATGGTATGTAAGGTTGGTTCAATATCCGCAAATCAATTAATGTAATACATCACATTAACAAAATGAAAAATAAATATCATACTTTCATATCAATAGATGCAGGAAAAGCATTTAAGAAAATCCAGCAGGCATTTATGATAAAAACTCTTAGCAAAGTGGGAATAGTGGGATCATATCTCAATGTATTAAAGGCTATATATGATAAGCCCACAGCAAACATTGTAATCAATGGGGAAAGGCTAAAAGCTTTCCGCTTAAGGTCAGGAACAAGACAAAACTGCCCACTTTCACCACTTATGTTTAACATAGTTCTGGAAGTTCTAGCCATAGCAATCAGACAAGAAAATGAAATAAAAGAAATCCAAATTGGAAAAGAGGAAGTATATACAGATGACATGATACTATATAGACAGAATCCCAAAGACTCCACCAAAAAACTGCTCGAACTGATAAACGAATTTGGTAAGGTAGCAGGATACAAAATTAACATTCAGAAATCAGTTGCATTTGTAAACACCAATAATAAACTATCAGAAGAAGAAATCAGGAAATCAATCCCTTGTACAATTGCTTCAAAAACAATAAAATATCAAGTAATCTCTTTAACTAAAGAAGTAAATGACCTGTACTCAGAAAATTATGAGGCACTGAAGAGAGAAATCAAAGAAGATACAAATAAACGGAAATACATACCATGCTCATGGATAGGAAGAATTAATATAGTTAAAATATCAATACTACCTAAGGCAATATATAGATTAAATGCAATTCCAATCAAACTACCAAGGACATTTTTCTCAGAAATAGAACATATAATCTTAGAATTTGTATGGAACCACAAAAGACCCCAAATAGCCACAGCAATCTTGAGAAATAAGAACAAAGTGGGAGGCATCACACTACCTGACTTCAAAACATACTACAAGACTACAGTAATCAAAACAGTATGGTTCTGGCATAAAAACAGACACATAGACCAATGGATTGGAAAAGAGAGCCCAGGGGTAAACCCATCCATATATGGTCATTAATCTATGACAATGGAAGCAAGAATTTACATTGGAGTAAAGATAGTCTATTTAATAAATGGTGCTGGGAAAATTGGACTTACACGTGCAAAAAAATGAAAATGTACCACCTTACACCATATACGAGAACAAACTCAAAATGGATTAAAGACTTAAATGTGAGATTTGAAACCATAAAAATCCTAGAAGAAAACTTAGGGAGTAAGTTTGCAGACAATACCCTCAGTAATATTTTTACTGATATATCCCCTCGAGCAAGGGAAATAAAAGAAAAAATGAACATATGGGATTACATCAAACTTAAAAGTTTTTCACAACAAAGGTAATAATCAGTAAAACAAAAAGGTAGTCTACTGAATGGGAGAAGATATTTGCCAATGATATATCTGATCAGGGGGTAATATCCAAATTTTATAAAACACGCATGCAACTGAACACCAAAAAAACAAACAACGCAATTAAAAAATGGGCAGAGGCTATGAAGAGGCATTTTTCTAAAGAGGACATACAGATGGCCAACAGGCATATGAAAAAGTGTTCAACCTCACTAATTATCAGAGAAATGCAAATAAAAACCACAATGAGGGCCGGCTAAGTGGCTCGGTGGTTAAGCGCTGGCTTGGGAAGCCAGCAGCCCCGATTCGGGTCGCACATATGAGGGCCAGTGGCCCTGCCCTCAAAAAAATAAAAAAAGTACCACAGTGAGATACTACCTCACTCCGGACAGAATGGCTAACATCAATAAATCAACAAACAACAAGTGTTGGCAAAGTTGTGGAGAAAAGGGAACCCTGGTACACTGCTGGTGGGACTGCAGATTGGTGCAGTCATTATGGAATGGATACCTCCATATGGAGGTATCTCAAGAAACTGGAAATGGAACTACCATATGATCCAGCAGTTCCACTCTTGGGTATCTACCCAGAAGAATCCAGGACGCTAATTCGAGAAAATATGCACCCCTCTGTTTATTGCAGCGCTATTTACAATGGTCAAAACTTGGAAACAACCAAAATGCCCATCGGTAGATGACTGGATTAAGAAACCGGTACATTTATACAATGGAGTATTACTCCACTATAAAGAAGAATGAAATCGTACCATTTGCAACGATATGGATGGACCTAGAGACTATTATGTTAAGTGAAATAAGTCAGTCAGAGAAAGACAAATACCATATGATCTCACTTATGTATGGAATCTGAAAAACTGAATGAATGAGCAAAGTAAACAGAAACTGTCTCATAGATATAGAGAAAAAACAGGGCTGCTAGTTGGGAGGGGGGTGGGGATGAGGGAGAAGGGGAAAGGATTAGACAGCATAAATAGGTAACTACAGTATTGTCACAGGCATATGAAAGATGGTTCAGGGAATATAATAATGTTGTAAATATTTTGTGGGTGTCAGATGGTCACGTGTCTTGTTAGGGTGACCACTTCATGGATGGAGTAGAGGCTTGATCACTGCCATATATACCTGAAACTGATTTGTATAATATTGTATGCCAATTGTAATTGAATATATAGATAGTCACAGAATATGGATTATACTGTGGAAGGGAGTCAAAGGAATAGTAATAGATATGTATGATATGGTGGGGAGGAGTGGGGTGGCGAATTGGGGGAGGGGAGTTGTCACTTTGAGGGGTAAAAAGTATAGCTATTTCACTGTGTTGTACACCTGAAACTAATTTAAAAAAAAAGTTTATTTCAGAATAAAAGAATTTAAAAGAATAAAAATAAATTAAAAAAAAAAGAAATGAGCCAGTCATCTACCGATGGGCATATTGGTTGTTTCCAAGTCTTGGCTATTGTAAATAGCGTTGCAATAAACATAGGGGTGCATATATTTTTTCGAATTAGCATCTTGAATTTCTCTGGGTAGATTCCCAAGAGTGGAATTGCTGGGTCGTACGGCAGTTCTATTTCCAGTGTTTTGCGATACCTCCATACTGATATAATATTGTATGCCAATTGTGGTTGAATATATAGACAGTCACGGGATGTGGATTATATGGTGGAAGGGAGTCAAAGGAATTGTAGTGGATAGTATGATATGGGGGGAAGAGTGGGAGGGGAGAATTGGGGAAGGGGGGTTGTCACTTTGAGGGGTAAAAAGTATAACTACTGCACTTTGTTGTACACCTGAAGCTAATTAAAAATATATATAAATAAATAAATTAAAAAATAAATAAATAACCTAATGGGTAAAAAAAAAATAGAAATGAGAATGAGAGCTGGTGCTAAAGCAATGACTTGAATAAGAAAGATTGAAGGCTAGTGTGGGAACTGCTGGGACAAGGAGAGAGGCAACACAGGATGGTAGAGGAGCCAGACAAAGGACAACCTAACTCCACCCTACCCCCAACCTGGCTGAAGTTGCTTTGCCGGTGGGAATTCTGCCAGAAACCTAGGTTTGCTTGCCATGTTGGAGACTCATCTTTCTTAAGGTGGACTCCCCAAGGTGCAAAGTGCTAATCTTCTACAAGGTCCTTCCTACCTTTGGGGTAAAATTCTACTGGAAATAGGATTAATTGCATGGTTTAATATGTTTTCTTGTTAATCCTTCCAGAGAGAGTAAATTAAAACATAAAAAGAGTATCACTAAACATAACAGAAATTTGCCTTTTGAGATTCACCGTCTGCGGAAATCCACGTGGAAAATATATGGCCAAATAGCAATTGTTATTCTTAAGGTTTAGTCATTTTAAGACAAGTTTGTTGAACTCCCTACTGGAATTTCTTTTCTTTTCTTTTTATTCATTGCAACTCAAAACATCAATTTGACAATCTGGTGTGACTTCAAGGACTGTTCATATTTACTTTCAACAATTGTTTTACTTCCTCCTTGTATTCTGTAACTTGCTGATGCATGTTTTTTATAGCTTCCTCGGTATAGTGTGGAGGTTATTAATGGTACTTGAGGGTGCACATCAAGGTAGGCTATCTAAGCCCCATTCCTGTTTCAAGGGGCTTGAAATGAAAACAGAGTAAAGGATGATGAACAGAGAAGATGATTAGTTTTTAGGAGGTTGAGTTGAGGAAAGGATTACCCAGTAGCTGGTGGTCCAGGGCTATTGTTGGAGACTATGAAGACTATGAGGTCCACAAAGTGATGGCTGTAGCTAAATTTAACAAACTTTAACATAAAATACCTTTAACAAAGGGGTCATCCAGAGCTATGCCAGCCATAGCACTGAGGTTGGGGGAGTAGATGTCACTGTTCAAGTCTCAGAGAATGACTTGGTCCTTAGTGAAAAAAGAATGCCTTGTAGGGGGTCCTTCTCTTACCCACTTTAGCTCCTTCTTGATGTCATTTGGCATATTTCTCAAAAACTTTGGCATATTTCTCAAAATAATCAGGTCAGTTCAATGGCAGACACATTGGGTGTGGGGGTGTGGAAGTGGGGGTGTGGAAGGCTGTGCAAGAGAGCACCTTTTTTTTTTTTTTTTTAGCTGCCACCTGTTGGCAGCTCAATGGCAGCTCAACTCAGGCTGGGCGTCAAACTGCTGTTGCTCAGAGCTCAGCTTGCACGCTTGAGCGAGCTCTTAATCAACTGAGCCACTCGGCCAACCCTAAGAGAGCATCTTATTCAGCTCAGGGATGACCTTGAGTAGGGATGACCCTACTTGGCATGCCAGTGATGCAAGGATGGCATTTGGACAGCTTCATATCCACCTTGCCACTGTTAGTCCAAGTCTCCCAAGTAGCAGGATAATGTATGCCATGTCATGAACCTCTCCATGATGCTGAAGTTGCCCAGGCATGTGGTTCATGGTGCAAGGCGCATTGCTGAGTCTTGAGTGAGTTGTACTCTCATTCCCATTACAAATATGGGGCATCAGCAGAAGGGGCTGAGATGATGACCCTTTGGCTTGACCGTTCAAGTGAGCCCTTCCTTCTCTTAAGATGATGATGTCAACAATAGACTCCACAGAGCATCTATCACGCATTGCATGCCAGCAGGATCCTGCTCATGAAGTTAGAGATGGGTGTTTTGGTTGACCACAAGCTTTCTGTCCTTGGCTTTGAAGGTTCTCTTGTATTTATCATAGGTAGGATTGTATGAGAGCATGCAGACCATGTAGTCAAGGTTAATACAAGGGTCACTGATAGTAGCACTCTCCACTGTCAGTGGTAGAAGCAGCCCTACAAACCAAGGTAACTCTTTTCAGTTCCAAACTTCCCTCCTGTCTGGTCTCTTTCACACACTCCACTGGCCTAAAAAACAAAAGGAAGGGATATCTTCTGGGTACCTGGCAACTGTTGCTTCAGCTCAGTAACAGGCACCCTACCTCTTTGGTGGCCACCCCAGATGAGGAATACAACATCTGACTACCTTCTTAGAGGAGGGTAGACAAAGTCAGGGATCACTAGCAATTAAAATAAAACACAATTTTTGGTCACACTGAATTATTAAGTCTTATTGTGGGCAAAATCATTAGGAATAACCTTACCTCACCCAGGTGGAGGAAAACCTATTTCTGGTCCTGTAAGACTAAGTATGACCCAGCCCCAGAGGGGGTTTCAGATGTGTGTCATGGAGGTTTACCCTGGCTGTTGAAATGCTGACTGCCCACAGAGGGTGTGGTCTGCCATGGCTGGCATAATTAGAGAAATGGGAAAGTTGGCCTCAAACATAACCTTTCTTTTACTGTCTTCCAGATTTCCTTTGAATATAGTGAGACTATGCACTGCTTTAGCACTTTGTGCATACCAACATAAGCGCTTACTGATGCTCAGAGTTTGTGTACCTGCCTGTATTTACTGTGGGACAAGGGCTGCTAATGGCCCATCTCAGAACCTGGCCTAGTCAGTGCCAGCAAAAAATAAATGCAGTAACAGTTGATGGCTCTATGATTCCCCCTTCAATTGACACATAAATTGTCATGATGTAGCTGTGCCATGCTGTCATTTCTACAAATAATTGTCCCACTTATTAAGAAGATATTAGAATCGGCTGTTTGTTACCTCCTCTTCTGAACAGGGTTCTGTTTCTACATTTCTCTTCTTGGTCTCCAGGACATATCTCGTTTACTTGGGTAACATCCTTGACCCATGGTAAGCAGAGGACACAGGTTGCCTGGTACATCGTTTCTGGATTCCTCCAAATGGGACCTCCTTGGTGCAAATTGCCTTTTAGGCCCACCTGGAAAATTCTGTAGGTAAAAGGGCTGATTCCAGTCTTTTCCAGATGAAGCCTAGAGGAGAACATTATCCCTTGGTTCTCTCCCCAAGGGCTTCACAGCAGAACCCCCTGATGAGGAGCCCTTAGAAAGCAGGTGCCCCACTACCCATCCCACAGCACCCAAATCAGAATATCTTGGGGCCTAGGAATTTGCATTTGGAAGGGGGTCAGCTGGTGTTGATGGAGACAGCCTTAGGATAGAGACATTTGGAAACACTGATGGCAAAGACACTCTCTGACAATTTAAATTTCACACGAAGAAAAATGTGATTTGATCCCATTTAGTCACTTCACAAAAATTTTTTGAACTGGTGTTGTGAGATGTGGCAGGCAGAATTCTAGGATGGCCCTAAGGTTTCTGCTCCCTTGTGCAGGTGCACACCTTCTCCCAGTCACTCAACAAAACCTGATGTATGGAGTGCTGCCAAAGAGTCTCACAGATGTAACTAGGGTTTCACAGTGGTTGACTTTAAGATGGCAGATCATCCAGCAGGCCTGACCTTACTGCAGGAGCAGTTGCGATATGTCTAGAAATCAGAGATAGGGAAGTCAACAGGAGGGAGGTTCTCTGCTGCTGAAGACAGAAAGGCCACAAGGCAGCCATCCAAGCATGGTCTGCAGAAGCTGAGCGTGTTCCCTGGGACCAGCTAGAAAAAGGGACCTCAGGCCTATGGTTACAAGAACCAGATTGAGCCTAGAAGCAGATTCTGTCCTTAGAGCCTCCAGGAGAGAACATAGTCAGGCCTGGATGGTATTTTGGTTTCAACTCTGTAAGACTCTGAGCAGAGAACTGATGTGCTGTGCCTGGGCTCTGGACCCACAGAACTGTGAGATAATAAATGGGTGCTGTCTAAAGCCATTCACTTTGTGATAATTTGTTATGCAGCAGTAGAAAAATTATACATGTGCCACTCACAGGGTTTTGTCTCCTTAAGAGTTGAAACCTCTAGGGAGAAAGAAAGATTTTGTGGGAGCTGCTATACCAAAGGTGAGGGCCATACACATGAGGATCCAGTAAAGAAATTAGAAATCTGAAGCAAGAGAATGCTGTCCAAACACCCAAGGTCACCAGTGAGATTTGTGGGAGATAAATATAGCACCAGGCATCCCGTTCAGTGCTGATGTGCTGTGGGGTGGTCCTTGGGAGTGCAGGTCGCAGATATGTTCCTCTCATATCATAACCTTCAGTGTGTAATGAAGGAAGCAGATGGGACTTCCCAGGAAGTTCTGTCACATCCAGACCTGACTCTTGGAAATTGCTCTATGTTGAGGAAGTACACCTTTGCTCCTCTAAGTAAAAAATGCAGCTCACCTGTCACACAGCTGTTAAGATGGCTTACAAAATGTATCTGGATGGTAACAGTAAAAACAGCCACTATTTACACTGTGTTTATATCATACCTGTGGTTACAACTATTGGGTTGCCAGAAAAGTTATGACATATTTTTTCTATGTTTTCATTGCAAAAATGCTTCATGACTTTTCCAACAACCCAATAGTTTCCCAAAACATCTTTCACACATGTGATTCCATTCATGCAAATTCCCCAAGAGGATGTTACTATTGAAATCACATTTGTAATTGAGAAACTGAGGCTCTGAGAGGTCAAGTTGCTCAACTAAGGTTGCACAGCTGCTGTGATGGAGAAATGGCTCAAATCTAGAAACTCTGGCATTACATCCTTATGCATTCTCCTCTCCAGTCAGCACCTCCTGAGTAGAAACCCCTGCCTCAGCAGGGCTGGGCCAAAGCATGCCTGGGAGCTTTCTGTTCTTCTGTCCATGCCCTACAACCAGACAAGACAGACTATTTCTTTATTAAGGTGACATGAACACATGGCATGTAGGAGGAGAGGGGGCATGGGTGCTGCCAGTACACTCATTGCTCTAGCTCCTAACAGATGGAAGAGGCCCACCACTGTTTCACAGTAAGCACTCACGGCGTGTTTACCTGTGACTGAGGCTCTCTGAGAAGTCAGTATATAATTTCAGTTCCCCTTGGATCCTGCTGTGATAGAGAATAACTGCAGGCTGTGCTCACAACGGCTGCTCCGTGACTTGCTCCAGACTGGCATTAGGGAAAGAAAAGATTAGAAGACACTGTTCTGATTCATAGATGCAACAATTTTGACCTTAGCCACACAAGTAGGTGGTAGCAGGGCAGGCAACCAATGAGAGGGTATTAGTGATACTTAACAACAGGAATAATAAGACATTTTAGAATTTAACTATTTTCCACACAGCCCTCCTTTGTGGATGGTCATAAGGCTTCAGCTTAGATCACTCATGATTGACTGTCTGTTACCCACATAGGAATTTTCTTTACTTTTTTGTTTGTTTGTTTGTTTGTTTTGTTGTTGTTTAAAGAAAAAATGTATTCACAATATGATATATGGATAATTTATTATAGAACTCTACATCTGAAACATATGTAGCTTTACTAACTATTGTCCCCCCAATAAACTTTAATTTAAAAAAACATTTTTTATTACAGTAGAAGACACATTGCCATTAATACATATCATATATATCATATTGTGTGCTCACCACCCAGAATCAGTTCTCCTTCCTTTATATATTTGATCCTTCCATCACCATATATTAAAAGGGGTAAAATATATAATGATGGAAGGAATTTTCAACTATTTAGTCCTTGCCTTCACAATGAATGCTATTTAGCATGTCTCTAAACTGTCATAGGATGCAGTTTCAATGACCTCAAGGTATTAACAACCATGAACTCTATAAGGTGGGCAGAGGTGATTGGGCTAGTGGTTCTGCTTTTAGGTATCTAACCACATGTTCCTGGTTAGGGACATTCTACCAGATTGTCCTGGGGTAAGGACTGCAAAGAGCAGGCACACTCTCATGAGATGTGGGAGACACCATGGAGAGTTTAGTCAGTTCATATCTGGGGACCCTACACAGCATGAGTAAAATCAAAGCAGTATTGAATCCCTCCCCAGGGAAGTGTGGGGATAGAGAGATGTTTAAACAATCCTCAGTGGAGAAAACCATGCTGTCCAGATGGAGTTTTCAGGTTAAGAGCCTGGGAGACTTTCCTGATAGGGGAATATGGCTTTTTCTTTCCTATGTTGTTTATATGCTTTTCAGCCTGACTCATGTGAAAGTCCACAATTTTCACACCAATAGCACCGAGGTAGAGTCCTGGGCTCTCTGCATAATGAATTAACAGCCAGCCTTCCCTGTCTCAATTCCAACACCAGGAATATAACTATAGTACTTCAAGGCTATTATGAGAATAGTCAGGGTGGCTACTAGGCCAGCAACCATGATGCAAATACCCAGCATGTGGCTTATTGATTCTATATTATAGTAGAAGATCAAATAATAGTATCTGTTTCTAGACTTTATGGCCACACTGCATCCTTCCTTTTAGTTAGGTGAATAGGGAAACAAAAATATCCACTATTATATCTTAATTACAAATGACATTGCATTCAAGGGCTGCATTGACAACAAGCTCAGCCTCTGTCTTCTAAGACTAAGGTTAGGGCCCACCCCTACTGCAAGTGGCCAGGCTGTCCTCTGGAGGCCGGGATCCCAGTCTCCCACCTGAACAGTGTAAATGACTAGGGAAAAAGGAGTGTGAAAATTTCTGCCCCCAACAGTCACACACATCCCAGAACATGGGACAGCTGTCCTTGCTGTTAAGGCAACACCAGTGTCCTTTGTCTCTGCAGAGAATTCCCTGCCACATGTCATCTTCCCCTGGTTAAACCCGTACTGCCAACCCCACCTTATACTTCCACAGCACAACTGACAATCACCCAAGACTGTGTGAAATGGGGCTATGAGAAAACACTTTCTGAGCTGCAGAAGCATGTGCTATTTCCAAAGAAACTGCACAAGAATCTTGGAACACTCACTTACTGTGTGATACAGCCCTCCTCTTGGGTCTGAGTGGGACTGTGACTATGGGCAAGAAGTGCTGCCAAACTCCTGAGACAAAAGCATCAGAGGTGACAGAGCCTCTTCCTGGACACATGGATAGTTACTCTCAGAGCAGCCGCTGTGCAGTGAGTATGCCAAGAAGCTCCACATGCTCCAGCCACAGCCTTGCTCTAACCACCAGATGGATAAGGGACAGGCTGGCAGGTGTTTCCTTCTGGCCCTCAAGCTCTCCCAGCTAACTCGATGTGAAAACAAGCTGACCCACTGTGCCCTGTGCAGATTCACAAACAACATGAATGGTGTCATTTTGTTAAGCTGCTAAGTTATTTATTTATTTTTTTAAAGATTTTATTGGGGAATTGGGGGAGGGGAACAGCGTTGGGGAATTGGGGAAGGGGAACAGACAAGTTGCTGTCTTTTTGTTCTTCAGTCTAGTTGCACAGGATGTTGCCTCACTGGCCAATGTTGGTATTGTCATTGCGCTCTTCCCTGATGAGGCAGATCGGTCACCGGCCTCTGGATGTCGCTCACCGCAGCTATTGGCAGCTCACGCTGGCTGCCGGCCACTCACTGTAGCCTATGGCAGCCCACTGCAGCAGGGGCTGCAGCCTATACCGTCGCCGGGGCTCGCACAGCCCAGCTCCAGGTGGAGCTGTTGTTAGCTGTAGAGGGCAGTGTCACTGGCCCTCATATGTGGGATCCGAACTGGAGCCGTTGGCATCCCAAAACCAGCTCTTAACCAATGCGCCACTCGGCCGGCCCAAGCTGCTAAGTTTTGAGGTGGTATGCTGCTCTGAAGCAACAGGTGACTGGGATACCTGTCCTTGATGAATTAAAGCAAAGTATGAGCTGCAGAGGCATTGACCTTCTCAAATCTTCATAAGATGGTGCCAGGCAAAGAGAAGATGCTCAGTTACTATTTGTTGAATTAACAAATGAAATACTAATAACTGCTATCATAGTCACACTGAAACAGATTGTTGTTACACCCTATCTCCCAACTTCCCCACCATGTAGCAATATCTATAGGACAGGTGGGGTGAAAGTAGTACCTATCCCAAGTAAGTTGGCATATAGAGCAAAGAATCAACACTGATTACTACCAAATATGTTGTTATTTAACAAAAAATGTGGTACTTTACAAGATGTTACTGTGCTGCTTCTTCTTATTATTATTAGTAGTAGTAGTTACAGATGTACAAAACAATGCAATAGTTATCCTTTTCAAACCTTACAAAGTGACTCCCTCTCCTTCACACTAACCCCGCATCCCTGATATCATACATATCTATTATAATTCCATTGACTCCATCCCCACACTATACTCCACATCCCATGATTATATATGTGTTAAATTATAGTTAACATCTAATATTATTCAGTGGCAGCTTCAGATGTACAGTGCAGTGGTCAGGCCTCCACACCATCCATGAAGTGGTCTCCCTGACAAGACATGAGTCCATCTGGTCCCCTAAAAAAACATTTACAACATTATTGATTATATTCCCTAAACTGTCTCTTTTATCCCTGGGTAATATTGTAGTTACCAGTTATGTTGCCTCGTCTCTTCCCCTTTACCCTCATGCTCACCCCGTCCCATCTAGCCCTCATCAGTTTTTCCTTTGTGCCTCTAAGTCGATTTCTGTTTATTTTGCTCATTTATTCAGCTCTTTAGATTCCACATGTAAGTGAGATAATATGATATTTGTCTTTCCCTAACTGACTTATTTCACTTAGCATAATGTTCTCTAAGTCCATCCATATTGCTACAAATGGTACGATTTGTTTCTTCTTTATAGCTGTGTAATACTCCATTGTGTAAATGTACCACAGTTCAATAATCCAGTCATCTACCAGTGGGCATTTCGATTGTTTCCAAGTTTTGGCTATTGTAAATAGCGCTGCAATGAACATAGGGGTGCATATATTTTTTCAAATTAGTGTCTTGGGTTTTTCAGGATAAATGCCTAGAAGTGGAATTGTTGGGTCAAAATGTAGTTCCATTTCCAGTTTTTTTAGATGCCTCCATACTGACTTCCATTGTGGCTGCATCAATCTGCAATCCCACCAACAGTGCAGCAGGGTCTCCTTTTCCCCACAGCCTTGCCAGCACTTGTTGTTTGTTGATTTATTGATGATAGCCATTCTGACTGGAGTGAGGTGGTATCTCATTGTGGTTTTTATTTGCATTTTCCTAATGACCAGTGAGGCTGAACATTTTTTCATATGTCTGTTGGACATCTGTATGTCCTTTATAGAGAAATGTCTCTTCATATCCTCTGCCCATCTTTTAATTGGGTTGTTTGTTTTTTTGATGTTCAGTTGCATGAGTATTTTATAAATTTTGGATATTAACTCATTATCAGATATATCATTGGCAAATATATTCTCCCATTCAGTAGGCTTCATTTTTGTTTTATTGATGGTTTCCTTTGTTGTGAAAAAACTTTAAAGTCTGATATAATCCCATATATTCATTTTTTCTTTTAATTCTCTTGCCCACAGGGATGTATCAGTAAAAATATTGCTCAGGGTAATGTCTGCAAATTCACTCCTTATATTTTCTTTAAGGAGTTTTATGGTTTCAGGTCTTACATTTAAGTCTTTAATCCATTTTGAATTTGTTCTTGTATATGGCATAAGGAGGTGGTCCAGTTTCATTTTCTTGCATGTGTCAGTCCAATTTTCCCAGCACCATTTATGAAATAGACTATCTTGACCCCAGTATAAATTCTTGCTTCCATTGTCATAGACCAACTGTCCATATATGCCTGGATTTATTTCTGGGCCCTCTGTTCTGTTCCACTGATCTATGTGCCTGTTTTTATGCTAGTACCATACTGTTTTGATTACTGTAGCCTTGCAGTATGTTTTGATGTCTGGTAGCGTGATACCCCCGACTTCGTTCTTATTTCTCAGGATTGCCGTGGCTATTCGGGGTCTTTTATAGTTTCATATAAATTTTAGGATTATATTTTCTATTTCTGTGAAAAATGCCCTTGGTAGTTTGATAGGAATTGCATTGAATCTATATATTGTTTTAGGCAGTATGGACATTTTAAAAGTAGTTTGTTTGTTTGTTTGTTTGTTTTGAGGGCAGTGTCACTGGCCCTCAGATGTGGGACCCGAACCGGGGCCGCTGGCTTCACAAGCCAGAGCTTAACCACCATGCCACTCGGCCAGCCCTGGGCATTTTAACTATGTCAATTCTTTCTATCCATGAGCATGGTAAGTGTTTCCATTTATTTGTATCTTCTTTTATTTATTTCTTCAGTGTCTTATAATTTTCTGAGTATTGTGCTGCTTTTTAAAGACCCATTTTGCAGGCTGTGGAGAGAATGTGGAATTTGGAAATAACTAGAGAAGGCATAAAATCTGAGCTTAATCAACCACAAGATGATGGTCAATTACTTCTCCTCTCCAGTCACCTCCTCCATAAAAGACAGAGGGATGTGAATGAAGGATTAAGCACGGCCTTGGCTTGAGGTAAATTCTCAGCAAATTATAGATATTTTTTTTTTGAACTGTAAGTGTTTGCAATAAAAACTTCCCATAGCTCAGACATGTTAATGGTGATATGGGCAGATTGTATTTTTTCTCCAGAAGCTTTGTTATGATAGAAATGCCTAGTGAAAACTTGAGACTTTTTGCTCTCAGGCAGAAGTAACTTCTTTTGAACCATGTGGTAAAGCAAGACTCTCTAGTTTTTAATCTTAATTTCATTCTAAATATGGCATGGCTCAGGGTTTTTCATTCCACCAATTGGCTCTCAAACAGTGTTTTTCTTCCTGTATATGGGTAATAGTTGTTTCTAAGTTCTGTCATATTTGAATCCTGTCCAACCTGGAGTTCCTAAAAAGTATCTTGTGTTACTATATTTTGCTGGCATCATTTTATCAATAAATCATTAAATATTGATTTTTCAAAATAAAGAATAGTTTTGGGGCCTCCTCGCCCAGACCTCTCCCGCCAGGCAGGCCCCGGCCCTTTCCCCGCCCCATGCAGGCTGCAGGCGGCGAAGGGTTCTGGGTCCTGTGACCGATCAGACCGTGTCCTGGGGACCTGGTGCGGGGCCAGAGCTCGACCGAGAGCAGCCGGCTCGAGCAGGGCCAGGGGGCACTCATGGCGGGCGGTGGACCCGGGGACCCAGGCCGGGGGGCGGCCACCGTGCCTGAGATCCACAAACGCCTTTTCAAGGTGCTGGTCATCCGGGAACTCGGCGTGGGCAAGACCAGCATCATCAAGCGCTACATGCACCAGCTCTTCTTCTAGCAATACCGGGCCACCATCGGGGTGGACTTTGCCCTCAAGGTCCTCAACTGGGACAGCGGGATGCTGGTGCACCTGCAGCTGTGAGACATCGCCGGGCAGGAGCGGTTTGGCAACATGACCCTAGTATACTACAAAGAAGCTGTTGGTGCTTTTGTTGTTTTTGATCTATCGAGAGGTTCCATGTTTGAGGCTGTCTTAAAATGGAAAAGTGACCTGGATAGTAAAGTCCATCATCCCAATGGTGGCCCTATTCCTGCTGTTCTCTTAGCTAACAAATGTGACCAGAAAAAGGATGGTGGCCAAAATCCTTCCCATATGAACCAGTTCTGAAAAGAACACGGCTTCAGTGGATGGTTTGAAACTTCCGAAAAGGATAACATAAACATAGATGAAGCAGCCCAGTTCCTAGTGAAGAATATTCTTGCGAACCACCAAAGCTTTCCTAAGGAAGAAACCAATGTGGACACAATTAAACTGGACCAGGAGCCCTTGACAGCAGAGAGCAAGCCCCAGTGCTGCTGACTTGGCGTCGGCTTCTCTCTGGTGCTCATGCATGCAGAAGGCAGCCTGACTCGACTTCTCCATGTGGAGCGAATTCCTGATAATGGATTAAGGGGGCAGAGGTGCTGCGCTGTGACTCTTCCCAGGGCTGGGCTTTAAAATGACAATGACAGCACCCCTGGGAGCCTACGGTGACCATTGGGTGAAGTAGTCCTGCTAGTGGCTCTGCACTTCAGAATGAACACTTAGGCTTCTGCTGTCATTGCTGCCACCATATTCAGGATAATATTTACAGCCTTTCTAACATCTCTTAAAATGACAGTGCTCAGGAATGCTAGGGTTTCCAAGTCGGAGCTTTTAGTGGAAGCACTAGGGTGGTAGTCTTATGGTAATTGGAAGAGTCTGTGTTTTTGTATTCCATCTTCACTTTTGAGGGAGGCTTTTAGACTCTTAGCCACAGAAGGCTCGAAGTTCCTGTTTAGCAATTTTTTTTCCCCTCGAAACTTTACTACTTTATGTACAGTTGTTTTCCTTAGATATTATACTTTGACTAGGCCCAGCTAGTGTGGCGTCTGGTTATTTCTCTTAAACACACGAAAATATCCTTCCTAATGACTCGAGAAGCACTCACACCACCGTAGAATTCTGGAGCTGCGGGTTGCCATCGGTGGGAACTATATAAGTGAACATTTCTTCTCTTTCCCTAGTGCCTTCCCTCTTTCTCCTGTGTGTTTACATTTCTGACTGAGGGCCTGATTGATATCACGGTTGTCGTTCTCTCTGACTGGAGCTGGTCTTTTCAAATCTATAACAGTTATGGTCAAGGAGAGAATGTATTTCAAAGCACACACAATTAAATCCAAGGTTGTATAGTATGAATTACGAAAGAAACTGGGATATGGTTTTATATAAAGTTTTAGACATTTACAATACAGTACATGAGAAACTTAAGTCTGGCTCACAATATTTGTATTACCATTGAATCCAATTAAGTACAGAATAAATATTTTGACTGAAATCTTTGTTTTGAATTACTGTAGTGCTGGAAAGGTAATATGGGGTATACTTTTCTGCCTTAGAAAACTTTGTGTCTGTTCATTGTTGCCTATTATTTCTAAGGAACTTACTGAGAGCATGTGAAAGGTCCAACGTGCCTCTTTCAAAGGAATTTTAAAAGTATTTTTGACATAATCCAAAGATAGGCATAGGCTCCACTAAACTAACTCCGGACGGGCCTCATGATGAGGTCCAAATCAAGGTCAAAGGGCTTTCTGAGACAAGATGGAGCACACTCCCTCGCAGCCTTTTTGATAATCCTGTAAGTGCTAAGTGACTGGGATATTGAAAAGTTCCTGGGAGCTACAGGACCATGATTGTTGTCTATCCTGTACCCTTTCTTAAATCTGTGTAAACTTGACCCTGAATAAAGGCTATTTTGTCAAACAAACAAACAAACAAACAAACAAAAAGAATAGTTTTGAAGATAAAAAATAAACAGGAAATTATAGTTGACATTCAATATTATTCTACTTCAGCTTCAGGAGTACAGTGCAGTGGCCAGGCATCTACATAATCTATGAAGTGATTCCCCTGATAAGTCCAGTATATATAGTCATGGGATGTAAAGTACAGCACAGGAAACATAATCAATGGTATTGTAACAACTATGTACAATGTCAGAGGGATGACTGGGGTGGGGGTATCACTTTGTGAGGGATGTAAATGTCTAATCATTATGTTGTTTTGTACACCTGAAACAAATATATATATATATATATATGTAATTCCACCCCCCCAAAAAAAAAGCATGGGAAGTAACACTACCATTCATGCTAAATAAATAAATTAATGTAAATAAATAAATAAACAAACAGGAAAATCAGTTAATTGAGTAAATTCAAATGGTGATTTTTTTCAATGTATGGTTTGTACAACCTATCTCAGAATATTGAAAGGCTCAACAGACAAAATAGAGGAGCTGTGTGTTCATGTTGAAGAAATGAACCTCATTTAAGATTGTTCAAAACCAGTGGCCTCAACTCCAAACAAAGAAGAGATTTTGAAATTGGCACCTCACTGCAAAACCAAAAGGCCTCTGTAGTAGTTAGAGTAAAACTGTCCTTATTATATATCATGGAAAACTACCTTAGTTCAAGTGTTGAGTAAAAAATGTAGGGATACAAAATACGTATGCAAGATATGTGCATATAATCCCCTTAAAAATCAAATGGCCAGGAAGATTAAAAAAAAAGACTGGAAGTGGATTGATTTTAATAGTTGTTTTGGAGACTCTGTTGACTCTTTATTTTAAAGTTTGTTTTCTAAATTTGGGTTGTTGTTGTTTTCCTAACCTGGGCAGAAGTCAGATTTCTCTGACATAACATCAGGCTCGTCACACTTTTAAACTTGTATTGGGAAACAGCTATACCCCACAATCATCCGGGTTGCTTTCATCTCATTTCTGTGTCTGGATATGTCATAGGCCTTTCTGCATTGTCAGAAAGGAACTTCACTTTCAATCAAACAGTGACTGCTTCAAATATCAGCACTCAAAGAGTGTGGAATGACTGTACTAAGCTGCCATGGTGAAGTGCTTGTCTTGTGGCCTCATGGTTTCTTTTTATGAAATGGCTTCACCTCTGCTATGAGAACCACTTCCAGTGTTCAAAGGGATGGGGAAACATATGCTCTACCACAACGTTTAGGAGAAGTTTGATTAAAAAGAACACATGAGAATTGGGAGAGGATAGAACAGAGTACCACAGCCTCCAGATTGGTGAGCAGAAAGCAGGGTGCTCTTTGGCTTGGGACCCTATCATTTGGTGAGGAGTTCTGTCATTTCAGAGAAGAAAAGCATGGAGAGGAGGGGACACAAAACAGAACCAAGAAGTTGCCTACACTGGCTCCCAATCCATGGGGACTTATGAGCCTGGGTGGGTAGAGGCCAGGCTCTCATGTTTTGCTTTGAGTCCTTTTATTCCACTCAGATTCTGTGCTCCTTAGCAGAGAATCTCAGGAGCAATGTCTCAATTAATAAACTTTAAGTGTTATTTTCTCCCACCCATAAACTCCCTTCAAAGCTCCCTAGAGAAGGGAAAAAGGCAAAGCAAAATATTACCACCAGCAGTGAGGAGAATTCATCTGCCCCTGGGTCAAGGGGAGTAAAGCCTTGCAAGAATTAAAAGCGGATATCCCCTCTCAGATGTGCTTCTGCATCCCTCTACGTGGGGTAGATTTACACTGCTTTAACAAAATGGCAGAATTAAGCAACTGACTTTTGACTTCCTGTCTCTGGGATTTAAGCTCAGCCTTGGCCAAGCTGCTCTGACCCTTGTGTGGGTGTGAACACATGTATGTGCATGTGCACATGACTGTGAGCATGTGTGTGTGTGTGTGTGTGTGTGTGTGCATGCACACATGTTTATCTTGTATATTGAAAGGGAAAGAGGGCCGGCTGAGTGGCGCATTGGTTAAGAGCTGGTTTTGGGATGCCAGCAGCCCCAGTTCAGATACCACATATGAGGGCCAGAGACACTGCCCTCTACAGCTAACAACAGCTCCACCTGGAGCTGGGCTGTGTGAGCCCTGGGAACGGGGTAGGCTGCAGCCCCTGCTGCAGTGGGCTACCATAGGCTACAGTGAGTGGCTGGCAGCCAGCGTGAGTGGCTGGCAGCCAGCGCGAGTGGCTGGCAGCCAGCGTGAGTGGCTGGCAGCCAGCGTGAGCTGCCAATAGCCGAGGCCAGAGACAGATCTGTCTCATCTGGGAAGAGTGCAATGAGGATACTGACATTGGTCAGTGAAGCAACGTCTTCCACAACTAGACTGAAGAACAAAAAAGACAGCAACTTGTCTGTTCCCCTTCCCAGATTCCCCAACGCTGTACCCCTCCCCCAATTCCCCAATAAATCTTGAAAAAGAAAAAAGAAAAGAAAGAGAAAGAAAAACAAATACGGTTGACTCAACTATGGCATAGCTAAATATATAAACATTCTCCTTTATTTTTTCATTTTCATATATTTCATACATTTACATATATGGAAAACAACTTTATGTAATGTTTAAAAAATGTAAAACCTTATGTAACTTTATGTGACTGCTACAATATTTAAAAGTTTTGCTAATACGATGGGCAAAGTATTATTATTAGTTTCATTACCATTTCTCAGATTCCATTTTTTTGTCCTTTAGAACATTTTTATTTTTTGAAGTCAAATTTATCCATCCTTTTGTTTTTGTCTTTCTGACTTTTATGTATTGTATTACTCAGAGGGCTTTCCTCCACTTCAAATGTGTATATACATTCTACTAAAGCTTCTTTTATTCACCCCCCATCTCATAAATGCATGTGTATGTGTGCTTGCACATGTGGTTTTGTTTGTAACTATCTACCAAAATGTTTTTTTATATTTGGCTCATTAATTAATCCAGGATTTAGTTTCATATGTAGAATAAAGTAGAAATCTTACTTTTTCAAAGTTTTCTATTGCTACTGTAACAAATTACCAAAAATTTTGTAGTTTAAATCAGCACAGTTATTATATTACAATGTAGTACATTGTATTAACCAATTACTATAATAGAATTATATTAATGTTATATTATATATAATTTATATAATTAAAGAATTATTATAATTTTGTGACCAGAAGTCCAGCATGGTCTCACTGGACCAAAATCAAGGTACTGGCAGGGCAACTTTCTTTTCTGAAGGTGCTAGAGGAGCATGTTTTCTTGCCTTTATCAGCATCTAGAGGCACCCACATTCCTTGCCTCATGGTCCCTTTCCTTTGGAAGCCAGCAACATCTCATTCCCCCTGACCCTTCTTCAGCCTCTCTATCACTGTCTGTAGCCTTGAAAGCTCAGCTTTTAAAGGCTCATGTGACTAGCTTGGGCCCACCCACCAGGATAGGTCCATAATCTTAATTTTGTCTGTGAAGTTCCTTCTGCCTGTAAGGTAATAGAGTCTAAAGAGTAGGGTGTGGACATCTTTGGGGACTATTATTCTGTTTACCACAAAATAAAGTGAAATTCCCAAAATACAATGTATTGAATAATCTGTCTTTTTACCACTGTATTAAAATACCTTGTGTATATCACATATGGATCTGTTCCTGAACTATCTCCTCTCTAATTCTGTTTAAACTGTGTTGACACCACACAGATTTACTTGCTATAACTTTATAATCAGATTTCATGTGTGATAGGGTGAGTGCCTCATTAGTATTAATATTTTAAAATTTTTACTATTATTTTATATTCTATATTAACTTTATAGACATTTTGTCAAGGTTCATTAAAATTATCACAGGATTATGATAGGGATTGTTTAAATTTACAGATTAGTTTAAGAGTATTTATATTTATGTAATAGTGTTCCTTATAGGAATACTGCACATCCTGCATCTATTCCTCTTTTTTTAGTCAATCTGTAAAAGCACACATAGATATGTATGGGCATGGATTTTTTTTAACCTACATCTATGCATTTCTTAATTTGTTTATTCTTAGGCATTTTATCACTTTTTTACTCTTTTGAATGCAATCTCTTCTCTCTTTTTTTGATCATTGCCAGTGAACAGAATAGCTAGTTCCCTTACTACTTTCAGCACTGAGTCAGTTGATTCTATCAGAGTTTTTAAGTAGACAAATATGTGGAGTTAGAATTTCAGAAACACAAATTAAGGTTGTTGATCATTTCCTTTCCATTAAACAGTTTTGCCTTAAGGCTTTTTTTTTTCACTGTCAGGAAAAAAGGCACAGTTAAATAATTTCTTTAAAAGAATGTGTATTCACCTCACTCCTAATTTATTCAGGGAAAAATAATGAAAAAAGATAAAATTAAGGAAGGAGTGGGAATGTTTGGCTAGAAGGCTGGGGATCTCCCCATGATAAGACTACTCAGAGTCCTTCTGATCCCTTAAAAGAAATATTTACCACATTATTTATTATATTCCCTAAACTGTCTCTTCTGTCTCTGTAGTAGTATTGTAGTTATCAGAAGGACTCATGTCTTGTCAGGGAGACCACTTCATGGACAGTGTAGTGGCCTGACCACTGCACTGTACATCTGAAGCTGCCACTGAATAATATTAGATGTTGACTATAATTTAACACATATATAGTCATGGGATGTGGAATATAGTGTAGGGATATAGTCAGTGGAATTGTAATAGATATGTATGATATCGGGGGTGTGGGGGCAGGTGAGGGGGAGGAGGTAGTCACTTTGTAAGGAGTAAAAAAGATAACTATCGCATTGCTTTGTACATCTGTAACTAATAATAAATAAATAAATAAATAAATAAATAAATAAATAAATAAATAAATAATAAATAAATAAATGGACTAAGAGACTTCCCAGGGGACGTTTCAAGGGCGGTTTATTCCTGTTGTTACCCCTCAGGTTTCCTAGTGTCTTGTTATAAGCCTAGAATATCCATCCTAGGGTAGGACTCTGCTCTGGAGAAAGGGTCCTGAACTGCTCATGGGTCTGAGCTCTCCTCTTTCATGTTCTCTGTACATCTTTCTATTCTCCTCACATGTCCTGAATATAATTAGAAAACACATGGACATAATTACTTTAGTGTACAATGTAATCATATTGAGAATCCACGTAGTCTGAGTTCTTTGGTGTCATCACACCTCTTGGCCTCCTTGTATCTCAGCACCCTGTAAATAACAATTCTATTCAGTGGCTTAGAAGCCAGTAGTCAAAATTGTTGCCTTTGCTTTCAGCAAATCTGCAAAGAGGAAAAGACAGCCAAATGGTCTTGAGAGGGAGGAGTAAGACAGTTTCTTAGGAGGTTGCTGGATGTAAGGGGAGAGGCTTGTGTCCTCAGTTAGAGGAGCCGCTCTAATTGTGGAAAATATACAATTTTTTTCCTTTTTGCTCTTCTTTCTGGAAGGATGTTTATTGGTGGTGTTTGTGTGACTCTGTGTTTACTATTGTTCATTCTGCTCTTTCACACATACATACACATGTATATGTATATAAATTATTATCAATAATATTTTAAATTTCCCTATTCTCTTTCTTATCTCTGAATGTCCTTTTTTCATAACAGCCTGTTCTTGTTTTATGTATACAATGTCTTTATTTTTCTCACTACTGATCACTGATGAGAAGTGTTTTTAGGTTGATTTGCTCCTACATTTAACATAGTTTCAGTAGGTCCATTTGATTAAGATTGATTCCTCTTTGAATGACTAGGCTTTACATTTCATAAATTCTCTTATGTATAATATATACTATATTTATGTATTAGTATATATGTATATATAACTGTATGACATATGCTATTATATTTATATAACTATATGTCATATATTTATACATCTATATATAAGATATATGTAAATATATATCTCATAGATATATAACATGTTTATTATAACTATTAATATATAAGTAGACTATGTTTATATATTATACTTATCTGTGATAACCAATTTTACTCCTTGGTCATTTTACTATTGGTTCTGTAACCACACATGAACTTCATTTCTTTAGCAGGTATTTTGCTGTAATCCAAGCTAGCTTTGTTTAGTCTGATAGAACTATGACTCACTTGCATTCTTTCCCCAGATCATCCTACCTATACATATACTGTATGTCTGCTCCTTTTCATCATTAAGCCCTTAGGACATTAGGTTCTGCTCAATGTCAAATTCATTTAAGAATAAAGCTTCTTGTTTATCAGCCAACACCAAGAAATAGTAAATAAACCTCAAACTAGAATAAGGTTTTAATAAAACAAAGATAACATTTTGGCCTCAGTTGTGTTTCAGCTTTGGACTCATGAAAGCAGAACACATCTTCTGGAAACCAGGCAGAGGAACAATGCCCTGACTGACACCAGGACCTGAAGCCATCATCAGCTGCTCCCTGCCTTAGCCCCAATCAATCAATAGAGGCCCCAGTCCCAACTCCCATAGCAACCATGATTAATGATTTTTCCCTTATATAACCTAGCCACTAGAGGCCATGGGGGACCAGGATTTTGAGAGTCATAACTCACCTCTGTCTCCATCTCTGGACTTGGAGCCAACTCCTTAAATAAACCTTTCCTTGCTACAAACTCCTGCTCCCATCTTATTTGACTTAAAATGCGCACAGGCAAGCAGACCCTTTGAGTCTACGGTGACACTTCCTACAGTTTTTATTTCTTTCTTCTTTCCTAGCAGCTTCATTTAGGAAGGTAATTCAGTTATTAGTATTTTATTGATCTATTATAATTTAATTTTTAGTGGTTCTGGGAATTACATTATGCATTTTACTTGCCACAGCATACATATAATTAACATTGTATTACTTCATATAGAATATTTAAATATTGCAACAGAATAATTCCATTTACCCCACATAATTCACACTTTTTATTATATTTTTCTTGTTAATATGTGTACCCACGCATTATGTTATTATATTTTCTTTAAATATTCAAGTATCTTTTAAGAAACTTATGTGGACAGAAAAAAGGGATTCTATGGAAACTAACCTCACAGGGTGATCTGATTATAAATTCCTAACTGGACAGGTCACCAGTGAGTAGTCACACCCCAGGCATATAACTTTTTTGAGGTTTACCTTTGCTTTAAACTAGCCTTGTTCCTTGTTTCTATGAATCGAGGTTAACACACCTTTTTTTTTTTTGTCTTTAAATTCTTTTTTTTTTTTGAGGGTAGTGTCACTGGCCCTCATATGTGGTACCGAACCAGGGCCACTGGCTTCCCAAGCAAGCGTTTAACCACCGCGCCACTCAGCCGGCCCTCTTTAAATTCTTTCA
Organism: Aselliscus stoliczkanus; assembly: GCA_033961575.1. NCBI lineage: Eukaryota > Metazoa > Chordata > Mammalia > Chiroptera > Hipposideridae > Aselliscus > Aselliscus stoliczkanus. The sequence goes on from CM066738.1 coordinate 47,581,633, forward strand.
TTGTGAAATAAACATTTTTAAAAAAAATTAGTTTCAGTGTACAACACAGTGCAATAGTTATACTTTTTACCCCTCAATGTGACAACTCCCCTCCACCAATTCGCAGCCCCCCCAAATCATACATATCTATTAAAATTCCATTGACTCCACACCACACTATACTCCACATCCCGTGACTATATATATATATATATATATATATATATATATATATATATATTCAATTACAGTTGGCATACAATATTATACAATATCAGCTTCAGGTGTACAGTGCACTGATCAAGCCTCTACTCCATCCATGAAGTGGTCACCCTAACAAGACACGTGACCATCTGACACCCCAAAAAATATTCACATTATTAATTATGTTCCCCGAACTGTCTTTCATATACCTGTGGCAATATTGCAGTTATCTATTTATGCTATCTATTCCCTTCCTATTCTCCCTCATTCCTACCCCACTCCCAAATAGTAAGCATCAGTTTTTCCTCTATATCTGTGAGACTGTTTCTGTTTATTTTGCTTGTTCATTCAGTTTTTCAGGTTCCACATATAAGTGAGATCATATGGTATTTGTCTTTCTCTGACTGACTTATTTCACTTAACATAGTAGTCTCTAGGTCCATCCATGTTATTGCAAATGGTACGATTTTGTTCTTCTTTATAGCAGAATAATACCCCATTGTATAAATGTACCACAGTTTCTTAATCCAATATTAACTGATGGGCATTTCGGTTGTTTCCAAGTCTCAGTTATTGTAAATGGCACTTTAATAAACATACGGGGTGCATATATATTTTTCAAAATAGCGTCTTGGGTTTCTCTGGGTAGATACCCAAGAGTGGAATTGCTGGGTCATATGGTAGTTCCATTTCCACTTTCTTGAGATACCTCCATACTGATTTCCATAATGGCTGCACCAATTTGCAGTCCCACCAACAGTGTACCAGGGTTCCCTTTTCTCCACAACCTCGCCAGCACTTGCTGTTTGTTGATTTATTGATGATAGCCATTCTGACCGGAGTGAAGTGGTATCTCATTGTGGTTTTCATTTGCATTTCTCTGATGATTAGTGAGGTTGAACATTTTTTTCATATGCCTGTTGGCCATCTGTATGTCCTCTTTGAGAAATGCCTCTTCATATCCTCTGCCCACTTTTTAATTGGGTTGTTTGTTTTCTTCGTATTAAGTTGAATGAGTGTTTTATAAATTTTGGATATTACCCCCTGATCATATATATCATTGACAAATATCTTCTCCCACTCAACAGGCTTCCTTTTTGTTTTATTGATGGTTTCCTTTCTTGTGAAAAACTTAAATTTGATGTAATCCCATATGTTTATTTTTCTCTTTTATTTCCCTTGCCTGAGGGGATATATCAGTAAAAATATTACTGAGGGTAATGTCTGCAAATTTACTCCCTATGTTTTCTTCTAGAAGTTTTATGGTTTCAGGTCTTACATTTAAGTCTTTAAACCATTTTGAGTTTGTTCTTGTATATGGTGTTAGTAGGTTGTCCACACAGAGTTAATATTCAGAAATCAGTTGCATTTCTTTACACCAATAATAAACTGTCGGAAGAAAAAAATCAGAAAATCAATCCCTTTTACAATTGCTTCAAAAACAATAAAATATCTAGGAATAAATTTAATCAAAAAAGTAAAAGACCTCTGCTCAGAAAATTATAAGACACGGAAGAGAGAAATCAGATACAAATAAGTGGAAATACATACCATGTTCATGGATAGGAAGAATTAATATAGCTAAAATGGCAGTACTATCTAGGCAATATATAGATCCAATGCAATTCCAATCAAACTATCAAGGACATTTTTCTCAGAAATACAACATTTAATCCTAAAGTTTATATGGAACCATAAAAGACTCCGAATAGCCATGACATTCCTGACAAATAAGAGCAAAGTCGGGGTATCATGCTACCTGACATCAAATCATACTACTAGGCTACAGTAATCGAAACAGTATGGTACTGGCATAAAAACAGACACATAGACCAATGGAACAGACTAGACAGCCCAGATATAAACACATCCATATATGGTTATTTAATGTATGACAATGGAAGCAAGAATTTATATTGGAGTAAAGATAGTCTATTTAATAAATGGTGCTGGGAAAATTGAACTGACATGTGAAAAAAAAATGAATATGTGTCCTGTTACCTTACTAAATTCATTTATCAGTTGTAACAGTTTTTTGGTGGAGTCTTTGGTAGTCTCTATACATACTATCAGTCATCTGCATATAATGACAATTTTATTTCCTCCTTTCCAATTTGAATGCGTTTTATTTCATTTTCTTGTCTGAATGCTGTGGCTAGAACTTCGAGAACTATGTTAAAAAGAAGTGGTGAAAGCAGGCAGCCTTGTCTTGTTCCTGATATTACGGGGAAAAATTTAACTCTTTCCCCACTGAGTATGATATTTGCTGTGGGCTTGTCATATAGGGCCTTTATTATGTTGAGGTATGATCCCACTATTCCCACTTTGTTAAGAGTTTTTATCATAAATGGCTGCTGGATTTTGTCAAATTCTTTTTCTGCATCTATTGATATGATCATATGATTTTTATTTTTCATTTTGTTAATGTGATGTATTACGTTAATTGATTTGCAGATATTGAACCAAACTTGAATACCAGGAATGAATCCCACTTAATCGTGGTGTATGATCTTTCTAATGTTATGTTGAATTCAGTTTGCTAGTATTTTGTTGAAGATTTTTGCATCTATGTTCATTAGGAATATTGGCCTGTAGTTTTCTTTTTTTGTAATATCTCTGTCTGATTATGGGATCAGAGTAACAGTGGCCACATTAGATGTGCTTGGGAGCCTTTCATCCTTCTGTAATTTTGGAATAATTTGAGGAGATTAGGTATTAGTTCTTTTTTGAATATTTTTAAAATTCACCTGTGACGCCATCTGGTCCAGGACTTTTGTTTGTTGGAGGCTTGTTGATCACTGATTCAATATCTTTGGCAGTCATTAGTCTGTTCAGAGTTTCTGTTTCTTCTTGGTTCAGACTGTGTAGGTTGCATGCTTCTAGAAATTTATCAATTTCTTCCAGATTGTCTAATTTGTTGGCATATAATTGCTTGTACTATTTTCCTAAAAATTTCTGTATTTCTGTGGTGTCTTTTGTCACTTCTCCTCTTTCTTTTTTGATTTTATTAATTTGGGATCAGTCTCTCTTTTTCTTGGTGAGTCTGGCTAAGGGTTTGTCGAATTTGTTTATCTTTTAAAAAAAAAACAGCTCTTGGTTTCATTGATCTTTTGTATTTTTTTTTTTTTGGTCTCTATTTCATTTATTTCTGCTCTGGTCTTTATTATTTCATTCCTTGTACTCTCTTTGGGCTTGTTTTGCTGTTCTTTTCCCAGTTCCCTTAGGTGTAAAGATATCCTGTTGACTTGAAATTGTTCTTCTTACCTTAGATAGACCTACATTGCTATGAATTTCCCTCTTAGAACTGCTTTTGCTGCATCCCATAGATTTTGGGTTGTTGTATTTTCATTTTCGTTAGTCTTAGGATAGCTTTTGATTTCTTCTTTGATCTCATTTTTTATCCACTCTCTATTTAGTACCATGTTATTCAGCATCCGTGTATTTTTGTGATATCCAGGTTTCTTCTTTTATTTGATTTCTAGTTCCATTGCACTGTGGTCAAAGTAGACACTTGATATGATTTCAATCATCTTAAATTTATTGAGACTTGTTTTGTGGCCGAATATGTGGTCTATCTTGGAAAATATTCCATGTGCACTTGATAAGAATATATATTCTGTAGCTTTGGGGTAAAACGCTCTAAAAATATTGATTAAAACCAGCTGGTCTAAAGTGTCACCTAAGGCTACTGTGTCTGTGTTGATTTTTTGTCTGGAGGATCTTTCCATTGGTGACAATGGGGTGTTGGAGTCCCCTACTAAGATGGTGTTACTATTAATCTCTGTCTTTATGTCCATCAAAATCTGTTTTACATATTTAAGAGTGCCTATGTTTGGTGCATAGATGTTTACTAGGGTTATGTCCCTTGATGAATCGATCCCTTTATTATGTAGTGCCCTTCTTTGTCTTTTATTGTACTCTTCATTTTAAAGTTTACTTTGTCCTAGATAAGTATTGCTACTCCACCTTCCTTCTCATTTCCACTTGTGTGAAGTATCTTATTCCATCCCTTTACTGTGTGTCTTTTGATCTGAGATCAGTCTCTTGTAGACAGCATATGCTTGGGTCTGTTTTCTTATCCATTGAGCCACTGTATGTCTTTTGATTGGAGCATTTCGCCCATTCACATTAAAGTGATTATTGATAGGTGCATATTTATAGACATTATGTTATTTGTATTTTTTGTCTTCCTGGGTTAGCTTGTTTTCACCTTTCTTCTCTTTAAAAAAGCCCTGTTAACATTTCCTGTAATGCTGGCTTGGTGGTAATGAATTCCTTAAGATTATTCTTTTTGAAAAGCTCTTTATCTCTCCTTCAATACTAAGCAATAGCTGTGTTGAATAGTGCAATCTTGGTTGTAGGCTATTATTTTGTGTCACTTTGAATATTTCCTGCCAATCCCTTCTGGCCTGCAGAGTTTCTGTAGACAAGTCAGATGTTAATTTTATAGGAGTTCCTTTGTATGTAATCTGCTGTCTTTCTCTTGCTGATTTTAGGATTCTGTCTTTGTCTTTAAGCTTTGCCATTTTAAATATGATGTGTCTTGGTGTGGGCCTGTTTGTGTTCAGCTTGTTTGGAACTCTGTGCACTTCCTGGGCTTGTATGTCAACTTCCTTCACCAGAGTAGAAAAGTTTTCCATCATTATTTCTTCAAATAAATCCTTATTCCCTTGCTTCTTCTCTCTCCTTCTAGTAAACATATGATGCAATTTGTTGTTGCCCTTGATGTTGTCCCATAGTTCTCTTAAACTCTTTTCATTGTTTTTGATTCTTTTTATTTTTGTTGTTCCAACTGGGTGATTTCTGCTATTTTGTCTTCCAAATCGCTGATCCAATCCTCTGCTTCATCTAATGTACTGGTGATTCCTTCGTGTGTGTTCTTCATTTCAATTATTGTATTCTTTGTTTCTAACTAGTTGTTTTTTTATGATTTCCCTATCCTTCTTTATGTCCTCGCTAAGTTCCTTAAACATTCTTATCATCAGTGTTCTAAACTCTTGTCTCTGAAAGTTGGATGCCTCTGTTTCATTTTGTTCTATTTTAGAGGTTTCTTCTGATCTTTTACTTGGGACATGTTCCTTTGTTTTTTCATTCTGGCTGTCATTCTGTGATTGCTTCAATGTATTAGATAGATCACCTAGAAAAAAAATAGAAAAAAGAAAAAAAAAAGAAAAAAAAAAGAAAAAAAATAGAGTGGGGGCTCTCTGTCCTCTTTAATTTGCAGTCCACTTGCTCAGCAATAGAGAGTCTCTGGGCAACTCAGCATCAGCTGATGGGGGGAAGGGCTTCACATGTCTTGTGCCAGCATCCCTCTCAGGCTTGCAGTGAGCTTCCTGCAATTAGCTGCTGTGTTTTCTGGAAAGGTGCTCACCACCAAAAATCCTCAGGTTGTTGCAGGTTGACTGCTGTTGCAAGAAACCCTCTGTGGCCTTTGGAGGTGAGGGCCAGGCATCAGGGGCTCAGGATGTCTCTGGAAACAGAGCTCTAGGTGGGCGGGCTGGCCCCGAAGTCACCACAGGATGTGGTCAGTGGCCCCCAGCAAGTCAGAGCAGCATTCACTCCTGCACCAGCAACCTGCCTGCACAAACTCACCAGAAAAGCCTGGCCAGATTATGCAAGTGCATAGCTCACAGCACAACACCCTCAGGCAAACTCCCAGTCTCAGCCTTTCCTAATCAGCTGCTTGCAGATCAGGATGAGCAGCCTAAAGGCCAATCGCCAGCCTGGCAACTCTGCACACACAGTGCGGACAGCGGGGAGCCAAGGTGGCTTGAGCACTCCCATTACTCATTGAACAACCTGTTGGAGGTGGAGCATGCCCGCCAGGTGTTTCCCTGGCTTTGCAGCACAAGCAGGGTCGATAGTGGGGATCCACTCCTGTGCCAATTTCACCAGACCAATGTGGTCCCGGACCTGAACCTCTGTGAGAGGGCCCAACCCTGAAAAAATGGCACTCTTCTGTACACTACTCATATGCAAGCTCCACACCAGAGCAACAGTGGTCCCAAAACCTCCAGTTCCCACGCCAAAGGTGCCCAGTTCAGTCCTTCCCTGCAGGCTCCTGGTCCCCATTCACACAGCTAGCTCCCTCCACCAGGGACCAGGGACCATGTGCCAGGTGGCACATGGACTTGCTCACCAGCGAGCAAGTCCATGTGCCAGTTCCACTGGTTCTGTAGCCACCCTCAACCTCACCAAGTTGAGCAAAGAGAGTCCTCACTAATTCCTACTGCCTACTGTCGTAGAACTCCTCTTTCTGGCAAAGTAACTCTAGGCTGGTGGGCTTGGAATGGGGCCAGAGGGTCTCTCTCCCAATTGGAGAAGCATCCCTCACAGGGTTCATCCTCTCTCTTCTCCCCTCCTACCAGAGTCAACGTGGTCTCCTCTCTAAGTCCTTCATTTAGAGGTTCTGCTCATCTAGTGTTCAGGGGACTTCCGAGGCTAAATGTTGTATAAATTATTTGTAATTTTGTGTGATCCTGGGAGGCAGTTAGGCAGTTGGCACAGCGTCTGTCCACTCTGCCATTTAACACACCTTTAAATTAGCCATAACCACTCTCAAGAGAGCATGTAATCTTAACTATCCTGTAATCCAATCTGCACCTTGCTTTCTCTCAACTCCATGTTGCATAAAAGAAGCTGTAAAACTTACTCTCTGGAGCATTTGAGACCTTGCTCCCTGGCACATGTCATCAGTTTGACTCAAAAAACTCATGAATATTCTCTACAGGTTTGGATGTTTCTTATGTAGACAGTTATACGAAGAAAAAATATATAATATTTTAATTAATTAATATTTCTAAATCTTTCATTCATTCCTATAGATTCCTTTATCCATCCAGTATTATTTTCTTTCACTGTGAAGAATTCCTTTGCAATTTATTATTGCGATGGTCTGTTGGTATAACTTGTCTCAGATTGTATTTATCCGCATGTTTTCATTTCACTCTCATATTTAAGGATATTTTTGCTGTATATAAAATATGAATTGGCTCTTCTTCAGCATCTTAAAGCTGTCACTCCATTGTCTTTTGATCCATTGCTTATGGTAAGAAATCATCATTTGTGTCATTGCTCCTTCTCAGATAGTTCTTTTTTCTCTGGGTATTTTAAAGAGGTACCTAGGTCTGATGGTTTCCTTTGTGTTGATTATAATTTGGGTTTGCTGAGATTCCTTCATCTGTAAGTTGATGTTTTTCTCCATTTTTTGAGAAATTTTTGATCGTTATTTCTTCAAACGTTTTTCTACCCCGTTTTCATTATCCTCTCTTTCTGGAATACCGATTGCCCAACAGCTCATTGGCCCTTTTTTGGAGAGGTTCGACATTGGGGAACAGAAAGCTTCCACATGCCACCTTGCTGGGCCTCAAACTCAGTGAAGACAGAAGCTCCTTCAATTCAGGACCTTACCCTTTTCGTCTGGCTGTTGATTTGTATTCTTTAATATCCTGCATAAGGAATGGGTTGTTTGTCTACTGAGTTAACAGGTTATCTTGAGTTCCATGAGCCACTCTAGCAAATTAATTGAAACTGAGGAGGGGTCATGAGAACGTCTGATTTGTAGACAATTGTTTAGAAGAACAGGTTTTCAACTGGCCTGTAAAGTGGGGGGTGGTCTTGTGTGACTCAGTCCTTTCCCTGTGGAATATGATTTTATTTCTAGTTAGATAGTGTCATAATTAAGAATTGTTTCTTAGTGTGGGGAAGTCTCCATGTGCTGGTTGGAACTGGGTTCGAAAACTCTTTTCACATCCCGAAGTGCAGTGGTATGTCCCAGTGCAAAGGACAAAAGTGGTTTTGGTTCAAGAATATAAAATATCTTGAATATTTTTCACGGATGAAAATTCATCTCTCACTCTTCTTTATACAAAATTTATCTACAAGCTTAGAAGATCTGATTATTTTGCATGCTTATTAACTGAACTCTAGGGCATAAAAGGGAACAACAGCTCAGAATATAGCATAAATATGATCATATTTGCCATACTAGGGAAAGCATAAGACCTTAAAAAAATAAAATTACTTATTTCAATGATACTTTTATCTGTTTGCTGACGTGCAACTAAACTATTAGACGATGTAGAGAAAGAAAACATAATATCCTCCAAAGAAGGAATAAAGGGCAGGGGCAATTTGAAGTTTTTTCTGTAAAACACAGGACAAACAAGTCCTGCAAGTGAAAAGTGGTCCCAGGTTAATAGTGATACATAAGGCATATTTATTTATTTTTTATTGTCATATCTGGGAACGACAACAAAAGATGAGGCAATAATACAAACAGCATAAAATTATACTTGCAAATGACACCAATGTTCCAGATGGAGTAACTTTTCACACTCAAATAGAACCCCTTTTTCATGTTAAAGGAGAATCTTGATAGCTAAAAATATCATGGACTGAAAATAAATCACTCTTCAAGCAATAATCCCACAGAATATAGTTTCTCAATGGCACAGATTTAATTCTATACATTACAGCCACATTATGAATAAAAAATTATAATAAAACACTCTCCAACATCTGATTTCTAGAGAGGCTGTGAGGGTTCAGAATGAGTCACCCCAAGATGTGTCTCTGTAGTATATGGAGTGTTTGTTTGTTTCTTGAGGGCAGTGTCACTGGCCCTCATGTGTGGGACCGAACCGGGGCCGCTGGCTTCCCAAGCCAGCGCTTAACCACCGCGCCACTAGGCCGGCCCAAATGCTTTTTTTTTTTTTTTTTTTGAAGGCAGTGTCACTGGCCCTGATATGTGGGACCCAAACCGGGGCCACTGGCTTCCTAAGCCAGCGCTTAACCACTGCGCCACTTGGCCAGCCCTGGAGTGTTTTAAACTAAAGGCAACTTTAGCTTTAGTCTCATTGGAAATTTCTTCCCCTTTTAACTACTGAGAAGAACTTGAATTAAGTACTTTTTTTGCCAATAAGAGATTATCAGAGATAACCTCTTTTCACCTATCTGTAAGGGCAAGGCAAACTACTAATTCTAAACACAGAAGGTTCCTGCAATGACCTTCTGAAACCCCAAGGTGCTTACTTCATCCCAACTCAGAATGTCATATATATACACATTTTTCCTTTCGCTCTTTGAACCTCTTGTTCATGTGGGGTCTCTGACTCTCTCATGTATGTGGGGTTCCCATACATATGTATGTAATCAAATTTGATCATTTTTTTCTTACTAATTTGCCTCTATCTATGGGTGACAACTAAAATTCTTAATTTTATTTTTTGCAAGATTAAAAAAGAAGGAAGACAATAAAGGAGGAAGGAAGGAAAGATGGAAGGAGGGAAGGAAACATCAATTTGAAGGAGAAAAATATATAGTTTCAATTTACATCATACCCTCATTCACTTTTTTTTTCTTTTTGAGGGCAGTGTCACTGGCCCTCATATGTGGGACCCAAACCAGGGCCGCTGGCTTCCCAAGCCAGCGCTTAACCACCGAGCCACTTGGCTGGCCTAACCCTCATTCACTTTTACTGATACTTAGATCTCTATCTACTTTAAAATTTCATGTCAGAGATAGAATTTTTTAAAATTTAATTCACAATTTTAAAGCAGAAAAATTAGAGTCCAGAAAGATAGACAATGCCTCATAAAGTCTGCTATCAAAGACTGAGTTCCTGCACACCCACTGGAGCTGGAGGAGATCACTATCATTTGGTTACAGGCAGGAGAGGCAGAAGGCACTGGGCAAGTCTCTTAAGGGTTAAGATGAGTTCTCACTTCCTACTAACCTCACATAATTCACAACAGTGACAGAATACTTTGACAGAGGCTTGTCTGTGGGATTTAAGTTTTGATTTTGGATGGAGACATGAGATGATTTGCCAACCTGGCTCCCTGTCTTGGTCAGGCTCTTTCAGGGATTCACGCAGAAGTGTTGGGTCCCATGCATTTCAGAAGTTGCACCAGCCATCTTACCCACTAGTTCTCTGGAGACTGGAAAGTTAGGCACTGGCTTTCTCCTTGACATCAGTGATTCCAATCAATGCCCTCAGATTCCATGAGGGAGGCTTTTAATCAATAGAAAATGAAATTTCACCCTTGTTTGGAAAGTCAGTTGGCAACAAGGTCACTGGAGACCCAAGGGTGGGTCTTACAAACTTCCCTACTCCCTGGCCCCAGATCCCTCTCCTCTCTAAGGCTGACAACTTCCACCCCACCCCCCTGCTCAGTTCTCTCCTGACTAAGTTCTATCACTGGGCATCCAGATGACATGCAGCTTTGAATTTGTGGTCCTTCCTCTGACTTGGGTTTGTGTCTGTTCTACAACTGATACATGCTGTTTATGCCCCATTGCATTGACTAGGGTCCAGAATGGCAGTAGGAGCACCGCTGATGGGGGCATTCCCTTGGTTGTGTTTGTAAGTTAAGAATATGGCAGTAATTGTCTTTAGCTCTACTCAATGTGGCCAGTACTGGAATGGACACCAGGTCTCTGTCAGAGGAGCCCTATGATCCCTCCTGTGATGACCCCAGGGCTCCTGCTCAGGTATCATTTACTAGCTGCTGGAAGTCCTTCTGAAGAATAAGGGCCAGAATGTGAGACTCCAGAGGTCAGAAACACCATGGGGGTCTTCCTGCAGCTTGTACCTTCTGCCAACATCCTCCCTCACCCATCACTTGGCATGAGGTATGTGCAAGAGGAGCACTGCAGCAGTGTGTTGCTCAGTGCAAGTGCCTCCTATGAGCTGCCCTTGGAGAACTCTCCTGGCTCTCCCTTGAGTTGCTAGGCTTTAATTCACCAACAATGAGCCAACCTGACACAGGAGCCAGATGCTGCCTGCCACTGCCTGACCCAGAAAGCCCAGGATTCTGAGGCTGGTGGTACCATTGCTGGTGGCATTATCCAGCTGCTGTTGAATAGAAATCAAGTGGTATCATGCCATTCCTGAGCTTGCCCTAGCCCTCCAGTGTCTGAATTAGCTAGCTAACCACCCTCCCCCCCTTTTTTTTTAGTTTCAGGTGTGCAAAACAATATAATAGTTAGACATTTCACCCCTCACAAAGTGATAACCCCCTCCCCCAAGCTATTGCCCTTCTGACATCATATACATCTATTACAATTCCATTGACTCTATTCCCTATACTATACTCCATATCCTGTGAATATATATATATATATATATATATATATATATATATATATATATATATATATATAAAATTATAGTTGACATACAATATTATTCAGTTTCAGCTTCAGGTGTACAGTGCAGTGGTCAAGCATCTACACTGTCCGTGAAGTGGTCTCCCTAAGAAGACTTGCCCATCAGACACCCTACAAAATATTTACAACAGTATTGATTATACCCCCAAATTGTCTCATATCCCGGTGATGATATTGCAGTTACCAATTTATGCTTTCCAATCCCTTCCTTTTCTCCCTCATCCCAACCATCCTCCCATCTAGCAACCATCAGTTTTTCCTCTATATCTCTGAGACTATTTCTGTTTACTTAGCTCATTTATTTTTTGAGAGTCCCTGAGCAGAGTTTTAAGTCATGCAGGTCTTGGTTCATATACAGTCTTGCTTTCTCCCCTTGTTTACAGTGGCTCACTGTGCCTGATCATTCCAGACGAGGCTCTGGGCAGACTGGACCTGCTCCCTATCAGTGTCCTGTCACCACAGGGCACACCAGTTCTTTGGCCCATTCCCATTTTCTGAGTGGTTTCACTTTCCTTTTTGCCTTAGCATCTTTGCACATATCATCGTCTGCCCTCCGCCCTCATCCACCTCACTGTGTGACCTTTTACTTGACTGCATGTCTAGAAACTAACCCCCTAAGATTTCTTTACTCCCACCCCCACCTTCCCTGATTCAGATCAGGGCTTTGTGTTCTATAATTGCACAATTTTTAGCACTTGTCATAGAGTTTGTGTTGGTTGGTTTCCTAGTTAGTGTCCAGTTATCCCACTAGATTATATACTCCTTAGGGGCAGCATCAAATTTCTCTTCATCTTCTCATGCCAGCACCCAACAGAGTCATGTCCCACAGTTGGGTGTAATAAACCTACATTAAATTAAAAGTAAAGAAGAAATGTACCTCTCTGATTCTGAGGGTTAACTCTAATGTGAGTGTTACATACCCAGCCTTCACTACTTTTTAGGGTGAAGTCCTTACCATGGGCTGTGACTGCCACTTGTGGCAGCCTTCTTGTGCATTTGTAACCAGCATAGACCAACTTCCAGGCCATATTTAGGCTTTGAGCCTGGAATACTGCACTAAACCCTCAAAATAACCATTTAGATTAAGGTGTCAGGACATCCACTCAAGGATCCCTCAAGTGGGAGGGAGAAATGGAGGATTCCTGAGGATACAGAGCATTGGCTTTGGGATGATCCAAATCAAGCTCCTGTTGCTGCATCCCTCTGACCAAGTGCCAACCTCACCCAGTAGCTGAAATCACTTTGGAATTTGGGGGGGACAATTGGTGATGAGTGAAGTTAGAAAAAGTGGGGGCAAAGTATGAATACTTGACCTGGAAATTCAGGAAAAAAGAAGACCTCAGAATTTGGTTTCCCTGGCAGATACAGATATATTCTTTCTCACTTGCAAAGCCTAAAGCACAGGGCTTCATAGTCTTGAAAGCAGGTGTTTTATCTGATTTCATTCCCTCATATGGGCCTTATGGTATTCATGTGATTAACGGCCAAATGAAGACTGAGAAGCTTCCTGATTTTTCTACAGTAATTCAGTCAGAGGAGGAGTGAGTGGAAGCCATGGCCCTGCCTCTTGGCACAAGGTTTTAAAGTCTATTGGACAATTTTAAGCCAATGCCCCACACTGCATGCTGGAAGGGTGGAGGAACCTTTTTTTTTTTTTTAATTTTCAATCTAAAATTCAAAATTCCTATCTCTGTAAGAGGAATATTTTCAATCCTATTTTAAATATCAAAACTCTGCACTAGAGCAATGATGTTTCCATTTAGGATGTATGAGTATCACCAAGACAGCATGGCAGAAATGCATTTTTGTAGTCCCTGTTCTGGGAAACTGGCTGTTGGAGGGTCCACACACAGACAAGATATTTATGACAAATGAAAACTGCAAGGATACTGTTCCATTGTCATCTCCAGGCACACAACTCAGCACAGAGTGCTGCTCCAGAAACACTCAACACAACCATTCCTGGGTCTGAAGACGAACGTACTGGGGCTCCAATGCCCAAGATAGAAAATAAAAGACTGAACTCTGGATTCTGATAATTCTCAGGGTATGCCTAAAACATCAAAATTTTATGGCTGGGAAAGCTCCACAACCAGCACACAGGCCTTCCAAGTCCATATTTGCAATCTTGTTTATTGAGTGATTACCTTTTTGGTAAATCTGATCCCCAGGAAGTGGTGAAAGGCTCAGTTTTTCTCTCTGCACCCAGCACACTTGAATTGTTTTGGTGAGGACTCAACTGTTCTCATATTTAATATGCAACAGTATCATTTTTATATTTCTGTGAATATAAGAAAGGGTTCTGAGCAATGGATATTTTAAAATATGACCCATTTTTATGTCTAACCAGCTTCCACCAAAAGACCTAATGCTGAAAATTGAGAGGAGATATGTCATGTGCTGAGCTAAATTCAAGTCTTAACTCTGAAACTTGCTAATTGTAGAAACTGGGAGAAATTACTTCATCTGCAATTATAATGTGAAATATATATATACCAAAAAATTTATATGAGTGGACACTTTGGTCAGCTTTACTCAAGCATAATTGCCATAATCAGAAGTGTCTGACCGCTGATGGTAACCACTTTGAGCACCTCTTGTAACTGCAGAAGTCAAATATGAGTTGTATTCATCATTTATTATCAGTATATATTGTGTATTACAATTGTAACATGGTTTTTACTTTCTTAAAATGTGTATACACTGTTTGGTACCTTCTGTATATATGCAATAATAATGTGTTGTATAATCACGGCAATGATGAAATGAGGTCTTATACTAAAGTGTTTAAGAATTGTTTGAGGTCAATTTCCTAGAAGCAGAACTTGAGCACATAATTTGTTGAGGGAGAGCTCTCAGGAGAAACCTGTAAGGGAGTGGGGAGGTAGGGAGGAGAGACGAGGAAACTTGGCAGAGATGCGTTTTAGGAGAAGTCCAATCTCAGTCTGATCCCACAAGGCACTCTGGACTGTGAATCGTCTTGGGTATAAGTTGTCCACCCAGAAGCAAGTGGATGAACTGCTAACCTCTGTGTCTCCAGTCAGGGGTTGTGGGCCCCTCCTGGGTAGGTGCTGAGGCAAACTTTCAGCTTCTCCAGGTAAAGGAGTTTGTATTATTTAGGGGCATACACATTCCTAAATGCTCACATTCCTAAACCCAGTAAAAAGACAACAGCATCTTCTAACAGTCAGTGGGCACAAAGGAAGTGTATAGTGGCTGTTAGCTTTAGAACAAGAACAGCAACAAAAGAATTGTTCACCCAAGGATTCTGAGATAATCTCAGGTTCTAAATTAACTATATTAGAAAGGAAAGTGTCCATTTTTACCAATGTGTTTCAATCTCAGTTACCTGTTAATGAATACAAATAGCTTGGGTTACATGTAGGTAAATAAAAGTGCCTCTACTTTGCATTTTCACCATGCTTTAAAGTTTAGGAAGCACTTTCATATCTCATTTATACTGAGAAATGTGAAACTAGTGTAGCCTGTGGGATAGAACTCAGAGGTGATAGATGAATGGGTCATAATATGTTGTTCCCTTTTCCTGGTCTCTTCATCTGGCAGAATCCCCTCATCCTCCAAGACGTGACTCTCATTTCCTCACTTGTCAAGTCTCCCCACTGTCCTGTCTGGGTTTAGCCATCCTCTTTCCTGAACTTCTGTGGAGCTTCATGTATAGCTCTACTTGACCTCTGGCACTTTGCCTTGCCTGAATCTTTTGAGTAAGCTGTTGATGCATTTTCCAAGAAGAGAGGCCTTGCCCAGCCCTGCTTCCCCAGCTGAGAAGACAAACACATCCAGAGACACAGTGGAAAACCCAGGGCTCTCTCTAGATGAAGCTTCCCTCCAGCCTGACTGGGATTATTGCTATGAGATTCCCAGTGCCCAGGCCTCAGAGCACGCCCCTAAAACTTACATAAGTGCTGGAAGTGTCATTTCAAGAGCCAGATACTGCTACAATTGGTCTTTCTTTCAAATTAACTTCCAAAGTCATCCCAGGTTTCTAAAATACTCATCAGTCCTCAAGTTTTTAAGGTCTCCCCAGGGTCTTTCTTCTAGAGAATTCTCAATTATGTCACCCATAAAAGGATCTCACCAATGTTGGATTCTGGGGACCCTGGAACCTTACTATTTACAGTGTGGTTCCAGACCAACAGCATGGACAGCATTTGGGAGCTTTTCAGGAGAGCAAAATCTCAGCTCCATCCTGAGACTGCATCTGAATGTGCTTTTGAACCAGAATCTGCACTTTAAGAAGACCCCTCAGTGAGTCATGTGTGCATCAAGTTTTAGAAGCACTGTCCTGTGCCAGAACTTTTCCATTTTACTTATTGATGAACATATGTGGACACATAACACTTTCTTTAAATGAAATCTATGTGGAAGGAGAATGTGTAGAACACTTAAAAAAATGGGCCTGTTTGCTTCCCCCTCTTTTTTTCCCATGGAGGACCTGCAGAATCTTAGTAGGATTCTTTGGGTTCCAGGAGGACTTCGTTTTATTTCGCTGAAATTCCTGGAGTACTTGAAAGCTGCCATCCAGTTCTCAATGTCAACACTGCCAGCAGATTGGACACCTTGGTAGAGATGGTAGAAAACTTCTTCAGCACAGTCATCAGTGGGGCACAATAGTGGACTTGGCTTCATCCTCCTGAGTCAGCCTTGATTAGGATGGGGCTAGATTTCAGCTAAATAAATAATAAAGGATGCCTAGACTCCTCCTTGACCTCTCTGTTCGCAGAATCTCAACAGGGATTCTGTGCTATAGAGATGATGAAAGCTGATCCTGAGCCTAGGGTGTGTTCTGTGACTAATATTATACTCCAGATGTCCCTGGTACTCTGCCACCAGTGTCACAGGTTGTCTTTCATTTAATCCTCACAACCATCCATTGAGGTAAACCCTATTGTCCTTACCAATGAGGACACTATAGCTTGGAGAGGATGAGTCACCTTCCCGGGGGTTTGTACAGCCCCCGTGTATGCAAGGTTAACCTTTAAATTTCAAGCCAACTCCAGAGACTAGCCTCTTAGCCATCTTCCCCATGGGTTGTTTCAGGTCTACATACTGCCAAAGACCTATATTTTCAAATAGGCATTTAAGGGACTTGTAGATTGCCTCCATTCTTGTGCTATGAATACAGAATAGGTTGGGAAAATTCCATTGACTTGCACTGGCTGAAAGCATACAGTGACAGAGTCTTAAAACAGCCCCTCTCATGATGCCTGGGAGCAAAACTAAGCAGTCAAAAGGGATGAGGTGTTCTCTGAGCTGGGATGTGGGTAGATCTTGACAAGCAGTGGCCACAGGATTGGGCTTGGCATCCAGCCTCAGTTAGGATGTGCAGAACCCTTTAAAATTCCCAAGGAACTTGTGAATTAGGGGAAGAACCAGTCAATTTGAGAATTGCTCACCACGAACAGCCACACTGGCAGAGGCCTCAGCTTTGTGCTCAGGGGTCACTTAGGAGCCCCCATTTCAGCCACGGACTCACCCCATCCCAAGCATTTTTATAGGGAGCTCATTCCTAAGTAGTGGCCAGTAGTAGAGGCAGAAGAGACTTTCATAAACTTTTCAAATCCTTGTATTTTAAAGACCTGTTAGAAGAGGGCACAGTGTTTAGGACATGCCTGAGGCCCTATGGTGACCAGTGGCAGACCTGAACTTGAACTCAGGTCTTCTGACTGCTCACCCCACATTCCTCCCAAGACACCAGATAGCGTCTTAAAGGAGGCAAAAGAGATGACCCAGAGCTCAGGCCTAGTTCCTGTGGTTCTATTAGTAAGAAGTGTCCTGGAAAGTAACATGAAGTAACATCATTCTAGAATTTGAGCATGGTGTGTTGCCAAGTAGGAAATGAAGGATAGGAGGAAGAGAACCCCAAATTCTTGACCCATATACTTATCTTGGAAAGTGGTTCTCAATCTTGACCCCCCCCCCATAAAAATCACCTGAGGGGGCCTGCCGAGTGGCGCGGTGGTTAAGCGCTGGCTTGGGAAACCAGCGGCCCCGGTTCGCATCCCACATATGAGGGCCAGTGACACTGCCCTCAAAAAAAAAATATCACCTGAGGAGCTTTTAAAATCCCAAAGCCAGAGCATTTTCCAGATCCATGAAACTAGTATCTCTGGTGGTGAGACCCAGATGTCAGAAGTTTCCAAAGCTCTCCAGTTGATTCCCATGGGCCTCCAGGGTTGAAATCACCAAGCCTCTGAGAATTTATTTACCTTTTCATTCCACCTCCATGCAGTGATCCTAATGTGGTTTTAGGTGTACATCCCTTTGGTGTCCTTGCATGGCCTCATTATGCTGTTCGTGGCCAGGCAATAGCAGGGCATGAGATTGTCATCCCAGCTAGACTGGCAGGTAGGGTTTGAGCAATACCAAAAAGTGACAGGATAACACTGTTGGCAAAAGTGAGACTAACAGTCATTGTGTGGGAGGTTCACATACAGGATGAGGTAGATCCTCGTCAGCACATTCATGGTAGAGCCCTGAATTTTGCATACTAGTTCAGGGCAATAACTTGGAGTCTGGACACACAAAAAACAATTCCCAAGAACAGGGGCAGTGAATACTGAACTGCATTCAGTGTAGTTCAGGTCTGTCAGTCCTCTCTGGCTACCTTCTGTCTAGATAGAGACACTCACCTAAAGGCAGTTCTGGAGCTGAGCTCACACCCAGACTTGCCATTGGTTCCTCCACAAGTATCCTGGTAGCTGAGGACTTGGATGGGCATCTTGTCATTTCCAGCTGCTGTTTATTCTTCTATCTCTGAGTACAGTTTTGATTTTGCCTATCACTTTTGACTTAAAGATCACTTTTGGCCTATCACATCTGAAGAAGTAGATTTCAACAGAAAGAGCTTGGGTTCCTCTTGCATACATTTATTCCCCAAAATATATAATTAACATTTTAATTTTAAAAATTAGAAAAACAACCAAAGTGAGCTGCCAAACATCATGAATAATCTGATTCTAAGACTAGTAGGAAAGGAAAGGAACTCAAATTAATTATTTTTAAAAATAATTAACTGTTTTTTAAAAATAATTAAACATTATTTTTCAGCTATGGAGAGTGTAGCTTAAGGCAGAATTCTTACTGTTATCTGTCACATATAAATGTGGGGAAGGTTCTTCTTTCCAGGCACAGACCTGAAAGCTCATATTCTTTCTGTGTGTGATGTTTAATGTGTGAAAGGAAGGGTTGACTTGGGTGCTGTATCAGGGTCCAGGTGCTTTCTGAACAAATATATACAAGAGTAGTCTTGAAAAAAGGTATGCCAACTTTTTTTATTTGTTTCTGAGTAATTTTGTGCATTCAGTGGGACATGTGAGTGTGGACATATTTTCTTTACCACATGGCTTCAGCAGCTTCAATGGCATTTTATAATCCATGCTGTGTATGTGAGTTGCATGTGAACATGTTCATGGATGTTAGCATAGACAGTGTTCAGGTGAGAAGCTGTGGCAGACATGCTGATGCCCAACCTGTAATCCATTGGCTCATGTCTGAGTTCATCTGCAGCTGTGATGGTCAATTCTATGTGTACTGACAGCAGATGTATACTGCATGAGGCTTTCAGCAGCATTATGACAGCTTGCCCAAGCACTTGCAGGGCAGCTCAGAAGTGCCTAAGACTTAATACCTCCAGGAACAACCCTAAACTAATCAAGGACAAGAGTTAATGTATAATGACCCCAGGTTCCTGTTTCCCAAAAAGAAAATTCTAGGGTTCCATAGAGGGTCCTAGCAGGATGGAGCCTATTTCCCCTACCATAACTCTTATTAGCTCCCTTCACATTGGCTTTCAAACCTTCTTTCTCACTTGTTATTCTCTTTTATCAGGCTTCCTGGGATCACCTGCCAAATAAATAATGTACCCTTAAATCATTCCCCCAGGGCCTGCTTTTTGAGAGTAACCTAAACACAAATAAAGTTTCATCTTAAACTGAGAAGAATGGGACAACTGGTTAACCTCTTGTGTTAAGGCCAATTAGAAAGGTTAAGGCAAAAATCCAGAGCAGAATTTATAATCCAATTGATTTATTGTATTTTCATTAATACTTTCAGGTGCATAAAACAACATAATGATTAGACATTTACAGATCTCACAAAGTGATAACCCCAACAAGTCTACTACCCATCTGACACCATACATAGATATTACAATAACATTGACTATTTTCTCTATGCTGTACTTTATACCATATATATATATATATATATATATATATATATATATATATATATATATATATACACATTTTAATTATAGTTGTCATTCAATATTATTTTTATTAGTTTTAGGTGTACAGCATAGTGGTTAGGCATTTATATAATTTAAGAAGTGATGCCCCTAATAAGTCTAGTACCCATCTGACACCATACATAGTCTTTATGTTATTGACTATACTCTCCATAATGTATTTCACATTCTTGTGACTATTTTGTGATGACAAATCTGTACTTCCTAATCCCTTCATTTTTCTTACCCATCCTCCAAAACTTCTCCCATCTAGCAACCATTGGTTTGTTCTCTGTATCTATGAGTCTATTTTTTATTTGTTTGTTCATTTATTCTGTTCTTTAGAGTCCACATATATATTTCAGGTTAAGATGGCACAGTAGGTAAATGCTTTGCTTACCTTCTCTCACAGCCACATCAAAATTACAACTAAACTAAAGAACAATAATTATTGAAAATCACCTGAAATCTTTCTGAACTGAAGCCCTACAACTAAGGACTCGAGACTAGTAGGAAGGGCAGAGATGAGGAACAGGCAAGTCCCAAACCTGCATGTGACAATTAAAAATTGGGAAGGACACCTCAGATGAGGACCAGGGGTCCCAGCTGACCCCCAGCCCAGGGTTCCAGTGTTAGGGAGAGATGTCCTCATAATTCCTGGCTGTGAAAAACAGCAGAAATTGTGACTGAGTAAGATGGAGGGGCACTGAAGTCCCAGGTGCTCTTCTTAAAGGGACCATACATAGACTTAACCACTGACAGAATCACTAACTCTGAGCTCCAGTGCTGGGGCAGCAGCTGAAGAGAATGCAGGGACATACAGGGCCAAACTGAGTTGTCTGGTTTCAGTATGGGAGCTGGAGGGACAGCTTCCTACTGGACAGAGGAGCTGACAGAAGCCATTGTTTCTTTTTTGAGCCTCCCCATTCCCAACATGCATATACAGACAGCTGCCATATCTGAGTCTCCATCAAAATGGTTAACACTGTTCATTGGCCACACCCTGGTGATTCAAGACCCAACCCCGCCCAACTTTCCAGCACATCCAAGCCTCTTCCCGTGGCTTTTTTGTACAAATTGCCTACCTTGGTTCATGCTGCAGACTTTCTTAGGGTCTTTCAAAGGTTTGTGGAACCCAGATAAGCAGCATCTGGCTTGAGCATGTCCTGTACTTCTGGCTGAGCAACCCTAAGCCCAGCACTAGCAGCCGTTGGCTTTGGTTTGCAGTTTGACCTTTCAAGGTGCTTCCAAGCATGGCACAGGTAGTGGTCAATTTGTGGATGGCTTGGTGGCTCCTTCTGGGTGGCCCTGGGTGGGGCATAGGTTGTGGCAGAACTTGACCTGCAGTGGGTCCCCTGCCATGTAGTCTTGGGGCTGGGACCCCTAGCAACCAGACTTTTAAAAAGCTGGAACATCTTCTAGTCATGTCCAAGGACCACATACTCAAGGGGCATATTGGGCAGGTACAAGAGCCCTGCTGAGGCAGATCCTGCCTTATAGGGTCAGCCTGTGCACAACTCCTCCACTGTAGTCAAGCCAGTCTTCACAACCAGTGATCCCAAAGGTCAATCCTTCCCACTGATGTGAAAATAGCAACAAAGGCTCAACTACAAGAGAAGGGCACACACAACCCACACCTGGAATGCACAGCTCAGGTACCAGGAAGAGTGTGCCACTGAGCCCTACAGCACACCTACTACATAAGGCCACTTTACCAAGACAGGGAGACATAGGAGCCACACATAGACACAAATACAGGGAGGCAGACAAAATGGGGAGTCAAAGAAACATGTCCCAAATGAAAAAAATACAGAACAAAGCTCCAGGAAAAGAACTAAAAAAAAAAATGGAGATGAGCAATATGCCAGATGCAGATTTTCAAACACTGGTTATAAAGATGTTCAATGATCTCAGGGAGAACTTCAACAAAGAGATAAGAAACATAAAAATGGAGATTTAAAAAAAAATAAAAAAAAACGTCAAAAATAAAGAATAAAATAATGGAAATGAAGAATACATTACAGGCAATCTACAATGGATTGGAAGAAGCAAAGGTTCAAATCAGAGATGTAGAACATAAGATAACAGAAAACACCCAATCAGAACAGAAAAAAGAATCCCAAATATTGAGGAGAGTTTATGGGGCCTTTGGTGCAATCTCAATTTTACCAACATTTTCATTATAGGGATAGCAAAAAGAGTAGACAGAGAGCAAGGAATTGAAAATCTATTTGAAGAAGCAATAACAGAAAACTTCCCTAACCTGGTAAAGGAAATAGACATACAAGCCCAGAAAACACAGAGAGTCCCAAACAAGATGAATCCAAATAGGCCAACACCAAGACACATAATTAAAATGACAAAGGTTAAAGACAAAGAGAGAATCTTAAAAGCAGCAAGAAAAAAGCAGTTAGTTACCTACAAGGAAGCTCCCATAAGACTGTCAGCTGATTTCTCAACAGAAACTTTGCAGGCCAGAGGGATTGGCAGGCAATATTCAAAGTGATGAAAAGCAAGGACCTACAACCAAGGGTATTTTACCCAGGAAGGCTATCATTTAAAATTGAAGGACTGATAAAGAGCTTTCCAGACAAGAAAAAGCTAAAGGAGTTTATCACCAACAAACCAGTATTACAAGGAATCTTAGAGGGAGTTCTTTAAGATGGAGGAGAGAACAAAACTATGAATAATAAAATGACAATAACTATATATCTATCAACAATTGCTTTGAATTTCAGTGCATTAAATGTTCCAATAAATAACATAAAGTAGCTGAATGGATGAGAAAACAAAACCCTTAGATATGTTGCCCTTCAAGAGATTCACTTTAGATTGAAAGACACAAACAGACTGAAAGTAAAAAGATGGACAAAGTTATTTCATGAAAATGGAAGCAAACAACAAAAAAAATGGGGTAACAATACTTCTATCAGGCAAAATAGACTTTAAAACAAAGGCAATACCAGGAGACAAAGAAAGATCCAGTAATTCCACTTCCTGGTAATCATTCAAAAAGACCTAGAGTGCTACCTTGAGAGGACATGTGCATCCATATGTTCATTGCAGTGTTCTTTACAATGGACAGAAGAATGGACAAAAAAAAGGTGGTACATATATACAATGGAATATTGTTCAGCCAGGGAAAGGAATGGGTTCCTGTCATTTGTGGCAGAATGCATGGACCTAGAAGGTATTGTGCTGAGTGGAGTACATCAGACACTGGAAGACAGATGTGATGTGGTTTCACTTATATGTGGAATCCAAAGAACAAAATAAACAAAACAGAAACAGGACTTCTGGTAAAATGGCGGAAGAGACAGATACTGGGCTAACTACCTCTCAGGATCACACCAAAATTACAAGCAAATTATACAACATTCAATCCTGTAGGTCCCTGGAACACTGGAGGAACAGAACCCCTAAACGAAGAACTTAAAGAGGAGGCCATGTGGGGTCTGGTAGGACGGGCGGAGATGAGAGAGGGAAAACCCCGTGAGGGAGGCCCCAGCTGTGGGGAGGCTTCTTCGGGTTGGGGGAGAGACCCTCCAGCTCCACACCAGGCACACCAGCCCAGAGTTCCTTTGCCGGGAAGAGAAGTTCCAAGATAGCTGGCAGTAAATTAGTGAGAACTCTCTTTGCTTAGCTCGGTAAGGCTAAGAGCAGCTAGAGAATCAGTGGGGCCGATGCATGAGCTTGCTTACCAGTGAGCACCTACCTGGTTCCTGGTGGAGGTAGTGGCTGTGTGAGTGAGGCCTGGGAGCCTGCAGGGACGGACTGAACTGAGCACCTTTGGTGCAAAGACTGGAGATTTTGGGGCTATTGTTCCCGTGGTGTGAAGCCTGCATATAAGTGGTGTAAGGAGGGCGCCATTTTGTCAGGGTTGGGCCCTCCCACAGAGGATCAGGTCTGGGACCTCATTGGTCTGGTGGAATTGGTGTAGAAATGCATGTGTGTGTGCACGCGCACATGCGGCCTTGGATCCCCACCCTCCGCCCGGCTTATACTGCGTTGCCAGGGAAATGCCGGGCAGGTGCCCTCTGGCTCCAACAGGCTGCTCACTGAGACCTGGGAGTGTGTGAGCCACCTCAGATCCCCACCCTCCGTAAGGCTTGTGCTGCATTGCCAGGGAAACGCCTGGTGGGTGTGCTCTGGCTCCAACAGGCTGCTCACTGAGATGTAGGAGTGAGCAAGCCGCCTCGGGTCCCGGCTCTCCACACTGCGCTTGCAGAGTTGCCAGACTGGTGATTGGTTGTTGGGCTGCTCAGCCTGATCTGCGAACGGCTGATTGGGACAGCCTGAGACTGGGAGTTTTCCTGGGAGTGTTGGGCGGTGAGCTGTGTGCCTGCATGATCCAGCCAGGGCTCTCCTGGTGATCAATCTAATACATCAAAGCAATCCCAGAGTGACAGCCAGAGTGGGGAAACAAAGAAACATGTCACAAGTAAAAGATCAGAAGAAACCTCTAGAAATGGAACCAAATGAAACAGAGGGATCCAACCTTTCAGAGACACAGTTTAGAACACTGATGATAAGAATGTTTAACAAACTTAATGAGGACATAAGGAAGGATAGAGAAATCATAAAAAACAACCAGGTAGAACTAAAGAATACAATAATTGAAATGAAGAACACATTTAAGGGAATCACCAGTAGAGTAGATGAAGCAGAGGAGCGGATCAGCGATTTGGAAGATAAAATAGCAGAAATCATCCAGTGGCACACACAAAAAAACTAAAGAATAAAAAAGAATGAAAATAGTTTAGGAGCCCTATGGGACAAGGTGAAGCGTAACCAACTCGACTCATAGGAATACCAGAAGGAGAAGAGAAGAAGCAAGGGGTCGAGAATGTATTTGAAAAAATAATGACTGAAAACTTCCCTACCCTGGTGAAAAAAATCAACATACATGCCCAGGAAGTGCAGTGGGTTCCAAACAAGCTGAATCCAAACAGGTCCACACCAAGACACATCATAGTGAAAATGGCAAAAGTTAAAGACAGAGACAGAATCCTGGCGGCAGAAAGAGAAAGACAGCAGGTTACATACAAAGGAACTCCTGTTAGACTAACAGCTGACTTGTCTACAGAAACTCTGCAGGCCAGAAGGGAGTGGCAGGAGATCTTCAAAGTGACACAAAATAAAGGCCTACAACCAAGATTGCACTACCCAGCACGGCTATCACTTAAAATTGAAGGAGAAATAAAGAGCTTCTCAGAAAAGAATAAGCTTAAGGAATTCATTACCACCAAGGCAGCATTGCAAGAAATGTTAAAAGGGCTTTTTTAAACAAAAGAAAGGGGTAAACAAGCTAACCCAGGAAGACCAGGAATACAAATAACAAAATGGCAATACATATGCACCTATCAATAATCATTTTAGATGTGAATGGGCTAAATGCTCCAATCAAAAGACAGAGAGTGGCTGAGTGGATAAGAAAATAGGATACATGTGTATGCTGTTTACAGATGGAATAAGATATTTCAGGCAAATGGAAATGAGAAAAAACAAAGCTGGAGTACCAATACTTATTTTGGACAAAATAGACTTTAAAATGACTACAATAAAAGACAAATAAGGGCACTATAACCCTAATAAACATCTATGCACCCAACATTGGAACTCCTAATTACATATAACAGATTTTTGACAGACATAAAGACAGAGATCAACAGTAACACTATTATAGTAGGGGACTTCAACACCCCATTGTCACCAATGGACAGACCCTTTAGACAGAAAATCAACACAGAAAGAGGGACCTTAAATGACTCTTTAGACCAGCTGGACTTCGTTGATATTTTTAGAGCATTTCACCCTGAAAAAACAATATACATTCTTCTCAAGTACACATGGAACGTTTTCCAAGATAGACCATGTTAGGCCACAAAACAAGTCTCAGTAAATTTAAGAAGATTGAAGTCATATCAAGCAGATATAAAGGAAAAACTGATGGTTGCTGGCTGGGAGGGAGTGGGGATGAGGGAGATGGGGAAGGTTTTGGACAGTGTAGGTGGGTGACCACAATGTTGCTGCAGGGATATGGGGGCAATTCTGGGGATGTAATTGATATGTTGTGAAGAGACTATTATATTAAGTGAAATAAGTCAGTCGGTGAAAGACAAGTACCATATGATCTCACTTATATGTGGAATCTGAAAAACTGAATGAACAATCAAAGTAAACAGACTGATAGATATAGAGGAAAAACTGAGGGTTGCTAGTTGGGAGGGGGGTGGGGATAAGAGGGAAGGGGAAGGGATTAGACAGCATAAGTAGACAACTACAATATTGCCACAGGGATATGAAACACAGTTCGGGGAATATAATAATGTTGTAAAAATTTTGGATGGAGTAGAGGCTTGATCACTGCACTGTACACCTGAAGCTGATGTTGTATAATATTGTATGCCAATGGTAACTGAATATATAGATAGTCACGGGATGTGAAGTATACTGTGGAAGGGAGTCAAAAGAATTGTAATAGATATGTATGATATGCGGGGGGAGTGGAGTGGCGAACTGCAGGAGGGGGGTTGTCACTTTGGGGGGTAAAGAATATAACTATTGCATTGTGTTGTACACCTGAAACTAATAAAACAAAAAAAAAAATGGAAGAAAAAAAAACAGAAACAGACTCATGCAAGGTCAGACAATTAAGTTTGCAAACTCATTCTAGAAAAAATGCTACATACCTCATTGCTGAATATCATCACGGTCACCTTCAAAGTACTCCCATTGGGATGCTATGAACCAATGCCAGCACGTAATACACCCTTCAAAGCAATTTTGAAACTCTTTCTGGAATTGCCATCAGAGCTGTCATCGGATTACCTTTGATGTCCTTAATGTCATCAAAATGTCTTCCTTTCAGTATTTCCTTTATCTTCAGATAAAGAAAGAAGTTATTGGGGGCCAGATCAGGTGAGTAGGGAGGGCATTCCAATACAGCTGTTTATTTACTAGCTAAAAACTCCCTCACAAACAGTGCCATGTGAACTGGTACATTGTCATGTAGCAAGAGTCATGAATTGTTGGCAAAAAGTTCAAGTCATCTAACTTTTTCACGTGACCTTTTCAGCACTTCCAAATAGTAAACTTGGTTAACTGTTTGTACAAATTTATAATGAATAATCCCTCTGATATAAAAAAAAGTTAGCAACATTGTTGCAACAAAGTCCATGAACTTAATTATATCTCTTAAATACAGAGAAGATTTTGATGATTGCCAGATTGAAGGGGGATTGAAGGGATTGGTAGAAAACAGGAAGGGATTAAGAAATACAAATTGCTTATTAGAAAGTCATCATGGAGTTGTAGGGTACAGCATAAGGATTGTAGTGAATAATATTGTAATAACTATATATGGTGTTATATGGGTACTAGATTATGAGGGTGATATATGGGATGGGTGTTGGGAGACAGGGTGAAAAAGGTGGAGGGATTAAGAAGTACAAATTTGTACTTACCAAATAATCATGGGGATGTAAAGTAAAGTCAATGATATGGTAATAATAACTATGTACAGTTCTAGGTGGGTATTAGACTAGTCAGGGGATTGCTTCTTAAATTATATAAATATCTTACCATATGCTGTATACCTGAAATTAACATAATATTGGATGTCAATTGTAACTGAAAAATTGAAAAGGAGGGGAGGTGAAGGGAAATTAGTGGTCCAAATTTCTATGTATAAAACAAATAAGTCATGGGGATGTAATGTACAGCATAGGCAATATAGTCAGTAATATTGTGATAGCATTGTATGGTGTCAGATGGTTCCTGGACTTATCACAGTGATCACTTCTTTAGGTATATAAATGTTGAACAAACTATGGTGCACCCTAAAACTAATATAATATTTTATGCTAACTATATTTTTAATAGAAATCTTTTTTTAAGTCTATTTTGTCTGATACAAGTATTGCTACTCCAGCTTTTTTCCCATTTGCATTTTTGTAAAATATCAATAGCTTTTCCCATCCCTTTACTTTTAGTCTATGTGTGTCTTTTGATCTGAGGATGGTCTCTTGTAGACAGCATATGCAAGAGACTTGTTTTCATATCCATTCAGATACACTATGTCTTTTGATTAGAACATTTAATCCATTTACATTTTAAGTGATTATCGATAGATACATACTTACTGCCATTTTATTATTCATATTTTTTATCTTCTTTTGTTTGTTTTAGCCTTTATTCTTCTTAAGGAAGTACTTTTTAAATTATTATTATTAATAGTTACAGATGTACAAAACTATGCAATAGTTATCTTTTTCACCCCTTACAAAATGACTATCCCCTCCCCCTTCCCCTGTCCCCCAACCCCCGATATCATACATATCTATTACAATTTCATTGACTACATCCCCACACTATATTCCACATCCCATGACTATATACGTGTTAAATTATAGTCAACACCTAATATTAATCAGCAGCAGCTTCAGATGTACAGTGCAGTAGTCAGGCCACTACCTTGTCCTTGAAGTGGTCTCCCTGACAAGACATGAGTCCATCTGGTCCCCTAAAAAAATATTTACAACATTATTGATTATATTCCTTAAACTGTCTCTTCTGTCTCTGCAGTAGTATTGTAGTTACCAGTTTATGTTGCCTCGTCTTTAAGGAAGTACTTTTAACATTTCTTGTACTACTGGCTTGGTGGTAATACTATTTTTTAGTTTTTTCTTATCTGGGAAGCTGTTTATCTCTTCTTCAATTTTAAATAACAGCCTTGCTGGGTAGAATATTCTTGGTTGTAGTCCATTGTTTTTCATTACTTTGAATATTTCCTGCCAGTTTCTTCTGGACTGAAAATTTTCTGTTGAGAAATCAGCTTATAATCTTCTGGGAGCTCTAGTTGTCTTTCTCTTGCTGCCTTTAGGATTCTCTTTTGTCTTTAACCTTTGCCATTTTAATTAGGATGTGTCTTGGTGTGAGCCTGTTTGGGTTCATCTTATTTGGGACTCTCTGTGCTCCCTGGCCTTGTTTATCTATTTCCTTCAACAGGTTAGGAAAGTTTCCAGTCATTATTTCTTCAAATAGGTCCCCCATCCCTTGCTCCCTCTATTCTCCTTCTGGTTCTCCTATGGAAGCAAATGTTGTTACACTTGATGTTGAACCACAGAACCCTTAAACTATCTTTTTAAAAAATTCTTTTTGTCGTTCCAGTTGGCTGTTTTCTGCTACCTTGTCTTCTAATCACTGCTTTGATCCTCTGCTTCATCTAATCTGCTGTTGATTCCTTCTAGTGTTTTCTTTGTTTCAGTTGTTGTATTCTATGTTTCTGACTGGTTCTTTTTTATAGTTTCTCTGCCATTTTTTTTGCATACCATCTTTTTAAAGTCCTTAAGAATTTTTATTCTCAGTGTTATAAACTCTGTGTCTGGTAGGTTGGTTCCCTCTATTTTGTTTAGTTCTTTTCTTGGAGGTTTTCCCTTTTCTTGATTTAGGACATGTTTCTTTGCTTTCTTTCTTATTCTGGTTGCCTCTCTGTGTTTGCTTCTATGTATTAGGTAGATTTCCTATTTCTCTCAGTCTTTGCTGGGTGATGTTATGTAATATGTGTCCTGTGTGGCTCAATAGCACAATCTCAATGATCTCCTTTGTGTGTGTTACAGGAGTGTCCCTTGGGTGTGTTGTGTGTGTTCTCCTGTTGTAGTTGAGTCTTGATTGCTTTTGGTGCATAGTGGATTGGATTGACTCCCAGGCCAACTGGCTCTGAGGATTGGCTACACCCACAGTGTATCAGCTTCTGTATGGGAGGTTGGCCCCCTCAGACAGGGATTTACCTCTGTGGGCTCTTTTGCCTGCTGAGACCCCTTTTTGTGTGTGTCACTTGTGGGGCTAAGCAGGTAGTCCTCTGGTATGGTCTGAAGCTGGTCTCTGAGTGTGTTGTTTCTGGTGTCTCTTGGTAGAGGCTCATGTGCAGATCAATTTTGGCCTTGCCTGTGACCTGCTCGGGGTTACCTGGTAGAAAGCTATGTGTGTTTTGCTGCTGCCTGTGGTGGACCTGGAGGCATGTGGGTGTTACCTTACTGTTAACCAAGGCAAGCTGCCACCAGTATCTCTGGCAAAGAGGTAAGAGGAAGTAAGTAAGAATTATTCCCACTTTGGTTTTATAGAATAATCAGGGGAGTTTCAGTTTCCATAAAAGACTCAATCAAGCTGGGCTATCCTGGCAAAAGGTGAGAAATAAAATTGTTAAGAAAGAGCTAGTTTAATAATATCTTTCTTCTAATGCATTTATTCATTTACATGATATTTTAGAAACAAGACCTGAAAGATACCAATTTGTTGCTAAAAAGTAGAAGTTTGTAGGCTTAACAAGATGATAGTCATTAGTGGTTTATTCCAAATCCTGCCAAAGCATGTTCTAAACTGCTGGCTTCAAGGGCTTGAATGTATTTAATGCCATTATTTCTCCAAGAATCTTCTGCCCAGGAGTCTGCTTGACTATCTCATGTAGTTATTTGGTATGGAACATGGGAGCTCTTACATCTCAGATACTGTTGGAGTGTTCAGTAATTCATCATAATATTGTCTTTTGATGACTTTTCATACATCATGAAATGGACCAAGAAAAGAAAGGATTATGTTTTGAAAGCCAAACAAAAGAACAAAATCAATCAAATTCATGTAAGGAAAAAATAGGACAAAAATCAATAAATAAAAAAACTAAAGCAGAATCTTGGATTCTGGAGAAATTGAGATCTTTAAAATCACTATAATTTATAAAGTCTAAATAATTAACTAGTACATCTGGTCTTGCACAAAAGGAGGTGCTCATGTGTACATGTGCACAAGGGCAATGTTAGTTTATGCATGGGCAATGGGAGGTGGTAAGGACCTCAGGGAGTTGCTTTCTGGCAAATAACAGACTTCCTGCTTTGTGCACCACAACAAAAATCACACCCTCTGGATTTTCCAGGGCAGTTTTTATTTTAACCTTTTTTCCCCCCTAGTTAAAGTTTATTGGGATGACAATTGGTAGTAAAATTACATAGGTTTCAGGTGTACAATTCTGTAATACATTTTAAAATATATTAAATTCTTGGCTAAATATCATTTAATTGATACGATTTCACAAATTTTTACTAATACATGTATTTATGCATTACTAATACCAATGTACAAATATCTTTATTAATTAAGAATTATCAAAGCTTTATATACCACATATCAGTGAAATCATATGGTTCTTGACTTTTTCTGCCTGACATTTTTCGCTTAGCATTATAATCTCCAGATGCATCCATGTTATCACAAATAGCACTATTTCATCTTCTCTTATGGCAGAATAGTATTCCATTGTGTATATATATACCACACCTTCTTTATCCAATCATCTATCAAAGGACAGTTTGGTTGTTTCCATGTCTTGGCCACCATAAATAAAGCTGCAATGAACATCGAAGTACATATATCTTTACAGATAAATGTTTTCAGGTTTTTTGGGTAGATACCCAAGAGAGGGATTGCTGGGTCATATGGTAGTTCTATTTTTAACTTTTTGAGAAATCTTCACACTGGCTATGTGGTATATAAAACTGAAAACAACAGGAGAACAAGAAAAACAAATGAAGAAATAAAACTCATAGACAGACAATAGATTAGTGGTTACTAGAGGGTAAGGGGGGAGGAGCATGGTAGATGAGGGTAAAGGGGATCAAATGTATGGTGATGGAAAGAGAGCTGACTCTGGGTGGTGAACACACAATGTGATATATAGAAGATGTATGACAGAATTGTACCCCTGAAATCTATGTAACTTTGCTAACAATTGTCACCCCAATGAACTTTAATTTAAAAAAAAGAAATATCAAAGCACATTTTAAATATTTTATTGACATTTAATATGTATACAGAAAATGGGCCAGCCAAGTGGCATGTTGGTTAAGAGTTGGCTTGGAATGCCAGCTCTGAGCAGCAGGGCCATGGTTCGGATCCCACATGAGGGCCAGTGATGCTGTGCTCTCTACAGCTAAGATGGTGAACAACAGCTCAACCTGGAGCTAGGCTGCTGTGAGTCACTGGCAATGGTGTAGGCGGCAGTGGGGCTGGTCGGCAGCTGGCATGAGCTGCTGTGAGCTGCTGTGAGCTGCCGTAGGAGCCATTAGCAGTTGTCCAATGGCCAGCAAGCAACTGCCTCACCTGGGAGGAGCACAATGATAATACCAACATGGGTCAGTGAAGCAACGTTCTCCACAAATAGACTGAAAAGCAAAAGGACAGCAACTTGTCTGTTCCCCTTCCCCAATTCCCCAATGCTGTTCCCCTCCCCAATTCTCCAATAAAATCTAAAAAAAATAAAATATGTATACAGAAAGTGCACAGATCATAGATGCATAGCTTGAGAAATCTTTACAAACAGGACACACCTGTGTAACCAGCACCTGAATCAAGAATTAAAACATTAGCAGCACCTTGAAGCATTTTTTTGTGCCCTCTTCTAGTCACTTCTCTGCTACCTGAAAGTAGACTATTCTGTTTTTGACAGCATAAATTTATTTTTATATAAATGGAATCATGTATATCATGTGCTCTGGAATCTTACAATGTGTGTTCTTTTAAATTTAACTTCTTTAACTAAGTATTTAATGATTTATGGTTTTGAAAATATATTTACTGTCCTTTAGTCCTACAGATTCTCACCAAGTGTCTGATTTATCCCTTCCATAACCCAGCATCCCAATGGTGATGGAAAGATAAATATGGGGTCTTCTTTTTGGTCAGCAGCAATACATAAGGGCCACTGGTGAGAATCGTGGCTTCTACTTGTGATGACAGAAAGGAGCAGAGTTTCCTGCAGGTCTGGAAAAGGGTTGTTTTGCCAATTCCCTCTTTGTTGCTCCAATGGCAGAGCTTAGAGGTTGTCAGGAAGCATTTATCAAGTACTTCCTATAAATTCTGTTGGGTGTGGGACCCTAGAACCATGTGACCATCAAGATACAATGTGGTTCTATTACCAACCTGTTTGTCATAAATGTTTAACAGCAATGCTAGTAATAATAATAATAATAATAATAATAAATTATCAAAATAACAATCATGTATTAAGCACATCAAGATACTGTGCTAAGAAATTGCCAAAGCTTTCCATATTAGAACTTTCCTTATTAGAACTCTTTAAGCAGAAAGTTCTTATCCAAAGTGTATTAGTCAGGAAAAATACGCAGCTGTAACAAACAGCCACACTCTTAGAGGCATAGTACAAAGAAGGTTACTGCTTGCACACATCACATTTGAATGCATTTCGCAAGGAGGCTTGTGGTACTGCTATCTCATGACGCTGTCTTCTTCAACTCATGGTCTCCAAAATTGTGTTAGATTGCAAAAATGGGCATGATTATTTGCAACTTGTCTCAGCAAGCAGAAACTTCCCCACTCCTTGAATCTGGGTTTGCCTTGGGATTTGCTTTGGCCAGAACATAGTGTGGACGAAATATTGTTGGGATTCTGACCCTGGGCCTCAGGAGACTGGAACTTTCTGCTCTCACTTTTCAAACTCTGCCACTTTTAAATGAACAGACACAGGTTCCCCTGATGGGTGATCAGAGATATGTGGTCCAATCATCTCTGTCTTCTAAGCTGACAGCAAAACTACTACCAATCATGTAAATGAGACCATTCTAGACCATCCAGGCCTTTGCTGAGCTGCTAACTCCAGAAGCTTGATTAATCCCAGAAAATATCTGAGGCTTGCCCAGATCAGCAGAGCTTCCCAGTGGGCCCATAAATACATGAGCAAAATAAATAGTTGTTGTTTTATGCTAATTACTTTGGTGTGTGTGTGTGTGTGTGTGTGTGTGTGTGTGTCTGTATGTGTGTGTGTTCAGTAAAAGCTGACAAATACAGTTGTTATGGGCTGGAAATAAACCTTGAAGGGGAGATTATAGCTAGGGATGGAAATAACATATATCACTTATCAGAAGCCAGTCCCATGGCCCCAACATAGTTGCAAGGCGTGCGTGTGAAAAATGTAAATTTATTGTGAGCCTAGGTTTGATAAATTACAGCCTTGTTACTACCACACCCATTTTATAGATGAGTAAATTGAGGATCAGATAAGTCAAATAAGTTGTGCAAGATCACACAAGGAGAAATGGCAGGTTTTAGTTTTGACACATTTCTGTATGACCCCAAAAGCTGAGCCCTTTGTCATGGTGCATATGCTTCCCACCCTAATGTTTTGTCTTCCTCTCAGTTTCCCATTGCTGCATGGTGAAAAACATAAATTTATTGCTAAACTAACTTTCTACAAATGAGATTAGGAGATATTCAGGCATTTAACAAAGCCACAGGACTCAACTGATCCTTTCTTTACAATGTAATCAGAAGAATTAATGATGGAACAGCATTTATGTTATACATTGAAGTTCATAAAATTCTTTTATAGGCATCAATCATCTTGTTAGATCGTAACAATAGTCCTGTGAGGTTTTTATTATTTTATCATTAAACTGATGAGAAAACTGAAGTTCAGAAAAAGCCCCAGCTAGTAAGGGTGGAGGTGGACTTGAGACTCATGGCTTTCATGTAAAAATTCAGCTCTCTTTCCAGTAGAAGCAAATAAAAATAAAACTATTGATCAAATGAGAGAGAGCAAATGAAAGGAGTAATAGGAAGTAGCCAAAATGTTTTATGTATAGGACATAGTGAATGATATATATCATTGCAAGATCTCTAGATTTACTGTCTATGAACAGGTAGAGTATATTGTATTGTGAAATTGTTTGTTGTCATTTTAGCCTGTAAATGTTTTACAAGTTTAGATAAGAAAAATTTCAGAGACATAAGCTTCAGAGAAGACTTCCTGACCAAAAGGGTTTCAGGTACACCTTAAAAGAGGAGTCAAATTAGATGGTCAGAGAAATCAAGCCAGATGCAATAGGCAGGGATTGCAGGGAGAAGCACAAGGAGTAGGCATGGGTCCAGCAGGCTGGAGAGGCAAGGAGGATTTCCATTTATGGGTCTCACAAATCCTGGTGAGTATCAGGGATGCACCTCAGTCCTGGGATAAAATTGTGACATGCTCTTGTCCCATCAGACTAATTCCTGTGAGCAATGTAAAGGTCTCTCTCTCTCTCTCTCTCTCTCTCTCTCTCTCTCTCTCTCTCTCCCTCCAGTCTTTGTCTCTCTTTTCCCCCACTCATACTCTGGTCCTCAGGTAAACTGAAAAAGAGGGATGAGGGGAAAATAAAAACTCTCACTGTTATTACATTCTATTATCACAGTAAAAACAAATGCAATAAAAAGTCACTCAGTTCAACTACTAGACAGAGATAATATAGAGAATAAGCAAATCAGGCTCATAAATGTGATGAATTAAGAATTGATGTGCTTAATAAACCTCCAGCTGCCTCTTGCATGAAAATTCAACTGTCCCATAAAATGGATGAATGGTTTTGACTACCAAAGCTTGGTTATTGAATTATATTCAAAATATATATCCGTATTTTAATGGACATACCTTAAAGAGGAAAAGAAAACTAACTCACCACAACTAGAAAAAGGGACCTAAACTAAGAAAGAGACAGTAATCAAATGAGTTTTGCAATAGTCTGTAAAATTCTTACAAATATGCCCTATGTCTAGCTCATCTGTCTGTACAAGAATTTTAAGAAAAAGTGGTTATTTTTATAAAAGTTTGAAAGAAACAAATTATCATGTTTCTCATGAACCACAACTTATTAATCTCATGCTCTCCCTGAAGTTAAATCTTCAAAAATTAATTTACAATTGGAAATTTAATTAATCTGTTCTACACATCTCTGGATATTCAGTTGGGGCTTGCTGAATTGAATTCACAGAGATTCTGAGTATTTTGTTCAGTTTTACATTCTTGTGACACAAAGTTTTTCCATGCTGTCGCCATGTGGTAAATTGAGATTAAAGGATCTAGTAGATGCTCCAAAAAGAGAGCACAGAGGAAGTGGAGAGGAGAGAATGTTCAAAAATAAAATAAATATTTTCATAGCTGAGCAAGTTATGACTCCTTAGACCAAAACATTCCACTGAGTGCCTTGTATGGAACATGAAATGATATACAATATGGGTGATTTTAGTATACTTACAATGAAGATATCTTAAAGGCTTTGTGTGGTGGTAGTAGTAAGAAAGACAGACAGGTGAAAATCTGTTTGACATGAGGATACTTCTATTGACAAGGAGACAAAAGAGAAATATACTCAAACAATCTGTAAGGTGGGAAAAAAAGGCTGTGGGGGAACAAAAAGACTATGAAAAGGCAATGAATGTGAAATTCTGCAGCCCGATAAAATATTATTGTAATGGAAGGGTTAAATAAAGATTTTCAAATTTTTCAGAAATTTTGCCACTTCTTTATAATAATCCTCTTAAAAATAATTTGTCTTTAAAATTACTATAGGATATACTACAGAAAGAGGAAAATTAAACTCAACATTTAAAATGGGGACACAAAAGGCAACAATAAGAAAAATAAAAACTTCAAGTTTTTGTACAATTAAATTTATTTTTATTATAAAAATAAAGGATAGCAAAGAATAATGCTGTGATTAAATTTAACAAGCAAAACACAGAAGGGACTTTTTCTCAATTTGATGTAGGATGAAAAACCTTTAGTTAACACCATGTTTAATGGTGAAACACTGAATGCTTTCCTTCTTTAAGCTGTTTTTACTTACAATGTTTCTAACACTAAATGTGTGAGCTTTCAATTTCCCCCACAGCAGCCAATTGTGCAACTCTCTGGACACCAAGTGCGTGTCCTACAATTCAATTCGGTTCTGACAGTAACTACCCAAGTGGTAGTGCAGAACTCATAGGTTAAGGGTTCAGTCACACAAGACTGTTCCCCACTTCAGACAACAGTCACAAGACAAGTTTTACAGTTTGCTAGAACAGCTTGTTAAACACTTTACTTAGTATCATTGATTTATTATAAAAGATCCAGATGAGTAGCCAGCTGAAGAGGGAAAAAGGGTTAAGGGTAAAATCCGAGAGTCCTGAACACAGGAGCTTCTGTCCCTGAGGTGTTGGGGAGCACTAAACTCCTGACATGTGGATGTTTTCATGAACCTAGAAGCTCTCAGAAATGCTGTTGTTTAAGTGTTAATGAAGATTTTATTACATAAACACGATTGACTAAGTCATTGGTTGTTGGTGACTTAACTTACTCTCCAGGCTATCTCCCTTCTCCAGAGGTCAGGTGAAGCTAAACGTTCCAACCCTCCAATCAGGCTATGGTGCTTCTGGTGACCCTATTCTGAAGTTATTGAAAGGCCTGCCAAGAGTCACCTCATTAGAACAAGTGATGTTCTATTATTCTTATCACTCAGAAAATACCAACGGATTTAGGAGCTCTGTGTCAGGAACCAAAGACAAAGACCAAATGTGTCTAGTTCTTACTTTATTATATCCTCTAAGGTCAAGAATAAGGCAAATATGTCCACTCTCACTACTTTTTTCAACATTATATTTGAGGTTCTAGGCAGTCCAATCAGGGAAGAAAAAGAAATTAAAGACACACAAAATGAAAAATAAGTAAAAAAATCTTTATTCACAGACAGAATCACCACATGATCCTCTATATAGCAAATGTTAAGGAATTCACACACATTGAAAAATTAACTAAAACTGATAAATGAGATTAACAAATCTGTAGTCTACAAGATAAATATACAAAATTCAATTGTATGTTTATATACTAGCCATGAGCAATCCAAAGTGCAGTTAAGTAAACAACTTCATTCACAACAGCATTAAAAAAATACTTAGGAAAATATTTAACAGAAAAGTACAAGATATGTATACTAATAATTATAAAATATTGCTAAGAAAAAAATTAAATCCTGAAATAAATGGAGACACATTTCATAGCCATGAATAAAATAACTTAATATTGTTACAATGGCAAATCTTATCAAACTGACGTATAGATTCAATGCAGTTGCTATCAAAATTCCAACAGACTTTTGCAAAAATTGACAGCTGACCCTAAAAAGTATATGAAAATGTAAAGAACCCAGAATACCCAAACTATTTTTTAAAAGATGAATAAAACTGGAGGACTTAAATTTTTTAATTTTAAAACTTCCTATAAAACTGTGTGAAACTGACATGAGGATAAAGATATAAATCAATTGAGTAGATTTGAGAGTCCAGAAATAAATCCTCACACTCATGGTCAATTGATTTTGATTAATATACCAAGGCAATTAAATGGAGGAAAGAATAATCTTTTCAATAAGTTGTGTTGGAAATATTTAAAGTCTACATTAAAAAATAAATGTAGATCCTTTTGTCTTATAATACATAAAACTTAACTCAAAATGAATCATAGACAAAAAATAAGAGTTAAAACTAAAGAACTTTTAGAAGAAAATATGTAGAAAACTTTCAGGACATTTTGTTTGGCAATAAATTCTTAACTATGACACCAAAAGGCTGATCCATAAGAAAATATTTGATGAATTGTACTTCTATAAAATTAAAAATTATTTCCCTTCAAAAGATACTATTAAAAAGATAAAAAGACAAGACCAAGACTCCTGGGACAAATGGTGGAGTAGGTAAACACTGTATTTGCTTCCTCCCATGACTACATTAAAATTACAACTACATTATAGAACAATCAACCTATAGAACCATCTGAAGACTCGCTGAAAAGAAGTCCTATAAATAAGGATATAAAGAAGCCACATTGAGACTGGTAGGAGGGACAGAGATATGAAATGGGCTGGCCCCACACTCACATTTGGTGGTTGAGAATTGGGGGATATCTCAGTATTGGAGGTCTCCTCTGAGAAGCAAGGGGCCCCAGCCCCACACCAGGCTCCCCAATTTGGAGCAATAGTGACAGAAAGAAGAGTCCCTACAACATCTGACTGTGAAAAACAGTGGGGATTCTGTCCTTCTGGGTGAAATTGAGGGTTGCTGGAAACCCAGGCATCCTCTTAAAGTACCCACTCACAGACTCACTCACTCACAGGCACTTGCCCTGGGTTCTGGCACAGCAGCAGGAACTCTAAAGGTGGGAGAGATATACAGGGAGAAATGCAGTTGCATGGCTTCAGGGAGAAGACTTGGAAGGACAGCTGCCACTGTCTCTACGTTGAGCCTTTCTCCCTTGCAGCCTGCACAGAGGTGCCATCTTTCCTGTGTTGAACCTTCCCCCATACTGCCTAATCTGAATCTACACTGGCTTGGTGAACTCTGTTCACTCCACCCTGAGGACCAACCCCACTGAAACATACACTTCCAGAAGCACTTTGGCAACCAGCAGTAGGCCCTGCCCTGAGCATCACAGGAGGCTCTTTCAGTAGCTAGTAGTCTACTTCAGCCTCTGTATCACAGGAAGCCTTTCATCAGCAAAGATTTGGGCTCAGCTTGCATGCTGCCAGAGGTATTATCAGTGACCAGCAGTCAGCCCTAGTGCCATCTGAAACCTTTCTTGGACAACTCATGGGGGTGTGTGGGCCACAGGTGGGCAGCAGCTGGCCTCAATATGCTCTAAGCTTTTTGCTGAGTGGCCCCAGGCTCAACACTGGCACAAAACCTGAATCTGCATTAACCTGGTGAACACTGCTTGCCCCATCCTGGTGACTCCCTGAGACCTGTCTTAGCCAACTCTCAGACTACATGGGTCTCTTTCAGTGGCTGAGTTTTATAGATAGCCAAAAGGTGACAGTAGGCCTCATGGTGCTCCAGACCTTTTGCTGAGCTGCCCCAGGCCTGGAACTGGTGGCAGTCAGTTGGCCTTAGTTTGCAGCATGGCATCTTCTTCAAGCCTCCAGGTCCATCACAGTCAACAACCAACTGTGGATCACTTTGTATTCCTACCATGGAGCCCCAGGCTAGTAATAGGCAGCAACAGAACTTGGCCTGCATGGGAACCCCTTGCAAGAGGTCCCAGAACCAACACACACAAAGCCTACCTTCAGACTACAACAAAGTACTACCAAATTAGCCACACAAGCCACACACACAAAGGGTGATCTCAGCAAGCACTAGGACCTGCTGGGTCAAATCCCATTCTGTGGGGTCAACCCTTCACACAACAGCTCGTATTGTATGGGCATGGCCTCATATTGTATGGGCATGGCCAATCCTCACAGGCAGTTAGCATGAGGTTTGATGCCACCTACTGACATATCAACAGCAATCAAGGCTCAACTACAACATAACACAAAGAAACCACACCTGGGACACTTCTTGAGCAACTAACACAGGTGATCAGGGAGACTGGGCCACTGGGCACCACAGGGATGCTTCTATATAAGGGTACCATGCTAAGACTGGGAGACATAGCAGATCTACCTAATACATAGAAACAAACACTGAGATGCCACCAAAATGAGAAAACAAAGAAAAATGTTTCGAATGTAAAGAAAAGAAAAAACTCCAGAAAAAAAATTAAACAAAATGGAGGCAAGCAACCTACCAGACACAGTTATAAGGATGCCCAAGAACTCAGTCAGAACTTCAGAAAAGAGATAGTAAGAGATAACAAAGGACATAAAAATCATTTTTAAACATCAAGAATGAAGAAACAATAACTGAAATAAAAAATGCACGAGAGGGCCGGCCGAGTGGCACGGTGGTTAAGCCCTGGCTTGGGAAGCCAGCGACCCCGGTTCGGTCCCACATATGAGGGCCAGTGACACTGCTCTCAAAAAAAAAAAAATGCACGAGAAGGAATCAACAGCAGATTTGATGAAGCATAGCATTGAATCAGTGATCTGGAAACAAGGTGGCAGAAAACAAGCAGGAAACAAGCAGAACAGTAGAAAGAAAGTAGTTTAAGGGGCTTCTGGGACAATATCAAGCATAACAACATTCAGATCATAAGGGTACCAGAAAAAGAAGAGAGAGAACAAGAGAGGGAGATCCTACTTGAGGGAAACATTACTGAAAACTACCCTACCCTAGGGAAGGAAATAGAAATACAAGTTCAGGAAATGCAGGGAGTAACAAACAAGATGAACCCAAACAAGCACACACCAAGACACATTATAATTAAAATGGCAAAGGTTCAAGACAAAGAGAGAATCCTAAAAGCAGAAAGAGAAAGGCAGCAAGTTACTTAGAAAAGAGCTCCCAAAAGATAGTCAGCAAATCTCTCAATCAAAACTTTTCAGGCCAGAAGGGATTGGCAAAAAAATATTCAAAATGATGAAAACCAAGGACCAACAACCAAGACTAATCTACCCAGCAAGGATATCATTTAAAATTGAAGACGTGATAAGGAGCTTCCAAGACATGAAAAAGGTAAAAGAGTGCACCCCCACTAACCAGTATTACAACAAATGTTAAAGAGACTTCTTTAAGAAGATGAAAGGGGGGGGGGCCCGGCCGAGTGGCGTGGTGGTTAAGCACTGGCTTGGGAAGCCAGCGGCCCAGGTTCAGGTCCCACATATGAGGGTCAGTGACACTGCCCTCCGAAAAAAAAAAAAAAAAAGAAAAGAAAAAATGAAACAAAACAAAACAAAAAAAAAAGAAGATGAAAGGGGAAAAAAACATAAATATGAATAATGAAATGGTAATAACTATATATCTATTAATAATCACTTTAAATGTAAATGGATTAAATGCTCCAGTCGAAAGACATAGAGTAGCAAAATGGATAAGAAAACAAGACCCATACATACACTGTCTACAAGAGACCCATTTCAGATTGAAAGACACACACAGACTGAAAGTACAGGAATGGAAAAAGATATTTCATGCAACTGGAAATGAAAAAAAAAAAAAGCTGGGATAGCAATACTTATATCAGACAAAATAGACTTTAAAACAAAGACTATAATAAGAGACATTAGATTATAAGAAGGACATTACATAATGAAAAAGGAATAAATTTGATAAGGCAATATAACCGTTACAAATATTATTCACCCAACATAGGAGCACCTAAATATATAAAGCAAATATTGATTGACAGAAGAGTTCCACAGCAATACATTCACAGTAGTACACTTCAGCACCCCCACTGACACTAATAGACAGATCTTCCAGACAGAAAATCAACAAGGAAACAGCAGCCTTAAATGACACACAAGACCAAATGGACTTAATTGGAATTTGTAGAGCATTTCACCCCAAAGCAGCAAAATATACATTCTTTGGAAGTGCACATGGAACATTTTCCAAGAGAGTCCACATGTTAGACCACAAAACAAGCCTCAGTAAATTTAAGAAGATTGAAAGCATATCAAGCATCTTCTCTGATCACAATGGTCTGAAACTAGAAATCAGTTACAAGAAAACAAAAATGGAAAACACACCAACATATGGATGCTAAATAATATGCTCCTAAACAATGAATGGGTTAACAATGAGAT
This sequence comes from Aselliscus stoliczkanus, assembly GCA_033961575.1. NCBI lineage: Eukaryota > Metazoa > Chordata > Mammalia > Chiroptera > Hipposideridae > Aselliscus > Aselliscus stoliczkanus. The sequence continues at coordinate 47,623,561 of CM066738.1, forward strand.
CAAGGAATAAATCAAAAGACACATTTAGTCAAATGAAAATGAAAACACAACAACCCCAAATCTACGGGACACAGCAAAAGCAGTCCTAAGAGGGAAATTCATAGCAATATAGATCTACTTCAAGAAACTGAAAAAAATCCCAAATATACAATCTAACTGTACACCTAAACTAACTAAAAAAAACCAGAAAACAAAGCCTAAAGTGAGTATAAGGAAGGAAATAATAAGTAATAAAGACCAAAAATAAAAATAATAAATTCTATAAAAACAATATAAATATCAATTAAACCAAAAGCTGGCTCTCTGAAAAGATAAACAAAATTAATAACTCTTTAACCAGATTCATCAAGAAAAAAAAAGAGAGAGAAACTCACTGGCTGGAGAATACACAATGCAATATATATTGATAGATGATGTATTATAGAAATGCACATTTGGGCCGGCTGAGTGGCGTGGTGGTTAAGTGCTGGCTTGGGAAGCCAGCGGCCTTGGTTTGGTCCTAAATATGAGAGCCAGTGACAGTGCCCTCAAAACAAACAAACAAACAAAATGCACACTTGAAGCCTATATAATTTTTTATTTTAAGTTGAAGAAAATGAATTTATTAGAAGAAAAAAATACATTTCAAAGAAACAGAAGCAGGCCCAAACAGTAGTAGAGAATGGCCCAAGGGCCATTATTAGAAAAGAAAGTACACTCCAAAGAGTTTGGAGCAGACTTAGTGAAGGAAACTCAAAAGGCCGAAACCTGTATAATTTTACTAATCAATCTCACCCCAATAAATTTAATAAAAAAAAAAAAAATCAGAAGTGAAAATAGATAACTGACATCACAGTAACAAAAAGTTTTATAAGAAAATACTGTGAATAGTTATATGCCAAAAGATTGGATAATCTGGAAGAAATGGGCAAATTCATAGAAATACACAACCTTCCAAGACTGAATCAAGAAGAAACCAAAAATCTGAACAGATCAATTACTATATGCAAAATCAAATCAGTAATAAAAAAAACTCCCAACAAACTAAAGTCCTGGACTGTATTGCTTCACAGGTGAGTTTTGTGAAGCATTCAATGACAAATTAACACCTATCATTCTCAAACTATTCCAAAAAATTTAAGATTATGGAAAACTGCCAAGCTAATTTTACAAAGCCACCATATTTCTGATTCCAAAACCAGAGGAAGACCTTTAAAAAAAAGAAAATGATAGGCCAACATCCTTGATGAACATAGTGCAAAATCTTCAAAAAAAGTTAGCAAACAGAATTCAGCAATATATTAAAAAGATCATACACCATGATCAAATGGGATTTATTTCTGGGATAAGAGGTTGGTTCAATATCTGCATACCAATTGACATAACACACCACGTAAACAAAATGAAAGATAAAAATCTTATGATCATATCAATAGATACAGAAAAAGTGTTTGACAAGATCCAGCATCTATGTGATAAAAACTTTCAGCAAAGTGGGAAAAGAGGGAACATACATGAAAAACTCACAGCTAAACTCAATGGGGAAAAGCTAAAATCATTCTTCTTAACATAAGAAACAAAACAAGAATGCTCAATTTTATTACTTTTATTCAACATAGTACTGGCAGTCCTAACCATAGCAATCAGAGAAGAAAAAGAAAGAAAAGACATGCAAATTGAAAAAGAAGTAAAACCCTCATTATTTGAAGATAGCATGATATCATATATAGAGAACTCCACAGATTCCACCAAAAAACTATTAGAACTAATAAATGAATTCAATAAAGTAGCAGGATACAAAATTAACATTCAGAAATTGGTTGAATTTTTATACATCAATAATGAACTACAAGAAAGATAAATTAAGAAAACAATCCCTTATACAACTGCAACTAAAAAAAAAAAAGTAAAAATAAATTTAACCAAGGATGTAAAAGACCTGTACTCAGGAAACTTTACACCTGAAATCTATGTAACTTTGCTAACAATTGTCACCTCCAATAAACTTTAATAAAAAAAAAAAGGAAAGAAGAAAGAAATTGAAGATACAAATAAATGAAAGCATATACTATGCTCATGGATAGGAAGAATTAATATAGTTGGGCCGCCTGAGTGGCACATTGGTTAAGAGCTGGTTTGGGGATGCCAGCGGCCCCGGTTCGGATCCCACATGAGGGCCAGTGACACTGCCCTCTACAGCTAACAACAGCTCCACTTGGAGCTGGGCTATGCGAGCCCCGACGATGGTGTAGGCTGCAGCTCCTGCTGCAGTGGGTTGCCATAGGCTACAGTGAGTGGCCTGCAGCCAGCGTGAGTGGCTGGCGGCCAGCATGAGCTGCCAATAGCCACAGTGAGTGACCATCCAGAGGCCAGCGACTGACCTGCCTCAACTGGGAAGAGCGCAATGATGATACCAACATGGGCCAGTGAAGCAACATCCTCCGCAAACTAGACTGAAGAACAAAAAGATAGCAACTTGTCTGTTCCCCTCCCCTAATTCCCCAATAAAATCTTAAAAAAAAAAAAAGAATTAATATAGTTAAAATGTTCATACTACCTAAAGCAATGTACAGATTCAGTGGAATCCCTATGAAAATACCAATGTCATTTTTCACAGAACTAGAACAAAAAAATTTATATGAAACCACAAAAGACCTCGAATAGTCACAACAATTATGAGAAAGACGAGTAAAGTTGGAGGTATCACAACACCTGATATCAAACTACTTGACAAGACTATAGTAATTAAAATAGCATGGTACTGGCATAAAAACAGATACATAGATCAATGGAACAGCATAAAGAGCCCAGAAATAAACCCACACCTATGTGGTCAGTTAATCAATGAAAAAGGAGGCAAGAATATACAATGGGGTAAAGACAGTCTATTAAAAATAAAGGTGGTCAGAAAAGTGGACAGATACATGCAAAACATTAAAACTGGGTCACCTTCTTACACAGTATACAAAATAAACTAAAAATGGATTAAAGACTTAAATGTAACACCAAAACCATAAAACTCCTAGAAGAAAACTTAGGCAGTAAACTCTGACAATTCTTTTAGTAATATTTTTTCTCATGTATCTCCTCTGGCAAGGGATAAAACAAAACAAAAAGATAAGCAATTGGGACTAGATGAAACTATAAGTTTTGTACAGCAAAGGAAATCATCAACAAAACTAAAAGACAACCTACTAAATGGGAGAAGATATTCACCAGTGTTATATTCAATAAGAGGTTAATATCCAAATTTTATAAAGAACTCATACAACTCAACCAAAAAACCCCCCGAAACTCCAGTTAAATAGTGGGCAGAGCACCTGAACAGACATTTCTTCAAAGAGGTCATACACATGGCCAATAGACATATTAAAAATGGTCAACATCATTAATCATCAGAGAAATGCAAATTAAAACCACAATGAGATATCACCTCATACTTGGCAGAATGGCTATCAACGATAAATCAACAAACAAGTGTTGGGAAGGATGTGGAGAAAACTGTTGCACTGTTGGAGAGATTGCAAATTGGTTTAGCCACTATTGAAAACAGTATGGAGTTTCCTCAAAAAATTTAAAATACACTGCCTTATGATGAAACAATTCCACTTCTGGGTATTTATCTGAAGAAATCCAAAACATTAATTTGAAAATATATATGCACCTCTATGTTCATTGCAGCATTACTTACAACAACCAACATATGGAAGCAACCCATGTTCATCAATAGATGATTGGATAAAGAAGTATGGTGCATATATACAATGGAATATTACATGGCCATAAAAAAGAATGGAATCTTACCATTTGCAACAACATGGATGAATCTAGAGGATATCATGCCAAGTGAAATAAATCAGACAGAAAAATACAAATGCCATATGATCTCACTTACATGTGGGATCTAAAGAACAAAGTAAATAAACATACAAAATAGAAACAGACTCATAGATACAGAAAACAAACTGATGGTTGCCAAATGAGAGGGTGTGAGGGGCTGAGTGAAAAAGGTGAAGGGATTAAGAAGTAGAAATTGGTAGTTACAAAATAGCCATGGGGATGTAAAGTACAGCATAGGGAATATAGTCAATAATATTGTAATAACTATGTGTATTGCCAGATGGGTACTAAACTAATTGAGGGGATCGCTTCATAAATTATATAAATGTGTAATCACTATGCTGTACACTTGAAACTAACAGAAGATAATATTGTATGTCAACTGTAATTGAAATAAATAAATAAGTAAATAAATACTTTAATAATAAACTATTTTAAGAGAAAAATGTTTTTTTCATTTTCTTTTTTACAAAAAGGCAAGACAAATGTCTTTCTGGCAAATCATATATATTATAAAGGATTTGCATTGAGTATTTATAAAGAAGTTTTATAACTTATTTCTAAGAGGACATACAACCTAATAAAAATAGGCAAAATTTTTGAGCAGACACTTCACTAAAGAAGATGTACAGATGGCCATTAAATACATGAAAAGGCTTAGCACCATTAGTCATTGGGGAAATGCACATTAATACCACAATTAGGTGACTATAGTAAAAGAGACTGACAATAACAAGTGATAATAAGGATGTGGAACAATCTCATACCTTGCTGGTGGGAATTCTGATGTTAGTCACTTTAGAAAAGAATTTGGCAGTTTCTTAAGAAGTTATACATAAATTCACATATGACTTTGCAATTCTATTACTAAGTATCTACATTTAAAAAATGAAAAGATATGTCCTTACAAAGATTGTATGCAAATGTTACAGCAGTATTATTCATAATAGACACAAATTAGATATAATCCAAAAACTTATTAACTGGTGAATATATATAAATAAAATGTGAGCTATCCATACATTAGAATATTATTTGACAATAAAAAGGAATGATATACTGATACATGCTACAGCATAATGCCAAGTGAAAGAAATCAGATGTACGAGATGACATGTTAATTAATATGAAATGAAATGTCCGGAAAAGGCAGATTAGTGTTTGTCTGGGGCTGGAAATGGGAATGGGATTGACTGAAAATAGTCATGAGGATTCTTTTCATGATGATGGAAATGTTCTAAAACTGGATTGTGGTAATGGTTGCACAACTCTGAAAACTAATTAATAATATCATTGAGTTGTAGTTTTACCAAGGGTTAATTTTATGGTATGTAAATTACACTTCAATAAATCTGCTAAAAATAAAGACATAGTTCTATCTGAAACTAAAGTATTTGCAATGCATACAACAGGCAACAATATTCCTAAAATATAAATATCTAGAAATTGATAAGAGAAAGATAATCAATACAATGAAAACATGTACAAAGTGTATCAACAGGCAACACACAGAAAAATAAATCCAATGCCTGAGGAATACATGGACACATCCTCAATTTCACAATAATCAGAAAATGACAGCAGCAATGAGAGGTCATGAGACTGATAAAAATGAGAAAAATTAATGAGAATTTATGTGCAGCAATTGATTCTGATAATTAGATGTCCTTATCCTTTGCCAGTGGGACTATGCTTATGTTTACACACACACACACACACACACACACACACACACACACACACACACACACACAACTAAAGGAGGTGGGCATTTCCAAGGAAAGCAGGCAGCAGAAGATCAATGGAAAGAAGAACACTCTTCCTGGGGTGCCCTTTCCCTGTCAGAGAGTTCCAATAGAGGGTGAATGCTGAGCATCTGCCCACTCCATGACTTAGTTATGGGCCCAAAGCAAAACTGCTGGGACTGTGTGCCAGAGCCCAAACACACAGACTGTTGGCATGATTGTGTTTATATCTTAGTAACAAATGTTGAAACAGAGCTCTTTTCTGCATCAGAGTTGACTAAGAGGCCATGTAGATAGATACAAATATAAAATTGCTGGTAATTGACTCACTGAGTTCCAATTATTGAAAGTACTCCATATATGAGTAGAGCTGCTCATGCATGAAGCACACTGCCCACTGGCTACCTCAGGAGTTTATCTAAAAGGCCCTAAAACAAATGCATTTGTTGTATTTGTATTGGTATACTTGCTACAAATACCACATTATTTCTTTTTCTTCTTGACCACAGTGAATTAATTTATTACTAAAAAGAAGCTAGTAGAATAAATTAAAAACAATATTGCATTCAAAAGAGTAACAAAATTATAAAATGCTGGTAATAAAGCTATAAATAATATGCAAATATTATACCTGTTGAACTATTAAATTTTGATGGAAAATATTCAAGAAGGCCTGAAAAAGTTAAGTTATAACCATGTACTTAGATAAAAAAACTAAATATTTTCACAAGGTAATTTCATTCAAAATTAGTTTATTGTTGTCTGAAATAAAATTGCAACAAAAATTATCATGAATATTAGAAGCTCATTCTAGAACACAATGGAAACAGAATGCACAAAAATACACATAATAAATGTCGACTTGATGTACTATTCTACATACTAAATGGAAACTTGACTTGCTAAACTATATAATGAATTTGGACTTGACTTTCTACACCACATAATGTTCTAAAAAACTTTATAATGAATGTGGATTTGAATATAAAACTACATAATGAATATGGACTTGACCTACTAAGCTGTATAATGAATGTGGACTTGACCTACTAAACTACATAATGAATGTAGACTTGATCCACCGAACAGAGTAATAAATTTGACCTCTTAAATTGCTTAATGAATATGTCTTGGCATACAAAACTTCATAATGAATGTAGACCTGACCTAGCAAACTACAAAATGAATAAGGAATTGACCTACTAAAATTCATAATGAATGTAGACTTCACCTCCTAAATTTCATAATGAATGCGAACTTGACCCACTATATCTCATTATTAATGTGGACTTCCCTACTAGCATTCAAAAATAAATAAATAGTAATTGATTTTTGTGTTGCTAGAGTTCTACTTATGGCATTCATAAAAACAAATTTAAGGTGTGCTAAACAGCTAAATGTAAAAACAAATGAAACAAGTCTTATCCTACCCCTAAACTAAAAGAAAAAGAAATCAGTAAACACAAAGTAAGAGATCATTTATATTAATGGGAATAAAGAAATACTTTCTTAAAAAGTGTACTTTACACAATTGTTATAAAATAATAATTTATAAGTTTAACTGCATCAAAATTGTTTTCTTTATACAGAAAATTATAAAAAATCATAAAATATGAGACAAAAATAAAATACTTCTGACATAAATCAAAAGTATTAATGTCCAGAATGTATAATGAAATCCTATAAATTTATATTTAAAAACAAACAATTTAAAGAGAATGATACCAACTAACAATTCAGAGGAAAGAAAATGGAAAACAAAAATCTATAAACTGAGAGTGTCTGAATAGATTAGTGTATAGTTATTTTAAGAAAGTATAGGTAGTCATTTGAAAGAATGTAGTAGATCTTTGTATACTGATGTGACAATATATCTAAGATAAATAGTTAAATGAAAAAGACACAATGGAAAACAGTAAGTTGATTAAGACACCAATTACCAAAACCAAAAATTCAAACCAAAAAACCTAAATGAACAAACTTTAAAATTCCCAAAAAGAATATGTGTAATGCATAGAGAAACGTCGAGAAGAACATCGAACAAATTGGTTAGAATTACGTATTCCTAGTTTTTCCTTTTGTAATTTTACAAACTTAAAAACAATGCTCTTTTAAGCACCTGAATGTGATGAGCAGGCATGGCTGTCAGCCACCTGCTTCTGTTTTCCCATTTGTTTCAGGTGGGTACCACACTTCATCCTCATCAATGAAGTAATCTGAGAAGCTATTACAAAGAAGCTTTTATCAACGGACAATTTCCAGGACTGTTACTACTGCCAGTTCAGAACACGGGAGTGCTTCATTTTCTTGCTGGGAGTGAGCAATGCTGTCTTCCCAGGTTGGAGCTGCCTGTTACAATGCTCACCTGATTAGAAATCCCACAGACTCTTCTCATTTTTAGTCCCTTACTTGTCAAAAATACAAGGAGTTCAAGACTTTCTCTTCACAGGCAACTGTACCAAACATGAACAGTGAAGAGAATAGCTCCGCCTGAGAGAGAATCTTTCTTTCCACTATTTCTGGACCCAAGAGACTATAAACAACAAATACAATTTAAACTGCTGACTCACAACACATGGAACACCTCCCCAGATAGCAGGAATAAAGCCATCACCAGGTCCCTGCATACATTAATAATTAAAAGATAAATGTGCACTTTGGCCCAAGTTGAATGAAGACATTCATCCAGATTTCAATGAGGCATTTACTTTATGAATGTGAAAAACTTGCTTTTTCTTTCTGGTCATATCCCATCAACTAGAACAAAGGAGTAGAGACAGTCTCAAACTTAGGACAGCAATCATATGCCTTCATAGAGCACTGCAGAATTTATCGTGCATTTGCTATTACCCTTGCCTTTGATCTTTAAAAATGTCCCTGGGAGGTGGAAAGCTTTAGAGGAAGAAACTACAATTTAAAAACCTACGGAGATTTGCCCACAGTCACAAACTTTGGTAGCACCAAATCAGGACTGACCTCTGACCTGTGGTTTTATTACTTCCCAAGACCCCTCTTGTTGCACTGGAACTGTCCTTTGCTTGATCCTTTTGGGTGACCAGAAGGAAGGGCTAGGGACATAAAGAGGAGGAGAAAATAATCTTGTATCTCCTGTGTGCCTCCCCTGTGCTGTACAGCACTAGAGGCTGTCAGGCAGCATGATGTCCAGTCAGAGCCTGCAACTGGGAACTGAGACGTCATATGACAGGTGCTGAAATGCTTCACTCACATCTCCTCTGCCACCTCTCAGTGCCCCTGAAGCTACGTGAGCATCTCTGGCTCCCAACAGTTTCTACCACAGGCACCAGCAGCTCATTGAGTTTTCTGATACCACAAAAATGTGCTCACAATGCTGCAGAGATTAATGTCACCAGGGGTAACCCCCAACTAATGACAGCTCAAAGTCAGTAAATAAGGGCCTTGGATCATCCACTGGCCCTGGTGGGGCAGTCCTGAGGTGTGTTCTGCATGCTCCTTCGAGGGTCCCAGTGACAGTGAGCTCCTTGCCACTGCTCATTAAAGCATACTGTCTTTCAGCTTGTACCCTTTTCCCATTTCACTCCTGCTACCTGCAATCATCTTCCATGTAAATATCTGTACCTAAGTCCGGTCTTAAGCTCTACTTTTGGGGAACTAAAATAATACAATTCATGTTTTTATCTTATTCTGTTTGCTATCCAAGTGCCTGGAGTAGAGTGAATATTTATTGAATGACTTTCTTTTTTTTAAAAGTAAAGTTTAATGGGGTGACAATTGTTAGCAAAGTTACATAGATTTCAGGTATACAATTCTGTAATACATCATCTATATATCACATTGTGTGTTCACCACCCAGAAGTTGTGGAGAAAAAGGAACCTTCATATACTGTGGTGGGAATGCAGATTGGTGCAGCCCAGCCACTATGGGAGGCATGGTGGAGATTCCTCAAAAAAATTAAAAATAGAATTACCACATGACCCAACAATCCCTCTCTTGGTATCTACCCAAACAAATCTGAATGACTTTCATTGATAGCAATCCCATTTCCTTTAACGTATGTTTCTTTAAGTAGTAGGCAAAGTGAAGTTAAACAACACAATAAAAACAAAACAAATGAATGATAATATCCACCCATCTGCCCTTTAATGGACTGGTTTCACAAGAGTAGGAAAGAAAAGGCCAGATCTTAAAATTTTTGTTTCAGTTCTTTTGGTTAAAGACCTACCCACATCCATACTTGTACCCAAATGCAGTACATTAAAATTGGTGTCTAAGTTTGTGTTTTCCTTTTTGAGGGCAGTGTCACTGGCCCTCATATGTGGACCGGAACTGGGGCCACTGGCTTCCCAAGCCAGCACTTAACCACCGTACCACTCGGCCAGCCCTGTGTTTTCTTTTTTACAGATAGGAATTACCTTGATCTCCTGTGTCACCATCATAACACTCATTTTCTTCCCCTAGTCAGATTTACCACATCTTCTTTTCCTTCCTCGGGGGACTGCCCCAGGTTCTATAGATGTAGGTTCCTCTCCAGGGTGCAGAGAACCTGGTGGCCAAGGAAAGGAGGTATGCATTTGTGCATAAAGAAACCCTTTACTAGAGTTGGGTAAGTTGTACTCCCTGCATGGAGGGAATGCTCTGCTCAAACAGGCTAACATTTTACAGAGACAGCAGGCTATCATGGAAAATACACAAGCAAACCCCAAAAGCAAAAATGTACTTGTTCCTCAGGAGTGAGGATTGCTGAGTATTACTTTAAGTTCTGTCACTTACTATTATGGCTGCTGCTGCAACTGCTACTATAAGTGATCACTGAGAAATTACTGGACCCCAGGTTCTATACTGAGTGCTTTACATACCTTTTCTCATTTTACTCTCAGAAAATTCCTGCTAGTGAGCACTGTTGTAATGTAATAGGGATTTTTTTTTTTTTGCTATGAAATTGGCCTCTGGGGCCCAAAGAAGAGTCCATCATATATCCAACCTAAAGAGAATTTGGGGGACCGGGTTGGCTAATGTGGAACTTTCAAAGACAGGATCTAGCTGACTCTATCTAGTATGGCCAACCATGGTCCAGCTTCCCAATCCTCTGGAAGCTGCGTCAAGAGGGGAGGATAGATATGGGGTCAGGTTCTTCATCTGATGTGGGGTTAGAGGACTCTGGGGCTTCCCCTACTATCATCCATTTCACATCATCAAAAGAGGAACTCTCTTCATGAGCCATACACAGAATGGGGTGCCTACATGAGAGGAAAAGGTAACTGTGGAGACCAAAGTCAGACCTGAAAGAGAGGCAGCCCTTTGGCAGCCTGAAACTTGGCAGGTTATCATCGGTTGTGAGTGGGAGGTTGATGGGAGGGGCCTCTGTGGGAGAGAGCCAGTCTGGAGCCATCGGGACATCTCAACAAGGGAGCAGCAGAAAGAGAGTGTGGAAGCAGCATGAAATAATTAATCTTTGTTAATCAGGATTGCTGGCACAGCGGTACTCTTATCATTACATCCTCTAAACTACACATATGTGTTTTAAAGTCAATTCTCTATTATAATCTATTTTACAATTAACGTTTAAAAGGAAGGTTAAAAGAAAACAAGAATTCATGGTGCTGTCTTTATATTCCTTCAAGATGTTTCAGGAAGCTTCCCTCCTGTCCCTCCTGCTGTGCTCTCTCTCTCCCTTTGCCGCTCCTTCCCCCCTCCTATTGCCCCTTCTTCTCTCACTTCTCTCCTCTTCTCCCTCTCCAGTGCTCCCCCTCATGCCCACTGGCATTGGAGCTCTGGTCCTCTGCCTCATGCTGCTAGGTGAGGACAAGTAGATTTGTGTGATTGGGGTTTTGACTCAGGAGTAGAAGAGGTGGTTCCTGTGGAGTTCCTGGCCTGAATGCTCTGCCACTTTTGAGACTGGGCTTGAAGTCTGGGACATGTGCTTGGCCAGGAAAGAAGGGATCTTTTGTTTCCATGATATCAGCCCTGCATGTCTACCTTCCTCCACCTCACTGCAGGTGTGGCCTGGGGCTATGCTCAGGACAGAATTGGGGCATAATGCCACCATATCTATGACAACTGAAGTGTCAGGGATCACAGATAACAATGAAAGACAATGGGTTACAGGATTCTTGACATCAGATCCACAAGGTGAACTTGTGCCCCTGTTCCTGACTGGCCCGCTATGGGTCCCCATCCTGTCACTGATGTTGTGCTGCTGGGAACTTGCATCTAAATGTCTGGGTAACAAATGTGACATTCCTGGGAAAACAAAGGAGACCTTCCCGCACCTCAAGGCTGCTTCTGCTTCCAGGTGCCCTCTGACTGACCCAAGAGCCCTGTTCTTTAAGGCGTGTCTGTACCTCTCCCAGAAGTCAGGAGCATAACCAGCCATTCAGCTGTTTATGCAGGGTTTATACATCCCAGGAGGACCAGGAGAATACTGCTAGGCACAGGAAGAGAGACGAGGTGAATACTTCAGTTTCCCCTTTCTTCAGTGGCCTGTGATGTCATATCAAAGGTCACTGACTAAAGAAAAGGCTGTCAGGAATATGTTATAGCCACCCATAAGGTCTGAGGGTCCTAATGGCCAGATAGCTCCTGAGCAGGTGGCAAGCTCCTAAATACCCATGACTGTGGGTTATTTAAAACAAAGCCAAACAGTATATCAAGCAGGATTGTACCTGTATGACTCAACTGTATCCTTTTCAATTCATTCAAAGTTTCAGAATGAAAGAGAAGGTACTAACTATACCTAATGCTGGATGTCAGAAGCAGATATGACTTATTACTGTCCTCTGCCTGGACCTTACCTTGTACCACAAATATAAACAGCGTGTTGTCATAGCCAGCGATTCTTTCCCCTTTTGGGTGGGTGGTCCTATGTTAGTGTGTGGTTCCTAACAAAGCTCTGTCATTTGGCAACTAGAAGAAAAATTGGCTCATTTTGAACTAGAAGAGGACTGACAAATGCTAGGGAGTTTTGGAGGACCTGCTTTGGATCCTGGTACCAATGGAGAGAGTATCTGAATGGGAGATGTTCATTCATGGTGTTAATAAGCATCATGAGCAGGTGTGTCTACTAGTAGGTAGATAATTCTATTTCACAATAAGTCCAAGTCCAAGCTGGTTCAGGGAAGTTAGGGATCATCAGAGTCACCTAGTACATAAGGGGCAGAGGCCAAGACCTGCCCTGGTGGCATAGGGTTTATCTTAATACACTGCCTCTGACTGTGGGGCTTGTGAAGCCAAAAAGGATTCTTAGCTACTTAACTACTGATCAGGAGTCCACGGGTGCCAAACTGATAAAAACAGAGAATGTCTCTTGTGAATAAAAGATCCTCCAGTGCCAGGAGTGATCTCTGGGAGAAAATGGAACTCCTTATGTTTCCAAGATAAGTTCTGAGGGGTGACAACATAAAAAACAACAATAACAAGTGCGTTACAGTGGCTTCAAAGATGCCTCTCCTTCCAGCATTTCTCGAATCAAAGTGTTATATTCTCCAAAGTGGGGGCTTTTAGGAAGAAATGGGAGCAGAAATGTTAATGTGGCCCATGATTTCCCCAGCTGTCCTTCCTGTTTGGCTCACACTGGCTAGGAAGAGGCAGAGAGACAAAGTCATTATTTTAACTAAGAGAGAATCTGTGTTTGCCCAGAGCCACAGGGAAACAATTCTCTAATGAGGAGTGGTCAAGGTCATAAACAGGAAGGGGTCTAGTCCTTGCCACATACATTATAGCACTGGTGAGATTTCCTGGAATCTTTGAGGCACCAGACAGGCCCTGAGTTCACGCTGCCTGTGGAGTGGTTTGGCGCTTCCACAAATGAAAGGTACCCTTGAGCAAACACATTTCTGTCCCTTGTTGGAGACGCTGAACACATCAAGTTGCTCAGCACCAGTCATACCCACCACACTGGCATTCAGGTGCTGTATGGGCATAAGCACAATGACCTGTTCAGGAGGAAGCTCAGGTGTGGCTTTCTGCAGAAGCATGCTATATCTGGTAGGCCTGCTGCCGGTGAGAGCCACTCACTAGGTCAAGGTTCAGCCCAAGATTTGCAAAGATGTCAGAGACCAGGCTTGATTAAGCTATGAATTATGGGATAGCCCTCTAGCCTAGTATTTATTCCACACAGTGTGGTTCAACAGGAAAACTGACATTGACCAGAAGACAGACACAGATAAGCCTCTGGTTCTGGCTGTAGTAGGTATAATCAATGAAAGAAAGGCAGAGGTTATGACACCATGTAATGAGGTGGGGTCTGGTCCAGTAGAGTCAGGGAAGGCTATTTGAGGAAGAGACCCTGGAATTGTTGTTGCAAGGTGAGTTGGAGTTAACTGGGAGAGGAAACTCTTGTAGGTAGGGGAGACCACACTGTAATTGTCCCTTCTCTGTACCTCAGCAGGGAATCCACAGATCTGCAGGAACTCTTTGGGTAAAAAGCTATGGAATGCTTCTGTGATACAACCTGACCACATAAACCTGGGCTTAATTCTGATTTTCAAAGAACTCTGTCTAGTGCTAATAGTCCTTATTCTCTTGCTCACACATGCTGCAGGGTGGCACTGGGCTGTAGTACCAGTCCCTCCCTGTAGATAAATTCTATCTTCTTCAGAATTACCCTCCACATTTTCTTCTCTGAATTTGGATACAAAATTGGTAGCTAGCTTCAGTTTCTTTTCAGCCCAATCCTGTTTCCTGTGTTTTGCAGGGGTTTCCTGTAATTTCCTTTTCATTTATTTTCCTACCTTGTCTGTCCTTTCTAGGGAGATGGTTAGAAGAAGAAGGGGCATCGGAAGACAAGTTGGCTAGTCTGTCATCTTGATCCTAAGTGTCGCATTGTTCAGTGTCACACACAGTGACATTTATCTAAACCAAGCAAGAGCTTCCAGGTCCAGCTCAAAATAGGGCTTGCCCATGTGCAAGGTGGCAAAGGAGAGAAGACAAAGCAATGTGCTTATCATTCAAAACTCAACTTTTTATAATGAAGAGTTAATCAATCCTTCAGTCAAAAAAGTTTATATCTTGCTGCTGCGAAGATGCATTAAAATGAGCCAACATTTTATGACTAATGAGAAAGCAGTTTAATGATAAAATTTCATCATCAAATAGCTCTGTTGCATATCACATGACATCAATGGTATATAACAGAAAGAGAAAACAGTAAACACATAAACATTTTAGCAAATATTCTACATTGATGTGAATAGCTCTAGTCAGCTTTTGCTAATAGGAAGTGCGTACTTGGGGTAGAAATGCTCGGCTCATTTTGTTCTGTGTATCAACCAAAACACATACTGAAGTAGTAGTTAGAAGAGAGTTATCTGTGAGTTCTGATGTCGACTGTAAGCCACACACTTTGGGATCCATCCTAAGGGCTCCAGATACTTCAGCTATAAGCAAGGGCATGGCCAGCAAAACAAAGATGTTTCCATAGTAATGGCCAACCACAAGTTGACCTGCTCACAGAGAATGTTGATTGTCCATGGTGAGACTCAATATTATTACTATTATTATATTATTATTATTATTATTATTATTATTATTATTATTATATTAGTTTCAGGTATACAAAGCAACATAACAGCTAGACATTTGCACCCTTCACAAAGTAATAACTCCTTCCCCCAAGCTACTATACCTCTCACATCTTATATACTGTGAGACTCAATCTTGATTCTGTATTACAGGAATAATGAAAATTATGTATATCATCACACCTCAGCCATGAGAATACATCGTTTCAGAGTGCCATGTGAAGAAATCAGTAGTTTTCTGACTCCTGGTTTCCTCTTAGATCTTTCACTACTCTTTCACTGCTCTGTTCTGAAGGGAAAACATTTTCCACACTTTTTTTCCAGCCAGATTCTAGGCTGGTTGAATAATGGGAGGTTCTGGTGGGCATACAGAGGGTGGCAAGCAGACAGAAGCCACCCTCTTTTCATCCTTTCTCTCTGTTTCCTGTGTGATCTCTGGTGGTGGCTCTCTACCCCACTCAATCCCACTGACTACTCACTGCAGCCCAAGGCCATCCCACTGTGCTCTGCTTATACCAGGAACTCTGTCATCTGTGCTCTGGTAACATCATCACATCTTTGTGTCTCTTGGTCCCATGGATGATAGTGGTTTCTTTTGTGGCCAATCTCTGGTATTCTTCACTGTCCAATGCTTGGCTTCTCAGTTCTGCCACGTTCATATAAACAAATCCTTGCACTGCAACATCCAGGAAAATTTCTTTTTTCATGGCTGCTCCTTGATGACACAGGCAATGGTGACACATCTCTGCTTTCCATTCTAAAGTAGGTTGTCTCTCCAGGATAAGGTATTCATATGGCATTTTGAGAACATGGAAGAAAAAAAAAGCCTTCTTCATGAAATATAACAACAGTAAAGGTGATATTTCAAGTGCCTCGCTTGGGTGGTGTAACTCTAGCCATATATTCAGTTTCTTGAGCAACTAAAAACCAATGCTTTAGTGGCTGATTTGTGTAATTTTAGTATTAAAGATAAGAAATTTTTAAGAAGACTAAGAAATTTTTAAGAAGACTGCAAGACTTAATCACCAAAATTTTTAATTTCCAACATCAGAAATGTTTTCATTTGAAGGAGAAATAAATTGATGTAGAAAAACATTGCAAGAAACATTAAAAAAACAAGTCACCAAGGAAGACAAGAAATATGAATAACAAAATAGCAATAAATATGTACCTATCAATAATCACTTTAATTGTGAATGGGCTAATTGCTCCAATCGAAAGACAGAGTGTGGTCAGCCGAGTGGCTCAGTTGGTTAAAAGATGGCTTAGAGTGTTATCTCTGAGCAACAGGGCCACCGGTTCGATTCCCACATGGGCCACCCCAAGCTGAGCTATTGCTGAGTTGCCAACACGTGGCAGGATGGCTCAGCTGGTGTAACAACAAGGTTACCTGTTCAATGGTGGGCTACAGCCACCTGCAACTAAGTCTAAACTTGGCACCTTGAGCTGAACTGCCACCCAGATGGCTCAGTGGATAGAGTGTGCACTCTTAACAACAAGGCTGTTGGTTCAAATCCTGCATCGGATGGTGGCTACTCCCACTGCAAATAAGACCAAACATAGCACCTTGAGCTTAGAGG
This sequence comes from Aselliscus stoliczkanus, assembly GCA_033961575.1. NCBI lineage: Eukaryota > Metazoa > Chordata > Mammalia > Chiroptera > Hipposideridae > Aselliscus > Aselliscus stoliczkanus. The sequence continues at coordinate 47,640,203 of CM066738.1, forward strand.
CCATGAGCTGCCAACAAACAAGATGGTGACTAGCACTATCCACAATGAAGGCTGAAGAACAACAACTTGGCTGGCCCCTTCCCCAACACCCCAACACTGTTCCCCTCCCCCAACTTTCCAATAAATACTTAAAAAAAAGAACATAGTGTGGCTGAGCGGATAAGAAAACAGGACCCATGCATATGCTGTTTACACATCAAAAGAAACACATAGACTGAAAGTAAAGGAATGCAATAAGATATTTCATGCAAATGGAAATGAGAAAAAAGCTGGAGTAGCAATACTTATTTCAAACAAAATGAAGACTACAATAAAAGACAAAGAAAGGCACTACATAATAATAAAGGGATCGATCCAACAAGAGTACATAACCCTAGTAAGAATCTATGACCCAACATAGGAGCTCCTAAATATATTAAACAGATCTCAACGGACATGAACACAGAGATCAACAGTAACACTATCATAATAGGGGACTTCAACACCCTATTGTCACCGATGGAGAGATCCTTCAGAGAAAAAATCAACAAGGAAACAGTGGCCTAAAATGACACTTTAGACCAGCTGGATTTAATCGATATTTTAAAAGCATTTTATACCAAAACAACAGAATATACATTGTTCTCAAGTGCATTTGGAATGTTTTCCAAGATAGACCATATGTTAGGCCACAAAGCAAATCTCAATAAACTTAAGAAGATTGAAATCATATCAAGTGTCTTCTCCGACCACAATACTATGAAACTAGAAATCAATTATAAGAAGAAACCTAAAAAGCACACAAATACATGGAGGTTGAATAACATGTTACTAAGTAGCGAATGGATCAAAAATGAGATCAAAGAGGAAATCAAAAGATACCTTGAGACAAAAGAAAATGAAAACACAACTCAAAATCTATGGGATGCAGCGAAAGCAGTCCTAAGAGAGAAATTCATAGCAATGTAGGCCTATCTAAAGAAACAACAACAATCTCAAATCAACAGGCTATCTTTACACGTAAGGGAACTGGAAAAAGAACAGCAAAACAAGCCCAAGGGGAGTACAAGGAAGGAAATAATAAAGATCAGAGCAGAAATAAATGAAATAGAGAACAAAAAAATACAAAAGATCAATGAAAGAGCTGGTTTTTTCAAAAGATAAACAAAATCAACAAACCCTTAGCCAGAGTCACCAAGAAAAAGAGAGAGGAGCCAAATTAATAAAATCTGAAAAGAAAGAGGAGAAGTTACAACAGACACCACAGAAATACAGAAAATTTTAAGAAAATACAATGAACAGCTATATGCCAACAAATTAAACAATCTGGAATAAATGGATAAATTCTTAGAAGCATACAATCTCCCAAGTCTAAACCAAGAAGACACAGAAAAAACAGACTGATTACTACCAAAGAAATTGAATCAGTAATCGACAAGCTTCCAACACACAGAAGTCCTGGACCAGATGGCTTCACAGGTGAATTTTACAAAACATTCAAAAAAGAACTACTACTTATTCTCCTCAAACTATTCCAAAAAATACAGAAGGAGGGAAAGCTCCCAAGCACATCTTATGAGGCCACTATCACTCTAATCCCAAAACCAGACAGAGATATTACAAAAAAAGAAAACTACAGGCCAATATCCCCAATGAACATAGATGCAGAAATCCTCAATGAAATACTAGCAAACTGGATTCAGCAACACATTAGAAAGATCATACACCACAATCAAGTGGGATTCATTCCTGTTATGCAAGTTTGGTTCAATATCCACAAATCAATTAACATAATACATCACATTAACAAAATGAAAAATAAAAATCATACGAACATATCAATAGATGCAGAAAAAACACTTCACAAAATCCAGCAGCCATTTATAATAAAAATACTTAACAAAGTGGGAATAGAGGGATCATATCTCAACATAATAAAGACCATATATGATAAGCCCAGAGCTAACATTTTACTCAGTGGGGAAAGGCTAAAACCTTTCCTCTTAAAATTAGGAACAAGACAAGGCTGCCTGCTTTCACCACTTCTATTTAACATAGTTCTGGAAGTTCTAGCCACAGCAATCAGACAAGAAAATGAAATAAAAGGCATCCAAATTGAAAAGGAGGAAGTAAAATAGTCATTATATGCAGATGACATGATACTATACACAGAGAATCCCAAAGACTCCACCAAAAAAACTGTTAGAACTGATAAATGAATTTAGTAAAGTAGCAGGACACCAAATTAATATTCAGAAATCAGTTGCATTTTTATATACCAATAACAAACTATCAGAAGAAGAAATCAAGAAATCAATCCTTTTTTTTTTTTTTTTTGAGGGCAGTGTCACTGGCCCTCACATGTGGGACAGAACCGGGCCGCTGGTTTCCTAAGCCAGCGCTTAACCACCACACCACTCGGCCAGCCCAAGAAATCAATCCTTTTTACAATTGCTTCAATAACAATAAAATACTCAGGTTAAATAAATTTAACCAAAGAAGTAAAAGACACATACTCAGGAAATTATAAGACGCTGAAGAGAGAAATCAAAGAAGATACAAATAAATGAAAGTATGTACCATGTTCATGGATAGGAAGAATTAATATAGTTAAAATGTCAATACTACTTAAGGCAATATATAGAATCAACATAATCCCTATCAAGTTACCAAGGACATTTTTCTCCGAAATAGAACACATGATCCTAAAATTTATACGGAACCATAAAAGACCCTGAAAAGCCACTGCAATCTTAAGAAATAAGAACAAAGTGGGAAGTATCACACTACCCGACGTCAAATCATACTACAAGGCTATATTCATCAAAACAGTATGGTACTGGCATAAAAACAGATTCATAGGTCAATAGAACAGAATAAGAGCCCAGAAATAAATTCATCCACACAGTAATTTAATCTACAACAATGGAAGCAAGAATTTACATTGGAGTAAAGATAGTCTATTTAATAAATGGTGCTGGGAAAATTGGACTGACACGTGCAAAAAAATGAAAATGGACCACCTACTTACACCATATATGAGAACAAACTCTAAATGGATTAAAGACTTAAATGTAAGACCTGAAACCATAAAACTCCTAGAAGAAAACAGAGAGAATAAATTTGCAGACATTACCCAGAATAATATTTTTAGTGATCTATCCCCTCAGGCAAGGGAAATAAAAGAAAAAATAAACATATGGGATTATGTCAACCATAAAAGTTTTTTCACAGCAAAGGAAAGCATCAGTAAAACAAAAAGGCACCTTACTGAATGGGAGAAGATATTTGCCGACGATATATCTGATAAGGGATTAATAACCAAAATTTGTAAAACACTCATCAAACTCAACACCAAAAAAACAAACAACCCAATTTAAAAAATGGGCAGATGATATGAAGTGACATTTCTCTAAAGAGGATATACAGATGGCCAACAGGCATATGAAAAAATGCTCAACCTCACTAATCATGAGAGAAATGCAAGTAAAAACCACAATGAGAAACCACCTCACTCTGGTCAGAATGGCTATCATCAATAAATCTACAAACAAGTGCTGGTGAGGTTGTGGAGAAAAGAAAACCCTGGTGCACTCTTGGTGGGACTGCAGGTTGGTGCAGCCATTATGGGAATCAGTATGGAAGTATCTCAAAAAACTGAAAATGGAACTACCTATGATCCAGCAATTCCACTCATAGGTATCTACCAGAGAAACCCAAGATGCTAATTTGAAAAATTATATGCACCCCTATGATTATTGCAGCATTATTTGCAATAGCCAAGACTTGGAAAGAACCAAAATGTCCATTTGTAGGCAACTGGATTAAGAAACTGTGGTACATTTATATAATGGATTAGTAGTCCGCTATAAAGAAGAATGAAATTGTACCATTTGCAAAGATATGGCTGGACCTGAAGAACATTAGGCTAAGTGAAATAGGTCAGTCGGAGAAAGACAAATGCCATACAATCTCACTTATATGTGAAATCTAAAGAACTGAATAAATGAGCAAAATAAACCGAAATTGTCTCAGAGATATAGAAGAAAAACTGATGGTTTCTAGATGGGAGGGCTGTGGGGATGAGAGATAAGGGGAAGCATAAATTGGTAACTACAATATTGCCACGGGGATATGAAAGACAGTTCAGTGAATATAATTAGTAATGTTGAAAATATTTTGTAGGGTGTCAGATGGTCATATGTCTTGTTAGGGAGACCACTTCATGGATGGTGTAGAGCAGGGGTAGGCAAAATGTGGCTCGTGAGCCACATGCAGCTATTTGGGTACACGCATATGGCTCTGAAGTAAAATTAAAAATGAAAATAAAACTATCATAGTTTCATTTATAATATTTTTAAAGGATATTATTCACATAATAGTGATTTCATTTGTTTTATAGGTCTCGCAAAACATCAAGGGACATGAATGGTTCTTCCATCTCAAAAGTTTGCCAACCCCTGGTGTAGAGGCTTGACCACTGCAGTGTACACCCAAAGCTGACATTGAATAATATTGTATGTCAACTATAATTTAATATATATGTAGTCACAGGATGTCGAGTGTAGTGTGGGGAGTAAATCAATGGAATTGTAATAGATATGTATGATATGAGGAAGGAGCGGGGCGGTGGATTTGGGGAGGGTGTTCTCACTTTGTGAAGGATAAAAATTATAACTATTGCACTGTTTTGTACACCTGAAACTAAAAAAAAAAAAAAAATCACCACAGAAAAAGAAACAAAAACTCCAAGACACAGACAATAGTTTAGTGGTCACCAGAGGGTAAGGAAGGAGAGGAATGGTTGATCAGGGTAAATGGGGTCAAATATATGGTGATGGAAAGAGAACTGACTCTGGGTGGTGAACATATAATGTGATCTATAGGTGACGTATTACAAAATTGTACAGTTGAAACCTATGTAATTTTACTAACCATTGTCACCCCAATAAATTTTATTTAAAAATAAAAATAAAAAATAAATAATTAAAAATTTAAAATATTTTTTAAAAGACTCAATCCTTATCTTGAGCAGTCTGGAGTTAGAATTTCTTCTTCTCCCAGGAAATCCTATTTTTTGCATTTAAAGCCTTCAACTGGTTTAATGAGGTTTAACCACATCGCTGAATGTAAATCTCCTTTACTTAAAGTTAACTGACTGTAGATCATCTCTACAAAATAGGTATAGTTTATACTAACACCTCAATTAATTTGGTTCATTACTGGTACTAGAGCCTAAGCAAGTTGACATATAAAACAAAACATCACAGCCATGGAATATAACAAAAGTGTTCAATTTCAAGTGCTCATTTCACCTGTTACAAATACTATACTAAACACCAGTACACTGGATAATATTATATTCTGTGCTTTCTTAAAAATTTTTGAAATAAAAGATACATATTTTTCTATGATACAAAATGCATTCCTTAATAGTCACATGGTAAAATATAAATAATGGTGAAGTTATTAATAACATAATTTCTTATTTCAATTTATCATGATTATGTGGTCCTTACTCGTGTTATTTTGAAACAATGCAAAGAGTAGATAAATGATATACAATGTGAGAATATAGAGAATTATGTCTCATTTGGAAGGAGTTCTAATGCTTGAGATAAATTTTCTGAAACATTCGATTTTCTACACTGGAACTCCAAAAAACCCACACAAATATGCTTAAACTACTCTGTTCATTTCATTGTTTCTATGCTCCAGTTTATATGTGATGATAATTACATCTCGTGTTGAGTCTGTACCTCACACTTAATCTAATGTACATTTTTATTAATCTCATTTTATGGAAATGATGATCTTATTTTCCAAACTAAATACTAGGATGGAAGGGTCTGATACTTCTTCTGAAAATAGGGCCAACTCTTTGAAATCAAATTTGTCCTCAGAAATCTAGGACATATAGTTGATAACATTCATAGATGGGATTTTTATATTAAAAATTCCGAAGTGGTTTAAGGCAACAAACTAGCTATAATTTGTTAGACATTGAATGTGAGTACATAATTTATGTATCTGATTGAATATATTTATTTGTTTTTATGATTTTATTCCTGTTTTTAAAGACTGAGTAAATGTTTGTAAGATATAGTTGACAATAGAAAATAAAGAACAGTTAAATGCAAGATATGCCACCAAAAATAAAATAAAACAAAATAATGCAAAATCCTAACAAAAAGAGAGATACCATGAGGAAATACATCCCCAAACTAAATATGATCAAAGAGTAGATTAGAACCCATTTTCTTCTCTCTTCCAAAGTTAAAACCCTCTTCTGCACAGCTTTACATGTGAAATGCTTTTTATCTTTGAGTCTTGCTGAGTCAAAGTAGATTTAATAAAGAATCTTTCTAAATTTCTGGTATATATTTTTACTGAAGGATCAGTACTTACAGCAGATATTTTTCAATTACCTAGAAATATCCTCTAATTTAATAAAAGTAAAGAGTAACAATTTGATTTGGGATTTGACCTTTGGCTCAAATTATCCATTATTAAACTGGATATTTGTGTCTTGGTTAACGAATGAAATACTATTATCCTGTTCAGGTGCAATAATTGTTTCTCTCTATGACAAGCTAATACACTCTATCTTATATTTTTAAATTATGATAAATCTTTAAAGTTTACCTGTTTTTTTTTAAAAGCAGTAAAATAAGTAGTTTATTAGAAGAGACAGTACATTTAGTAGTAAAAGTAGGCCTGGGCAGTAGAGGATGGTTCAAGGGCCCATTATTAGAAGTTATATTCAGGCGGCCGAGTGGTGCGGTGATTAAGAGCTGTCTTGGGACACCAGCGGCCCGCACCTCTCCCCCTGATTCGGGTCCCACATATGAGGGTCAGTGACACTGCCCTCCCACACACAAAGGAGAGACTCAAAGAGAAGAAGTGGTCAAAAGGAGCACAGAAGCAGTCAAAAAAGAAGGAAGAAGCAGCTAAAGTTTACCTATTTTATTTATGTATTTACTTATTGCCTAACATTGATGCTCCCTTGGGTTTAAGCACCCAATCAATGATATGTATTGAGAAACTTTTAAGAAGTTAAAATTTTTATTTCACTTAAGAAACATGGAATGGCAGGGTCTGAGGGGAAGAAAGAGTCTGGGAAATGAGAGAGCCAGAGTCTCAATCCTTTCCAATGACTTCAGTCTCTAAATGATGTATGCTTATAATAGAAGCATGGGATAACATGATATATACCAGTTGTGAAAGACCCCTATGACAATAGCATGAAGGTTCTATTAGAAAAAGATAAAGGTAAAGTCAGAGAGAAGGTGGGAAATGTTTCAGTCAAGATCCCAGTAGGAAAGACTCCATTGGCCAAACCCAATTGGCAGCCAGAGGGCAAAAGATGAACAGGTTGGCCTGTTGGGATGAATAGATGGAGAAGGTGGAGACTGTATCTGGAGGTTCAAGTTGAAAATTTCTGCACAGAAGACCATGGATCTGGTCTTGGTAAGGGATAAAAAGGGCTGTGACCATGACAGTAGCAGTGAAGATTAAATGTTTAGGAGGCTAAATGGCAGGAGAATAAGGGAAGGCAGGGAAGGAGGTGTGGGATAACTCCTGAGTTTCTGGCTGGCTCCATGAATTGATAGTGACACCATTCACTGAGACTGGAAATGCCTACTAATGCTTGGAACTCCCTAAACATTCTTCTCATCATTCACACACAAAAAAATAAATATGAGGTATATATTATTTTCCCCGTTTTACATATGGGGAAACTGAAGTTTAAGGAAAATTAACTTACCAGGGTTAAACAGCTAAAGAGTGGTCGAATCAACATTAAAACTCAGTTATTATAGAACCTCAAAGCAATTCTTTGATCACCTTGGTATTCTGCTTCCCTGGCTATATTTGTGGAGAAAAGTCAGTAGTAATGTTTTAGTTTAGTTAATATATAAGGCTATGTGGAAGCCCTAAGTTGGAAGATCTGAGTCTTCTGAAGACATGGCTAAGAGTGAATGCAGTGCTAAGAGAACGCCCAAAGTATGGGTGACTACAACACAGGAGCTGACAGCCTTGCTGGGTATAAAAGTTAATCTGTATAAATCATCTGGCCACAACTGAATCCCCTTGTGAACCTCTGTAATTAGATGATGAGAGGCCAGGCATCAGAACTTTCATTGTAGTATGCCAGGGTTCTCTAGAGTTTATTCTGGTCTCTGTGTCTATCTTGGTTAAAGACACAAATTGGCCTTGATTGCTCAGAGAATAAAATGAGGTGAACTGGCTTTAAGCCACTCCAGGGTCTGCTTCCAACTTGTCTTCCCAGCATGAGTTTCCATCATCCCCTTTATTCTTCAAAGTGTCCATCACACCCACCAAGGCCTTCCCTGCACTTTGTGCATTAATCCACATCACTCAGCTACTTCTCTTTGGAATGCTGCACCTCCCTTCCCAAGTTTACATCCTGTTGACACAGCTACCCCTTAGTCTCCCAGCTGAACTTCTTTACTTTTGATTCACAAGAAGCATTATTGTCTGGGACCAGTGGTTTGTTACTAAATGTCTGACAACTACCTCTCCAGCCAGGGCAAGTGGAATGACTGATTTGTAGTGTTTGGCAATTTCTTTTCTTTTTTTTTTCTTTTTTTCTGTCTCCATTTTAAAAAATTATTATTAGCTTCAGGTGTACAAAACAATATCATGAGTAGACATTTACACACCTCACAAAATGATAACCCCAACAAGTCTACTACCCATCTCACACCATACATAGCTATTACAATACCATTGACTATATTCCCTATGCTGTACTTTATATTCAGCCTCCAGTGACTATATAGACACATATTAATATATAATATATACTATATGATATATAAATGTATAATATATACTTATATATATATTTAACATTATATTTAATTATTATACATATATATGTATAATCAAAACAACAAATATATATATATGTACTGGAGGTGCCAAAAAAATGTATACAAGTGGACACTTTGGTCAAATTTGCTCAAGCAGTAGTTTGCAGTAATCAAAAGTGTCTGGACACTGATAATAATTTGAGCACCTCTGGTAATTGCAGAAGTCAAATGTGACCTGTATTTATCTTTTTTTTTCTTTAATTAAAGTTTATTGGGGTAACAATTATTAGTAAAGTGGCATAGGTTTCAGGTATACAATTCTGTAATACATCATCTATATATCACATTGTGTGTTCACCACTCAGAGTCAGTTCTCTTTCCATCACCATGTATTTGATTCCTTTTACCCACATCTACCATCTCCCTCCCTCCTTACCCTCTGGTAACCACTAAATTATTGTCTGTGTCTATCAGGTTTGTTTCTTCATTTGTTTGGCTTGTTCCTTTATAGTTTTCAGTTTTATATACCACGTATCAGTGAAATCACATGATTTAGATCATTTTTTGATGAGAAAGTATATCTATTTTTCATTTATTTGTGATCTATAAAGCATGCAATTGGAGTATTTTATTTTTCAGTATTTGTGTCAGATCATATTTTCCAAAGGTGTACATAATGTTTCATATGGAATCATATGGTTCTTGACTTTATCTGTCTGACTTATTTCAATGAGCATAATAATCTCCAGATCCATCCATGTTGTCACAAATAGCACTATTTCATCTTTTCTTATAGCAGAATAGTATTCTGTTGTGTATATATACCACATCTTCTTTATCCAATCATCTATCAAAGGACACTTTGGTTATTTCCATATCTCGGCCACCATAAATAAAGCTACAATGAACATCATAGCACACATAATTTTATGGATAAATGTTTTCATATATTTGGGGGTAGATACCCAAGAGAAGGATTGCTGGATTATATGGTAATTCTATTCTTAATTTTTTGAGGAACCTCCACACTGCCTTCCATAATAGCTGCACCAATCTGCATTTCCACCAACAGTGTATGAGGTGTCTTTTTCCTCCACAGCCTCTCCAACACTTGTTATTATTTGTCTTGTTGATGATAACCATTCTAACTGGTGTGAGGTGATATCTGAACAAAATACACCAGACAGAAAAAGTCAAGAACTATATGATTTCACTGATATGTGGGATATAAAACTGAAAGCAACGAAAGAACAAGACAAACAAATAAAAAAAAAAAACCTGATAGACATAGAGAATAGTTTAGTGATTACCAGAGGGTAAGAGGGCGGGGGAGAGGTAGATGAATATAAATGGGATCAAATATGTGATGATGGTAGGAGAACTGACTCTGGGTGGTGAACACACAATGTGATATGTAGATGATGTATTACAGAATTCTGCACTTGAAACCTATTGGGGTAACCATTGTCACCCCAATAAACTTTAATTTAAAAAAAGTAATAATAAATAAATAAAAAAGGCTTGGTGTGTAAACATAAAAAAACAAAACAAAACCAGAACATATAGTGCATGCAGCCCCATGTTCATTGTCATGAAATCCAATGAGTTTGCGAAATAGAAGGAAGGGGCAAGTGGGCCTAATTCTTCTTCTGGGTGCTATAAGAAAAGAATTTCTTGAACTGGTCTCTGCAACTGAGTTGCTTCCAACAAACACCCAGGTGAAGAAGCTGGTAAAGCTGTTATGCTGCTACTTTAAAGTTTTTGTCAATCAGCAATTGTGGTTTGAGAATGTGCTCCATCAAAATACCCCTTAGATGCTGGGGACTGTCTTTGAAACCAAGAATCTCTTTTTGGTTTTGAGATCAAGAGGCTAAATCTAATATCAAGATAATTCTACTTAAAGAATGAATTGTGCAGTTCCATTTACAAAGGCATTTGGGGATTGCTAATGAAAATTCACTCATCGTGGAGCAACATGTGTGCCAGCAAAAGGTTCTGAATTGATTACCATGAGAGAACAGGTTGGATATGCTCATGCCTTACTGAAGGGCAGAATCTTTGTGTGTGATGTGCTAAGACTATCTTTCCCTCAACTGGAGCATGTAGACTGGTCAGAAATAGAAATGCTTTCACAGAGGAGTGAAGAAGGAGGCATCCAGGATGGCTCTGGCACAGAGCAATATCAGGAAAAAATATGAGCTCTAAGACAATTTTCCTAGGAATGTGACTGGAGAAGAAATATGAGTTTGTGGGAGAAAATCTATGAATAGCCACACCCCATGTGTGCTGAGTCGCATTCCCTCTGACCATTCGAATTATTTGCTTTTCAATCTTCCCTCTCCTTCCAACTCACACCTTATGTGAAATGTAGCTTTTCACATTTGTCAGCTCCTGTTAATAACATTTTAGTAGCCTTAACAGTTCTAGGAAGGTGAGAGGTCAGCTTTACTGCATCACAACCTCTCACAATGAAATAAAGTTTCAGATCAAACTATCATGTGAGAGAAAACATGTTTTAATAAGCAGGCAAAATAAGACCATGCAACCTACACACTGCCTTGTATGAACTTTCCCCTCCAACAGATGGTACTGTGTAATGTGGGACAGCTGTCTCACTCACATTCATATGGATACAGTGGTTGGTCCCCTAAGAATTTGGGGTTGACAACTGGACGGAATTCTGCACACAAGCACTAGGCTCTGTATTCTTAAATTCTGTTTATGAGAAGCAGAAGGCACTGTGCAGTACTTCCAGTCGATCCCCCATTTTTTAACACCACTTAATTTGTCAAATAAAATATAGTATTTCTCTTGTTTTGATTAATGAACATTCTTGTGCACATAAACTATGTGATGGGAAAGCCTGAAAAGTGGGCTTCTTCCTCTTTGGGTCTTTTAGATACAAACTGGACATGGATAGAGAATGCATTTGATTAAGGGACTGCATATATAGGCCCCACACCACTAACATGCAGGCTAAAGCACATACACACGCAAACACAACTTATGCTTATGTGCTCTGGAGTAAATTCCATGTGCTATGGCATTTCCAATGTTTCATTCATACCATCATACAAACAAGTTTTAGGATCTCCCACTCCAAACAGTGGCCCCACACCATGCCTTCCCATTCTCCCTTAAAACCACTTGTATCCATCCTGTAATCCATCCTCTAGTGTCATGGCTTCTCTGAAACCACTCTAAGATCATTGACAATGTCAGTGTAGCTGAATCTATTAATCAGTTTTCCATTCTCTGCTTGAAACCAGTGTGCTCAGCTCCTCATCACCTCCTCCCACTCAGATTTCATGAGGACATACCTCTCGGTCACTCAGCCTCATTGGCATTCTTTCTCAGTGATTTGAGGCCTCCTTTTTCATCACATCATTAAGCTTGGAGTTCCTTAACAGGGCAGACCTTGTTTCCACTCCAGCTACACTGTCTGTAGGAGATTCCATCCATCCCCATGGCATTAAATACCATTTCTGTACTAATCATTTCCACCTGTGTCTCCTGCTTGAATTATGTAACATCTCCCCTTAGATGTCTCCTGGATCTTAAGTACAGCTCTTGACTCCCTCTGCTTCCTGAGTGTTGTCCTCTCTCAGTGTTTCCCAACTTAGTAAATGGCAGTCAACATCGCATATCTAAAGTCAGGAATCTGCAGTCATCTTTGGTTCTTTCTTTCCTTCTTGCAATTCCCATAATCTGGCCAGCTCTCAGTCCTCTTACTCCTATCTCTCAAGCACATCTCTGTCTCTGTTGTCACCAAGATGGTCAAAGCCACCATTATCTCTTACCTTGACTCCTGAGATAGCTTCTTAACTGTTTTTCATTCTTCTAATTTGCTGCCCTTCCAATCCTCTCCATAGAGTATGAGGTTAACATTTTGAAAGTTTAAGCTGCACAATACATAAAATATATGTTCATGAACAATTCCACATTGCACTTGAAATCCATATAAACTCACAAAGGCCACATGATCTGGCTCTTGCCTGCTTCTGTACCTCATCTTAACCATGGTCCTGCCCACTCACTTACATCACTCCAGGCTAGGACATACTTGATTCAAGGCTTTTGTGTTTGAATGCAAAACACCTGGGTCTTAAAATGTTTCTGAATCATTTTTAAATCTCTAGGTATCATCTGAGAAGACTTTCTGGGCTGTCCCATCTAAAGTAGGCTTCCTTTTATTGCCTACCATTGCACACTGTGGATTTATTTCATTGTTCTTATCTTAATTTGTAATTATTTTATTTGTGATTGTGTTTATTTGTCTTTGTAATATTTCTCACCATAATATAAGCACCATGGGACCAGGTACTAGGTCCATCTTTTCCACCACTGCATCCCTAACACCTAAGTATGGGGGGGTTCTCCCTCAATGCTAGTTGAAGGAATAAATGATGGCTACTACTGTGGAAAGAACCCTGTTTTAATAAATCCCATCCTTTCTGGGTCTCAGTTATCTCATCAGTAAAAGGCACATGTGGGTTAGCTGCTTTTCAGGTTCCTTTCTAGTTCTGATCATTGTTGAAGAAAGCCAAAAGACCTGGAAAGGCCATCTCTAAATTACATACCTTTCTGTGTTTAGGTTCTTTTTTGGGAAAATATTTTGGACATCATGGTGGTTGTCACTGAATCTGTATATGTTCCATATCTGTTGCCTGGCAACTGCCAACCCATTCGGTCCCCCCATGCAAACCCCATGTCAAAAATGACAGATAAAGAAGTATCCCGGAAAACTGGGACCTGGTGGAATGATATCAGTAAAGCTTCCTTAAGGGAGAGTCCTGGAGTGCTGGGGCCTGGTGGAATGATATCAGATTGTCTCCCTTATTGGATGGTTTTATTACCTTGGAGCCATCTCCTGGAATAAAGTGTGGGCGCATGAAGGCACAGGATGTGTTGGAATGCAAAGGGGAGTTGCGGGGCGATAGCCAGCAGGCACACACATCACAGACCTTGGAGAAAATCTTTCTTCCTTTGATGTTTCTCAATAAAAGCTTTACATCAGCCATGTCCTGGGCCTCAGTCCAGAGAGAGACTGCAGGTCACTTGGCGCTGCTTGCACCTGTAATATTGGCTCATTGTCTTTATTTTAACTCTTTGCCACCCTTCCCGAGTTTCATTGCTCTTTGTCATGTGGGATGTGACACATATCCTCAACCCATTCCCCATTGGTCTCTGACCTTTAAAGCCCCAGGATAATGTAAAGGAAAGACATCAGCTACACCATGACATTTAGGGCATCAGGCTGCATTCCACCTCATTTCCATGGTTATGTCACACTACAGTAGAACTGTGGTATGAGACTGGCTCAGAGAAACATACTTTCATAACATCACTAATTTATCTCCCTCCTTTATCTTCTCCTCAACATGAATGAGCTCAGTACAACAGGCATCTGAGGGGAGATCTCATATCTCACTCACTCTGTGGTCTTCATCTTCTCTAATATTCAAAACAAGTTAATCACATGTTTACTTTGAGCTTTGGCAAACCTGTGCTATACATATTTTATATGTCAGAAGGTCTGGCTCCACTGTCAGAAGTGATAGAAAAGGAAGCCTGTTCTAAAGTGATTTAATTGAGGCAATCACGAAAGCAAAAGGTGATCAACAAGAAGGTCACTTACAAAGATATGATATGGATACCAAATGTCAATTCCAGCCCTACAGACCCACTGATTCAAGTCAGGATTTTGTGATGTTATGTACTGTGTGAATTTGGGGAAGTCCCACTCAGGCTCAAAATGTGCAGAGTAACAGGGTTACTGTTGGAAATTTTCCCTTTCATGAGATACTTGTGAGGCTTAAATTAAATAATGTGTGTAAAATATTTAACATGGTGCCTGAAATGAAGTCACCATGTAATAAACACCAAGTCTTACTGGGTGGTAAAGCACGTGACTGGTGGATTTGCAAGCACCCTGCTCAGTTTTCTGAATATGTTGGCTCAAGTCTGTGACATCAAGTCTGTACATAACCATCCTTTGTCAATACTCCTTGAGAGAGGTGAACATATAAGAGTGTTATTGTGCTAAAGGTCCAGTTGTTCACTGCATGAAAGCCAAAACTCAAGAGGTAGGATTGGTGGAAAGAAAAGCAGTTTTATTCCAAAATGCCAGCATTAAAGGAAGACAGTGGGCTCCTTGTCACAAAGACTGCCTTCACACTCTTAATACTTTTATAGACATGTAAGGAGAGTCAGAACAAAGGAAAGGAGAAGTTGGTCAGGCAATTCCTAAAAAAGGTGCTTCCCAGAGGCTGGTTTGTTTCAGGGTTAGGAATGGATCTTACGCAGATGTGAAACTTCTTTCAAGTCACTGAGCCAGGTATGCATACAGACTGAAGCAAACAGAACCACTGAAACTGGTAGTATGCATAGTACATGTATAGTAAACAGAGTTATTAAGGTTTGGGGAAGGACAAGAGAGCAAAGGGAAGAAAAGTTTTCAAAAAAGTCACAAGCTAAACTACACTGTAGAATCAAATTACACTAGAGGTTTAAATCTTGAACTAGAAAACATAATGTTGCCTTTACAAGAGTACAGTCCCAAGAAATGAGGGTCATGGCACCTGGTTGGGATGGAGGCACATGTCCTGGTGGATGTATCTGGAGAGGTGGAATACCTGAGGAATAGTTGTAAAGAAAAAAGAAATGCCGGGCTGGACGAGTGGTGCATTTGTTAAGAGTTGGTTTTGGGATGCCAGTGGCCCCGGTTCAGATCCTACATATGAGGGCCAGTGCAACGGCCCTCTACAGCTAACAACAGTTCCACCTGGAGCCGGGCTGTGTGAACCCTGGTGATGGTGTAGGCTGTAGCCCCTGCTGCAGTGGGCTGCCATAGGCTACAGTGAGTGGCCGGCAACCAGCGTGAGCAGCCGGCAGCCAGCATGAGCTGCCAATAGCCACGGTGAGCGACCATCCAGAGGGCTGCGACCGATCTGCCTCATTCAGGAAGAGTGCAATGACAATACCAACATGGGCCATTGAAGCAACGTCCTCCACAACTAGACTGAAGAACAAAAAGATAGCAACTTGTCTGTTCCCCTTCCCCGATTCCCCAACGCTGTTCCCCTCCCCAATTCCCCAATAAAATCTTTAAAAAAAAAAAAAGAGAAATGCCAACCTCAAATACTACCATAGCCGTTAAATGTGTTTTACAGGTGATGAAACTGGGGTGCAACTGAGTCTGGGCTGCATGCTGCTTGCCCCACTCAGCCAATAGACCAACACAGGAGTTGGGCTATAGAATAACTGTTTATTGTCAGAGCACCAGTGATCTGAGAAGGCAGCATATTAACACCTTCAAAAACAGCCTTAACATTCTCAGACCACCTTAGAGTATTTAAGGGAAAATCTGGACATTCCTCCAGAGGCTATGATGGTTCTGGGGGTCTGCATGGAGTCTTCCCTCTGGCAACATGGTTGGTGGCATCAGCAACCCAAGAATGATGATGGGAGTAGCCTGAAAAGAATGATAGACCATAGAGATTGTGATCAGTAAGCCTAAGAGTCTTAATCATAAGTTTCAGGGTAATTTTCTAAAACAGGGAACTGGGACAGGGACATTCTGAGCTCAAGTCACAGGGGGTTAAGCTATAGGTAGATAAAGGAAAGATGAGGTGGGGAACATTGCAAGGCCTGTATTATGGGAGTACCAACAGGTCCCTGTCAATTCCCCCTCTCTTTTATTCATTTTATTTCTGTAAAATTAGTATGGTTGCAAGGGTAGGGGATGATAACCATTCGTGGCTGCTCCCTGCTGAGAGTTGGTGTTGTCCTTGACTAAGGGAATCTATTAGAGCAGGGAAGAGGCTGTTTATGGCATAAGAAGCAGTCAGAGAGGCAAGTACCCATGGCTATTATATCAGCCTATTCTCCCTACAGGATCCTGGGGAAGAGGAGAGTGAAAAGGACTAAAATTATGGTGATGAAAGAAACATCCCAGGTGGGGCACAAGAAGAGAAAAAAATTAGACCCAAAAGAGAAAGGCAATAATGAGCAGCTCCAGCAGTCATCAGTACTTATCATCAGCCTTGGAAGGTTTACATGTTTATCTGTTTGAAAAGGAGCTTAGGGTCTTCAATTAGCTTATAGGAACAGAAGTGACAGTCTTCCTTCTGGGCGAGTCCTGTGGAGATTGAAATGAAACAGGTTGGATTCAAAGGAAGTGGACCCAGTCATTTATTCTCAGAAGGCCAACAACAGCTAAGATGCTTGGAAAAACTGCAAAGGGTCCCTCCCATTTAGGAGCTAACTGGTCTCTCAGGGACCCCTACCCCTCTAGGCTTCTCACAGTACTTGGTCCCCTGCCTTTCCAGGAGTTGGCCTGGAAATGTGTAGAGGGGTTGGCCTGGGGCAGGTGCTTGTCCTCCATATTTCCTAAGTGTCTGCTGAAACTCTCCTAAGTTAACAACATAGAAAATAACAGAATTGAGGTCAGAATCCAAAGCAATGGGCAGCAATTAGAGCGACGGCTTAGAGGTCTCCTGACAAAATTTTTCCAGAATCTTTTAAAAGTCTGATTTGCGAGTTTTACATTTCCTCTTATGTATACACCAATGGTAAGGGACATGCTGAATACGAGCCTAACTCTAGAGGCTCTGTTTATTCCCCCAACCAAGCAGGTTTCAGAGGAAATAGGTCCAGAGTGAGTGGTCGAGACAAAATAAATGGCTCCCATATCAATCAGGCAATTAACAGGCTTACCTGCCATGTCAAGGGTCACCTGCAGTTCCAATCCTGTGATAACAGCCTCTTTCTTCTTGGGAGCTGCTGGGAACATCAGGCCCATCAGTCAATCAGAGCAATTTGTTGGGAAGGAGTTGGTCCCTGCTCCCTTTAGAACAGGGGACAACCTTCCTCCAGTGTCCTTTTAGTTTACCCCAGGGGGCACAACTGCTTTGGAGGATTAGGACACTCCTGACTCCAGTGGTCTGGGTTTCCACATTCAAAGTAGGCTGCTTTACCTGGTGTTCTTCTACTGAGGTTGCTAGTGTGGTCCTGAGGTTGTTTCAGCACTGGTCTGTCTGTAACTGCAACCAAAAGTCTAGCTTGTCTCTGGCCTCATCTCTGGTCTCGTTGTTCCTTCCTTTCCTCACTTTCCCTGTCTCAGTTGTTAAAGACATTTAAACAAATTTCCTGACCTCTAAGATTTGAGTCTTTTCATCAAGATTCAACAATGCATCAGAATCACAATAATGTCCTGTCAGGTTAGGGAAAACATCAGGCCAAGCTTCCTTACACTGGCCCATATCTGACATCAAGGAGGGCACATGAACCCCAGTAGTCCCAAAACACAGAAGTTTATATAATTATTAGTAAACTTAGTTCTTACTACTGTGGAGATCTAGTTTTCTTCAGTAACTAAGTACATGATTAAGACAATATAAAACAGAAAATTTCTGGTGACACATAATCTTTGCTTTTTAGGCAGAAAGTTTTTTATAATGGCAGCAGATTAATAGTTCAAGAAATTTGTCCTACTTAGCAGAGAAAGAAAATTCAACTCTATTAGCTTAATTTTGGTATTCAAATTTATTTAATTAATCATGTTTAGTTTAACTACACATAAAATTCTCTCAAGACTTTTCACAAACCTTCTACAACTTTCCCAGTTTCTCTGTTTTTCTCTTCTCATTCATTCAGAAATATTCATCCTTAGGACCAACTACTTTCTTTTAGTTCCTTCAAAAATTTATTTCCAGCAAATACATTATTTTCTTTTATATTAATTAGAATCCATAACCTTTAGAATCTCAATTTTTACTGATAACTAAAAGCAAATGATTAGTATTTCCATTGGCAAATCCAGGAACATATTTTGCAATCTTCAAAAGCATAGGCTTTTGTAATAAATTACAAAATATACTTATTAACAGATCTTAATTTATCTTTTAACATTTCTGTGACAAGAAGCTAGAAATAGATAAACTCAGACCTATCTAATAATTAATATTTCAGCATGTCATTATTTTGAAATACCTAGATATTCAATAGTTTTTAATCATTTAACACAACTTGGCAAAACTAAAATCTTAAGTTACCAATAGATGCTGGGAAACCACATCCAAGCATCTTCATTATATAAGTATTACTGAAAAGTTTCATCTAAAATCTTATTTTAATTACTTCTTATTAGTTATTAACTCTATGAAACTTTATAGTTTATTACCCAAGCTATTTTCTTGACAAATTTTGTAGCAGATATAACATGAATTTATTTTTGTATACCCAGGTAAAACAAAAGATACCATATTTAATGTTAATAATCTTAAAAGACATATCTCTTTAACTAAAAGTTAAACCAGTATTAGTATCAAATGTTTTCTTGGATCATGTGAGCCTGAAAAATACTTGGGTCAGTTATTATTTATTACTAATTTATATAAGTGCTTAATCTTTTTTTAAGCCAAATATTATAATCTCCTAATACCATTCAAAGGCAAAAACATGATATTACATATAAAACATAAACAACAGAGATATCAGGGATCATACATACAAATGGAACTACCAACAATTGCAGAGGATAGTTCCAAGGAGGCTGAAAAAAAAGTGGGGGTTTGGCTCGTGAGATTAGCCTCTTGTTTTTAAAAATATCTTTTTTTTCCTTCAGTAATCTCAGCCTCAGGCAGTAGTGGCTGTATTTACACTTCAGATTATCTGCAAGATCTTGAAAGTGACAGAGTTGGAAAAAATTTTTCAAGACTTTTACTTTTGCCAAGTTTCTGAATAGAGAGTTGGTGTTCAATTATAAGTGGATTATAAAATGGGTGGATTCTCCTTTTCTCTGAACCATCAGTTTAGTTCCTTTCTTTTTAGAGTCTATTATAAAGGTTTATACATAAGAAATTACATTCTATTTCCCAGACCTCTAACAGAACAATTCCAGTTGCAAAATAGTGTAATAATTCAGTGAACTATTGAGTGACCAGCACGCTCCAGAATCTAATATATACATTGGTCAAGCAGTACTGTAATAGAACATTAATTTCTTTTTGGTCAACAGCTCAGAGCTGTAATTTTGCCAATCGCCTAATGTTTTGCTTAACAGGTTCCCAGCCAGGATTGAAAACTTATATCCCATTAATGAGTTGGAACAGATGCAGCTGCTCTAGTACAGACTTAAACACAGAGACACATAATCAAGTATTTCTTGAATCAGACAGAAAAAAACAGAAGAGCCAGACTTGAACAATTTGTCTCCTGGCTTTTTGGTCCATAAGGCTTATGTGCCATGATCACCTGATTGTGTTAGATCTAATCTGAGATCGTCCCTGGCTGTGGGATAGTTTAATTTTTAGAAAGCAACCAGGTAGCCTTCAAGTTGCTTGAATGCTCTTCCCTGCTCTTCAGTCCTTTCGAAGTTTTCTGCTTCCTAGTAATCTTGTAAAAAGGAGCCAGCAGTGCACCCATGTATGGGATATGCTGTCTCTAATAACTAAATAGTCCAATTAATCTTAGTGCTGCCAATTTATCAGTGAGAGCTTTAAGGTTAAAGATTTTCTCTATAGCTGTCTGGGGTACCTATCTCCTTTTGGAAGACCATGTTATGCCCAAGAACTTCTCAGAGGTATCTGGACCACTTGTTTTATCCAAATTAATGGTCCATTCTTTTGATCTGAGATCTTTTATTAGTAATTCTTTTTTTCTAGCCAGAGTTATTTATCATCATGCAGCATAATGATATCATCAATATAGGAGATGATCAGAGAGAGATATTTTGTGTTGTTTATTTGTGATGATAACAGTGTGCGTGCAATCACAGGGCTGTTTAAATATCCCTGTGGTATCCTATTAAATTGATATTGTATTCCTTCCCTTGTAAAGGTGGTGTATTCTTTGCTCTTTTTGGATATTGGAATTGCAAAAAACATATCAGACATGTCAATAGTGACATAGTATTTACTATGTCTATTGGTGATCCTATTTATCACCTATTCAGCATCAGATAAGGTGCCTGCCATCTTAGGACTGTGTTTATTAAGATTTCTATAATCAATAGTTAATCTGTATTAGCCAGTAGGCTTTAATATGGGCCATACGGGACTGTTATATAAGTGCTATCTGCCCTTGGGGATGATCTCTTCCTTTTGTAACTCTAAGATTTTATCTGCTTTCCCTTTGTGTCCCCCTTTTAAATGGTATTGTTTAGTGCAAGTATGGTGGAGAGGCTTTAGCAATGGTACCAGTGGAATTTTTACAACTGCCAATCTAACTTTAAAGTTTTTAAGCCTCTTGAAGGGGAAGTAGGTATTAAAGTGTAGTGGAATTAAATCCGTTCCAATAATATTTTTTACATTGGTAGAGGTACATATTATACAAGTTAGAGGTGTATTATTGTAATTTAAAATTGTCATTTTTATCTTTATATGCTATGATTATTTTTCCTCCTAATCCCTCTATATTAATACTATCAGAAGCCTGTATATTGCTATTATCTATTTTTCTAAGCATGCTTATTTGGGATCCCATATCTAATAAAAATTCTTCTATTCTAAGTATCTTATGTGTCTCTATGTACAATTTAATATATGGTCTATTTTCCCTGGGCCTGCTATCTAATTTTACCAATGCCACTCTAAGACTAGCCTGCTTTTTTAAATCAAATTTTGTGTAAAGTTTCTTATGGCCCCTCCCAGTTGTTGAAAATTGGTAATTTGCCATCTTGGCCTGGGGTTATGCCAACTTGGACCTGGTCAATTTTTAGGTCTTGGCCATGTCCCTAGTCTTGGTTGATTTCCCAATCTTTGCTGTTGCTGTAGCTGAGTGTTCTGTCTCTGTTGATAATTTTGTTTTGGCTGGAGGCCCAGTCATGGCCTGAAATTAAATTTTGGTCCAGCCCAATTTCATTTTTCCTTTTTTTTTTTTTTTTTTAGCTGAGTCATCCTGCCACCTGTTGGCAGCTCAGCAGCAGCTCAGCTTGGGATGGGCATTGAATTGCTGTTGCTCAGAGCTCAGCTCACACTCTTAAGCAAGCTCTTAACCAACTGAGCCACTCGGCCAGCCCTTATAAGCTTAAACTTTTTTTTTTTTTTTTTTTTTTAGCTGAGCCATCCTGCCACCTGTTGGCAGCTCAGCTCGCTGGGAATCGAACTGGTCACACTGTTGCTTAGAACTCGCACTCTTGAGTGCACTCTTAACCAACTGGGCCACTCAGCCAGCCATTTATTTTTAATTAAAATTTATTGGGGTGACAATTGTTAGCAAAGTTACATAGATTTCAGGTGTACAATTCTGTAATACATCATCTATATATCACATTGTGTGTTCACCACCCAGAGTCAGTTCTCTTTCCATCACCTTATATTTGATCCATTTTACCCTCACTTATCACCCCCTCGCTACTTACCCTCTGGTAACCACTAAACTATTGTCTGTATCTATGAGTTCTGTTTCTTCATTTGTTTTTTTGTTGTTTTTCTTTTGTTGTTTTCAGTTTCGTATGCCACATATCAATGAAATCATATGGTTCTCAATTTTTCCTGTGTGATTTATTTTGCTTAGCATTATAATCTCAAGATCCATCCATGTTATTGCAAATGGCACTATTTCATCTTTTCTTATGACCCAGCAATCCCTCTCTTGGGTAACTATCCAAAAATCTGAAAACATTTATCTATAAAGATATATGTGCTCTAATGTTTCATTGCAGCTTTACTTACAGTGGCCAAGACATGGAAACAACCAAGTATCCTTTGATTGATGATTGGATAAAGAAGTTGTGGTATATATACACAATGGAATACTATTCTGCAATTTCAGTTTTTATTCTGGGGTTGCCATCTTCCTATTTCTTGTCTTTTACCTGTATTTTTTGGGGGTGCAAATTCTAACATTAAATGTAGACTTCTGTGCTCCTAGTAATTCATCTGCCAATCTGAAAAACTTAACCATATCTTCTATGGTTTGTTCCTGTCAATTGAATTCATATATGACATTTTTTTTTTTTTGAGGGCAGTATCACCGGCCCTCATATGTGGGACCCAAACTGGGGGACCGCTGGTGTCCCAAACCAGTTCTTAACCACCATGCCACTTGGCTGGCCCATGACATTTTAAATGTAGTGGCACTCCTCTCGATATTTCCTTTTTAATGACATTTGTTCTGGCAAACTGCATTGGTGTGTTTACATGTTTGTCATATATCATTGCTAAAATTGCCAATTTTCTAGTAGTTTTTTTTTTTTTTTTAAGATTTTATTGGGGAATTGGGAGAGGGGAACAGCATTAGAAAATCAGGGAAGGGGAACAGACAAGTTGCTGTCCTTTTGTTCTTCAGTCTAGTTGTGGAGGTTGTTGCTTCAGTGGCCCATGTTGGTATTATCATTGAGCTCTTCCCGGGTGAGGCAGTCACTCACTGGCCATTGGATGGCCACTCATGGCAGCTCACTGAAGCCCATGAAAGCTCATGGCCGCTGCAGCCTATGCTGTCACCCACAACTCACAGCAGCCCAGCTCCAAGTTGAGCTATTGTTCAAAATCTTAGCTGTAGAGAGCACATCATCATAGGCTCCCAAGTGGGATCTCAACAGGGGCTGCTCAGAGCTGATGTCTCAAGCCAACTTGTAACCAATGCACCACTCGGCTGGCCCTCTAGGAGTTTGAATGGCCTGCTGTGTGTCTTTCCAATGCAGCCCATCCCCCAGCATGGTTAAGTATTGCCCTACAATCCTTCACTATCCAATGCCATAAGTTTAGCATATTAGAGGATACACTGTAGTGACTGTGATTAGCTGTGAATTTAGTGCAGATTGTTTTGTAATAGCTGATATTTGTCTCATTTCTGTAGCCATCATCATGATTGTATTGGTTTCTTTATCCCAAATTTTTAATAGCCACTTTATGTCGGGTTCATCTTCTTTGACAAAATTCTACTCTCATGTTTTGAAGTTTTGCTCTTGTATATTCTCTACCATCTTCTACTCTCTGTGGGTTTCCTTGACTATGATTATAATCCATAACTCTTTTTTTCTGGTGATTACTGGTCTAGCCTTATAAATTTAGTCAGCATCCCATGAATTATCACAATCTCCTGGATCCTCTGGGTGCGGATACTTAGGCTTAATGTCATTATCAAAGGTGACTAACTGAGTCTGCAGATTTGCTTCTGTTTAGGATTTTCTGGGCCAGGGTTCTTCCTTAATTCCTGTCACTATCTACTTGTGACAGGGATTTCAGAAGAAGTACAGGTATCTCCTGCTTAGGCACCTTTTTTATTAGAGGTTCTCATTTCCTTGGGTTTTTGAGGTCTGTCCATACATCCTCAGGGGTCTATATGGGAAAGTTTTCCTTACTCCTACCTTGGTTGGATACATTGGGCCTTCTATACTAAGTATGGTATTTGGACATATCCTCACCCTCAGTGTTTCCTTAAATTTGTTTGCTACGGCTATCATTTCTATAGTAAGTTATAGGCCAGTTTATACCAGAATTTTGTTTGCCACAGAAGGAATTCCTACTTTATCTTATTAGAGCAAAATTTTGCCTTAGTCTTTCCTCACACAGTTCAGCCTTTTCATATGCAAGTTTGGCTAAGTATTTTCCCATATATTCTTGATTTGGCCAGTTCAAGACTGCTTTAGCTTTTATTTTAATTTTAAAATTTTGCCAATCCTGCCAACTATGCCAAATATCATGAGTGAACACTAGGCTTACAATCCATGATGCACTCTCTTCATGCAGGTTAGTGGGGCTTAACCCACAAGAGGAACTCAGAATGCCTGTAGGCTCCCCGAGCCTCTGTGGTAGCCATGGCATAAGTGAATAACAAGGCATACACAGTTTGAATGTCTTTCAATCATGCATTTAATTATAACACAGAATTATAACATGTCAAACATGATACATCACACATAGCCCGAGGTCATAGTAAACTGAATAATGAACCAGTCCCAGAGTCAATCAGAATCTGGTGCCTGGGGCTGATGGTCCAGGAGGATGATCTGACAGTGTTTCAGTCTGAGTCCTGAAGCCGAGCAGAGAGTTCTCAGAGCAAAGGAGCAGCATGGTGACCTTTCAGTTGAAACTGGCTCTCCAATGTCCCCAAAGTGCTGAGTTCTTAAGGTCTGTAGGAGTGTGCCCTGTCTTATCAGTCCATGCAGCTTCTTCATGGCCATCTGATACTTTTTTACTTGTACAAACAAGTTGTTTATTTCTTTGGGCATTCCTTGGCACAATCCCACATAAAATGGAGTAACTCTTGCTCATTCAAAATGGAGTCACCCTTGCTCACACAAAATATATTTTTCAGGGGCACTCTACAGGGGGAGTACTTTCCTAGCTCCAGCCCATGGAATCGCAGGAGCGCAGAGCTGGGATATCATAATTTGTTCATCAGCATGGAGTTAGAAAGTTTTGTCCATGGTGGTGATGGGGTGGGTGGCCAATGCAGAGAGAAGCGAGATCAGCAATAAAGATGGGCCCAATACTAAAATTTTTAAAAAAAAGTATGTAGGTGTCTGAAAATGCTTTCAAAAGAAAGTGCCTAAGATTATTGTTGATTCTTTCTTCTTACAGATGCTTACTTTGGCAAGATTTACACTAAGAAAATCTAGGTTTAGGTTTCCCTAAAACAGACAATCAGCCCAGTGAAAGCCAAATGCCAAGGACAGCTAAAGCCAGAGCTCTGAGCCTGCATGGAATACTACTCCCCCCTCCCGCAAGAACTAGGACTATCTGACTATTGTGGTTTATGTTTTATGGGTCTTGGTGGTCTTTTGAGGTCCTTTACTACAAGGATTTTTCTGTGCTGCTTGGAGACTTTTCCTTCCACCCACTCAAGTATGCAACAGGCTCTGGTCCTCTGCCTCAGGGTAGAAAAGTGGCAAGGACAGAGAGAGATAAGCCTGAGAGATTTCATGGCTTTTGTGTTCGCAAGCCTGTTCACACAGGGTCTAGGGTTCCCAATGCTGGTGAAGGAGCTAGAGGTAGAGAAATTTTGTTGTGGAAGCAACATGCCTTGGAAAGAATAGGGAGAAGAGAGGAGCTTTTACCAAAGGAGAAAGAGAGAGAGATATCTTCCTAGGCTGAGAGGAAAGAAAGACCAGTGGGGTAGGCAGGAGGCTTCTCCTTGTTCAGAGCATGGGGGTGGGGAGAGAAGAGCAGGCCCTTTGTGACAGTAACTCAAGAATAGCAGCACAGCATCTCTTGGGCAGGTCTCAGGAACCTGTGGGCCTGAGATATGCAGTGGTTGGCTACAGTATTCTTGGGGTATTTTTGTGGGGTGGTCATGAACCCAGAAATGGTGTAGGAGGTGAGGCTGCATTGACTTCGTAGAAACCATTAACCACACTCCTTAGCTCCCTGGAACCCCACCCCACCCACCTAGACCTGCATTGCCAGGGACACTGTGGGCACCTGGGTGGCCAGCTCTGCCCTACAAACCATGGAGACCTTTTATAGCAGTGGACAGTCTGTGATGGCCCTGGGAGATTTTGGAGGTAGATAATGACACAAAACATTCATAGCAGCCTCCCTGGGTCAGCTCTTGGGAATTTTCCTACAGGCATTTGGCCTGAGGCAAGTGGTGGCTGGCTGTGGTATTCTTGGGGCACTGTTCAAAGTGGTCCCAGGCTGGGCACTGGTGTAAGAACTGAATCTGCATTAACTTTGTAAAAACCACTGGCCAAGTCTGGTGACTCCCTGGGACTCCACCCTACCCAGCTAGTGCTGCATTGCTGAGGGCACTCTCAACGAGGAGCCAACCAGTCTGGCCTGTGAATCTAAGGAGGCCCTTTAAACAGCTGGGCCTTAAGAGTACCTGGTGGGTGGCAATAGTCCTAGGGGGCCATAGGTTATGGATAAGCTGCTTCAGGCTAACTACTGGTAGCAGCTAGCCTCAGGTCACAGCAAGGCCACACCCACATGATTCCAGATTCAGCACAGGCAGCAGCAACCACATATAGCTTTATGGCTCCTATTAGGTAACTGTGGGCTGGTCATAAGGGAAGCGGAAATTAGCCATCATGGGAGCACTCCCAAAAGACATAAGAAACAACACACCCAGAGGCCAGCTTCAGACCATACCAGACCACTACCTGTTTAACTCACAAGCATACCCAAAGGGATGTCACTAAAGGCACAAGAGCCTGCTAGGGGAAAGCCTCCTTTGAGGGGTCAGCCCCAACACAGCACCTCATACAACCTGGGCATAGCCAATTCTCACAGTCATCCTGGGAGTCAATCCCACCCACTGATATGCCAAAAGCAACCAAGGCTCAACTACAACAAGAGAGCGCACACAACACTCTCAAGGGACATGCTGAAATACAAGCACAGGAGATCAAGAACACTGCACCACTAGGTCACATAGAATACATACTACATATGGCCACCCAGCAAAGACAGAGAGACATAGGAGATCTATCTAATGCCAAAATGAAGGGGAAAAAAGGGGGGGATCCCAAATAAAAGAACAAAATAAACCTCCAGAAATAGAACTAAATGAAATAAAGACAACCAACCTACCAGAGACAGAGTTTAAAACACTGGTTATAAGAATGCTTAAGGATATAGTGAGAATTTAAACACAGGCCGATTGCCACCCAACAGGCATAAAGAAAGTCATAGAAACCATAAAAAAGAACCAGTCAGAAATAAAGAATACAATAACTGAAATGAAGAATACACTAGAAGGAACCATGAGCAGATTACATGAAGCAGAGGATAGAATCAGCAATTTAGAAGACAAGGTAGCAGAAAACACCCAATTGGAATGACAACAAAAAGAATACAAACAACGAAGATAGTTTAAATGACTTACTTGTCAACATCTATTGTAACAACATTCGCATGATAAGAGTACCAGAAGGAGAAGAGAGGGAGCAAGGGATCGAGAACCTATGTGAAGAAATAATGACTGAAAACTTTGCTAACCCAGTGAAGGAAATAGACATACAAGGTGAGGGAAAACAGAGAGTCCCGAATAAGATGAGCCCAACCAGGTCCACACTAAGACATCATAATTAAAAGGCAAAGGTTAAAGACAAAGAGAGAATCCTAAAAGCAGCAAGAAAAAGACAGATAGTTACTCACAAGGGAGCTCCATAAGACTATCAACTGCTTTATCAACAGGAAATTTTCAAGCTAGAGAGAGTGGCAGGAAATACTCAAAGTAATTAAAAACAATGTCCTATAATACTCTGCTTGGTTATGCTGTCATTTAAAATTGAAGGAGAGATAAAGAGCTTCCCAGACAAGAAAAAGCTAAAAAAAAATTACCACCAGGCTGGCTGAGTGGTTCCTTGGTTAAGAGTTCACTTGGGAGCACAGGCTCTGAACAGTAGGACCACCGGTTCGGATCCCACATGGGGGCTTGTGACACTGTGCCCTCTACAGCTAAGATGGTGAACAACAGCTCAACCTGGAGCTGGGCTGCTGTGAGTCGCCGGTGACAGTGTAGGTTGCAGTGGGGCTGCAGTGGTCTGCCATGAGCTACTGTGAATGGCTGACAGCCAACGTGAGCAGCTGGCAGCTGGCATGAGCTGCCGTGAGCTACCTTGAGTGGCCAGCCAATGGCCATCAACCGACTGCATCACCTGGGAAGAGTGCAATGATCAGAATTCCAGCATAGTCCAGTGACGGAATGTCCTCCACAACTAGACTGAAGAATAAAAGGACAGCAACTTGTCTGTTCCCTTTCCTCTGAATCCCCAATGTCGTTCCCCTCCCCCAACTCCCCAATAATCTTAAAAAAAAAATTACCACCAAGACAGTATTACAAAAAAATGTTAAAAGGACTTCTTTAAGCAGCAGAAGAACACAAAGCAAGAAACCAATGAAGATTAAAAAAAAAAATGAAGAAAAAAATGGCAATAACTATGTACCTGTCAATAATCACTTTAAATGGATTAAATGCTCCATTCAAAAGACATAGGGTAACTGAATGGATAAGAGAACAAGACCCATGCATATGCTGTCTACAAGAGACCCACCTTAGATCCAAAGACACACAACAGACTGAAACTAAAGGGATGGAAAAAGATATTTCATACAAATGGAAATAAGGAAAAAGCTGGGTAGCAATAGTTACAGGGTCTGACAATTAAGTTCGTGAACTCATTGCAATAATGTTGCCCACCTTTTTTGATATCAGAGAGATTATTTATTATGCATTTGTAGCAACTATATAAACAGTTAATCAAGTGTACTATTTGGAAGTGCTGAAAAGACTGCGTGTAAAAGTTAGATGATCTGATCTGAATTTTCCACCAACCATCAATGGCTCTTGCATCACAACAATGCACTGGCTCACATATGGTACTGTCTGTGAGGCAGTTTTTTAGCAAACAAATAACTTTTTTGGAATACCCTTCCTACTCACATGATCTGACCTCCAATGACTTCTTTCTTTACCCAAAGATAAAGGAAATATTGAAAGAAAGGCATTTTGATGACATCAGGACATCAAGCGTAACATGATGACAGCTCTGATGGTCATTACAGGAAAAGAGTTCCAAAATTGCTTTGAAGGTGGATTAGGCACTGGCATTGGTGCACAGCTTCCCAAGGGGAGTACTTGGAAGGTGACCATAATGATATTCAGCAGTGAGGTATGTAGTACCCTTTTAGGAAGAGTTTGCAAACTTCATTGTCTGACCTTGTATATAGGACAAAATAGACTTTTAAACAAAGACTATAATAAGAGGCAAAGAAGGACATTACATAGTAACAAAACAATCAATGTCACAAGAGGACATAACCCAGTAAACATCTATGCACCCAACATAGGAGTATCTAAATATGTTAAACAAATATTGACTGACATAAAAGCACAGATCAACAATAACATGATTATAGGAGGGGACGTCAACACTCCATTGACACCAATGAACAGCTGTTCCACACAGAATATCAAGACAGAAACAGCAGCCTTAATTAACACTCTAGAAGATGAATTTAATTGATAATTTTAGAGCATTTCACCCCAGAGCAGAAGAATATACAGTTATTTTGAGATAAATTAAAACAAAAACACGATGACCCAAAGTCTATGGCACAAAGCGAAAGCAGTCCCAAGAGGGAAATTCATAGCAATGCAGGCTTACCCAAATTGGAAAAAAAAATCTCAAATCAACAGTCTATCTTTACACCTAAGGGAACTGGAAAAAGAACAACAAACAAAGATCAAAGTCACCACACGGAAAGAAATAATAAAGATAAAAGCAGAAATAAATGAAATAGAGACCAAAAAAAAAAAAAAGATTAAAAAGATCAATGAAATTAAAAGTTGTTTTTTTTAAAAAAAATTTAAAATTGACAAACCTTTAACAAGACTTATTAAGAAAAAGAGAGAGCACCCAAATAAATAAAGTCAGAAATAAAATAGAAGTGACAACTGCCACCACAGAAATACCAAAAAAAAGAAATTTTTATTAAACGTTTTTGGGCTGACATTGGTTACTAAAGTTACATAGGTTTCAAGTGTACAATTCTGTAATACATCATCTACAAATCACATTGTGTGTTCATCATTCAGAATCAGCTTTCCTTCCATCACCTTATATGTGATCCCATTTACCCTAATCTACCATGCTCCCTCCCCCTTACCCTCTGGTGGTTACCAAAAAAAATTTTAAGGAAACGCTATGAGCAACTATATTCCAACAAGTTGGACAATCTGGAAGAAATTTTAAAAATTCCTAGACGTATACAATCTTACAAGACTGAATTCAAGAGAAACAGAAAATCTGAACAGACTGACTACTACCAATGAAAGTGAATCAGTAATCAACAAGCTCCCAACAAACAAAAGTCCTGGACCAGATGGATGGCTTCACAGGTGAACTTTACCAAACATTCAAAAAAGAATTAACATCTATTTTCCTCAAATGGTTCCGAAAAAATCTAGGAGAAGAGAATGCGCCCAGGATACTCTGATTTCAAAACGAGACAAAGACATTTTGGAAAAAAAAAATTATAGGCCAATAACCCTAATGAAAATAGATGCAAAAGTCCTCAACAAAATATTAGCAAACCGAATTCAGCCATACATTAAAAAGATCATACACCATGATCAAGTGGGATTCATTCCTGGTGTGCAAGTTTGGTTCAATATCTGCAAACCAATTAATGTGATATACCACATAAACAAAATGAAAAATAAAAATTATATAGTCATACAATAGGTGCAGAAAAAGCATTTGACAAATCCAGCATCAGTTTATGAAAAAAAGATTCAGCAAAGTGGGAACACAGAGAATATATCTCAATAAAGGCCATACATGACAAACTGACAATTAATATCACACTCAATGGGAAAAAACTAAAAGCATTCTTCTCAAGATCAGGAAGAAGGTAAGGATTACCACTTTCACGACTTTTATTCAACATAGTACTTACTGGATGGTCAAGCCATAGCAATCAGACAGAAAAAAGAAATAAAAAGCACCCAAATGGGAAAGGAAGAAGTAAAATTGTCACTATTTACAGATGACATCATACTATATGTAGTAAGCACCAAAGATTATACAAAAAAAAACTATTCAAACTGATAAATATATTTAGTAAAGTAGCAGGATACAAAATTAATACTCAGAAGTCAGTTACAGTTTTATACACTGATAATGAACTATCAGAAAGAGAAATTAAGAAAGCAATCCTATTTACAATTGCATCAAAAAAATACTTAGGAATAAATTTAACAGAAGAAGTAAAAGACCTGTACTCAGAAAATTATAAGACATTGAAGAAAAAAATTAAAGAAGATACAAATAAATGGAAACACATACCATGCTCATGGATAGGAAGAATTAATATAGTTAAAATGTCAATACTACCCAAAGCAATATATAGATTCAGTGCAATCCTTATCAAAATACTAATGAAATATTTCACAGAACTAGAACAAACAATCCCAAAATTTATATGGAAACATAACAGATCCTGTATAGCAAAGGAAATCCTGAGAAATAAAAATGAAGCTGGAAGTATCATGCTACCTGATATCAAATTATACTATAAGGCCATAGTAATGGAAACAGCATGGTCCTGGCACAAAAACAGACACAGATCAATGGAACAGAATAGAGAGCACAGAAATAAATCCATGCCTATATGATCACTTAATCTACAACAAAGAAAGCAAGAATATGCAGGGGTAAAGGCTTTCTATTTAATAAATAGTGCTGAGAAAATTTAACAGATACATGCCCCTCAAAATGAAACTGGATCACCTTCTTGTGCCATATACAAGAATAAACTAAAAATATATTAAAGATTTATATGTAAGGCTTGAAACCATAAAACTCCTAGAAGAAAATACAGGAAGTAAACTGTCAGACATTACCCTTAGTAATATTTTTACTGATATATCTCCTTGGACAAGGGAAGCAAAAGAAAAAATAAACAAATTGAACTACATCAAACTAAAAAGTTTTTCACAGTAAAGGAAACCATACACAAAACAAACAGACATCCTACTAAATGGGAGAAGATATTTGCAATAATATATCTGATGAGAGGTTAATATCCAAAACTTATTTAAAAACACAATTCAACACACACAACAACAACAACAACAACAACAAACAATGCTTCTAATAAATGGGCAGAGGACAAGAATAGATGTTTATCCAAAGAGGACATATAGATGGCTACTAGCCATATTAAAAGATGCTCAACGTCACCAATCATCAGAGAAATGCAAATAAAAACTACAATGGGATATCACCTTACTCCTGTCAGAATGGCTCTCATCAATAAATCAGCAAAGAGCAAGTGCTAGAAAGGATGTGGAGAAAAGGGTATCCTCATGCACTGTTGGTGGGATTGTAAAGTGGTGCTATCCACTATGAAAAACAGTATGGAGGTTCTTCAAAAAATTAAAAATAGAACTACCTTATGACCCAACAATTCCACTCCTAGGCATTTATCCAAAAAAATCCAAACCACTAATTCAAAAAAATATATTCGCCGCTATGTTTACTGCAGCACTATTTACAATAGCCAGGATATGGAAACAACCAAAATGCTCATCAACAGATGATTAAAGAAATTGCGATACATTTGTACAATGGAATATTATTCTGCCATAAAAAGAATGAAATCTTACTATTTGTAACAACGTGAATGGACCTAGAGGATATTATGCTAAGTGAAATAAGTCAGACTAAAAAGACAAACACCATATGATCTCACTTATATATGGAATCTAAAGAAAAGAATAAATGAGCAAACAAAACAAAAATAGATACAGAGAAAAAACTGATGGTTGCTGGAGGGGAAGAGTGTTAAAGGATGGGTGAGAGGTAAACGTTTAGGAAGTACAAATTGGTAGTCACAAAATAGTCATAGGGATGTAAAGTACAGTGGGGAATATAATCAATAATGTTGTAAAGACTATGTAGGGTGTGAAATGGGTACTAAAATTATCAGGAGAATCACTTCATAGATTATATAAATGCCTAACCACTGTGCTATACATCTGAAATTAATATAAAATAATATTGAATGTCAACTATTGTATATATGGTGCCAAAAAAGTATACACCTTTAAGAAAGGAAAAAACTGTATTGAAATTTTAATACTCAATATACACTGATAACAAAAGATGAACACTACACAAAGACTCAGCATTGGGTTGCAGGTGCAGCATTGGGTTTTCAGAAGCTCAGAGCTCTATTGCCTTCCACATGCCCCAAAGGAAAAGGTGCCCTAAGACCCAGGTGACCGGCTCACAGAGAAGAAGCCCACCTTCTGGTGGCTGGCCATGGTGTTCTCAGCATATGGGCTGGAGCAGAAACTGCACTAACTTTGTAGAAACCACTGACCACACCTCATTGCACAGGGGAAGCCTGCCCTGCCCAACTACATCTGCATCGCCAGGGAACCCCTGTGTGCCTGGTTGCTGGTCCCACCTCCACAAGAAACAGAAGATATTTATTTTTAATTAAAAATTATTCGGGTGACCATGGTTAGTATAGTAAAATTACATAGGTTTCAAGTGTACAATTCTGTAATACATCATCTATATATCCTTTTGTGTATTCACCACCCAGTCAGTCCTCCTTCCATCACCATATATTTGACCCCCTTTACCCTTTCCTACTATCCCCTTTTTCCCCTTATGGTCTGGTAACCACTAAACTATTGTCTGTGTCTATGAGCTTTTGTTTCTTTATTTTTTTTGTCAAGTTCATTTGTTCGTTTCAGTTTTATATCCCACATATCGGTGAAGTCATATGGTTCTCACCTTTTTCTGTCTCATTTATTTTGCTTAGCATAATAATCTCAAGATCTATCCATGTTGTCGAAAAAGGCACTATTTTATCATTTCTTATGGCAGCATAGTATTTCATTGTGTATGTATACCACATCTTCTTTATCCAATCATCTACCAAAAGACACATTGGTTGTTTCCATGTCTTTGTCACTGTAAATAAAGCTGCAGTGAACATTGAAGCATATATACTTTATGGATAAATGTTTTCAGGATTTTTTTGGGTATATACTCAGGAGAGGGATTGCTGGGTAATATGGTAATTCTATTCTTAATTTTTTGAGGAATCTCCATGCTGTTACTGCTGGTGGAGATGTTTTTTACAGCAGCAGACAACCTGCAGTGGTTTGAGGAGATTGCTGGAGGGTGCTATAGCATACGGCTGGATTTAGCAGGGTTTTTTTTCCCTTTCTCCTTTTTCTTTTATTTTTCTTCTTTTTTCTGCCTTTTTGTATCTTTGTTTGTTTTGAGTGTTTGTTGTTTTTGTTGTTTGTGTGTGTGTGTGCTTTATTGTTTTGTTTTGTTTTGTTTTGCAGCATGGTTGAAGGCTCAGCACTGGTCCAGGAGCCAAGACTGTACTGAATTTGTAGAAACCACTAGCCACACCCTCCAGCCCCTTATAACCACAGCCTGTCCACCTACAGCTGCTTCCAGGGACACTCTGGGAGCCTGAGTGACTCGTCCCATCCCCCAAAACCTCAGAGGTTTGCTACAGCAGCAGACAATCTGCAATGGCCCGAGAAGATTTGTGTGGTGAACTGTAACCCCAAAACTGTACTACAAACACTCAGAGGCAGCTCTTGGGAACTTGAGAGCCTGAAGTGGAGGTATCTGCAGTGTCCTTGAGGTGCTGTACAAGACGGTCACTGGCCAGGTACAGGTGTATGATCCAAATATGCAATAACATGGTAAAAACCACTGGTCACATCTTGGATTTACTTGAACTCCACCCTACACAGCTAGTGCTGCATCACCAAGGGCATTTTCAACACTGGATCAACCAGCCAGACACACATGTCTAAGGGGCCTCTTTCAACATCTCGGCCTTATGGGCAGCTGAAGGAGATAACAGGCCTAGGGGGCCCTGGGCCTTTTGCTAAACTGTCTCAGGCCCAATATTGGTGGCAACCAGCCTCAGTTTACAGAAACGCCACCCCTACCTAACTCTAGGTCTAGCACGGCTACCACCCAACCACATACAGCCATGGGCTAGTAACAGGAAGGGCTGCAATTGCCCTGTATGAGACCCTCACCTAAGAGACACCAGAAAAAACACACCCAGAGATCAGCTTCAGCTCACACCTGAGCACTACTTGGTTTGACCCACAAGCAGCACACCCAAAATGGGTTTTCAACAGGTGCAAGAGTCTGCAGGGGTGAAGTCTCTGCTAAGGGGTCATCCCTCACAGGGAAGCTCATACACTGTTGGCAAAGCCAATCCTTATAAGCTAGTCAGCCTGGGAGTCAATCCCACAGACTGACAAGCCAAAAGCAATCAAGGCTCAACTAAAACAGGAGAACACACACAATACAAGTGGCACCTCTGGAGCACATGCACAGGAGATTAGGGAGACTGCATAATTTTACTATAAAGGACACATACTACATAAGATTACCCAAAAAAGATTGAGAGACATAGGTGATCTACCTAATATATAGATGCAAACACAGATTGACAGCCAGAATGAAGAAACAAAGAAACATGTCCCAAATAGAAGAACAGAAGAAATCTCCAGAAATGGAACTAAATGAAACGGAGGCAACCAACCTACCAGAGACAGAGTTTAAAACACTGATTATAACAATGCTTATGGAACTTAGTAAGAATTTCAGCAAAGAGATAGCAAGCATAAAGAAGGATATAGAAGCCATAAAAAATAACCAATCAAAAGTAAAGAATACAAAAACTGAAATGAAGAATACACTAGAAGGAATCACCAGCAAATTACATGAGGATCAAATCAGCAAATTAGAAGACAAGGTAGGAGAATTCACCCAATCATACTGATAAAAATAGTTTAAGATGCCTGTGGGACAACATCAAGCACAACAACATTTGTTTTTGTTTTTTCGAGGGCAGTGTCACTGGCCGCATATGTGGGATCCGAACCGGGGCCGCTGGCATCCCAAGCCAGTGCCCAACCACCGCGCCATTCGGCTGGCTCCACAAGAATACCAGAAGGAGAAGAGAGGAAACAAGGGATTGAGAAACTATTTGAAGAAATAATGACCAAAAGCTTCCCTAACCTGGTGAAGGAAAATGACATACAAGCCCAGGAAGCACAGAGAGTCCCAGACAAGATGAATCCAAACAGGCCCACAACAAGACCCATCATACTTAAAATGAAAAAGGTTAAAGACAAAAAGAGAATCCTAAAAGCAACAAGAGAAAGACAGCTAATTACTTACAAAGGAGCTCCCAAAAGATTATCAGCTGACTTTTCTACAGAAACTTTGCAGACTAAAAGGGAGTGGCAGGAAATACTCAAAGTAATTAAAAACAAAAGCCTACAACCAAGATTGCTCTACCCAGCAAGGCTATCATTTAAAATTGAAGGACAGATAAAGAGCTTCCAAGAAAAGAATAGGCTAAAGGAATTCATTACCACCAACACAGTATTATAGTAAATGTTAAAAGGCCTTCTTTAAGCAGAAGAAAGATGAACACAAACTAACTAATGAAGACCAGCAATACAAATAATAAAGTGGCAATAACTATATATCTACCAATAATGACTTTATTTGTAAATGCATTAAATGCTCCAATCAAAAGACATAGGGTAGCTGAGTGGATAAGCAAACAACACCCATGAATATGCTGTTTACAAGAGACACAGCTCAGATCAAAAGACACACAGATTGAAAGTAAAGGGATAAAATAAGATATTCAACACAAATGAAGACAAGAAAAAAGCTGGATAGCAATACTTATATTGGAAGGGCCGGCCGAGTGGCGCGGTGGTTAAGCACTGGCTTGGGAAGCCAGCGGCTCCAGTACAGTCCCACATATGAGGGCCAGTGACACTGCCCTCAAAAAAAAAACAAAAAACAAAAACCAACTTATATTGGACAAAATAGACTTTAAAACGAAGAGCATAATAAAAGACAAAGAAGAGCACTACATAATAATAAAGGCTCAATCCAACAAGAGGACATCACCCTAGTAAACATCGATGCACCCAACATAGGAACACCTAAATATATAAAAGATATTGACTGACATAAAGACAGAGATCAACAGTAACACTATCATAGTAGGGGACGTTAACACTCCACTGATGCCAATAGACAGATCCTCCAGACAGAAAAATCAATACAGAAACTGTGACCTTAAATGATACATTAAGTCAGTTGTATTTAATTGATATTTTTAGAGTACAGCACCCCAAAGCAGCACAGTATACCTTCTTTTCAAGTGTACCTGGAACATTTTCCAAGATAGACCACAAGTGAGGCTACAAAAGAAGTCTCAATAAATTTAAGAAGATTGAAATCATATCACGAGTCTTTTCTGACAGCAGTGCTATGAAACTAGAAATCAATTACAAGAAGAAAACTGGAAACACACACAAACACGTGGATACTGAATAACATCCTACTAAATAATGAAAAGGGCTAGCAATGAGATCAAGGAAGAAATCAAAAGATATCTTGAAACAAATGAAAGTGAAAACAGAACAACCCCAAATCTATGGGATGAAGTGAAAGCAGACCTAAGAAGAAAATTCATACCAATGCAGGCCTACCTAAAGAACCAAGAGAAATCTTAAATGAACAGCCTATCTTTATACTTAAAGGAACTAGAAAAAGCACAGCAAAATAAGTCCAAAGTGAGTACAAGGAATGAAATAATAAAGATCAGAGTAGAAATATCGGGCTGTCAGAAAAGTCAGGGCTCATTTTTGCAACAATAAACATAGAAAAAAATACATCATGACAATCCAATAAATGAACTAGAGACCAAAAAAATACCAAAGTTCAATGAAACCAAGAGCTGGTTTTTTTGAAAAGATAAACAAAATTGACAAACCTTTATCCAGATTCATAAAGAAAAAGAGAGAGCGAGCCCAAATTAATAAAATTAGAAATGAAAAAGGAGAAGTAACAAGAGACACCACAGATATATAAAGAAAATTAAAGAAAATAATATACACCAATAAATTAGACAATCTGAAAGAAATGGATAAATTCTTAGAAACATCCAATCTTCCAAGGCTAAATCAAAAAGAAACAGAAAATCTGAACAGACTGATTACTACCAACGAAATTGAATCAGTAATCAACAAGCTCCCAACTAAGAAAAGTCTTGGACCAGGTGGCTTCCCAGGTGAATTTTAACAAATATTCAAAAAAGAATTATTACCTATTCTTTTCAAACTATTCCAAAAAGTCCAGATAGAAGGCTCCCAAGGTCATTTTACATGGCTACTGAAACCCTGATCCCCAAACCAGACAACGACATTACAAAAAAAAGAAAACTATAGGCCGATATCCCTAATGAACATAGATTTAAAAATCCATAACAAAATATTAGCAAACTGAATTTGGCAATACATTAAAAAAGATTATACACCACAATCAAATAGGATTCATTCCTGGTATGCAAGTTTGGTTCAATATCCACAAATCAATTATTGTGATACATCACATTAATAAAATGAAAAATAAAAATCATATGGTCATTTCAATAGATGCAGAAAAAGCATTTGACAAAATCCAACATCCATTTATGATAAAAATCTCAACAAAATGGGAATAGCAGGAATAGTGGGAATATCTCAATATAATAAAGACCATGTATGATAGACCCACAGCTAATAGCATACTCATTGGGGAAAACGTAAAACCATTCTCCTTAAGATCAGGAACAAGACAAGGGTGCCCACTTTCACCACTTTTATTCACCATAGTTCTGGAAGTTCTAGCCATGGCAATCAGGCAAGAAAAATAAATTGAAGACATCCATATTGGATAGGAGGAAGTAGAGTTGTCATTATTTGCAGATGACATGATACTATATAGAGAACCCCAAAGATTCCACCAAAAAACCATTAGAACTGATAAATGTCCTTAATAAAGTAACAGGATACAAAATTAACATTCAGAAATCAGTTGCATTTGTATATACCAATAACAAATTATCAGAAGGAGAAATTAAGAAAACAATCCCATTTACAATTGCTTCAAAAACGATAAAACACATAGGAATAAATTTAACCACTAAGTAAAACCCTGTACTCAGAAAATTATAATACATTTAAGAGATAAATTAAAGAAGATACAAATAAATGGAAATATGTACCATGCTTATGGATAGGAAGAATTAATATTGTTAAAATGTCCATACTACCTAAAGCGATATATAGATTCAGTGCAATTCCTATCAAATTACCAATGACATTTTTCACAGAACTAGAATGAATAATCTTAATATTTATATCAAACCATGAAAGACCCTGAATAGCTATGGCAATCTTAAGAAATAAGAACAAAATGGGAGTTATTATGCTACCTAACATTGAATCATTCTACAGGCCTATAGAAATCAAAACAGCATGGTTTTGGGATAAAAACAGACACACAGATCAATGGAACAGAACAGAAAGCACAGAAATAAATCTATGGCTATATGGTAGTTTAATCTGTGATAATGCAAGCAAGAATTTAAACTGGGGTAAAGACACTCTATTTAATAAATGGTGCTGGGAAACTGGACAGATACATGCATAAAAATTAAACTGGGCCACCTTCTTACACCATATACAAGAATAAATTCAAAATGTATTAAAGACTTAAATGTACAACCTGAAAAAAGAAATAATGGCTGAAAAAATCATTAATTTACACATTCAAGAGCACAAAACATATTCGCACCTAGACATATAGTAAAAATGATGAAAGACAAAGAGATTCCTTGAAAACCACAAGAGAAAAATGACTTATCATTTGCAAGCGGACCCCAGTATTAACAGCTGACTTTCATTAAAAACAATTGAGGCCATAAGGAAGTGGGATGATGTACTCAAAGTGCTGAAAAAGTCACTAACCAAGAATCTTATATCCAGCAAAACTAACTCAAAAATGAAGGTGAAATAAAAATATTCCTAGATAAACAAAAAAATGAGAGAATTCATTGCTTGCATACCCAGCTTACAAGAAATACCAAAGGGAGTTCTTCATACTGACAACAACCTCAAGGCAGTAGTTTGAATCCACATGAAAAAACAAACAGCTCTGGTAAAAGTAATTACATAGCTAATTATAAAAAACAGTATAAGCATGTATATGTGTATGTGTGTATGTGTGTGTGTGTGTGTTTTCTTAACTGATTTAAGAAATAAATTTTTAAAAATATTATATAGTGTATATATCAATGGATTGTTGGGTGTGAATTTATATAAATGTAATATGTGAAACAATAATAACTTCTTAGGTAATTGCTCACTCAGATGTGAGAATCATTGAGTCTCATATAGGATGGGGTTCATTGTACCTTACTAGAAAGAGAGATTGGGTGTGTTTCATCATTTGCCTCACAAATTCCTTTCCAAAACCACCTTTTCCAGTGACATCTTCATTGCCTTAATCACCCAAGTTCAAAACATTGGAGACACTTTCAATCTGTCCTTCTTGGGGACTTAACAACTCACACACACACACACACACACACACACACACACACACACTATTATGTGACTAGTTTTATCACACTGTAGTCACCATCTGTGACCTTGCACTAAAGGCTTCTCTAAATCTCAGTTTAATCAACTGAGAGGAAGTCATATGAGCCATTCCTACTTATAAGAGAGATATTGCAAATTACAAATGAGGCAACACTGAGTACCTGAGATGGATTATATGTGAAATGGCAATAATAATGATTGTGCATATGAAAAGGAAACAAATTCTCTGAAAAGTAGATAAAACAGTGTCTGGTATAAAGGAAGTGCTCAATAAAAATGAACTATTATCAGGTCAGCCGAGTGGCGCATTGGTTAAGAGCTGGTTTGGAATGCCGGCGGCCCTGGTTCGGATCCCACATATGAGGGCCAGTGACACTGCCCTCTACAGCTAACAACAGCTCCACCTGGAGCAGGGCTG
Source organism: Aselliscus stoliczkanus (assembly GCA_033961575.1). Lineage (NCBI taxonomy): Eukaryota > Metazoa > Chordata > Mammalia > Chiroptera > Hipposideridae > Aselliscus > Aselliscus stoliczkanus. The sequence goes on from CM066738.1 coordinate 47,681,354, forward strand.
CATGAGCCCCGGCGATGGTGTAGGCTGCAGCCGCTGCTGCAGTGGGCTGCCATAGGCTACAGTGAGTGGCCGGCAGCCAGCATGAGCAGCTGGCAGCTAGCGTGAGCTGCCAATAGCCACAGTGAGCAACCATCTAGAGGCCGGCAAGTGATCTGCCTCATCCAGGAGGAACACAATGACGATACCAACATGGGCCAGTGAAGCAACGACCTTGGCAACTAGACTGAAGAACAAAAAGACAACAACTTGTCTGTTCCCTTTCCTGATTCCCCAACGCTGTTCCCTTCCCCCAATTCCCCAATATAATCTTTTAAAAAAAATGAACTATTATCATTTTTCTTCTTCTGACTCTTCCTTGATATGTTGTATAGTTAGTTGCATGTAGTAAGTACATCCACATTGTTAGAGTTAGAAGGTATCTTGAAGATCACCTAGGTTTGGCTTAGAAGATACAGTATTTGGCATTTGTGTTCATGGCAGACATTAATAATCAACTGCAGTACACTTTTCTCTAACGAGAAAGCACAGAATTTCAAGCAGCTTCTACTAACTCATTAAAGTTCACCCTAAGGTAAAATTTGTTTACCATTTTTACCATTAGTTGGATTTCACTCTTTGTCCTTTGTCCTGTGTGTTGTCTCACATGAAATGGCACATGGGCCTTTTCTAGGGAAGCCACTCCTCTAGTCTGAACTCAAATGACTTGCAATGCAAATTATGGAACATTCCCAAGTGTCAACTTGAACAGATAATAAAACTAAGTAAAACAGTCTTGGTGGCCTTTAAAATATCCAATCTTCCTACAAGTGACTGCCATTTCCTCAAGCTCTCAGATGCTGTTATTCTGTGAGTAAAAAAATTTCCCTTTAATTTTTCTCAGCCTAAACTTATTTGGAAAGACTACCTGTTTAGCCATAATACCATCAAAACAGTTTAATGAGGTATAATTGACATATTGTAAACTGTAAGTTAAGGTGTACAAGTTGATGAATTTTGACATAGGTATACATACCCTCTTGAAATCATTACCACAATCAGGATATTGTATATATCTGTCATCATCATTTCCCTTGACAATCCCTTTTTTTCTGTCCCCTCAACCCCCACGTCCTCATCCCCAGACAACCACTCATTTGCTTTCTGTCACAATTGGTTAGTTTGCATTTTTTAGAGTTTTATATAAATGGGTCATAATATGTAATTTTTTTTGGTGTGTGTGGGGGGTCTGGCTTCTTCTACTTAGCATAAGTATTTTGAGATACACCCATATAGTGTATATCAATAATATGTTCCTTTTTGTTACTGAGTAGCATTCTTAAGTATGAACATACCACAATTTTAGTCCTAACATTCTTTTTGTTTGTTTGTTTTTGGAGCTGTCTTAACTGGGCACACTCCCTGGGTAAATGTTTTAGATGAAAAGCCTTTACAGAGGCAAATGTGCTCAAAATTGGGGTTAGTCTTGGTCTGAGCGGTTAGTAAATTGTGGTTTGTGGAGCACAGTTGTTCCTGGCATGGCTCTTTCAGCTACCACTGCAAAACACAATGTTTATTTTTATTTTCATTAGGTTAAAATACAATTAAATATTTGCCATATGGAATATGCTGCCCTGTGATGATGTGACAGCTATCTTCACCATCATGATGGAATGATCAATTTAAAGGGTGTAGGTTGGTGTAATTGAATTTGGGGTATACTATTGAACTTCTGTGATCTGTAACAGATAGGCTTGGAGTTATTTGTGCTTTAAATACAAATTATTAAGGAGAATCTAGAAATATAATTAATGCAAATATTACATTAGGTAAAGTGATATTTTTACTGTTTTCTCAATTACTGGCTACTCTTATTAAGTGAATAGAGCAATTTACTGAAAGGAGGATTTCCAGCAGCACCAACATAGTATGGAGGACTAGTGATAAATACTTTTGTTTTCTAACTCTCAGAGCAATTGTGCATCTTTTAGGCTTTATTTTCTGGTAAGGAATTAACATATTATGTTGTGAAAATCAACTCTACAAGTTCTTCACAAACCAAACACTTTTGCCCACAATGGTCTACTACTTTGAGGTTAGTAGGGAGGAAAATGCAAATTAAAATTTAGGAAAAAAATCTAAATCCGGATATGTCCAGGGAAATGCCCTAGAAAGAAGATTCCACATTCCAGGCAAAGGTCCCCTGAGCATCAGCCTCCACAGATCACCTGAGACACCAATATTGATTCCAGAGAGAAAATAACAACAAAATATTAGAAAAACATACACACGGGGTCACTAATGACAAACTGGCTAACGAGTGTCATAAACTCTAACAACATTTAAGATTAATTAATGAATAAGGAAAATCAAAATGCTCTAAATTACACAGCTTATATTGAAAGACCTTGATAGAAGTCTTCTAAAACTTGAAGTAATACTAAAACATATATGACATTGCTAATTATGAGCTGTGAAACTAAAAGACATGTTTTAAAAATAAGTAATAAAATGCATTTTAATGAACCATGTTAGGAAAATAATTTATCATTATTATTTTTGTTATGGAGTATGATACATTGAAATCATTGTGAGGGGAAGATGGAGTCAACCAGCATGCACCAAAGGAAATTACATTATAAAAGTTGCCAGACAGTTAGTTGGTTAGTTAGTTAGTTAGCTAAAAGCAATATTATACTGTTTTTCTGAAATTTGTGATGTTTGTGCTATCTGTCAGCTTTTAAGATGTGTGATTTGTCATAGTTTCTTTTCTCAGTCTAAATATTTCCTTTCTTAAAGAGGATGCTTAAATTGGAGAAACTTTAGATATCACAAAATCCCTTGTTTATAATCTGTTATTTGCTAAGTAATGACATTAAACAGTAAATCAAACTCAACCAACTATATACAGGCATAGCTCATTTTATACACTTCAGTTTATTGTACTTTGCAGGTACTGCTTTTTTTTTTAAGATTTTATTAGGGAATTGGGGGAGGGGAACAGCGTTGGAGAATTGGGGAAGGGGAACAGACAAGTTGCTATCTTTTTTTGTTCTTCAGTCTAGTTGTGGAGGATGTTGCTTCACTGGCCCATCTTGGTATCATCATTGCGTTCTTCTGGATGAGGCAGATCATTCACTGGCCTCTGGATGGTCGCTCACAGTGGCTATTGGCAGCTCACACTGGCTGCCAGTCACTCATGCTGGCTGCCGGCCACTCACCGTAGCCTATGGCAGCCCACTGAGGAGGGGCTACAGCCTACACCATTGTCAGGGCTCGCACAGCCCAGCTCCAGGTGGAGCTGTTGTTAGCTGTAGAGGGCAGTGTCACTGGCCCTCATATGTGGGATCCGAACTGGGGTCGCTGGCATCTCAAAACCAGCTCTTAACCAATGCGCCACTCAGCCAGCCCCAGGTACTGCTTTTTTACAAATTGAATGTTTTAGTCAACCCTGAGGCCAGCAAGTCTATCAATGCCATTTTTCCAACAGTGTTTTCTCACCTTGTGTCTGTGCCACATTTTGGTAATTCTCGCAGTATTTCAAGCTTTTCCATTATTATTATATTTGTTATAATGATCTGTGCTAAGTGATCTTTGATGTTACTATTGTAATTGTTTTGGGGTGCCCATATAAAATCACGATCTTAATTGATAAATGTTTTGTGTGTATGTTCTGATTGCTCCACCAAATGGCTGCTCCCCTATCTCTCTCCCTCTCCTCGGGCCTCTCTATTCTTTGAGACACAACAATATTGAAATTAGGTCAATTAACAACCCTACAATGACCCTTTTATGCTTGCTGTAATTGACTCCCTTCAGATTGGAAGATACCCAGACCAAAAGTAAAGGGAAAGGAAATAGATATCTCATGAAAGTGGAAATGAAAAACAAACAAACAAACAAACAAAAACAGCTGGGGTAGCAATACTTCTACTGAACAAAATAGACTTTACATCAAAAGCTATAGCTATAACAAGAGACAAAGAGGTAATCTCACTTTTGGAGAGTTGTCTGAAGAAACCCAAAGTGCTAATTCAAGAGTATGTGTGCATCCATATGTTCATTTCAGCACTGTTTACAATAGCCAAGATGTGGATGCAGCTGGGGTGTCCGACTATGGATGAATGGATAAAGAGGATGTGATACATATATACAATGGAATATTGCTCAGGCATGGAAGTGAATGGGCTCTTGTCATCTGTGGCAACATGGATGGGCCTGGAGGGAATTGTGCTGAGTGGAGTATGTCAGACAGGGAAAGACAGATGCAATGTGATTTCACTTATATGTAAAATCTAAAGAACAAAATAAACAAACAAAACAGAGACAAACTCATAGATACAGAGAACATTTTGATGATTGACAGGTGGAATGAGGTGTTGTTGAGGGCCGACAGCCCCCCAGTGTCTGACAGGGTCACATTGACACGCTCAGCACTGGATGTTTGGGGAGCTGCCTTATGGTTGGTTATGTAATATCTCCTGCCTCTATGAACTCATGTGCCTTTCCTCTACATCAGATCCTATAGGAGACAGTATACTCACTGCATTTGTGGCAAGTTCCTGTGGTACCCCAATGAGATGTGTAAGTCAATAACGGGGCAAGATTTCCTAAAGAAAAAAAAAAGGAAACTACCTAAGAGAGGCTACAGCCCGAGGGGACCCCTGGACTGAGAAATTGGGGACTCAAGCCTCTTGGAAACTGAGGCACAGACCTCTGGCCACATAGGCCAAAAAGCCTGCCTGTGAGAAACTGATGATAACATCAGTCCTTGAGCTCACTTGCCAATGGCCACTGATGTTAAAAGTCTCTTTGGAAATTAAAGGTCTCCAGGCCATGAGAGTTCCGGTAAGAGGTGACTTGCTGACCATGGGGTATGTTAATCAACAGCCTAGTTTGAATTCTTTCACCTTGTGCCTTGTTGCAGCAACAGATACTGAAGCTTTGACTGAGAAACAGATGCTACCTCTGTAGGATAAGAGAGGTGTGAGACCACTTTGGTTGCTAGGTATTGTATTTACTTAGGAATAGACTTTAGATGCTTTTACCCTAAACACAGCCACTGCTAGTCTTTTAGTAATAACTCAAGTATATGCCCTGTGAGGCTAACTGCTGGAATTTGGGATAATGGATAGGTAGTCCTGGTAACCATTCTTTAGGAGATATATAGAGATAAGTCTACGCTTAACAGAAGATAGTCATGATAAACATTCTTTGGATAATAGGCAGAGACTGGGTCTGGGTCTCATAGAGGTTATCAGAGTGAAAGACAAGATAATCCTTTAATGGAAGCGTAAGTCACAGTACACCCTGGAGAGAGCAATTACAGGGGAGTAAAGACTGTGAAAATCCTGGGAAATGGAAAACACCAAATTCTTGTGAAATGTTTTGAGATTGAGGTAATGGTCAAGAGTCCCTATAAAAGAGATATGCTGTAACAATAAAGTGTGACACTTGAGAAACTCTTTCAGGTGTCACCACTCTCTTTCTTTTCTTTCTTTCTTTCTTTCTTTCTTTCTTTCTTTCTTTCTTTCTTTCTTTCTTTCTTTCTTTCTTTCTTTCTTTCTTTCTTTCTAATTAGTTTCAGGTGTACAACACAGTGCAATAGTTATACATTTTACCCCTCAAAGTGACAACCCCCAACCCCCAATTCGCCACCCCACTCCCCCCCCATATCATATATATCTATTACTCTTTCTCTGACTCTCTTCCACAGTATAATCCACATCCCGTGACTATCTATATATATTCAATTACAGTAGGTATACAACCTCCGCTTTAGTTATACAGTGCAGTGATCCAACCTCTACTCCATCCATGAAATGGTCTCCTAACAAGACCTATGACCATCTGACATTCCACAGAATATTTACAACATTATTAATTATATTCACCAAACTGTTTTTCATATCCCAGTGGCAATATTGTAGTTGCCTATTTTTGCTGTCTAATCCCTTCCTCTTCTCCCAAATCCTCATCCCCCTCCCAATTAGCAACCATGATTTTTCCTCTATATCTATGAGACAGTTTCTGTTTACTTTGCTCATTCATACAGTTTTTCAGATTCCACATATGAGTGAGATCATATGGTATTTGTCTTTCTCTGACTGACTTATTTCACTTAACATAATAGTCTCTAGGTCCATCCAAATCATTGCAAATGGTACGATTTCATTCTTCTTTATAGCGGAGTAATACTCCAATGTATAAATATACCACAGTTTCTTAATCCAGTCATCTACTGATGGGCATTTTGGTTGTTTCCAAGTCTTAGCTATTGTAAATTGTGCTGCTATGAACATAGGGGTGCATAACTTTTTTTGAATAAGTGTCTTGGTTTTTTCAGGATAAATACCTAGGAGTGGAATTGCTGGGTCAAATGGTAGCTCTATTTCCAGTTCTTTGAGATACCTCCATACTGACTTCCATAGTGGCTGCATCAAACTGCAATCCCACCAACAGTGCAGCAGGGTCCCCTTTTCCCCACAGCCCCACCAGCATTTGTTGTTTGTTGATTTATTGATGATAGCCATTCTGACCGGAGTGAGGTGGTATGTCATTGTGGTTTTTATTTGCATTTCCCTAATGACCAGTAAGGTTGAACTTTTTTTCATATGCCTGTTGGCCATCTGTATGTCCTCTTTAGAGAAATGTCTCTTCATATCTTCTGCCCATTTTTTAATTGGGTTGTTTTTTTTTTGGTGTTGAGTTTCATGAGTGTTTTATAAATTTTGGATATTAACCCCTTATCAGATATATCGTTGGCAAATATATTCTCCCATTCAGTAGGCTTCCTTTTTGTCTTATTAATGATTTCCTTTGTTGTGAAAAAACTTTTAAGTCTGATATAATCCCATATGTTCATTTTTTCTTTTACTTCCCTTGCCTGTAGGGATGTATCAGTAAAAATATTGCTCCGAGTAATGTCTGCAAATGTACTCCCTATATTTTCTTTTAGGATTTTTATGGTTTCAGGTCTTACATTTAAGTCCTTAATCCATTTTGAATTTGTTCTTGTATAAGGCGTAAGGAGGTGGTCCAGTTTCATTTTTCTGCATGTGTCACTCCAATTTTCCCAGCACCATTTATTGAATAGACTATTTTTACTCCAGTGTAAATTCTTGCTTCCCTTGTCATAGATTAATTGTCCGTAAATACCTGGATTTATTTCTGGGCTCTCTGCTCTGTTCCACTGATTGATGTGCCTGTTTTTATGTCAATACCAAACTGTCTTGATTACTGTAGCCTTGTAGTAGGTTTTGATGTCTGGTAGCATGATCCCCGCAACTTTGTTCTTCTTTCTCAGAATTGCTGAAGCTATTCTGGGTCTTTTATGATTCCATATAAATTTTAGGATTATATTTTCTATTTCTGTGAAAAATGCCCTTGGTAGTTTGATAGGAATTGCATTGAATCTATATATTGCTTTAGGCAGTATGGACATTTTAACTCTATTAATTCTTCCTATCCATGAGCATGGTAGGTGTTTCCATTTATTTGTATCTTCTATGATTTCTTTCTACAGTGTCTTATAATTTTCTGAGTACAGATCTTTCACTTCTTTGGTTAAATTTATTCCTAGGTATTTTATAGTTCTTGACGCAATTGTAAATGGGACAGTTTTCTTAATTTCTCTTTCCGTTAGTTTATTATTGGTATATGCAAATGCCACTGATTTCTGAGCATTGATTTTATATCCTGCTACTTTACTGAATTCGTCTATCAGTTCCAATAGTTTTTTGATGGAGTCTTTGGGTTTCTCTATATACAGTATCATGTCATCTGCATATAATGACAATTTTATTTCTTCCTTGCCAATTTGGATGTCTTTTATTTCTTTTTGTTGTCTGATTGTTGTGGCTAGAACTTCCAGCACTATGTTGAATAAAAGAGGAGAAAGTGGACAGCCTTGTCTTGTTCCTGATCTTAAGGGGAATGGTTTTAGCTTTTCCCCATTGAGTATGATGTTAGCTGTAGGTTTATCATATATGGCTTTTATTATGTTGAGATATGATCCCTGTATTCCCACTTTGCTAAGGGTTTTTAACATAAATGGCTGTTGGATTTTGTCAAATGCTTTTTCTGCATCTATTGAAATGACCATGTGATCTTTATCCTTCATTTTGTTGATGTGGTGTATCACATTAATTGATTTATGGATGTTGAACCAGACTTGTGCACTATAGGTGAATCCCACTTGATCATGATGTATGATCTTCTTAATATATTGCTGAATTCTGTTTGCTAATATTTTATTGAGAATTTTTGCATCTATATTCATCAGGGAGATTGGCCTGTAGTTTTCCTTTTTTGTGCTGTCTTTATCTGGTTTTGGAATCAGGGTGATAGTGGCTTCATAAAAAGAGTTTGGGAGCCTTCCCTCCTTCTGGATTTTTTGGAATAGTTTGAGAAGAATAGGTGATAGTTCTGTTTTGAATGTTAGATAAAATTCACTTGTGAAGCCGTCTGGTCCACGGCTTTGTTTTTTGGGAGCTTGTCAATTACTGATTCAATTTCCTTGGTAGTAATCAGGGTATTTAGATTTTCTGTTTCTTCTTGTGTTACCTTTGGAAGGTTGTATGCTTCTAGAAAATTATCCATTTCTTCCAGATGGTCAAATTTGTTGGCATATAGTTGCTCATAGTAATTTCTTAGAATTTTTTGTATTTCTGTGATGTCTGTAGTCATTTCCCCTCTTTCATTCCTGATTTTGCTAATTTGAGTCCTCTCTCTTTTTTTTTTGATGAGCCTGGCTAGAGGTTTGTCAATTTTATTTATCTTCTCAAGAAACCAGCTCTTGATTTCATTGTTCTTTTGAATTGTTTTTCTGTTCTCTATATTGTTTATTTCTGCTCTGGTCTTTATTATCTCCTTTCTTGTACTCCCCTTGGGCCTCTTTTGCTGTTCTTTTTCCAGTTCCCTTAGGTATAAGGATAACCTGTTGATTTGAGATTTTTCTTCCTTCTTTAGGTAGGCTTGCACTGCTATAAACTTCCCTCTTAGGACTGCTTTCGCAGCATCCCAGAGATTTGGGGTCGTGGTGTTTCCATTTTCGTTTGTCTCGAGGTACCTTTTGATTTCCTCGATCTCATTTGTGACCCACTCACTATTTAATAGCATATTGTTTAGCCTCCATTTATTTGTCAGCTTCCCGGATTTCTTGTTATAATTGATTTCTAGTTTCATAGCATTGTGGTCAGAGAATACAGTTGAAATGATTTCAATCGTCTTAAATTTATTGAGACTTGTTTTGTGGCCTAACACGTGGTCTATCTTAGAAAATGTTCCATGTGCACTTGAAAACAACGTATATTCTGTAGCTTTGGGATGAAATGCTCTGAAAATGTCTGTTAAATCCAGCTGGTCTAATGTGTCATTTAAGGTCGCTGTTTCCACATTGATTTTCTGTCTGGAGGATCTGTCCATTAGTGACAGCGGGGTGTTGAAGTCCCCTACTATGATAGTGTTACTGTTGATCTCTGTCTTTATGTCTGACAATATCTGTTTTATATATTTAGGGGCTCCTATGTTAGGTGCATAGATGTTTACTAGAGTTATGTCCTCTTGTTGGATCAATCCCTTCATTACTATAAAGTGTCCTTCTTTGTCCTTTGTTATGTTCTTCAATTTAAAGTCCATTTTATCTGATATAAGTATTGCTACTCCAGCTTTTTTCTCAGTACCATTTGCATGAAATATTTTACTCCATCCCTTTACTTTCGGCCTGTATGAATTTTTGGATCTGAGGTGAGTCTCTTGTATACAGCATATGCTGGGGTCATGCTTTCTTATCCATTCAGCCACACTATGCCTTTTTATTGGAGCATTTAATCCATTTACATTTAATGTGATTATTGATAGGTGTGTATTTATTTTCATTTTGTTATTTGTGTTCATAGTCTTTCTTAGGTTGTTTTTCTCTTCTACTTAAAGAAGCCCTTTTAGCATTTCCTGCAAAGCTGGCTTGGTGGTAATGAATTCCCTTAACTTATTCTTTTCTGCAAAGCTCCTTATTTCGCCTTCGATTTTAAATGATAACCTTGCTGGATACAGCAATCTCGGATGTAGGCCTTTATTTTTCATCACTTTGAAAACCTTCTGCCACTCCCTTCTGGCCTGCAAAGTTTCTGTAGAAAAGTCAGCTGATAACCTTATGGAGGTACCCTTGTAAGTAACTTGATGCCTTTCCCTTGCTGCTTTAAGGATTCTGTCTTTGTCCTTAACCCTTGCCATTTTCACTAGAATGTGTCTTGGAGTGGGCCTGTTTGGAATCATCCTGTTTGGAACTCTCCGCACTTCCTGGGCTTGTATTTCAATGTCCTTTGCCAGGTTAGGGAAGTTTTCAGACATTATTACTTCAAATATATTCTCAATCCCTTGCTCCCTCTCTTCTCCTTCTGGTACTCCAATGACCCGTGGGTTACTGCATTTGATGTTATCCCCCAGCTCTCTTAAACTATTTTCAAGGTTTTTCATTCTTTTTTTCTTTTTGTTGTTCCACATGGGTGATCTCTGCTATTTTGTCTTCTAAGTCACTGATTCGATTTTCTGCTTCATCCAATCTGCTAGTGATTCCATCAAGTTTTTTATTTAATTCAGTAATTGTGTTCTTAAGTTCTAGCTGGTTGCTTTTCATGATTTCTCTATCCTTCTTTATATTTTCATTAATTTCCTTGAACATTCTAATAATCAGTGTTCTGAACTCTGTCTCTGATAAGTTGTTTACCTCTATTTCCTCTAGTTCCACTGATTCAGGAAGTTTCTGCTGTTCTTTAATTTGTGTTGTGTTTCTTTGTCTCCCCATTCTGGCTTACTCTTTGTGTTTGCTTCAATATAACAGATAGATCCCCCAGGTTTCTCAATCTTTTCTGGGTAAACTTATATGGTGTGTGTCCTTTATATTTGAATTACTCAGTCTCCCTGTTCACCTGTGCTTCTATCTGAGGTGTTCCTTGTGTCGTGCATCCTCACTTGTTGAAGTTTTAGTTTTGATTACTTTTGGTTTGTCAGTAGGTGGGATTGACTCCCAGATTGATTAGCTGTGAGGATCAGCAGCGTCTGCAGTTTATGAGCTGCTGTGAGAGGATTGACCCCTCTGATGAAACTTGGACCCTACAGGCCCTAGTACCTATAGCAACTTCCTTTTGTGTGTGACTCTTGTATGTCAAACCCAGAAATGCTCTGGTTGTATCTAAAGTTGTCCTCCAGGTATGATGATTCTTGTGTCTGTTTGTTTGGACCCACTGCTGCAGAGTGATTTTAGAGCATAACAGATCAACAAGAACAACCTCCGCAGCCACCAAAGGAAACCAAATGCTCGCACAAGTAGAAAAAACCAACCATCAAACTACAGTCAACTTGTACAGAAATATCAATCATACTACTGAAGAAAACAAACAGAAACAAAACAAAAACCACACACACAATAATAACAGAAGAGGAAACAAAATACAATATCCTAAAATAAAAAATATAATAAACATGAGAAACCGATTAGCTATACCTAAAAAATAAAAAATAAAAATAAACTAAAATAATAATAATTAAAAAAGTAAGAATAAAAATTAAAAAAATAAAATTTGCAGGAAAAAGGAAAAGAAGAAAAGTATAGCAGTGAGAAGAATGAATAAAATAAGAGAGAAAGTGAGGGTGGGGAAAAAAGAGAAAGAAAAGAAAGGAAAAGAAAAAAATATATATTTGTCTACATACCCATATATATGGACATATATTCACCTATATATACCTATATATATGCCTATATTAAAAACTACAAAATAATAAGAATGAAATAGAAATAAAAACCAAAAACAACCAAGATAAGCAGCCAATAAAGGGAAAACAAAACAGAATAAAACCAAACAAAGCAAAAATACCCGTGCCGGTCTTGGCTAAAGTCCACCAAGCTCTCTTCAGTTTGTCCTCTGCTGTACAAAAATTCCTGTGCGTCTTGTGGGAACAGTAGGCCACCTGATGCCTAGCGTGATCCTGGCACTGCAGGTTTGCTGTACTTGAGTGTGGCTGTGACGTATGATTGGTGGTTTTTACAAAGTCACTGCCTTTTTGCTTTTGCCTGTCCCAAGGCAGGCTGCACCCCCAAAGGCTCAATGAGTGTCTCTGGGCATGCTTTGGGTTGACAGCTGTGGAGAATTAAAGAACTCCTTGCCACCAAAAACCTGCTGCTAAGAATCTGTTAATTAGTGCCTCAGCAGGTGAACCTGCCCTGCCTCCCAAGCCTTGCATAAAGGTGGGGACACGGTAGGTAGTCTCACTCTGCAGCCTTTACTGGGGTGGAAATTCTCAACCCCCTGCAGGTAGGAATATCTTCCTAGTGTGCCCCTATTGCTCCATTCAGGAGTCAGTTTAAGACTCTGTCTTGGTGGGGGCCAAAGTTTGTGGGAGTGGGTGGGTTATTGGTTTTTTTTGCTTTCTGTTCAAGAGTAGAAAAAGGAAAAAAAATAAAAATAAAAAACATAAAAATAAAGAAAGCCACAGTTCCAACACTGTTTTAAGCTAAGGCCTTTGCCTCTTATGCTCCAGCAGAGTTCCTGGTGCTCTCCCAAAGGGTCTGCCGGGATTTAGGGAATTGCGCGCCCCCTGCCGCGCGGCTAAGATCCCCACTCCGTCTCTCCGGGACCTGTGAATCCAGCCGGGTGCACACTGCTTCTCCGCGCGAGTCCTCTTTTTTCCCCTGCTCCCGGGTTTAAGGCTTCTGCCTCGGAGCCGGCGCGCCCGCTCGGATCTCCTGCTGCACTTCTGGAGGGACTGCCACCGGGGTTTAGGGGACTGCGCGCACCTTGCTGCATGGCTCCGATCCCCGCTCTGTCTCTCGGGGACCTGCGTCTCTGCCCGGCGCACGCTAAGTCTCCGCGCCCAAGCATTATTTTTTCCCCTGCTCCCGGTTTCAGGCTTCTGCACTCCGCGGGACCTGGTGGGCACAGAGACTGATCCCTGAACCGGGAGGGTGTAGGGATTGATCTTGCCCTGTTGCTGCGGGGCTCTGCACCCTGCTTCCTGGGGACCCGGCGAGCCGCGGGTGCAGCTCGTACCTCTGCACAGTCGTCTCCTCTCTCTCCTCCCACACTTGCCCGGCCTGAGGCTTCTGCCTCAGACTGCAAACCAACACGCTCTTGCTGAACTCTAGGTGGGCCGCAGGCCGCAGGGAGCGAGCCGGGGGAACACTCACCGTTCCTCCGCAGCCACGGGTTCGGGCTGCACCTCACGCATCTCGCCGCGTTCTTCCCCAACTCGCCCGGCCTGACCACCTTCCAGCAATCCTTGTGTGGAACTCTTAGTTGCTCTGTGTGATGAGTAGATGTCTCTTTGAAGCGTATTAGAAGTTCAAATTGTGGATATTTCCAGGGGAGATTTCATGGAGCCTCCTCACAGCCGCCATCTTGCCCCTGTCTCCCCACTCTCTTTCTTCTTTCTTCTTTCCTTTCTTCTTTCTTCTTTTTCTTCGCCAACTCTGTCCCACCCGAGGGAATACCTGGTCCTTGTGGGGGCTGGCTCCCTGCAGGGTGCAGGGAGTGAGTAAAGGGGAAGAGACTAAGAAGCACAAATTGGTTGTTACACAATAGTCATAGGGATGTAGGGAATACTATAAGTAATATAATCAATAATATTATAATAACAATGTATGGTGTCAGATGGGTACTAGATTTATCAGGGTGATAGATGGAGGGAGGTTGGAGGACAGGATGAAAAAGGTGAAGGACTAAGAAGTACAAATTGGTACTTACAAAACAATCATAGATGTAAAGTATAGCATAAGGAATATAGTCAACAATATTTTAATAACTATGTATGGTATCATATGAATACTAGATTTATCAGGTGATCCCTTGTAAGTTATATAAATGTCTAATCCTTATGTTGTATACCTAAAACTAATAAGTTGTATTTCAACTGCAATTAAAAATAAAAAGTTATAATAAATAAATAAAAAATTTAAAAATTAGATAGAATCAGTGTTTGGGATCAGGGGAGCCTCAATGGACCTATTTCTTTGGAAAGGTTGACTGCCATCTGGGTCCATCCCCTCCCCCAGGGAACCACTGGACAGCCTGAAATGTGTTTGCTGCTGCCTAAGGACACCATCTTCCTGTCTGGGAAATCTATCAAGTCTTAGAGGACTTATTAAGCTGGCTGTTATAATGCTTCCTATGAACCAGGGGAGGACCCTTTGAGAGAGAAGCAGGCCTGGAGAGAGTCTTCTGCCCAGAGGGTTTCAGCTTGAGTCCAAGAGGGTCCCACACCAGGACCAGGAGGTGACCACAGGGAACAGCTGAGGGCACCTGGAACAGCCAGCCCAAGGCAAATGCCTGCATCTCATCTCAGGGGCTCTGGAGATAGGAGGGCCAGCAGGAAACTCCAAAGGCCCAAGAACACCCTCCCATGAAAGAAAGAATCATCTGGCATATTTGTGAGTATGATAAAGCTTGAAATCGCAGGTATTTGATATTAAATCAAATCAGGAGTTTTGACTACTACCACAGACCGGACATTTTAATTTCAAAAATGAACTGTGTTTGCCACAAAGATAACTGTGGAACTTTATAATACAGAGGGTCAACTGAAAGGACCTGGGCTGGATGGAGTTTTCCTTAAAGAATAAAATATTCAACTGAAAAGACACTGACGGGGGAAAAAAAGAGGTATGGTTTTGATTACAGTTCCTTCAAAGCATATGGCTTGTTAAAAATTCTGGTTATACTTTAATTTCTCAAATGACCAACAGACAAACTAGGCAAAACTGGGCATTCATTAAAGAAGATGTGTTCCCTGCTTTAACTCACTTATTTATTACTTATCCTTCTGATATTTTAGATGTCTGATTTTAAACATTTTGCTGTATTTTTTATTATTTTAATTATTGTAATTATTATTTTTACAAAAAAACTGTTTATATTAGCCTTCCTAGGCTGAATCGTGAAGAATTGGAAAATCTAATTAGACTGATCAACAGTAAGGAAATTGAATCAGTCATCCGAAGCCTTCCCAAAAGCAAAAGTCCAAGACCAGATGACTTCACTAGTGAATTCTACCAAACATTCAAAGATGATCTAACCCCTGTCCTACTCAAGCTCTTCCAAAAAATTAAAAAAGAGACAATACTCCCTAACTCATTTTATGAGGCCAACATTACCCAGATACCAAAACCTGGTAAGGATAACACAAAAAAAAGAAAATTACAGATCAATATCTCTGATGAATACAGATGAAAAATACCTAAACAAGGTTCTAGCAAATCATATGGAACAATGCATTTAAAAATACATCACAATCAAGTGGGGTTCATCCCAGGGACACAAAGATGGTTCAATATACACAAATCAATCAATGTGATACACTACATAAACAAAATAAATGACAAAAATCATATGGTTATATCAATAGACGAACAAAAAGCATTTGACAAGATACAACATCCATTTATGATTAAAACACTTAATAAAATGGGTATAGAAGGAAAATACCTTAATGTAATAAAGACCATATATGACAAACCCTCAGCTAATATCATAATTAACAATGAAAAACTAAAGCCTTCTGCTCTACATTCAGGAGAACGACAAGGCTGTCCCCTATCACCTCTGATTTTCAACATAATATTGGAAGTCCTAGCCAGAGCAATCAGGCAAGAGAAAGGAATAAAAGGCATCCAAATAGGGAATGAAGAAGTTAAATTGTCACTTTTTGCAGATGACAAAATGCTATATATATATATAGAAAACCCTAAAGACTCTACCGAAAAGCTATTTGGAACAATAAATAAATTTGTAACAATAAAGTTGCCGGCTATAAAATCAATGTACAAAGGTCCATTGCATTCCTATATACTAAAAATGAAGCCTCAGAAAAAGAAATAAAATAAAACAATTCCATTTACAATTACAACAAAAATAATAAAACACCTAGGAATAACCTTAACCACGAATGTGAAAGACCTATACACTGAACACTGTAAGACATTTTTAAAAGAAATTGAAGAAGACACCAAGAAATGGAAAGACATTCTGTGTTCATGGATTGGAAAAATCAACATAGTTAAAATGGCCATATTACCCAAAACAATATACAGATATAATGCAATCCCCATCAATACTCCAATAGCATTTTTTAAAGAAATAGAACAAAAAAATCATCAGATTTGTATGGAATCACAAAAGACCCCGAGCAGCCAAAGCAATCCTAAGAAAAATGAACAGTGCTGGAGATATCACACTCCTTGACTTCAGGGCAACAATAATCAAAACAGTAGTATGTTATTGGCAGAAAAACAGACACACAGACCAATGGAATAGAATCGAGAACGCAGAAATAAACTCACATAAATATGGACAGATAATTTTTGACAAAGAAACCAAAAACATATAATGGAGAAAAGACAACCGCTTTAATAAATGGTGTTGGGAGATTTGGAAAGCCACGTGCAAAAGAATGAAACTAGACTGTGTACCAAAAATAATTCAAAATGGATCAAATACCTAAACATAAAACCTGAAACAATAAACTACTTAGAAGAAAACATGCATACTAAACTTATGGACCTTGGGTTCAAAGACGCTTTTATGAATTTGACCTCAAAGGCAAGGTAAGGAAAAGCTAAAATAAATGAATGGGACTATATCAAACTAAAAAGCTTCTGTTTCTGCTCAGCAAAAGAAACCATCGACAAAATAAAGAGACAACCAACAGAATGGGAGAAGATTTTTGCAAACAACACCTCCGTTAAGGGGCTAATATCCACAATATGTAAGGAACTCATACAACTCAACAAAAAAACCCCAAACAATCCAATTAAAAATTGGGCAGAGGACCTGAACAGATATTTCTCCAAACAGGACATACAATTGACATATGAAAAAATACTCAACATCACCAATCATCAGAGAAATGCAAATAAAAGCCACAGCGAGATATCACCTCACACCAGTTAGAATGGCTATCATGAACAAGACAAATAATAACAAGTGTTATCAAGGCTGTGGAGAAAAAGGAACCCTCATACACTGTTGGTGGGAATGCAGATTGATGAAGTTGCTATGGAAGGCAGTGTGGAGATTCCTCAAAAAATTAAAAATAGAATTACCATATGACCCAACAATCCCTCTTTTGGGTATATACCCCCAAAATCTGAAAACATTTATCTGTAAAGATATATGTGCTTCTATGTTCATTGCAGCTTTATTTATGGTGGCCGAGACATGAAAACAACCAAAGTGTCCTTCAATAGATGATTGGATAAACAAGTTGTGGTATGTATACACAATGGAATACTATTCTGCCATCAGAAAATCTGAAATAGTACCATTTGCAACAACATGGATGGATCTTGAGATTATTATGCTAAGCGAAACAAGTCAGACATAAAAAGTGAAGAACCATATGATTTCACTGATATATGGTAGATAAAACTGAAAATAACAAAGGAATAAGACAAACAAATGAAGACACAAAAATTCATACACACAGACAACAGTTTAGTGGTTACCAAAGGGTGGGAAGAGGAGGAGGGTAGTAGATGAGGGTAAACGGAATCAAATATATGGTGACAGAAGGAGAACTGACTCTGGGTAGTGAACACACAATGGGATATATAGATGATGTATTACAGAATTGTACACTCGAAACCTATGAAACTTTACTAACCACTGTTACCCCAATAAACTTTAATATAAAAAAAATTATGAAAAGGAAAAAAAACTATTTAAATACTGTTTCCTTCTGATCGCTTCAAACTGTGAGGGTTTAATCATTCTTCACTTTAATATTTCAATCTTGTATTTTTTGAAGATAAAATTATATGTGAACATATTATATTCATCTACTTTTTAGTTTTATTTCTAATTTTTATATATGATTTACCTTTATTTTATTTGAAAGTAAGGATCTTGACTTGTGGTAACAGGTAGAGGGTAAGGAGCAGATTTAGGGGAAACAGGACAGCAGACAGCTGACAGTGGAGTTAGTTTTTCTCCTTAGCCATCCCTGAAGCGAGCCGGTATACTTAGCCGTAGGCTAGCTACTTCTTCTGGATGGGTTTTTGAGGTTAACCCACTCTGTCCATCTCAAGGCATGCCCCAGGGAAATTCTGCAGGGTTTGGGACTCTGCCTCTGCCATATCCACAGAGGATGCTGGGCAGTAATTGAGATGTGTTGAAACTG
Organism: Aselliscus stoliczkanus; assembly: GCA_033961575.1. Taxonomy (NCBI): domain Eukaryota; kingdom Metazoa; phylum Chordata; class Mammalia; order Chiroptera; family Hipposideridae; genus Aselliscus; species Aselliscus stoliczkanus. The sequence goes on from CM066738.1 coordinate 47,699,498, forward strand.
AGTTTCAATTTTCTCATATAGAGATCTGATGAAGTGGTACTCTCTTCTGTCGACCAAAGATATCCAGCCTAACAGAAAACTTATAAGAGTTTATTTGAGCTAAACTGATGACAATAGCCGGGAAACAAAATCTCAACGGATTGAGAAAATGCTCCAGAAAATGGCCGTTTTGTAACTTATTTTATACATTAGAATCAAAGGAGGAAGGTTACATGAAATCCGTTGGTTGTAGATTAAGGGGATGGGAGAAAGCAAAGCGAGAAAGTCTAGGATTGGATAAAAAGTAAAATGGAGAGACACACACCTCTTTTACATTGATGGGTACAGCACAATTAAAAGCATTTTACAGCACATAGAGATAGCATTTGGGGAACAAGATAACAATGAGGTACTTGGCAGTTTCCTGAACTGGTGTGGTGGGTTGTGCCCCCTGGGGGGTCTGGAAAAAGAGATTACTCTGATATTATAAAGGTATGTTATCTTAGATGCAAAAAGACAACAGACAGGCTTAAGGTAAAGGTTGACCTTTGTCAAGGAAGCTACAGGCCAAGGATGTGACTTCCTGCCATGGCCTACCTTTGTTAGGAATTTTTATGTTCACACCATCTTCTGTGGTTATTTTCATTATCCTGAACTTGTCAGGTTTAACATGTGGCCCCTTTTCCATTCATACTTCATAGGTTTGTTGTGAGATTAGATGCACTAATACCCATAAGTTCCTCTAGGCATGGCCCCCAATGTGCACATGCTAAATAATCACAATTATTGTCCATCTGAACAGTAATGGTGACACATTTATGTGAACATGCATAGCTCTACATATCTGCTTACCTAAACATATTTCTTCTAATATCTAGATATACAAACAAGAGCTTCAACACATTTACTCTATTAACTAACCTTTAACTGAAATTTTAGGTGAGGGGAAGGGTGCCACCTTGGGCTGTCAAGGAAAGTGTTAAATTAAAATGAGATTTCTAAAACCATGTTTTGGGGCACTTTTTACTTAAGTCATTTTTTAAAAATCTACCCTCATATACCACCCCCTCCCTCCTTACCCTCTGGTAACCACTAAGTTATCGTCTGTGTCTATAGTTTTTGTTTCTTTGTTTCTCTTGTTCCTAACCATTGTCACCCTAATAAAGTTTAATTTTAAAAACATCTACAAAGTGCTGGTCAAGTGGCTCAGTTGGTTAAGAGCTTGCTCAAGAGTACAAGCTCTGAGCAACAGGGTTGCCGGTTGGATTCCTGGCCCAAGCTGAGCAGCTGCTGAGCTGCCAACTGATAGTAGGATGGCTCAGCTAAAAAAAAAATACCTACATATTATGCTCTAAAATGGGTTGTATGGCTTACTTGGTGCTGGCAATACACCTGTAAAAGGGACAGATATGGTCTTGGTTTCTACTCTCATGGAACCCAAATGTCACACAACCTGACTAACTCTGGGAGAGGAAAGCGGCAGGATTAGCACAGAATCATCCTGTATTTAAGTATACTTCCTTTTCTTTATATAACTTTGTGCTCACTACTTGAAGTGCACATACACCAAAGGATGGGGCTATATCATAGCACACAGTACACCATCCCTGGACTAGAAGTGTCATCCCCTGCACATTTATCCAGACTGTCCAGACCTCCCTGATGCTTTGCTGCCACCTTGCCATGATGGATCAAGAGGGATGGGAACCCAACTGGGATATCCTTGGCTCTCCCTCAACCCCTCACCCATTTGAGTTTCTCTCCCTGCACTGCCTTGCCTTCTCTCTCCTGAGCGTAGCTAAGGATGAAGAGGGTGCTAGACCCTTAGACACCTTGCCAGGTCTCCCCACTCATCTCTCCCCTGCAATACTTTCTTTGCTTTCCATCCTTATCAGGAAGGAGCTTCTACTCATGCCTCAAGACACTGGGACATCTCTCAGGAAATATTTTAAATTTTCTGGACCTATGGCTCATCATAAACCCTAGCTTCTGATGAATAATGGAAGCATTAGAAATATCTTTTCTCTCTCCACAGATTTGTCTTCAAGTTTATGGTCTCAATAAACAAGAGACTTCAAAAATCTAATTTCACAGCCAAAGCTGATAAATGACTATTGTCTTTACTGATATCCATCTTTATCCTGAAGCAATAAAATTCATCCATTCAATGGTATGGGAGCCACAAAACATTATAAAATAAGGTACATGAAAAACATGTAGGTATTAATAGTTTCATCAATAGCAAATCTAGTACATTAATATCAAAACCAAAATATCAGAAAATGGAGTAGTAACTAAAACTCAAAGAAGAGATTTAAAATCATGTAAAAATAGGTTCAATGTGTGAGGAAAGAAAATAGATTAGGATAGTTTTGCAAAATTATAAAACAAAGGAGTAAACCACAGAAAATAAACAACAAGATAAACCTTTAAAACAGATACAACAGAGGATGCAATTCCGAAGTGCAAAAGGACACAGAAAGAGGCAATCACTAGAATTTTGACACCTAACAAAGAGCAAAGGAACCAATGTCTTTGTGGAACAACAGAACAGTTCCTTTGTCATAGTAAGATCTAGCTGACAAGAGAAAAAGATTTCCAGAGGCCACACTTACACTGATGACAGAATTTTTGCAGGACACCTACTGTCAAACAGCAGAGGAAAAGATATGTCCATGCAGTGGCCAGAGAGCTGAGCAGAGTGGGAGAACTGTACCCTCCAAAGCCCTGGGTTCCAGTTTCAGTTTCCCCTCTCTCCTCCACAGAAGTGAGTCACACTGGAGCTGTCTCCCGTGGATGAGTCTTCCCACCCTTATTTGTGGGTTGATAAGCCTGTTGAGCTCACAATGTTTGCCATAGAGAATAACTGAGATTATGAGGAAATGCTTACAAAGTCCATGTACTTAGAAGAAATTGGAACACCAGAACCCATGAAATACATGGAAGAGGAGAACGTACTTATATTTAGAACAAGAAACAACATTCAGTTGCCCTGCCCTGATTTTTTCTTTAGGACCAAGCAATAGGGAACAGCCAGTATTAGTGTTACTTGGAATGACATTTAACTCAGTTCTTGTCTTCTTGCAGGGACGAATTCAGTCAAGAGACAGAGTTTATACAAACATAGGACAATAAGAAGCTTATTAGTAAAGCAGGTACACTATGTGGGCTGACCCAAGAGAGGGAAGCAGCTTCTCCTTACATTGTATGAGTGTTTTTACTTCTATAGATGGAATTGTTTCCCCCCTTTTTTCTCTAGTGTTTTTTCTTTTTCTGCTGACATGTCCTATCCACCCTTTTTGTTCCCAAGGTTGTTTCCCAGGGTGTAAGTGTGAACCCGCCAATTTCCCATTTATTTGAGAATACATTAAAAAGGGGGCTAACCTATAATGTATGGTTCTGAGAAGCAGGATGTACATTCTGATAAACAGGATGTTTCTTTCCCTCTCTGGCCCTTTTCCTTCTTCTAATAACCTTGATTTAGGGGCTTGATTTAGAAGCCTGCTATCTTCTCATAATTCCCACTAAGGGCTTTGTTGTCTTCTTAATATCCTGCTGAGCAATGTATTTGTGCTCACCTTTGTTTTCAATATCCTACAGAGCAGGATATGTGTGACCCAAGTAGGAGCAACTACAAGGGACCTCCTAACTGGGGCTGATAGGATAGGTAGGAAGATGGACAGGAGCAGGAGAAGAAGAACTAGGAGGGCCCCACAGGTAATCCAGTGGCATCATTAACATCCTGTTATAAACTGACTGAAACAAGTAGCCAGAACAAAGACTTGGGCTAATGCAAACACAATAGGATGAAGAAGACATGCAGAATGAGGAGAAAAACATGAAAAGGAAATGAGAAGGATAACCTAATATAAGGATATAAGGCCAGGGTCCCAGAGATGTTGGGCTGCTACTCACCCTTGGGTCAGCCCTCTCCATGCTCTGCGTGTACTTGCTTTGTGAGATAAACTTTGCTGTCTGCTGCTTGCTTGACTCTGCTCTCTTGACTAAATTCTTTCTTTCAAGAAGACAAGAAATGAGGAAAATTGTCATTCCTGGTGACAGTTCCCTCATTCTCCTTCTTGTTTCTACCTTTCTACCTACCCATTCATTAGTGCTGAGAAAGACAGAGCAGTGTGCCCTCAAAAGGTGACCAGGCAGAGAGAAGCTGGGATTGTCACTGTTACTTGGTGAAGGCCACTAGAAAGGGTTAAGTCTGCAAGAAATATATCTTAAAAATAAAAAGGGGGGACTTCTCGTAAAATGGCACAATAGACAGACACTGTGCTAACTGCCTCCCAGGATCACACCAAAATTACAGACAAATTATACAGCATTCAACCCTGGAGGTCCCTGGAACACTGAAGGAACAGAATCACTAAACGAAGAAATTTCATAGGAGGCCATGTCAGGTCTGGTAGGACGGGCGGAGATAAGAGAGGGCGAACCCCGTGAGGGAGGTCCCAGCTGTGCAGAGCCTTCTCCGGCTGCACATCAAGCTCACCAGCCCAGAGTTCCTTTGCCAGGAAGAGAAGTACTAAGATAGCTGGCAGTAAATTAGTGAAGACTCTCTTTGCTCAGCTCGGTGAGGCTGCGAGTGGCTGGAGAATCAGTGGGGCTGGCGCCCGGGTTTGCTCACCGGTGAGCACTTACCTGGTTACTGGTGGAGGGAGTGGCTGTGTGAGCCGGACCCGGGAGCTGGCGGAACGGACTGAACTGAGCACCTTTGGTACAAAGGCTGGAGGTTTTTGGACTGTTGTTCCCATGGTGTGGAGCCTGCACATGAGTGGTGAAGGGAGGGCGCCATTTTGTCGGGCTTGGGCCCTCCCACGGAGGATCTGGTCTGGGACCTCATTGTCTGGTGGAATTGGCGCAGAAGTGCGTGTGTGTGTGCAGCCATGCATGCAGCCATGGATCCCCACCTTCCACTTGGCTTGTGCTGTGTTGCCAGGGAAACGCTGGACGGGTGTCTTCCGGCTCCAACAGGCTGCTCACTGAGACCCGGGAGTGCGCGAGCCATCTCGGATCCCCACCCTCTGCACGGCTTGTGCTGCGTTGCCAGGGAAACGTCGGTGGGCGTGATCTGGCACCAACAGGCTGCTCACTGAAACGTGGGAGTGCTCAAGCCGCCTCAGGTCCCTGCTCTCCTCACTGCGCTTGCAGAGTTGCCAGGCTGGTGATTGGTTGTCGGGCTGCTCGGCCTGATCTGCAAGCAGCTGATTGGGACAGGCTGAGACGGGGAGTTTTCCTGGGAGTGTTGGGCTGTGAGCTGTGTGCCTGCGTGATCCAGCCAAGGCTCTCCTGGTGATCTATCTAATACATCAAAGCAATCCCAGAGTGACAGCCAGAATGGGGAAACAAAGAAACATGTCCTAAGTAAAAGATCAGAAGAAGCCTCTAGAAATGGAACTAAGTGAAACAGAGGGATCTAACCTTTCAGAGACAGAGTTTAAAACACTGATGATAAGAATGTTTAAGGAACATAGCGAGGACATAAAGAAGGATAGGGAAACCATAAAAAACAACCTGTTAGAACTAAAGAATACAATAACTGAAATGAAGACCACATTTGAAGGAATCACCACTAGAGCAGATGAAGCAGAGTAGCGAGCAGATCAGCGATTTGCAAGATAAAATAGCAGAAATCACCCAGTTGGCATAGCAAAAAGACCAAAGAATAAAAAACAATGAAAATACTTTAAGAACCCTATGGGACAAGGTGAAACACAACCACATTTAAATTATAGGAATACCAGAATGAGAAGAGAAGGTGCAAGGGGTCGAAAAGGTATTTGAAAAAATAATGACTGAAAACTTCCCTACCCTGGTGAAGGAAATCAACATACATGCCCAGGAAGTGCAGAGGGTTCCAAACAAGCTGAACCCAAACAGGTCCACACCAAGACACATCATAGTGAAAATTGCAAAGGTTAAAGACAGAGACAGAATCCTAGAGGCTGCAAGGGAAAGACAGCAGGTTACATACAAAGGAACTCCTGTTAGACTAACAGCTGACTTGTCTACAGAAACTGTGCAGGCCAGAAGGGAGTGGCAGGAGACCTTCAACGTGACACAAAATAAAGGCCTACAACCAAGATTGCTCTACCCAGCACGGCTATCACTTAAAATTGAAGGAGAAATAAAGTGTTTCTCAGAAAAAAATAAGCTTAAGGAATTCATTACCACCAAGCCAGCATTGCAAGAAATGTTAAAAGGGACTTTTTAAACAAAAGAAAGGGGTAAACAAGCTAACTCAGGGAGACCAGGAATACAAATAACAAAATGGTAATACATATGCACCTATCAATAATCATTTTAAATGTGAATGGGCTAAATGCTCCAGTCAAAAAACAGAAAATGGCTGAGTGGATAAGAAAATAGGACAAATGTAATGCTGTTTACAGATGGAATAAGATATTTCATGCAAATGGAAATGAGAGAAAAACAAAGCTGGAGTACCAATACTTATTTTGGACAAAATAGACTTTAAAATGACTACAATAAGAAAAGAAGGGCACTATAACCCTAGTAAACATCTATGCACCCAACATAGGAACTCCTAATTACATACAACAGATTTTGACAGACATAAAGACAGAGATCAACAGTTACACTATCATTGTAGGGGACTTCAACACCATTGTCACCAATGGACAGACCCTTTAGACAGAAATTAAACACAGAAAGAGGGGCCTTAAATGATACCTTAGACCAGCTGGATTTTGTTGATATTTTTAGAGCATTTCACCCTGAAAAAACAGAATATACATTCTTCTCAAGTACACATGGGGCATTTTCCAAGATAGACCATATTAGGCCACAAAACAAGTCTCAGTAAATTTAAGAAGATTTAAGTCATATCAAGCAGATATAAAGGAAAAACTGATGGTTGCTAGCTGGGAGGGAGTGGGGAAGAGGGAGAGGGGGAAGGTTTTGGACAGTGTAAGTGGGACTACAATGTTGCCACAGGGATATGGGGGCAGTTCTGGGAATGTAATTGATAATGTTGTGAAGAGACTATTATGTTGCATGAAATAAGTCAGTTGGAGAAGGACAGGTACCATGTGATCTCACTTGTGTGTGGAGTCTGAAGAGCTGAGTGAACAATCAAAATAAACAGACTCGTAGATGTAGAGGAAAAACTGAAGGTTGCTAGTTGGGAGGAGGGTGAGGATGGGGGTGAAGGGGAAGGGATTAGACATCATAAACAGACAACTACAATATTGCCACAGGGATATGAAACACAGTTCGGGGAATATAGTAACGTAAAAATTTTGTGGCATGTCAGATAGTCACATGTCTTGTTAGGGAGACCACTTCATGGATGGAGTAGAGGCTTGATCACTGCACTGTACACCTGAAGCTGATGTTGTATAGTATTGTATGCCAACTGTAAGTAAATATGTGGATGGTCGTGGGATGTGGAGTATACTGTGGAGGGGAGTCAGTGGAGTTGTGATAAATATGTATGATATGGGGGGAGTGGGGTGGTGAACTGGGGGAGGGGTGTTGTTAGTTTGGGGGGTAAAGAGTATAACTATTGCATTGTGTTGTACACCAGAAACTAATAAAAAAATGAAAAAATAATTAAAAGGGGAATGTAATAGTGTTACTCGTTCAAGGTTGACGTGCCTGATGCTTCAAAGGGCAATATTCAAAAAGTCACGAGTTTGGAATAAGGAAAGGTTTGTTTATCAAAAAGGCACTAGCTCCAGAAGATGCAGGGCCTTAATACTTCTGCAAATACATCTTAAGAGAGTCCTGGATTCTGGCTTCATTTATGTCAAATGAAGGGAGGAGGGGCAGGTCTAGAGTTGGGTAAGGACCATGGACAGCTGGGTACCAACAGGGATCCAAAGAATTTTGTAAAGTTTCTAAATCTCTGTTCTCAGTCAGTCTGTTGATCTCAGCTGATCTGAATCCTATCTTAAGGCTCCTGTTAATTTTTGATAAACAGTCATTATTGTGTGCATATTTCCCCACCTCTTCAGGGCACTTTCTAACAAAGGGTTGTTTGTGTAAAATACTCAAATCTCAAACAGAATTCCTCCAATTCGCTATCATATCTATAGTACAAACTATTAGCCGGAAATGGGAGGCTATGGGAGAAATACAGGCTGGAATTAAGGTAAGAGTCAGAGAAAGGAGTATTTCACTCTTAGAATAGTAACTCAGACTGTGGCTATTTGAAAATAAGAGATGGTAGAAGAAAGGGCAGAGCCTGGTGATGTTAAGAGGAATGGTTCTCTGCCAGAACATTAGTCTGGATGATCAGGCACAGAGATGACTTTAGGCTGGAGCTCATTATCCAGTGAGTAGTCAGAAACAAAGTCAGAATAATGTACTAACGTGTGAGTTTCATTCACAAGAAGTTCTTGTGCAACACTTACCCAAATTGGTGGTTTTGATGGGAACAGCAGTAAATAAGGAAATACATGTTAAAAATAAGACAACATGCCCACAATGGAGTTGCTTATGCTAAGCAATCTGAGACTAAACTTAACTACAGTTTCTGCTCTCCCAGAAATGGAATCTTAGACCAGTCAATCTGGAATTCTGTGATCAGCATTAGTTAGGCTATCTGACTGATAGACCTCTAACTTCTCCTAAAAGAAAGGGACCCTGTAATAAATAACCAGGCTGCTTTTTGCTTAGCATGATCTCCTTGTTCCCATTTTCTTCTCCCTGTTAAAGTCTCTAATTTGTACAGCTCTTTAGAGCTCCCTTCTATCTGAGAGACTGGATTCTGTTCAATTCATAAATCATTGCATAAAGCCAATAAGATCTTTAAAATTTACTGAGTTGAATTTTGTTTTTTAACAAATATAATATGAAAAACAATTGAAATATTCTTTTTTTTATTAGTTTCAGGTGTACAACACAATGCAATAGTTATACTCTTTACCCCCCAAACTAAAAACCCCCCTCCCCCAGTTCGCCACCCCACTCCCCCCCCATATCGTACATATCTATCACAACTCCCCTGACTCCACTCCACAGTATACTCAACATCCCGTGACCATCCACATATTCAGTTACAGTTGGCATACAATACTATAAAACATCAGCTTCAGGTATACAGAGCAGTGATCAAGCCTCTACTCCATCCATGAAGTGGTCTCCCTAACAAGACATGTGACTATCTGACACGCCACAGAATTTTTACATTATTATATTCCCCGAACTGTGTTTCATATCCCTGTGGCAATATTGTAGTTGTCTATTTATGCTGTCTAATCCCTTCCCCTTCCCCCCATCCCCACCCCGCTCCCAACTAGCAACCCTCAGTTTTTCCTCTACATCCACGAGTCTGTTTACTTTGATCGTTCACTCAGCTCTTCAGACTCCACACACAAGTGAGATCGCATAGTACCTGTCTTCTCCGACTGACTTATTTCATGCAACATAATAGTCTCTTCACAACATTATCGATTACATTCCCAGAACTGCCCCCATATCCCTGTGGCAACATTGTAGTCCCACCTACACTATCCAAAACCTTCCCCCTCTTCCTATTCCCCACTCCCTCCCAGCCAGCAACCATCAGTTTTCCCTTTATATCAACTCTTTCCGTATTGATTTTCTGTCTAAAGGGCTGTCCATTGGTGACAATGGTGTTGAAGTCCCCTACTATGATAGTGTTGATCTCTGTCTTTATGTCTGTCAAAATCTGTTGTATGTAATTAGGAGTTCCTATGTTGGGTGCATAGATGTTTACTAGGGTTATAGTGCCCTTCTTTGTATTTTATTGTAGTCATTTTAAAGTCTATTTTGTCCAAAATAAGTATTGGTACTCCAGCTTTCTTTTTTCTCATTTCCATTTGCATGAAATATCTTATTCCATCTGTAAACAGCATATACATGTGTCCTATTTTCTTATCCACTCAGCCATTCTCTGTTTTTTGATTGGAGCATTTAGCCCATTCACATTTAAAATGATTATTGATAGGTGCATATGTATTGCCATTTTGTTATTTGTATTCCTGGTCTCCCTGAGTTAGCTTGTTTACCCCTTTCTTTTGTTTAAAAAAAGCCCCTTTAACATTTCTTGCAATGCTGGCTTGGTGGTAATGAATTCCTTAAGCTTATTCTTTTCTGAGAAGCTCTTTATTTCTCTTCAAATTTAAGTGATATCCGTGCTGGGTAGAGCAATCTTGGTTGTAGGCCTTTATTTTGTGTCACTTTGAAGATCTCCTGCCACTCCCTTCTGGCCTGCAGAGTTTCTGTAGACAAGTCAGCTGTTAGTCTAACAGGAGTTCCTTTGTATGTAACCTGCTGTCTTTCCCTTGCAGCCTCTAGGATTCTGTCTCTGTTTTTAATCTTTGCCGTTTTCACTATGATGTTTCTTGGTGTGGACCTGTTTGGATTCAGCTTGTTTGGCACCCTCTGCACTTTCTGGGCATGTTTCCCTGGATACGCAGCACAAGCAGGGCGGAGGGTGGGAAACCCAAGGCGGCTCGCGCACTCCTGCATCTCAGTGAGCAGCCTGATGGAGTCAGAGGGCACCTGCCAGGCATTTCCCTGCAACGCAGCATAAGTAGGGTGGAGGGTGGGAATCCAAGGCCGCATGGACACGCACGCACGCACTCCTGTGCCAAGTTCACCAGACCAATCGGATCCCGGATCTGACCCTCTGTAGGAGGGCCCAACCCTGAAAAAAATGGGATCTCCTGTACACCACTCATGTGCAAACTCCACACCAGGGGAACAATGGTTCCAAAACCTCCAGCTTCTGCACCAAAGGCGCTCAGTTCAGGCCTTCCCCACAGGCTCCTGGGCCCAACTCACACAGCTATTCCCTCCAACAGGAACAGGGTGAGTGCTCACCAACGAGCGAACCCATGCGCCAGCCCCACTGGTTCTCCAGCCGCCCTCAGCCTCACCAAGCCGAGCCAAGGGAGTCCTCACTAATTTCTACTGCCCGCTATCGTAGAACTCCTCTTCCTGGCAAAGCAACTCTGTGCTGGTGAGCTCGGTGTGGGGCCGGAGGGTCTCTCCCCCTACTGGAGAAACCTCCCCACACAGCTGGGGCATCCCTCATGGGGCTCGCCCTCTCTCGTCTGTGCCCCTCCTACCAGACTTCACGTGGCCTCCTCTTTGGGTCCTTCTTTAAGAGGTTCTGTTCTTCTAATGTTCAGGGGAATTCCGAGGTTAAATGTAGTATAAATTATTTATAATTTTGATGTGATACTGGGAGGCAGTTCGGAAAGCGTTCGTCTATTCCGCCATCTTACCGGAACCCCCTTTTTTATCTATTATTTGTGAGACATTCTTGTGAATAAGGCTGAGTTCCTAACACAGTGCAGCAGTGAAAAACCATGGCGTTATCATCATTATCACATGGTCAGTTCAATAACTGAAACACCAGCATAGATCATGCCAAGATCCCATTTCAAAAAACTAGTTAATAGTGCTATAGTCACCAAGACTTAGAATTCCCCATGATTGCCATTAACTCAAAAAAATATGCTTATGCTAGCAATTTCATCACACCCTCTTTGTCACAGTAGTAATGATTACCATGGGGCCAACATTTGAGCACAACTTTATGGATGGTGCTCTGCATGTCATGGCATCTCATGGAGACAGCATATCAGGCAGAAAGAAAAACAGTTGTCATGATAGAGAGGGGACCCAGTTTCCTCCTCGAAGCCTGGGTCTGAAAGTCTATTCTGGACACAGGGGACACATTTGCTGATTATTTATGCTGCCCCCATTCCTGCCTTTCAGGTGTTCAGGGGAACAGTGTGAACCATCTTCAGAGCGTCTTTCCCACATGCTACAGTGGAGCAGAAGTCTCTTTCCTCTCAGATGTTTGAGACCTGCAAGAGACTGCTATGACTTCTGTCATGGAGATATGGCAGCTACTACACTGAAAAGCTACCAGGCCCTTAAACCTGAAGAAACAAGTTCCTCATCTAGCCACAAGTTTCCCTTTCCTTAGATGGTACAGAGGTTTACTTGATCACATGAACTCTGTGCTTCAAATCCTCTTCACTCGTCTCCAGTCACCCAGTATTTCTAGAGGACTTGGTCTACAACACTATTGTTTGAGCTTTTTGCTCCTTTCCAACAGATGCTGATTTCCATGAAAACATGGCTGGAATCCACCTTGGAAAAGATTATTGGAGTTCTTTGCAAAATAGAATTATTCTCAGTCATTTCTCTTGGCTTTCTGCAGCAGTGGCTGACCTGTATCACACAGCTAAGTAAATGGTCTTGGACAATTAATCTAACAGTCTCTCTGCTGATGTGACATAGGCATAAGTAATTAAACTCTGCTTTTAGACAGCATCACCTAGGGCCTGCAGACCCTCTCATCATCTGTAAAAGGCAACCCCAGGAAAGCACTGAGAGATTTACAATTTCAGGGAATATTGCATTCAAGGTGGGGATTTCAGTAGGATGGAAATGCAACTGATCTACAATTCCTTCAGACTCAAACTAACAAAGTATTCTAACACAGAATGAGACCAGGGTTGACAGTCAGGGAGGAAACCATGGTGCCTTGTACATCCCAGGAAAAGTGACTCCACTTTTTGCTGTGAAAGTTATTGTTCTATGAGCAGTATGGGAAAATCTGGTGTCTTTGGAATTGTCCTTACATATATTTAGTAACAATATGCTTTCATATACACAAAAATGCTAATAATTATGTTTTAAATATTTTTTTAAAAACCTGCTATTTTTTCCCCTCAAGACTGCAAATAAGTTTAAGTCTACAGCAAGTCAATATGATGTTTGAAGGGTATACAAAGAGTGGCTTTGGTGGAGTATTTTACTTAGCTCCCAGTACTGCTGCATATAGTCAGGTTTCCTGAGGCTGGGGATCTGTCTTGAAAGAGCCAGACCAGAGACTTCCTGTAGCCCATGCTAGCCCAAGACTGAAGCAGCATTGCAGGGGGTTAGAATGAGAACTTGAGAGGGAAGATGGATGTTTTGGCCCTAATTTTGCTCCTGGTCAGCTTTGTAGCATTATTTATAAAGTCTCCTCATGTCCATTGGTTTTACTTCTGCATCCACAAAATGAGAGATTTGTGTTAAATAAGTGCCAAGGCTAGCTTCAGATCTGAAATTCCAATTTGGGGCCTACACTGATACTATCAAATAGGTGGGTTAGTTCAAATTGTGTTGCATGTGTGCTAATCTCACAGGGCTGATGTTGGTTGACAGGAAAAGATGTCTGGGAAGTCCAGTTGAGTTTACTAACCTGCCAAGTACCACTGCCATCTCACAGCATCCATTAGTCAGTCTTATTTGGGGGAATAGACAGCAGTGCAAGAAACAATCAAGTGATGATTAATTGCTAAACTCCATGGCGTTGACTACAAATATCATGGCCTAACTGGATAAATTATTAGGAAAAATGGTTGTGATCGAATTTTTTCCTTATTTCAGATTCAGATGTTCTCACTGAGATATTTGGAAGAAGATGTGCTAGCACAGTTCAGAAGCTTACTTTTTGACCCCTGTTTCTGGTATATGGTGATTATGATGACTGACACTTTTCACTGCCATGACATTTGTTCTAATTACAGTGGGGGCCTCTTAATAAAACAGTTGTATATCGAATTTAGGACATTAAAACTAGATTTTTATTTTATTATTATATCATTTCTGTTTTCCACATCTTTATTGAAATATAATTCACATCCCATACAATTCACCACTTAAAGTATATGATTCAATGCCTTTTATTATATTCATATAATTGCGCTAAAATCATGTTTTGAACATTTTCATCACCTTAAAAAGAAACCCCATACAATGTTACTACAATATTACTGACTATATTCCTTATGCTTACATTACATCCCCATGATTTATTTATTTTGTAACTGGAAATTTGAACCTTTTATTCCTCTTCACCTTCCTCACCTTTTTAAAATTTTTCAGTTATAGTTGACATTCAATATTATTTTATATTAGTTTCAGGTGTACAGCATAGTGGTTACACATTATATAATAACACTGTATAGTGTTAGATGGTTACTAGTCTTATCATGGTGATCACTTTTTAGATATAAAAATGTTGAATAATTATAGTGTGTATCTGACACTAATATAATATTGTATGTTGGCTATATTTTAATTAAAAAATTTAAAGAAAAAAGAAACCCCATATCCATTAGCAGTCACTCTCAATTACCCTCAAGTCTGCCCCCCACCCACATGCAATGCCTAGGCAACATTACTCTTCTATTCCTACAGATTAGATTATTCTGCACATTTTGTATATATGGAATCATAATACATGTTGACTTTTGTGACTAGCTTAATTCATTTAGCATAACGTTTTCAAAGTTTATCTATGTTGTAATATATATTAATATTTCATTTTATCGTTGAATAATATTCCATTGTGTGGACTTACAACATTTTATTTACCCATTCATTAGTTAATAGGCATTTGGATATTTTTCACTTTGATTATGATTAATGTTGCTATGAACATTTATGTACAAAATTTTGTATGGATATTTATCTTTATTTCTCCTAGTTATATACCTAAAAGTGGAATTGATGGATCATGTGGTAATTCTATGCTTAACCTTTTGAAAAATAGACAGACTGTTTCCCAAAGCAGCAGCATCATTTTACACTCCCAATAGCAGTGTATGAACATTCCAGTGTGTCTATACCCTAACCAATACTTGCTATTATCTCTTTTTTTTTGACAGCCACCATGGTAGGTATAAAGTTGTTTCTCATTTGGTTTTGATTTGCATTTCCCTGGTGGATATTGATGGAGCCTCTTTCCATGTCCTTATTGGTTATTTGTATATTTTCTTTTCAGAACTGTCTGTTTAAAATCTTTGACCATTTTTAATTGGATTGTCTTATTATTGTTGCATTATAAGAGTTCTTTATGTATTCTAGATACAAGTCTCTTATTATATATATAATTTGAAAATTCTTTTGGTAGGTTGTCTTTTTACTTTGTTGATGGTATCCTTTGATGCACAAACATTTTAATTTCGATGATGTCTAATTTATCTTTTCAATTTTTTTTTTCATTTTCTTCCTTGTGGTTTGGTGTCACTTGCAAGAAAGCTTTGCGTAACTCAAAATAACAAATATGTATTCTTCTAAGAATGTTAGAATTTTAGGTCTTACACTTAAATCTCCAATATCTTTTGAGTTAATTTTTGTATATGGTGTGAGAAAGACTTTCAGCTTCATTTTTTGCCTGTGGATATCCAGTTGTCCCAGCACCGTTTCTTACAAGGACTCTTCTTTCTCCCATTGAATTGTCTTGACATATGAGACATAATATCTTAGCTTCATTTACTTCTTTAAGCATGGTTTCTTTTAGTTTTTCTGAACATATTTTTAATCATTTCTTTGAAATCTTTGTTTGCTAAGTATGATATCTGCCTTTTTTTTGTCTGTGTATGGGTCATACTTTATGTTTCTCTTGTGTCTTACGTTGTATTTTGTTCAAAGCTACTCATTTAAAATAACATAACAACTCTTAATATTGATTTCCTCCCTATTGTCCAGTGCTTGTTGTTGTTATTGTTTGCTTACTTATCTGTTTGGTAACATGGTTGGACTATTTTAGTGAACTCTATTACATCCATAATGCCATTTCTCAGAGGACATAGCCCTGGGCATGCAGAGTCACTCTGGGATGATTGTGGGGTTTTTCAGGATCATCTTTGTGTCTTTTCCTTATCTCTCTGCTAAATTGACTGCTTCTTTTAATAGCACACACAACTGTTAAGCTCCATTAATTTCCAGTTGATTGCTCTATTGTTTTCAACAATGACTTGGCACATAAACTCCTCAACAGATTAATTCATTCAATTTAGGCACCTTTGCAGTAGTTTTTGAAGCTGGTTTTTGAGGTTTGTTCCCAATACCAGAAGGCTCTTTCTTAGTTGTCTCTTTCCCTCCTCTGACAAACTTGTAGCTTGTCTATGCTTTAGCTTATTTCTCTGTGGAGCTACAAGACTCTCTTAATAGCTTGCCACAAAAAACTCCACTGTGTTCTAAAGTGCCCTTAGCCTTGAACTTCCTCACACTCACTTCCAAATAAAATCAGTTTCCTTTGGAACATTCTTATGGCTAGCCTTTCCCTCTTAGAGTAAACCTCTGAGTCGTTGATCCAAAACTGAAGACAAGGATAGTGGCCTCCTTTACTCAGAGTGACACCCTCACTTTATGAACAGGGTGTTAGGTAGGGGGCTCAGTAGCCATTGGTCTTCTTGGCTTGCCTCTTCTGGTGTGGAAACTCTTTCCTGCAAGTGGGCTGGGGAAACAGCAATTTGACTCTACTATCCTTGGCCTGCCACACATAGGATAGAGCTTTCACTCTATGAGTGGGGACTGGGTAGAAGAGAGAGAGAGAGAGCCCCCAACTTCTTAGCTTTTCTTACCTACAATGGAGCTTCCATGACACAGAGCTAAGATGATGAGAAATGTTGGACTTCCAGTAAGATGATGGATTAGACAGATGGGGTGCCAACTGCCTCCCAGGATCACACCAAAATTACAAATAATTTATACAACATTCAACCTCGGAAGTCCCCTGAACACTAGATGAACAGAACCTCTAAATGGAGGACTTAAACAGAAGGCCAAGTCAAGTCTGGTAGGAGAGGTGGAGACGAAAGAGGGCGAACCCTGTTAGGGACGCCTCAGTGGTGGAGAGGCTTCTCCAGTTGGGGGAGAGACCCTCCAGCCCCACACCGAGCTCCCAAGCCTGGAGTTACTTTGCCAGAAAGAGGGGTTCCATGATAGCTGGCAGTACAAATCAGTGAGGACTCTCTTTGCTCAACTCAATGAGGCTGAGGGGTGCTAGAGAACCAGTGGAGCTGGTACATGGACTCGCTCGCTGGTAAGCACTCACCCAGTCCCTGGTGGAGAGAGTAGCTGTGTGAGTGGAGCCCAGGAGCCTGTGAGGAAGGACTCAACTGAGTGCCTTTGGAGCGGGCTAGAAGTTTTGGGACCATTGTTCCCCTGATGTGGAGTTTGCACACAAGTAGTGTACAGGAGGGTGCCATTTTGTCAGAGCTGGGCCCTCCCACAGAGGGTCAGATCTGGGACCACATTGGTCTGGTGAGATTGGTGCAGGAGTGTGAGTGTGCATACATACACATGCAGCTTTGGATCCCCACCCTCCACACTGCTTTTGCTGTGTAGCCAGGGAAAAGCCTGACAGGCATGCTCTAGCTTCAAAAGGCTGCTCATTGAGACACGGGAGTGCATAAGTCACCTTGGGTCCCCACATTCCGCACTGCGCATGCAGAGTTGCCAGGTGGGCAACTGGCTGTCGGGGTGATCTGCCTGATCTGCGAGCAGATGATTGGGACAGGCTGAGACTATGAGTTTCCATGGAAGTGTTGGGCCATGAGCTGTGTGCCTGCATGATCCAGCTGGCGCATTCCTGGAGCATTTGTGCGAGCTGATTTCCGGTGCAGGAGTGCACACTGCTCTGACTTGGTGCGGGCCACTGACCACACCCCATGGTGCCTTGGGGACCTGCCCAGCCCACCTAGAGTTGTGTTGCTGGGGGCACCCTGTTCCCCTGGTGCCTGGCACCCACCTATGCAGGACAAAGGGTTTTTTGCAGCAGCAGATAGCCCGCAGCAACCTGTCAGGACTTTTGGTGGTGAACACGGTTCCAGAGTATACAGCAGCTAATTGTGGGGAGCTCACTGCAAGCCTGAGAGGGAGGCTAGCTCATGACGCGTTGAGCCCTTCCCCCCAACATAGCTGGTGCTGAGTGGACCAGAGACTCTATTGCTGAGCAAGTGGTCTGCCAATTAAAGTGGGCAAAGAGCCTTTTATTATTATATTTACTTTTTAAAATGTCTTTTTGCGTTTTTTTCCCCCCTTCTTTGTTCTTCCACCCTTTTCCCTTATTGTTATTATTTTTCTTTTCTTTCTCTTTCATCCTTTTGGTCCTTTTCCTTCTTTGCTTTCATCTGTTTTGTTTTTGTTGTTGTTTCTCAGGCTTGTTTATCTGGATATTGCTTTGGTCATTATTTTTCTCTTGTTCTCTTGCTTTTGTGTTTGTGTTTGTTTCCCCTGTTTTCTGGTGTTGTTGGGTTGCCTTGCGTTTTTGTTTTTTTTTTTTTGCTTTTGGCCATCCTGCCACCTGTTGGCAGCTCAAGCCTTGCTTTATTCTTGTTTTATGAAGTGGGCGTGACCTACCACTGGTCCAGAAGCTGAGACTACAATGAATTTGTAGAAACTACTGACCACAGCCTTTATGCACGTGTAACACCACCTCACCCACCTACAGCTGCATTTCCACCCCCACAAACTGTGGAAAAAGTTTTTTGCAACAGAAAGTGTTCTGCAGAGCCCTGGGGTCATCTTCGTGGTGTTCAGTGACCACAAACCTGCACCACAGCCACTCGGGAACAGCTTTCATGAATCTGTGAGTGCAAGGTGGAGGCTAGCTGTAGTGCCCTTGGGACACTATACAAGGGGGTCGCAGGCCAGGTATTGGTGTATGAACTGAATCTGCATTAATGTCTTGAAAACTACCAATCCCATCACATAACTCACTTGAACTCCATCCTGCTAAAATAGTGCTACATTGCAGAGGCACCCTCAATGCCAGGTCAAATAGCCAGACACATACCCCTAAAGAGCCTCTTTCAATAGGTGGGCCTTACCAGCATCTGACAGATGGCGACAGGCCTACGGGGCCCTAGGCTTTTTCCTAAACTGTCTAAGGACCAATATAGGGGGCAGCCAGCTTCAGTTCATACAGAAACCATCCACACATGATTCCATGTCCAGCATGGGCAGCAGCCAACTGTGTACAGCCTTGAGGCACCTACCAGGTAGCTACAGACCTGGAACGGGCATGTCTGAGATGGCTCTGAGTGAGGGCCCCGCCCAAGACACACCAGAACCAGTACACACAGAGGCCAGTGTTAGACAAAAGCAGAGTACTACCTGGTGGAACCAAAAAGTGGCACTCTCAAAGGACATTTTCTACAGGCACAAGAATCCACAATGGCCAGCCTCCTCTCAGGGGATCAACCTCCACACAGCATCTCATACACTGTGAATAGAGCTAATTCTCCCAGCTAATAACTCTGAGGGTCAATCCTACCCTATGAAAAGCCAAAGCAATTAAAGAGCAACTTCAACAGCAACACCTCTGGAACACACGGGACAGGAGAATACAGAAAATATACAATCCGAATACAAAGGACACATACTACAAGAGCAGCTAGCAATGACTGAGAGGCATAGGTGATCTATGTAATACATCAAAGCAATCACAGAGCAATAGCCAGAATGAAGAAACAAAGAAATATGTCCCAAGTCAAAGATCAGAAGAAACCTCTAGAAATGGACTAAATGAAACAGAGGGATCCAAACTTTCAGAGACAGAGTTTAGAACACTGATGATAAGAATGTTTGAAGAACTTAGTGAGGATATAAAGAATGATAGAGAAATCATAAAAAACAAACCGTAAAAACTAAAGAACACAATAACTGAAATGAAGAACACTGGAAGGAATCACCAGTAGAATAGATGAAGCAGAGGAGCAGATAAGTGATTCAGAAGACAAAATAGCAGAAAGCACGCAGTTGGAACAACAAAAATAAAAAGAATAAAAAAGAATGAAAATAATTTAAGAGACTTGTGGGACAACATCAGAGGCAACAACAAAGCGCATCATAGGAATACCAGAAGGAGAAGAGAAGAAGCAAGGGACTGAGAATGTATTTGAAGAAATAATTACTGAAAACTCCCTACCCTGGTGAACGAAATTGATGTACAAGCCCAGGAAGTGCACAGACTTCCAAACAAGCTGAACCCAAACAGGTCCAAACCAAGACACATCATAGTTAAAATGGCAAAGGTTAAAGACAAAGACAGATTCCTAAAAGCAGCAAGAGAAAGACAGCAGGTTACATACAAAAGAACTCCTATAGGACTAACAGATGACTTTTCTACAGAAGCTCTGCAGGCCAGAAGACAGTGGCAGGAGATACTCAAAGTGATGCAAAATTAAGGGTTACAAACAAGATTGCTCTACCCAGCACTGCTATCACTTAAAAGTGGAGAGATAAAGAGCTTCTCAGAAAAGAATAAGCCTAAGGAATTCATTACCACCAAGCCAGCATTGCAGGAAATGTTAAAAAGGGCTTTTTTAAACAGAAGAAAGGGGAAAACAAGCTAACCCAGGAAGACCAGAACTACAAATAACAAAATGGCAATAAATATGCACCTATCAATAATCACTTTAAATGTGAATGGGCTAAATGCTCCAATCAAAAGACACTGAGTGGCTGAATGGCTAAGAAAACAGGCCCAATGCATATACTGTTTACATGAGACTCATCTCAGATCAAAAGACACACAGTAAAGGGATGGAATAAGATATTTCACACAAATGGAAATGAGAAAGACTCTGGAGTAGCAATACTTATCTTCCACAAAATAGACTTTACAATGAAGCCTACAATAAAAGGCAAAGAAGGCACTACACAATAATAAAGGGATAGATTCAACAAGAGGACATAACTCTAGTAAACAGCTATGCACCCAACATAGGAGCTCCTAAATATATAAAACAGATTTTGGCAGATGTAAAGACAGAGATCAACAGTAACACTATCGTAGTAGGGGACTTCAACACCCCATTGTCACCAATGGGCAGATCCTCCAGAGAAAAAATCAACATGGACAGAGTGGCCTTAAATGACACTTCAGACCAGCTGGATTTAATCCATATCATTAGAGCATTTCACCCCAAAGCAACAGAATATACATTCTTCTCAAATGCACATACAACATTTTCCAGGATAGACCACAAGTTAGGCCACAAAACAAGTCTCAGTAAATTTAAGGAGTTGAAATCATATAGTGTCTTCTCTGACCACAATGCTATGAAACTAGAAATCAATTACAAGAAGAATTCTGGAAAACACACAAATACATGGAGGCTGAATAACATGCTACTAAATAGCAAGTGGGTCAAAATGAGATCAAGGAAGAAATGAAAAGCTATCTTGAGACAAACGAAAATGAAAATACAACAACCCAAAATCTATGGGATGCAGCAAAAGCAGTCCTAAGAGGGAAGTTCATAGCAATAGAGGCCTATCTAAAGAAACAAGAACAGGGGACTTCCAGTAAAATGGAGCAATAGACAGACAGTGTGCTAACTGCCTCCCAGGATCACACCAAAATTACAAACAAATTATACAGCATTCAACCCTGGAGGTCCCCGGAACACAGGATGAACAGAACCACTAAATGAAGAATTTAAAGAGTAGGCCATGTCGGGTCTGGTAGGATGGGCGGAGATGAGAGAGGGCAAACCTCGTGAGGAAAGCCCAAGCCGTGGGAAGCTTCTCTGGTTGGGGGACAGACCCTCCGGCCACACTCCAAGCTCACCAGCCTAGAGTTCCTTTGCCGGGAAGAGGAGTTCTAATATAGCCGGTAGTAAATTAGTGAGGATTCTCTTTGCTCAGCTCGGTGAGGCTAAGAGCGGCTGGAGAATCAGTGGGGCTGGCACCCGGGCTTGCTTGCCGGTGAACACTTACCTGGTTCCTGGTGGAGGGAGTAGCTGTGTGAGCCACACCTGGGAGCCTGCAGGGACGGACTGAACTGAAAACCTTTGGTGCAAAGGCTGGAGGTTTTTGGACTATTGTTCCCCTGGTGTGGAGCCTGCATGCGAGTGGTGTAGGGAGGACGCCATTTTGTCAGGCTTGGGCCCTCCCATGGAGGATCAGGTCCGAGACCTCATTGGTCTGGTGGAATTGGCGCAGAAGTGCGTGTGTGCATGCATGCCTGCGGCCTTGGATCCCCACCCTCCCCCCGGCTCATACTGCGTTGCCAAGGAAACGCTGGGCGGGTGCCCTCCAGCTCCAACAGGCCGCTCACTGAGACCAGGGAGTGAGCATGCCGCCTCGGATCCCCACCCTCTGCATGGCTTGTGCTGCACTTCCAGGGAAATGCCTGGTGCGCATGCTTTGGCTCCAACAGGCTGCTAACTGAGATGGGAGAGTGCGCAAGCCTCCTTGGGTCTCCGCTCTCCTCACTGCGCTTGCAGAGTTTCCAGGCTGGTGGTTGGTTGTCGGGTTGCTCGGGCTGATCTGCGAGCAGCTGATTGGGACAGGCTGAGACTGGGAGTTTTCCTGGCAGTGTTGTGCCGTGAGCTGTGTGCCTGCATGATCCAACCAGGGCTCTCCTGGTGATCTACCTAATACATCAAAGTAATCCCAGA
Source organism: Aselliscus stoliczkanus (assembly GCA_033961575.1). Classification (NCBI taxonomy): domain Eukaryota; kingdom Metazoa; phylum Chordata; class Mammalia; order Chiroptera; family Hipposideridae; genus Aselliscus; species Aselliscus stoliczkanus. The sequence goes on from CM066738.1 coordinate 47,721,685, forward strand.
GCAACAGCCAGAATGGGGAAACAAAGAAACATGTCACAAGTAAAAGACCAGAAGAAACCTCTAGAAATGGAACTAAATGAAACAGAGGGAGCCAACTTTTCAGAGACAGAGTTTAGAACACTGATGATAAGAATGTTTAAGGAACTTAGTGAGGACATAAAGGATAGGGAAACCATAAAAACCAACTTGTTAGAACTAAAGAATACAATAACTGAAATGAAGAACACACTCGAAGGAATCACCAGTAGAGTAGATGAAGCAGAGGACCGGATCAGCGATTTGGAAGATAAAATAGCAGAAATCACCCAGTTGGCACAGCAAAAAGACCAAAGAATAAAAAACAATGAAAATACTTTAAGAACCCTATGGGACAAGGTGAAACACAACCACAATCGACTCATAGGAATACCAGAAGGAGAAGAAAAGAAGCAAGGGGTTGAAAATGTATTTGAAAAAATAATGACTGAAAACTTCCCTACCCTGGTGAAGGAAATCAACATACACGCCCAGGAAGTGCAGAGGGTTCCAAACAAGCTGAACCCAAACAGGTCCACACCAAGACACATCATAGTGAAAATGGCAAAGGTTAAAGACAGAGACAGAATCCTAGAGGCTGCAAGGGAAAGACAAAGGTTACATACAAAGGAACTCCTGTTAGACTAACAGCTGACTTGTCTACAGAAACTCTGCAGGCCAGAAGGGAGTGGCAGGAGACCTTCAAAGTGACACAAAATAAAGGCCTACAACCAAGATTGCTCTACCCAGCACGACTATCACTTAAATTTGAAGGAGAAATAAAGAGCTCAGAAAAGAATAAGCTTAAGGAATTCATTACCACCAAGCCAGCATTGCAAGAAATGTTAAAAGGGCTTTTTTAAACTAAAGAAAGGGGTAAACAAGCTAACCCAGGGAGACCAGGAATACAAATATCAAAATGGCAATACACATGCACCTATCAATAATCATTTTAAATGTAAATGGGCTAAATGCTCCAATCAAAAGACAGAGAGTGGCTGAGTGGATAAGAAAATAGGACACATGTATATGCTGTTTACAGATGGAATAAGATATTTCATGCAAATGGAAATGAGAAAAAAAGCTGGAGTACCAATACTTATTTTGGACAAAATAGGCTTTAAAATGACTACAATAAAAGACAAATAAGGGCACTATAATCCTAATAAACACCTATGCACCCAACATAGGAACACCTAATTACATATAACAGACTTTGACAGACATAAAGACCGAGATCAACAGTAACACTATCATAGTAGGGGAATTAAACACCATTGTCACCAATGGACAGACACTTTAGACAGAAAATCAACACAGAAAGAGGGGTCTTAAATGTTACTTTAGACTAGCTGGACTTCGTTGATATTTTTAGAGCATTTCACCCTGAAAAACAGAATATACATTCTTCTCAAGTACACATGGAACGTTTTCCAAGATAGACCATGTTAGGCCACAAAACAAGTCTCAGTAAATGTAAGAAGATTGAAGTGATATCAAGCAGATATAAAGGAAAAACTGACGGTTGCTGGCTGGGAGGGAATGGGGAAGAGGGAGAGGGGGAAGGTTTTGGACAGTGTAGTTGGAAGTACTGTCACGTCCTGCGTGGCAAGGGCAAGTGGGACACGAGAGGGGCGACGCAGATTAAGGAAAAACAAGAGACAGAAGAAAGATAAGAGCGAGACCAAGGGACTCAGCCAAAGACGACTGAGCCCTGAATCGGGTCAGCGCATAGCTTTTATTGAGAATTTTCAAGGATGCAAACTGCAACAAATCATTAACGGTGGTTTGTAGTTCTCAGGATTTACACAGTCTTTTACTCCCCTGTAAGTGCTCTCTCCAGGGTGCACTGTGACTTACTCTTCCATTAAAGCATTTATCTTGTTTTACACTATGATAACCTCTGAGACTCAGACCCAGTCTCTGCCTATCATCTAAAGAATGTTTACCATGACTACCTAGTCATTATCCCAAATTCCAGCAGCTAGACTCTCAGGGAGTATACTTGAATTATTACTAAAAGACTAGCTTTTACCTTGTTTTAGGGTAAAAGCATCTAAATTTTATTCCTATGTAAATACAAAACCTAGCAATTAAAGGGGTCTCACACCACTCTATCTTACAGAGGGCTGTATCTGTTTCTTAGTTAAAGCTTCAGCATCTGTTGCTGTAACAAAGCACTAAACAAAGGAATTTACACAAGGCTGTTAACATAACTCATGGTCAGCAAGCTGCCTGGAACTCTCATGGCCTGGAGACCTTTGGCCTCTGAGGAGACTTTTCACAGCAGGGCCCTTAGGCAAGTGCATCAGCTTCTCACAGGCCTGAGTTTTCTGGCCTGAGTTTGTCAGAGGTCTGTGCCTCAGTTTCCAAGGGGCTTGAGTCCCCAATATCTCAGTTCAGGGGTTCCCCACGGAACTACCGCCTGGATTGGGTTGTCTCCCCTCTTTTAGGAGATCTTACCCGTCATTGGCTGCGTAGTTAGCTCATTGGGGTACTACAGGAACATGTCACAAGTGTCGTGAATATATTGTCTCCTATAGAAGAAAAGGCACATGGGTTCACAGAGGCAGGAGATATTACATGACCAACCATAAGGCAGCACCCCTAATATCCAGTGCTGAGCAGGGCAATGTGGCCTTGTCAGACACTGGGGTGCTGTCAGCTTCCCACATATCACCCTTCTTTATTATATAAAAAGCACGCCTGTGACCCCAGGAGGCTGCGAGTCACAGTGCCTGTTTTAGGTGTCCTCCAATAAAATAATAACCTTACCCGTCATAGGCACTTGATCCTCTAGTGATCAAGCCCTGTCTTAGGTTGGTTACGTTCAAGGAGGTCCTTACCCTTCTCTGGCTAGCCTGTCCTCGCTGAAGATTAGGGGTAGTGGGGCTAGTAAGCAGGTGATTAAGCTTGAGGCTTTGCCTTAAGTTTGATCTCATGGATATTGGCTTGGACTTCCATCATCTGTTTGAGAAAACATCTAATGAGGACGGGGAGTAGGCACAGAACCAAACAGACACAAAAACCAATGCTATGCCTTCAGAGGCTAATGCAGAGGGGGCGGTCGTGGAATCGGCTGTAAGGCAACAAAGTACAATGTTCCCGCAGGGATCTGGGGGCAGTTCTGGGAATGTAATTGATAATGTTGTGAAAAGACTATTATGTTGCGTGAAATACGTCAGTCGGAGAAGGACAGGTACCATGTGATCTCACTTGTGTGTGGTGTCTGAAGAGCTGAGTGAATGATCAAAGTAAACACTCATAGATGTAGAGGAAAAACTGAGCATTGCTAGTTGGGAGGGGGGTTGGGCTGGGGGGGAAGGAGAAGGGATTAGACAGCAAAAGTAGGCAACTACAATATTGCCACAAGGATACGAAACAGTTCTGGGCGTATAACAATGTAAAAATTTTGTGGCGTGTCAGATAGTCACATGTCTTGTTAGGGAGACCACTTCATGGATGGAGTAGAGGCTTGATCACTGCACTGTACACCTGAAGCTGATGTTGTATAGTATTGTATGGCAACTGTAACTGAATATGTGGATGGTCATGGGATGTGGAGTATACTGTGGAGGGGAGTCAGGGGAGTTGTGATAGATATGTATGATATGGGGGGGAGGGAGTGGGGTGACGAACTGAGGGAGGGGGTTTGTCACTTTGGGGGGTAAAGAGTATAACCATTGCATTGTATTGTACACCTGAAACTAAATAAATAAATAAATAAATAAATAAATAAATAAATAAATAAATAAATATAAAAACTCCAACCTTGTCAGAAAGGGCCCATCAGTGGATATCACAGATCCTCAAGGATGAGAAGCAGCTGACATCAGGAACAGACAGCTAACCCAAGACATGGAGAAGGCCTGTATATCTCTACATAATTGATATTAAACTTAAAATAACTGTTAAAAAAAGAAAGAAAGAAAGAAATGCTGGTGACCTGGCCCTCCCAGAAAGCCGGAAATATACCATAGCCCTAGACTAGGAGCTGAGGGATTCTTGGCTGCACCCATCTGGAATAGAACTTCTATTACTCTGAGCTGGAGGAAAGAGTGAGGGAGAGGCTTGGAAATGGCTTATGGCTGTAATGCCACAGATGCTTACTAACCCTACTGTGATTTAATGTTTTCTTGAATAAGCATATCTTCATTAGCTATATGCTCATAGAATAACTTCCAGAGACTTTAAATGTTTGTGATTTTTGAAATATAATTTTCAGCAGTTATGGTTATTTCACTGGGGAGAGAGTCCATTAAGCTTCTCATGACACTATTCTGGAAGTCTTATCTCTCATTTCTTTTTATAAAAAGGTAATTATAATTTTAGGCAGTTGAACCTTTTTAGTGAATTGGGTTAGAGTTGATTCACAATTAATGCACTGGTCACTTTTTCTACAATATAAGTAATATCAGAAAAGACAACGAGAATCTATCAACTGGGGTTTGAATTCTAGACATTCCTAAGATTTCTAAATATCTATAAAAAGCTATTCCGTTATGCTTCAATGCTTTTGTGATTTAAAGAGGGTTTTCCTCATGTTTTTTTGTCATCCATTTGTGATACACAGCAAAGCTTGTGGCCTGAAACCATATCTACACATTCTCAGATATTTTGTCCTTATTCTCTGATGGAGTATCACCTGCTTAATTTCACACCACGTAGCCTAATTTTCACTCACTTTGCAAAGTCATTATCAACAGGTGATAGATTTTTGCATATCAAATTCAGGCTGATCCTTTCCAAATGATGCAACACATGATACCAGTGTCTAATGTTAGTGTATCTCTACATCATCATGCACTGAAGTTGCCAGATCAGACAATCTGCTTAGTCCACAGGTATTCAAAAGAGCTGAGCTTCCAGTGCTCAGCACAGAGAGCATTGAACTAGAAAGAGGAAGCTACTAATTTTGCCATTTAATCTCATTATTTTCTTTAAGTTGTTTAGAAGTTCTGGGACTTGGTCTCTCAACTGTAAAATTTGCAATATTTGCATATAAACATCTTCTGTATTTACATATGAAGTTATTTCCACTCACTCACTTTTTTTGGTAACTCCTGAGAGTTCTTAGTGGTGAGATGGCTGAAGTACTTGTTTATTGTAGGAATGCTTGAATTCTAATTTGAAGTTGGTTACTTTTCTGACATATAAACTCTTTGATCTCTCTTATCCTCACTGGGACATTGTTTGAGTGTATGTATGTGCATGTTTGAATTTTGTCTTTGTTTTTGTTTTGCTCTATTTGTTTTGTATGTAAAAGCTGGAAGGCACTAACCGTCAAGCCTGGGTGGATGATGGGGAATAAGAGAGCATGTTGAGAGCAGGAGCCTCAAGACAGAATAAATGGCTATGACCCCCGATCCAGAAATCCCACAGAACTTGAGGGGGGCTTTGTAGTACTTCAGGTCATAGAATAGGATCCCAAGCCTTTCAACCAAAAGGCGTAAAGGCCACAAGTCCATTTTTGTTTTCATGAAGAGGACATCAATGATCACCTTATTCATAAGGGCTGTAACACCAGAGTCTAAGACAGTTTCTGGATAATTATAGAAACTCCAAAAATAAAGTATTTTTGAATGAATAAACCTTGTCTTTCATAATGGTAGTTACATTTTTCTGCATGTATAGAAGTAATACAATTGCTGACATGATAAGTGTAACCTCAGTCCTTGCTCCCCAGAGTGGTTCTTCCCATCATTTCCCATGCTGGGAGTGAAATCAACTAAGCTGAGTAGGAGATCACTAATAGAAAACTGGTAGCATTACATGGGCCAAAATCAGGGCCCTTGAGCAAGAGGAGAAGGGATTGACAAGTTCAGACAAAAGCATAAAAGAAGTCAGTTTCAGCAGGACTGGAGAACCAGGAGTACTCACAGTATCCTAGTATTGAATAAGATGGCAGAGAGAGTAGGAAATGGTTTTGCAAAACTTGGCAGAACTCCACCTCCCAGGAATAACACCTGACAACAATAGGCTTTTCCACATCCACTACAGAAGTTTGCTCCTGCCCAGAGGAGTGTGTGTGTGTGTGTGTGCGTGTGTGTGTGTGTATATATATATATATATATATATATATATATATATATATATATATATATATATATATATCCCTGACAAATTAACACAGATAGAGAACAGAGTAGTGACAAGATGAACTGGACGTGATAGAGCCCAAGAAAAGAAAGACACATTAGAACAGCCAGGTGACTCAGTTGGTTAAAGTGAGTGCTCTTAACAAGGTTGCAAGTTTGACTCCTGCATGGGATGGTGGTCTGCACCCTCACACAACTAGATTGAAAATGACACTTGGACTTGGAGCTGAACTGCGCCCTCCACAACTAAGATCGAAGGACAACAACTTGACTTGAAGCTGATGGGTCCTGAAAAAAACATATTGTTCCCTGAAAAAACACATTGTTCCCCAATAAAGTTTAAAAGAAAGAAAGACACATTAGTCAGTGAAACGATACATATGGAGCAGTTAGTCTGTACCAAGCACTAGACTGCAATCCAGCCATATATCATAAATGAAATAGACAGTGCTCCTGCCTTGTAGAGGTCAAGTTAGTATCTATTGCCATCAAAGATGTAAGTGATTGTGAGGGTCTGGTAAAAACACTGAGAAAAAGGGACATGGTCCAGACGTGATTAGGAGGGAGGGTGAATAACATGGAACAAAACAGAGGCCAAGAATGACTGAAGTTTCTAGAGTGGGCCAGATGGTTGCCAAGAGGATAAATGTTGGGGGGGAAAAGTTAAGGAGGAAAAAGGAGCAGTTGGTGGATCTCTAGTAGTTCGATAAGAAGTTACCTGAAGAGTGATGAGTCAGCCAAAGCAGAACTGATAATATTTAAAACCATAGAGAGGGAGACCAAAAGTTATTTATATCTATAGTATAACTAAGGAGCAAGAAAACAAATTTAAAGATATATAATGGAGTAGAAGACAATGAGTGATTGCACAATGCTCAGACTTGTACAAGTCATGGAAGTCATGGTTAGCATGCCAAAGGACTAAATGTTTCCTCTGCTTATTCTCACCAGCCCATCCCCAACCAAATGAAAAATGTTGTATGGGTTTTCACTTTCATGTGCATATTCAGAGAAGGCAAAGAATGAATACCAAATCCATTTTCCACATAAGCTAAATAAAAGTTGCATATGCAAGTAAGAGTTAAGGTCTCAGCACTTAAATTTCCTCCATGGTCAGTCTGAAGTGATTTAAAGGATGAATAAGCACTGAGCCCATCATCTCTTCCACCAGCAAAGACCCAGGTCAGTTCAGCCCGAACTCCTCATTCCTGGAGCTCTTGAAGCTCCTCTTCTTGTGCGGGCTTCTCTTTCCTTGTCTCACCTAAGCTAAGTAAGGAGGAAATGAAAAAGAAGTGAAGAGGGGGCCACAAATGGTGTGGGGATGCATTATAAATTTGGCTATCTCCTCTTCCCCTTTTCTTAGCTGGCCCTAGGGTAGGGTGCTCCATATTGCAAGGAAAAAGATGATCAAGTTTCTGACAATTACACAAAGTCAGACAATCCAATTAAAAAATGGGCAGAGGATATGAAGAGGCATTTCTCTAAAGAGGACATACAGATAGCCAACAGGCATATGAAAAAATGTTCAAACTCACTGATCATCAGAGAAATGCAAATAAAAACCACAATGAGATACCACCTCACTCCAGTCAGAATGGCTATCATCAACAAATGAACAAACAACGAGTGCTGGTGAGGTTGTGGAAATAGGGAACCCTGGTGCACTGTTGGTGGGACTGCAAATTGGTGCAGCCATTATGGAAATTAGTATGGACGTATCTCAAAAAACTGGAAATGGAACTACCGTATGACCCAGCAATTCCACTCTTGGGTATCTACCCAGAAGAATTCAAGACACTAATTCGAAAAAATATATGCACCCCTATGTTTATTGCAGTGCTATTTACAATAGCCAAGACTTGGAAACAACCGAAATGCCCATCAGTAGATGACTGAATTAAACTGTGGTACATTTATACAATGGAGTATTACTCCGCTATAAAGAAGAATGAAATCGTACCATTTGCAACGATATGGATGGATCTAGAGACTATTATGTTAAGTGAAATAAGTCAGTCGGAGAAAGAGAAATACCATATGATCTCACTTATATGTGGAATCTGAAAAACTGAAGGAATGAGCAAAGGAAACCGAAACAGTCTCATAGATATAGAGGAAAAACAGCGTTGCTAGTTGGGAGGGGGGTGGGGATGAGGGAGAAGGGGAAGGGATTAGACAGCATAAATAGGTAACGACAGTATTTTCACAGGGATATGAAAGACAGTTTGGGGAGTATAATAAAGTAAAAATTTTGTGGGTTGTCAAATGGTCACATATCTTGTCAGGGAGACCATTTCATGGATGGAGTAGAGGCTTGATCACTGCACTGTATACCTGAAATTGATGTTGTATAATATTTTATGCCAACTGTAATTGAATATATAGGTAGTCACGGGATGTGGATTATATGGTGGAAGGGAGTCAAAGGAATTGTAATAGATCGTATGATATGGGGCGAAGAGTGGGGTGGAGAATTGGGGGAGGGGGTTGTCACTTTGAGGGGTAAAAAGGTATAACTATTGCACTGTGTTGTACACCTGAATCTAATTAAAAAAAAAAAAGACAGCAAGCATTGACAAAATAATAGATACAAAAGCATCATTATCTTCAACCACCACAGATTCTTGGGAATTCTTTAGGAAAGTCATCTGTAGGAATTGGTCAAGGAGAGGAGTGTGTTGGAAGAATAACAAAATATTAATGGGATCTACAGCTACCACTTCCTTAGAGGAACTGTCAGTCTCTTGTCTTGGAGGAGAGAATGCATGTGTTCTTCTCATTGTTTTTCATTTTTCTTGGCCAGTATTATTGCTGGCACACAGGTGTGATTTACTAAGGATGCTGACCCCATTAGAACTCCATAGTAACCATTATCCAGTGACAAGAGGACATAAGACCAAATGCTCACATTCCATATTTGTATACAACCCTGCCAATTCCCAGCAACCTAGCACAGTGCCCAAGCTGGACAACATTATGTTGGACACACAAGAGTATTTCAGCCTGGAATGAAGGATTTAGATCTTTATGGAACATTGAGACAATTTGCCATTTCAGGAAAGTTCCTCTCATGAACATTATGGGCAGGTATGCAGTCATGGCAATCTTTGAATATAAACCTCTTATTGATGGTTGATCTTTTAAAAAGCACTGCATAATGTTATGTTCACTACATTTGAGACATGTAGACTGGGAAATGCTTAGATAAGTTTTCCCAGGATGAAATGGAATGTATCTACATCAAATTCTTAAAATTGACATGTTTATGAATTTTCTTTATTATTTTTTAAAGTTTATTGGGATGACATTGTTATTAAAGTTACATTGGTTTCAGGTGTACAATTATGTAATATATCATTTATATATCACATTGTGTGTTCACTACCCAGAGTCGGTTCTTCTTCTATCACCATATATTTTATCCCTTTTATCCTCATCTACCATCCTTCTCTCCCCTTACCCACTGGTAACCAGTAAACTATGTCTCTGTGTATAAATTTTTGTTTCTTAATTTGTTTGTCTTGTTCCTTTGTTGTTTTCAGTTTTATATCCCACATGTCATTGAAATCATATGGTCCTCGACTTTTCCTGTCTGACTTATTTCGATTAATATAATAATCTCAAGATCGATCCAGGTTGTCGAAAATGGCACTATTTCATCTTTTCTTATAGCAGAATAGTATTCCATTGTTTATATATACCACATTTTCTTTATCCAGTCATCTATCAATGGACATTTTGGTTGCTTCCATGTCTTGGCCAACATAAAGAAACCTACAATGAACATTGGAGCACATATATCTTTACAGATAAATGTTTTTAGGTTTTTTTGGAATATACACAGGAGAGGGATTGTGGGGTCATATGGTAATTCTATTCTTAATTTTTTGAGGAACCTCCATGTTGCCTACCACAGTGGCTGAACCAATCTGCATTCTGAACAGTGTATGAAGGTTCTTTTTTTTCACAGCCTCGATAACACTTGTTATTATTTGTCTTGTTGAAGATAGCCATTCTACTGGTGTTAGGTGATACCTCATTGTGGTATTTATTTGCATTTCTCTGATGATTAGTGATGCTGAGCATTTTTTCATATGTCTATTGGCCATCTGTATGTCCTCTTTGAAGAATGTCTATTCAGGTCATCTGAACATTTATAATTTTTCTTTTATTTTTAAATTTTTTAAAATTCTTTTATTGTGAAATAACATTTTTTTTTAAAATTAGTTTCAGGTGTAAAACACAGTGCAATAGTTATACTTTTTACCCTTCAAAGTGACAACTCCTCTCCCCAATTCACCAGCCCACTCCCCCACCATATCATACATATCTATTACAATTCCTTTCACTCCCTTCCACAATATGTTCCATATCCCATGACTATCTATATATTCAGTTACAGTTGGCATACAAGTTTATACAACATCAGATTTAGGTGTACAGTGCAGTGATCATGCCTCTACTCCATCCATGAAGTGGTCACCTTAGCAAGACATATGACCATCTGACACCCCACAAGATATTTACAACATTATTATATTTCCCGAACTGTCTTTCATAACCTTGTGGCAATATTGTAGTTACCTATTTATGCTGACTAATCCCTTCCCCTTCTCCCTCATCCCCACCCCTCTCAAGTAGCAACCCTCAGTTTTTCCTCTATATCTATGAGTCTGTTTGTGTTTACTTTGCTCGTTCATAGAGTTTTCCAGATTCCAAATATAAGTGAGATCATATGGTATTTGTCTTTCTCTGACTGACTTATTTCACTTAACATAATACTCTCTAGGTCCATACATATCATTGCAAATGGTATGAATGCATTCTCCTTTATAGCGGAGTAATACTCCCTTGTATAAATACCACAGTTTCTTAATCCAGTCATCTACTGATGGGCATCTCGGTTGTTTCCAAGTCTTGGTAATTGTAAATAGAGCTACAATAAACATAGGGGTGCATGTATTTTTTCGAATTAGCGTCTTGGCTTCTTCTGTGTAGATACCCAAGAGTGGAATTTTTGATCATATGGTAGTTCCATTTCCAGTTTTTGAGATCTCCATAGGGATTCCCATAATAGCTGCACCAATCTGCAGTCCCACCAACAGTGTACCAGGGTTCCCTATTCCCCACAACCTCGCCAGCACTTGTTTGTTGACTTATTGATGATAGCCATTCTAACCCAGTGAGGTGGTATCTCATTGTGGTTTTTATTTGCATTTCTCTGATGATTAGTGAGGTTGAACATTTTTTCATATTCCTGTTGGCCATCTGTATGTCCTCTATAGAGAAATGCCTCTTCATATCCTCTGCCCATTTTTTAATTGGGTTATTTGTTTTTTTGGTATTGAGTTGCATGAGTGTTTTATAAATTTTCGATATTAAGCCCTTATCAGATATATCGTTGGATAATATGTTCTCCCATTCAGTAGGCCTCCTTTTTGTTTTATTGATGGTTTCCTTGGCTGTGAAAAAACTTTTAAGTTTGATGTGATCCCCTATGTTCATTTTTTCTTTTATTTCCCTTGCCCAAGTGCATATATCATTAAAAATATTACTGAGGGTAATGTCTACAAACTTACTCCCTACGTTTTCTTCTAGGTGTTTTATGGTTTCAGGTCTTATATTTAAATCTTTAATCCATTTTGAGTTTGTTCTTGTATATGGTGTAAGTAGATGGACCATTTCATTTTTTTGCACCTGTCAGTCCTATTTTCCCAGCACCATTTATTAAATAGACAATCTTTACTCCAATGTAAATTCTTGCTTCCAATGTCATAGATTAAATGTCCATATATGGATGGGTTTATTCCTGGGCTCTCTATTCTATTCCATTGGTCTACGTGTCTGTTTTTATGCCAGTACCATACTGTTTTGATTACTGTGCCTTGTAGTATGTTTTGATGTCAGGTAGCATGATGCCTCCCACTTTGTTCTTATTTCTCAAGATTGCTGTGGCTATTTGGGGCCTTTTGTGGTTCCACATAAATTTTAGGACTCTGTTCTATTTCTGAGAAAAATGTTTTTGGTAGTTTGATTGGAATTGCATTGAATCTATATATTGCTTTAGGTAGTATTGACATTTTAACTATATTAATTCTTCCTATCCATGAACACTGTATATATTTCCATTGATTTGTATCTTCTTTAATTTCTCTCTAGAGTGTCTCATAATTTTCTGAGTACAGGTCTTTTATTTCTTTAGTTAAATTATTTCAAGATATTTTATTGTTTTGAAACAATTGATTTCCTGATTTCTTCTTCAGGAATTTATTATTGGCATATCCAAATGCAACTGATTTCTGAATATTAATTTTGTATCCTGCTTCCTTACCAAATTCGCTTATCAGTTCTAGCAGCTTTTTGGTGGAGTCTTTGGGATTCTCTATATAAATTAACATGTCATCTGCATATAATGACAATTTTGTTCCTCCTTTCTAATTTGAATGCCTTTTATTTCATTTTCTTGTCTGGTTGCTGAGGCTAGAAATTCCAGAACTATGTTAAACAGAAGTGTTGAAAGTGGGCAGCCTTGTCTTGTTTCTCATTTTAAGTGGAAAGCTTTTAGCCTTTCCCCATTGAGTATGATGTTTCCTGTGGGCTTATCATATATGGCCATTATTATGTTGAGATATGATCCCACTGTTTCCACTTTGCTAAGAGTTTGTATCATCAATAGCTTCTGGATTTTGCCAAATGCTTTTTCTGCATCTATTGATATAATCATATGATTTTTATTTTCATTTTGTTAATGTGATATATTACGTTAATTGATTTGCGGATATTGAACCAACCTTGCATACCAGGAAATGAATCTCACTTGATCGTGGCGTATGATCCTTTTAATGTGATGCTGAATTCGGTTTTCTAGTATTTTGTTGAGAATTTTTGCATCTATGTTCATTATGGATATTGGCCTGTAGTTTTCCTTATTTGTAATATCTTTGTCTGATTTGGGGATCAGAGTAATACTGATCTCATAAAATGTGATTGGGAGTCCTCCCTCCTTCTGTATTTTTTGGGGAATAGTTTGAGGAGAATAGGTATTCATTCTTTTTTGAATGTTTTGTAAAATTCACCTGTGAAACCATGTGGTCCAGGGCTTTTGTTTGTTGGAAGATTGTTGATTACTGATTCAATTTCTTTGGCAGTAATCAAGTCTGTTCAGAGTTTCTGTTTCTTTTTGGTTCAGACTTGGTAGATTGTATGCTTCTAGAAATTTATCCATTTCTTCCAGATTGTCGAATTTGTTGGCATATAGTTGCTCATACTATTTTCTTAAAATTTTCTGTATTTCTGTGGCATCTCTTGTTACTTCTCCTCTTCATTTCTGATTTTATTAATTTGGGTCCTCTCTCTTTTTCTTGGTTAGTCGTGCTAAGGGTTTGTCAATTTTGTTTATCTTTTAAAAAAACCAACTGCTGGATTCATTGATCTTTTGTATTGTTGTTTTTTGTCTCTATTTCATTTATTTCTGCTCTGGTATTTATTATTTCCTTCCTTGTACTCCCTTTTGGCTTCCTTGTTGTTCTTTTTCCAGTTCCCTTAGGTGTAAAGACAGTCTGTTGATTTGAGAATTTTCTTCCTTTTTTAGGTAGGCCGACACTGCTATGAACTTCCCCGTTGGGATTGCTTTTGCTGCATCCCACAGATTTGGGGTTGTTGTGTTTTCATTTTTGTTTGTCTCGAGCTATCTTTTGATTTCCTCCTTGATCTCATTTTTGACCCATTCACTGTTTAGTAGCATGTTATTCAGCCTCCATGTATTTGTGTGTTTTCCATATTTCTTCTTCTAATTGATTTCTAGTTTCATAGCATTGTGGTAAGAGAAGATGCTTGAAATGATTTTAGTCTTCTTAAATTTGTTGAGACTTGTTTTGTGGCCTAACATGTGGTCTATCTTGGAAAATGTGCCATGTGCACTTGAGAAGAGTGTATATTCTGTAGCTTTGGGGTGAATTGCTCTAACAATATCGATTAAATCCAGCTGGTCTAAAGTTTCATTTAAGGCCACTCTGTACATGTTGATTTTCTGTCTGGAGGATCTGTCCATTGGTGACAACAGGGTGTTGAAGTCCCCTGCTACCATAGTGTTACTGTTGATCTCTGTCTTTACGTCTGCCAAAATCTGTTTTATATATTTAGGAGCTCCTATGTTGTGTGCATATATGTTTACTAGGATTATGTCCTCTTGTTGAATCTATCCCTTTATTATTGTGTAGTGCCTTCTTTGTCTTTTATTGTAGGCTTCATTTTAAAGTCTATTTTGTGGAAGATAAGTATTGCTACTCCAGAGTCTTTCTCATTTCCATTTGTGTGAAATATCCTATTCCATCCCTTTACTGTGTGTCTTTTGATCTGAGATGAGTCTCATATAAACAGCATATGCATTGGGCCTGTTTTCTTATCCATTTAGCCACTCTATGTCTTTTGATTGGAGCATTTAGCCCATTCACATTTAAAGTGATTATTGATAGGTGCATACTTATAGACATTATGTTATTTGTATTTTTTGTCTTCCCGAGTTAGCTTGTTTTCCCCTTTCTTCAGTTTAAAAAGCCCTTTTAACATTTCCTGCAATGCTGGCTTGGTGCTAATGAATTCCTTAGGCTTATTCTTTTCTGAGAAGCTCTTTATCTCTCCTTCAATTTTAAGTGATAGCCGTGCTGGGTAGAGCAATCTTGGTTACTCTATTATTTTGCGTTATTTTGCTTTTATTTTGCATCACTTTGAGTATCTCCTGCCACTGCCTTCTGGCCTGCAGAGTTTCTTTAGAAAAGTCATCTGTTAGTCTTTTAGGAGTTCTTTTGTATGTAACCTGCTGTCTTTGTCTTGCTGCTTTTAGGATTCTATCATTGTGTTTAACCTTCGCCATTTTAACTATGATGTGTCTTGGTGTGGACCTGTTTGGGTTCATCTTGTTTGGAACTCTGTGCACTTCCTGGGCTTGTATGTCGTTTTCCTTCATGAAGGTAGGAACGTTTTCAGTCATTATTTCTTCAAATACATTCTCAATCTCTTGCTTCTTGTTTTCTCCTTCTGGTATTCTTATGATGCCATTGTTGTTGAGCTTCATCTTGTCCCAAAGATGTCTTAAACTATTTTCATTCTTTTTTATTCTTTTTTATTTTTGTTGTTCCAGCTGGGTGATTTCTGCTATTTTTCTTCTAATTTACTGATCCAATCCTCTTCTTTATCTAATCTACTGGTGATTCCTTCGAGTGTCTTCTTTTTTTCAGTTATTGTATTATTTAATCTGTTTTGGTGCTTTTTTTGGTTTCCCTATCCTTTTTTATGTTCTCGCTAAGTTCTTTAAATATTCGCTTCATTAGTGTTCTAAACTCTGTCTCTGAAAGTTTGGATCCCTCTGTTTCATTTAGTTCCATTTCTAGATGTTCTTCTGATCTTTCACTGGGGACAGATTTCTTTGTTTCTTAATTCTGGCTGTCCTTCTGTGATTACTTCAATGTATTAGATAGATCACCTAGAAAGAAGAGAAAAAAAAAAAAAGAAAGAAAAAAATAAGAAAAAAGAAAAAAAAAAAGGTGGGGTGGGCTCTCCATCTTCTCTAATCCACAGACGACTTGCTCAGTAATAGAGAGTCTCTGGGTGACTCATCACCAGCTGTTGGGGTGAAGGGTTTAATGGGTTATGCACCGGCATCCCTCTCAGGCTTGTATTGAGCTTTCTGCAATTAGCTGCTGTGTGCTCTGAAACTGTGTTCACTACCAAAAATCTTCACAGGTTGTTGCGGGTTGTCTGCTGCAAAAATAAACTCCCTATGGCCTGCAGAGATGGGGGCTAGGCACCAGAGGCTCAGGGTGCGCTGGGCAATGCAGCTCTAGATAGGCGGGGCAGGCTCCCAAGGCACCAGTGGATATGGTCAGTGGCCCCCACCAAGTCGGAGCAGCATGCACTCTGCACCAGCAACCAGCCCACACAGTCTTGCCAGGAAAGCCCTGACCAGATCAGGCAGGTCCAACACTCTCAGGAAAACTCCCAGTCTCAGCCTGTCCCAATCAGCCATTCGTAGATGAGGCTGAGCAGCCCAAAAGCCAATCCCCAGTATGGCAATTCTGCACAAACTGTGCAGAATGTGGGGACCCAAGGCGGCTTGCTCACTCTTGCATCTCAGTGAATAGCCTGATGGAGCTGGAGTACACCCTCCCTGCATTTCCCTGGCAACACAGCACAAGCAGGGTGGTGGGTGGGAATCCAAGGCTGCATGTGCGCACAGGCACTCTTGTGCCAATTTCACCAGACCAATGTGGTGTTGGACCTGACCCTCTGTCGGAGGGCCAACCCTGATAAAATGGCGCCCTCCTATACACTACTTGTGTGCTAGCTCCACACCAGGGGGAACAATGGCCCTGAAACCCTCAGCTTCCGCACCAAAGTTGCTCAGTTCAGTCCATCTCCGCAGGCTCCTGGGCCCGGCTCACACAGCTACTCCCTTGACCAGGAACCTGGTGACTGCTCACTGGCAGGTGAGCCTGTGCGCCGGCCCCACTGGTTCTCCAGCCTCCCTCAGCCTCACCGAGCTGAGCAAAGAGAGTCCTCACTAATTTCTATTGCCAGCTATTGTAGAACTCCTCTTCCTGGCAAAGCAAATCTGGACTAGTGAGGCCCAGAGGGTCTCTCTTCCAAACGGAGAAGCCTCCCCACCACTGAGGCATCCCTCAGGGGGCTCACCCTCTCTCATCTCTGCCCCTCCTACCAGACTTGATGTGGCCTCTTTAGGTCCTTTATTTAGAAGTTCTGTTCATCTTGTGTTCAGGGGACTTCCTAGGTTAAATGTTGTATAAATTATTTGTAATTTTGGTGTGATCCTGGGAGGCAGTTGGCACAGCGTCCGTCTGTTCCACCATCTTACCGGAAGTCTGTCTCACCATTAGGATTTTTATATGGATTGCATTATATCTTTAAATTCTTTGGGTAATATGGCCATTTTAACTCTGTTGATTCTGCAATCCATGGACATGAAATGCCTTTCCATTTCTTTGTGTCTTCAATTTCTTTTAAAAATGTCATAGTTTTTAGTGTACAGGTCTTTCATGTCCTTGGTTCACTTTATTCCTAGGTATTTTATTCTTCTTGTTGCAATTGCAAAGGGAATTGTTTGTTTTTATTTGTTTTTCTGAGGTTTCATTGTTAGTATATAGGAATTCAATGGACTTTTGTATGTCGATTTCGTAGCCGGCAACTTTACTGTATTGGTTTATTGTTTCTAATAGTTTTGTGGTGGAGCCTTTAGGGTTTTCTATGGGTAGCATCATCTTATCTGCAAAAAGTGACAAATTAACTTCTTCATTACCAATTCAGATGCATTTATTCCTTTCTGTTGCCTGATTGCTCTGGCTGGGACTTCCAATACTATGTTGAGAAGCAGAGATGATAGGGGACAGTCCTGTCGTGTTCCTGAACATAGAGCAAAGGACTTCAGTTTTTCACCATTATTTATGATATTAGCAGAGTTTGTCATATATGGCCTTTATTATGTTAAGGTATTTTCCTTCTATACCCATTTTATTACGTGTTTGAAACATAACTCAATGTCATATCTTTTCAAATGCTTTTTCTACATCTATTGGTATAATCATATGATTTCTGTCCCTTATTATGTTTATGTGTTGTATCACATTGATTGATTTGCTTATGTTGAACCATCCTTGGGCTCCTGGGATAAATGCCACTTGGTCGTGATGTATAATTTTTTAAATGCATTGTTGCATTTGATTTGCTAGAATTTTGTTTAGGATTTTTGCATCTATATTCATTAGAGATGTTGTTCTGTAATTTTCTTTTTTTATGTTATCCTTACCAGGTTTTGGAATCAGGGTAATGTTGACCTCATAAAATGAGTTAGGCGATATTGTCTCTTCTTCAATTTTTTTGGAAGAATTTGAGCAGAGAGGCATTAGATCCTGTTATATTATCTCTTCACTGTTCTGGCTTTTCATAAAATAGGGATACTCCTTAGAAGGTGGGCTTCTCCTCTGTGAACAGGTCACCTGGATCTCAGGGCCCTGCCTCTGTCCCTACTATTTTGACAGATCCATGCAGGGGTAAAAAGAGCCTCTGAAAAACACAGACCCTGAATCTGGTGCAGAAAGAGATTCAGAATTTCAAAAGCTCTTCACATCCCCCAATGCAGGCTGTGCCCTGAGACCCATGTGATCTGCACACAGAGGAGAAGCCCACCTTCCAGGGAATCCTCCTATTGTGTGAGAAGCTGGAATAGTGCAGAGAACATATAACACTACAACGTGAGAGGGAATAAAGTACTGCAGTCAGAGAGAAAATAAAGCATTCTACCAACACCTACTGGAAAGCAAAAGAAAGACCTCTTCCTACCAACCTGTTGCAGAATCCACTCCTGTAGATGCTTAGGAAGAGAAATGATAATTCATTAATTGCCATGAATAACCAAGGTAACAAGGCAGCTCAGAAAGAATATGAAAAGTCCCCAGAAAATGAACTTGAAAACATGGAAATATGTGACTTAAATGACAGAGAATTCATGATTGCAGTTCTGAAAAAACTCAACGAGATGCACAAAAACATAGACAGGTAGTTCAATGAACTCAGAAACACACAGAAACAGACAGCAAAATGAACATTTTACCAAAGAGACTGAAATTTTAAAAAGGACCCAAATAGAATTTCTGGAGATTAAGAATTCAGTAAAAGAAATGAAGAATGAAATAGCCAGCTTAGGTAATAGGGTGACCAGATGGTGGAAAAAAAATCAGTGACATCAAAGATAGAAATCTGGAAATGACACAGATGGAGGAAGAGAGAGACTTGAGAGTTAAATGACATGGAAGAGCTCCAGAAGCACTTTCTGACTCCATCAGAAAGAGCAATATAAGAATAAAGAGCATTCCAGAAAGAGAAAAAGTGGAGATGGGAACAGAGGTATATTCAAACAAATAATCAATGATAACTTCCCAAATTTGTGGAAAGAACTGGATCCTTGAATATGAGACGCAAATAGATCCCCTAATTACCTTAATCCCAGTAGGTGTTCTCCAAGGCATATTGTATTGAAGCTGTCAAAAGTTAATGTCAAAGAAAGAATCCTTAAGGCAGCCAGGGAAAAGAAGACAGTAACCTACAAAGGAAAGCCCACTGTCATCAGATTTTTCAGCAGAAACTCTACAAGGCAGAAGGGAGTGGAATCAAATATTCAAACTATTAAAAGAGAGGAATTATGAGCCAAGAATAACATATCCAGCAAAGATCCTTTAAATATGAAGGAAGAGGGCCGGCCAAGTGGCTCGGTGTTTAAGCGCTGGCTTGGGATGCCAGTGCTGCCCTGAAAAAAAAAGAAGGAAGAATAAAGGCCTTTCCAAACATACAGAAGCTGAGGGAATTTTCTAACACATGACCTGCACTACAAGAAATACTGAAGGAGGCTATTTGACTTGAAACAGAAATGCAAAAGAATACAAAACCATGAGTAATATTAGAAACAGACAAACAGAAGCAGGAAATGGCAACCCCTACACCAAATAAGATGCTATACACTTAAATATAACATACCAGGTAAAGAAGAAAAAACGCACTTAAAAAAAAGAGAAAGAACGAGGTAAAAGGCAACTTGCTACTGCAGTGGAGAAATCAACTCACAGTATAAATAGGGATAATTTGTGACAACAAAAATATTAAAGAAAGGAGAGAGAGTAAAGGTCTGAACCACAAAAGGGAATGGAGAAAGGAAACATGCTGAAGAAAATGGAATGCTCTAAGTATGAAACTTTCTTTTGCATAAATTTTTTTAAATTTATTTTTATTTTTTTATTTTTATTTTATTTTTAATTAGTTTCAGGTGTACAACACAGTGCAATAGTTATACATTTTACCCCTCAAAGTGACAACCCCCCACCCCCAATTCACCACCCCACTCCCCCCATATCATATATATCTATTACTCTTCCTCTGACTCTCTTCCACAGTATAATCCACATCCCGTGACTATCTATATATATTCAATTACAGTAGGTATACCACCTCTGCTTTAGTAATACAGTCTTTTGCATAAATTTAACAGTAACCACATACAAAAAAAATCCAGAACTGAAATATATAACATAGAAAAAGAAGGAACAGAGGGGGAAATCATAGATTACCACCACACTGAAATAGTAGAGAGCAACAAAAAGGCAAAGAAACAATGGAGACTCCATTCTACCAGAAAACAAAAGATAGAATGATAGGAAATCCTCATGTATCGATAATCACCTAAATGTAAGAGGACTGAACTCACTAATAAAAAGGCACAGAGTAGCAGATTGGATCAAAAAACTAA
This sequence comes from Aselliscus stoliczkanus, assembly GCA_033961575.1. Classification (NCBI taxonomy): domain Eukaryota; kingdom Metazoa; phylum Chordata; class Mammalia; order Chiroptera; family Hipposideridae; genus Aselliscus; species Aselliscus stoliczkanus. The sequence continues at coordinate 47,742,106 of CM066738.1, forward strand.
ACGCAACCATATGCTGCCTCCAAGAGACACATCTCAGCTACAAGGGCAAATATAGACTCAAAGTGAAAGGATGGTAACTAACACTCCAGGAAAATGGTATTCGGAGAAAAGCAGGTATAGCCATATTGATATCAGATGAAACAGATTTCAGGATAAAAAATATAACAAGAGACAAAGGTGGACATTTCATAATGATATAGGGGACTATACAACAACAAGACATAACAGTCATCAATATTTATGCCTCCAATAAGGGGGCAATGAAGTATACAAAGCAACTAATAACAAAACTAAAGGTATAAATCGACCAAAACACAATTATAGTATGGGACCTAAATACATCACTGACAGCTATGGATACATCATCCGAACAGAAAATAAAGAAATATCAGCCCTAAATGACACATTAGATGAAATGGACATAATTGACATTTATGGAGCACTTCATCCTAGAACATCAGACTGTACATTCTTTTCTAGTGTACATGTAACATTCTCAAGGATAGACCATATATTGGGATATAAAACTAGCCTCAGCAAATTTAGGAAGATAGAAATCATACCAAGCATATTCTCAAATCACAAGGCTTTGAAATTGGATAGCAACTGCAAAAAGAAAGTAGGAAAAAGCACAAATATGTGGAGATTAAACAATATAGTTTTAAAGAATGACAGGGGCGAAGAAGAAATAGAGTAGAAATCAAAAGATACATAGAAACAAATGAGAATGAAAATACATTGTATCAAAACTTTTTGGATGCCACGAAAGCAGTAATAAGAGGGAAATTTATATCATTACAGTCCTATGTCAACAAACAAGAAAATTCCCAGATAAATAACCTCATGTTACCTCTTAAAAAACTAGAAAAAGAAGAACAAATGAAACCCAAAGTCAGCAGAAGGAAATAATAATAATTTAAAAAATCAGGACAGAACGAAATGAAATAGAGAACAAAAAGACAATAGAAAAAAAATTAATGCAACAAAGAGCTGGTTCTTTGAAGATTAATAAACTCGACAAACCCTTGGCTAGACTCACTAAGATAAAAAGATAAAAGGCACAAATAAACAAAATCAGAAATGAAAGAGGGAAATTTGCCACGGATGCCATGGAAATACCAAGGATTATCCATGAATACTGCCACCAAATTTAATAGAAGAAATGGACATGTTCTCAGGAACATATTGCCTTCCTCAGCTGAATCACAAAGAACTGGAAAATCTAAACAGACTGATCAACAGTAAGTCTGAAACCTTCCAAAGAGCAAAAGTCCAGGACCAGATGGCTTCGCTATTGAATTGTACCAAACATTCAAAGAGAATCTAATACCTGTCCTACTCAAACCTTTCCAAAAATTTGAAGAAAGAAAAAATATATCCTATCCCATTTTGTGAGGCCAATATTACCCCAATACCAAAACCTGGTAAGGATAACACACAAAAAGAAAATTACACACCAATATTTCTGATGAATACAAGTGCAAAAATCCTAAACAACATTCTAGAAAATAAAATGCAACAATGCATTAAAAAGATTACATATCATGGCCAAGTGGGGTTCATCCCAAGGGCCCAAGGATGGTTCAACATATGCAAATCGATCAATGTGATACACCACATAAACAAAATAAATGACAAAAACCATATGATTATATCAGCAGATGCAAAAAAAGCTTTTGACAAGATACAATATCCATTTATGATTAAAACACTTAATAAAATGGGTATAAAAGGAAAATACCATAATAAAGGCCATGACAAAACCCTAGCTAATATCATAATTAATACTGAAAAACTGAAGCCTTTTGCTCTACATTCAGGAACAAAACAGGGCTGTCCCCTATCAGCTCTGCTTTTCAACATAGTATTGGAAGTCCTAACCAGAACAATCAGGCAAGAGAATGGATTAAAAGGCATCCAAAAAGGGAATGAAGAAGTTAAATTGTCACTTTTTGCAGATACTTGATGCTACCTATAGAAAACCCTAAACACTCTGCCAAAAAGCTTTAGAAAAAAATGAATGAATATAGCAATGATGCCAGCTAAAAATCAATGTAAAAAAGTCCATTGCATTCTTAAATACTAACAATGGAACCAAAAAAATTTACATATATATAAAACAATTACTTTTGCAATTGCAACAAAAAGAATAAAATACCTAGGAATACACTGAACCAAGGATGAAACTATAAGACATTTTTAAAAGAAATTGAAGAAAGCACAAAAAAGTGGAAAGACATTCGGTCTTCATGGATTGGAAGAGTCGACATAGTTAAAATGGCCATATTACCCTAAGCAGTGTACAAATTTAATGCAATCCTCATCAAAACCCCAATGGCATTTTGTAAATAAATAGAACTAAAACTATCAGATTTGTGTGGAACCAAAAAAGACCCTGAACAGCCAAAGCAATCCTAAGAAGAAAGAACAATTTTGGAGGTATCACACCCCCTCTTTCAGCTTGTACTACAGGGCAACAATAATCAAAACAGTATGCTATTGGCAGAAAAACAGACACACAGACCAATGGAACAGAAATAAACCCACATAAATATGGACAGATAATTTTCGACAAGAAGCCAAAAACATACAATGGAGATAAGACAACCTCTTCAATAAATGGTGCTGGGAGGATTGGAAAGCCACATTCAAATGAATGAAGCTAGACTGCTATCTGTCACCATGTACCAAAATTAATTCAAAATGAATCAAAGACCTAAACATAAGGCCTGAAACAATAAACTGCATAGAAGAATACATAGGTACTAAACTTTTGGACCTCGGGTCCACAAAGGATTTTATGAATTTGACTTCAAAGGCAAGGGAAGTAAAAGCTAAAATAAATGAATGAGACTATATCAAGCTAAAAAGTTTCTGCACAGCAAATAAAACCATCAATAAAGTAAAGAGCTAACCAACCTAATAGGAGAAGATTTTTGCAAACAACACCTCCGATAAGGGATTAATATCCAAAATATATAAGGAACTCATACAACTCAACAACAAAAATAAAACAAACAATCCAATTAAAAAATGGGCAGAGGACCTAAGTAGACATTTCTCTGAAGAGGACATACAAACAGCCAATAGACATATGAAAAAATGCTCAGCATCACTAATCATCAGAGAAATGCAAATAAAAACCACAATGAGTTATTACTTCCCACCAGTTAGAATGGTTATCATCAACGAGACAAATAATAACAAGCATTGGAAAGGCTGTAGAGGAAATAGAACCTTCATACACTGTTAGTGAGAATGCAGATTGGTGCAGCCACTACGGAAGGCAGTGTGGAGATTCCTCAAAAAATTATCCTCAAAAAATTTTCCTCAAAAAATTAAAGAATACAATTATCATATGACCCAGGAATCCCTATCCTGGGTATCTACCCAAAAACTTTGAAAACATTAATCGTAAAGATGTATATGTCTCCATGTTCATTGTAGCTTTCTTTATGGTGGCCAAGACATGGAAACAACCAAAGTGTTCATCAACAGATGATTGGATTAAGAAGATGTGGTATATATACACAATGGAATACCATTTTGCCGTCAAAAAAGGTGAAATAGTGCCATTTGTTACAACATGGATGGTTCTTGAGATTATTATACTAAGAGAAATAAGTCAGACAGAAAAAGTTGAGAGCCATATGATTTCACTGATATGTGGCATATAAAACTGAAAACAACAAAGGAACAAGAAAAACAAAAACTCATAGACACAGACAATAGTTTAGTGGTTACCAGAGGGTGGGGGGCAGGGTTGTTGTAGATGAGGGTAAAAGGTATCAAATATATGGTGATGGAAGGAGAACTGACTCTGGTTGGTGAACACACAATGTGATATATAGATGATGTATTACAGAATTGTACACCTGAAATCTATGTAACTTTACTATCAACTGTTACCTCAATAAACTTGAATTAAAAAGAAAGAATAAAACGAGACATGATATTAAAAAAAAGAAACAATAAATTAAATCTCATTTTTTTATGCTTGCACTAAAGCAATTTTGCTTCAATCTTTATATACATTCAAATTCACCTGAAGAAATCCCAGCCCATGGAATAAAATTAAACTTTTAAAATAATAGTTCTCAAAGCAACATTGGTTCTGGTTGTCTCATCTGTTTTTATTTAGGTTCTTTTTAAAGCAGATTATGAGACAACAAAGTGAGTTCAATCATTTATTTGGGAGATTCTGGAGCACTGTTGGGGAGTGGGGTGGAGAGAAGGGATAGGAAAAAGGTCAATAATGGATGAAGTATTAAGCCAGCCATTATGTTATGCTCCTGGTGCTTCAACTCTCTGCCTCCACCTCTCAGAGAGCAAGAGCAGAATACCTCTTGCAACAGTCTCAGCACTGTTGGTCCAGAAGGATGGAGGCATTGGAGTATCTTTACACCAGCTTTGTTAGCACAGTATTTGGAGGCTGCTCCCAGGAGGACAAACTCAGAAGTTCGGACAAATTCAGAAGAGGGGAACTTATGCAGTAGGCAATGTAAGAGCGTGATCTCATGTTTTGTGACTGCCAACCTGAATACTCTTACTCATGCTATTTAAAAATAAGTGAGTCCAAATAAAATTCTATGAGAAAATAGTGGGAAGGACTAACTTTTTTTGTGAAGCTTTTTGGATTTGTAAATAAATAAAGTTATAGAAAAGTTTTATTCAAGTCATTTCTAAAAGATGGGCTATACAATGGAAAATTTAGTGGTTTTATTCAAAAGTTCACTGGTGAGGTGTTTGTGAAAGTGGTACAGTGATATTCAGATTGAAAGTGCCTACACTATAAGCATATGTAATACCTCTCCAACTGATGCCAAACCTCTACTCAGATGGGAGAACTTATATCCAGAGCAATGTTTCTCAAACCAAATTATTTTGTAATTCAGTATGATGCCCTAAATCTTTACCACCATCTCTGCAAAAGAGGAAAAAGGAACAGGTCTTCCTGCAGCTGAGGGGAGCTGACTTTGCTAAGAAAAAGCAGGGATCAACAGACATCAACAGGCACAGACATCATCTCAAGGAGCAGGACTTTGCATAACTTGATAGGACATGTTTAAAATTAAGTGCAAAGAAATTCTGCTGCTTCAGCTTGCCTCTCTAGAAAGGATTGTGTTCAATAGAGCTCACAATATAAAAAAATGCTTTCCAATGCTGATAAAAAAAAGTAATTATGGAAATCATCAGCTAAACAATAACCAAACAGGTGACACAACACAGCCTGTTTCCTAATTTCTAGTTGCTGAGGAACAGACACTTTAGAGATGCCCACTTCCCAAAGGAGGGCTTCTGGCAATGTAAAGATGCACCCTTTGAAATAAAGGGCATGTTAGGTTTCATGTTAGACAGTGAACAAGCTCTGAGTAGGTAAACTCCCCCAGGGAATGTTGGCTTACCCACTAGAAAGATCCTTGTTAAGCCATCAGAAATTATACACGCATTTACATGGAGACAAAGCCTTGATGGAAAGCAGAGGTGCAGTTAGTCAGATGAACATTTTCAGCTCCATGGTGAGCAGCTAACTCATCCAATCTCTGAGCGGTATTTGTACATCATAAACACAATTAAATACTGCATGACATTACAAGCTTCTCAGATATGTCTGGGAAAATTTATTTCAAATTTAAAAGTTCTCCAGATCAATAAGAAAAAATCCAGAAGAGGATCAGTGTGCCAAGAGAATCAAAACATGCCTTTGGATTCCATAGAACTCTTGCAGGAGGTATGCCCTCACCCTTTGTTCAAGGAATGGCTGTTGCATAAAAATGTCGTTTTCTTGAAAAGCATATAGTACAGAAAAGTTTCTAAGTGGACATGGTGGCAACCCCAGAATTTGCACCTAGAGTTCTGGGTGTGGCTACATGGATGACGAAGGGAAAGGAATTTGAGAGTTATCCTGAAGCTGCTGCTTTCATAGCAGATATATTGTTTGAATATTGATGTGTGTTCATGTGGAGGAGAGTTAATGGAGACTGGCTGGGTAAAGTTAAAGCTCTCCCTTTCAGGCCCTGCCTTGGGACCCTGGGTGATGTAAAGGAGCTGTATACAGAGTGAGGAGTGGAGGAGGCTTTTGTAGTGACTCTGAAATCTTGTAAGTGAACAAGGCCCTCTCCCTACTGGCTATGATAATAGCTGTCCTAAGAGTTCCTGATCAATATTTGGAGGAAGGAGAAATGTTTCCTCAGCCCCTGAAATGGAGACACAGCTTTTCTGTACACATGAATCAATCTTCCCTTTGTCTCTTCCCCTTGGGGACACATATTCATTTAGGACTCAGGTGAAAGACCCCATCTCTGTGAAGATTCCCCCTCCCTACAGAAAGGTTTTGCCTCTGTAATTTGTGTGCACTTTGACGTCACCTGTGAAGATTTATAGATCCCTGACTTAAGTCCTTCTCCTCCATCTACAATGAGAGCTCTTATGGACATCAACTATTACTCATTAATCTCCATACTTCCAGCACCAGTACAATTCCTGGTACATAGTAGAATATTTATGCACACTCAATTAAATGATAGCAGCAGAAAGTAAAAGTCAGCCCCTAAAAATGTGGTTCTGAGTATAGTTTTTAGTGTGGATGCAGCAAGGATCTACAGTATGGAATGCTGGGACCAGTTACTGCATTGCATATCAATTTCAACACCCCTATCTCTCTTCCATAACCACATGAGCTGCTGAACCCTAAATCCTATTTCTATACCACACTCTTTCTGCACATTTCTGTATTTCCCATCTGAACTCCTCAAATAGAACACATATCACAGTGTTGCCCCCTATATGAATTATAACGCTATGCTCAGTTTCAAGAGGCACTAAATCTAAATAAGTGCATTATCCCCACTGTTTATTTTTTATTTTCCTTGTGTATTTTTTCAATTCGAGATACTATTGGATAAATCACATATTACTTAATCTTCATTTAAATCAAACAATCTACCCATCTTTAAGAACTTCCTGGTAGTGTTAAGTGTTGGCTGGAAACTGGGAGGGACCCAAAAGTGGAGAGCAGGATTTTGACTGTGCCTTCAACATGCATGGGCCCAACGTTAAATGAGCCCCACACTGACTGAGCTTAAATTATAAGATGAGTTTCCTGGCCAAGAGCACAGGAATGGAATCAGAACCACACGGTTCTCCAGATCTGCCTCTCCCAGTACCTAGTTCAGTTGACCTGGAATAAACACAACTTCTGGCTTTAAAATAAGAACTGGCTTAAAAGGTGAGGATTAGAATAGCTTCTTCCCAAAGGTAAACTTTTCTAAAATAATCCTATGATCTTAGTTCTTCAGGGGTAAGCAAACTAGCTAAAAGGGACAGACTTTTCCCTACAGGATTCCTGAAGTTGTGCTTCATTGGAGCTCCTCTGGACTTCCACACCTCCAGGCAAAAAGGAAAGCCCTTCATTCTGAGTTAAAGTTTCTACCTGTGTTACTGGCTTTAGAAGTCCAAATTTAGGAGATCTTATTTGCCTAGGATTATCCCAGTATTTGTATTGCAAGCTCTGCAACCTGGGAAGCCACTAAGTCTCAAACAAACTGGGATGGTTGATCCCACCCAATTATAGACCAAATTTTTTCCACTTTTGGGAAGAAACCCTGCTCCTAGACTGTCATGACAGAGGCCTCTCACATCAAACTGCCTGCTAATTTTTAGCTCTGCCTGTTAGGATGTTGTTAGTATAGAATTCTTCCCATTCTTAACTCATTCTCCACATCTGGTTAATTACAGGGCCAGACCTGTAGATTCTGCCAAATGTCTCTTGGTTATCTGACCCTACGTGGGTATCTGTGAAACTAGCCAAGTTTATCAAACAGCTCACAAGAGCTTCACTTCAATTTACCTCACTCCAACTGTACGTCTCTAGTACATTGCCAGGAATCTGAGATATTAGATAGAGGAATGGTGTCAATTGAATTTAACTTTGGGAGGAAAGACCTATAGTTCGTTGACTTTGTGTAATCTCAGGGTTAGGTGTTGTGTACTTGATTCACATGAGGATGAGTATACACCCATTTGCATGATTTTTAACTGTGATCTATGAAGTTAGAAATATGAACTCCAGAGAATTTTAGCTTTCATGATTTGATTTGAATTGTAACATTCGAAGTACATATATTTTAGATAACAAAATGGTTAACATATTGAATAAGGTGTTCTGATGATATAAACCAAAAATGAATTTAGAAATGGAGCTCTGCTGTGTAAGCTGCTGGACATTCATGTTTCCCTGGATGCAGGAGAAATGGGTGTTGAAAAGATATCCTTTAAGGAGATGTTGCATTTTTTTTTTTGAAGAATTAGTATATCAGTGTGCAGTGTTAAGTGGCTTAATTTTGCCAAATGGCCAAATGTATTTCTTTACATCATTGATGCTTATGAAATTGTTCCAATTTAAAAGCTCTTGCCTGAATGTAAGGATGAAATAACAACTACTGCAATAGGAGCTCAAATAACAATGTTTTGCCCAGGCTGGCTCCACTACAGCCCCTGTGTGTGTCACCTGCAGGCATCATGATTCTGGGTCCCCCAGGTCAACTCCATTCCAGGTAGAAAACTGCATGGCAGGTTCTGACTACCTCCTCTGACTAGTGCCTTAATTCTTTTTCCTACTGCTATGTCTGCATAAAGCTGAAAACTGCACACAGGCCAGGGTCCCCACACTGGGCATAGCCATAGGCATTTCCACCACCAACTTCCACCCCTGCTGCATTCACATACTGTAGGCTGCACCTTCTGTGACAAGTGTCTCCTCTTGGTCATAGAGCTGTAACCAAAGTTGAGCATGTCACACTTCCTGCAGGACTGTGGACTCAGCCAGTATTTACATAGTGCTGTGACCTGTAGTACTCTCTTGAGCCCTGCACTACCTACAGAGGACCCCAGTGAGTGGGTCTTGCTTGTTGAAGCCATCAGGAGCTCAGCCCTATATCTGCTACCTGTGGTTCTTTGTAAGCTGATTATTTGACTCCCACCATGTGGGTTGTTTACCTGTCCAGTGAGTTTCCTGTCTATAACCATGGGGTTTCTGTAGGAGTTCCTTGCAACCAGAAGTTTGTTCTGCAGTAATATTGGGCCCAAGCTGGCTGTAACAGACCCTTCTGGTGCTGAGTCACAACTCTGTGGCTCACCATGCTCTCTGCCCACTTGTGGTGGGAAATTCCCTGTGTCCAGACAACATTCTCCTCTTTCTGCCACCTGCAAGCCTCTTGGTTTTCTGCCTGGGTGCTTTTAACTGAAACCACAAAAAACTATTCAATGCAGGGAGGTTGGCCTCAGTCAACAGAGAGTGCAAAGTGGCAGATATATTTTATAGTTTACCATCTCTTGATGAGCACACCTGTAAGGAACTCTAGAAACTGAGTTTCAGTGCATGGTCAGGGTCAGCAATTTCCCACATTCTGGTGGCTTTTCCTCCTGAGTCACACTTTCCTGCTCCCTCACTTCTGCTTCCTGGAGCCTCTCCCCTGAATCCCTGGCCCAGTTCACACACATGTCAGGCTCTGCTTTGCAGGGGTGGGAGCAAGCTAAGTCAATGGGTCACTACAGGCTTTCTACAGGGTCCTTCTGATGCACAATCAGGCAGCAAGTCCAGTTCACTTGGGTGGCAAGGCTGCAAGAGGTCTGTCCCAGGAGTTTCCAGAGCTATGTGTCAACTCACAAAGGATCAGTCAGTGAGGAAACAAGCTGAGACCCAGTGGGAGGTGGAAGCCAGTGTAGTGAGTGAGGGCCCTGTGGCATCCAAGTCCGTTGCTTCTGTCGCTAGAGACCTGGGGTCCACTTTCCTCCCCTTGGGCTAGAGTTAATAAACCCCTGTTTTAGCCTTAGTTAGTTCACAGGCTCATTGACACACAACAGTGAGGAAAGTCCGGATTCAAACAATCATCTCTCTGCTGCTGCCACCTGCTCCTTGGATCAGTCTCATAAACTGCCAGACATAGCTGGTATGCACAGGGCACCCAGCACTGACTAGGGCTTGCTGCCTATCCCTTGACCCATGAGCTCTTTCCCCTTCCTGCCCTGTTCTGTTGCCTTATCCTCTTCCTTGTAGTTCTGTCTCGGAAGCTTCTGAGTAATCACAATACTAGCGGAGATTTGTGAACAGAATCCAGCTTTCAATAAGCCAAGATCAGCCTGAAACAATAATTAATATTGTTATCTTTGGATTCATATGGACTTGATTTCTGCCTCCTTCCATTTCTCATGTCTCCCTCCACATTGTTTATCAAGTGTGTTTTATGAAGACTGTGTGTATCTTTGAATTTCCCTCTGTTGAGCTCAGGGAGTCCTAGTTTTGTTGTTGAACCCCCTTGGGCACTTTACATTGGTCAAGGCCACTTTACCCCAGCTTATTTCTCTTCCTCTGTCTGTATGCTTTTCTCATTCTCTTTAATCAACTGAATAAAATCCAATGAGTCTGAATTCTATTCTTTTATAATAACCATCCATTCTGCCGTGTGTGTGTGTGTGTGTGTGTGTGTGTGTGTGTGTGTGTGGTAAATAACAGAAGTAGAAAGTCAGAGAGATCATTAGCATTAGGAGTCACCCTCAGCATCATAGATTCCAACTCTGTTAGTATTCCATACAAGAGAATAAGACCCAAATAGGTTAAATGCTACCAAAGAGCAAAGCCACAGTTTATGATTACTATGTGATCCTACAGCAGATGTATTAATAATTTCTCCAGGATACATGCTCATACCTGCTTTCTTAATATTCAGGCCTAGGCACTATAAGAAGAAACAGCTGTCAACTTAGGCTACTCCTTTGCTATCTGCCACACAATAGACTGACTAGCACTCAGCCTTTAAACATTCTTCTTTCTTGTGCTTATTTCATCACTACCATTTTTAGAAAATCTGCCACAAACTATAAACTACAAGGGGCCATTCTCATTATATATATGATGACTTCCCCTCAATAGTCCTGTTTTCTCTAACAGGACACTTATGTCAGAATAAGATGTTGCTTTCATCCTACTGAAAATGTGGGTTGATGAATGAAGGAGACAGATGTGCTTGTAGCTGGGTCAGAAACAACACCTTTAGGAAAAAAAAATGCTATCATTTTAATTCCTCTTTGTTATATGCTTTTGAGTGAACCTTTTCTTGAACATGTGGGAATAACAGTGTCTCCTTCTACTCTTTCTGATTTCCCTTTTTTCCTTCTGTCATGACATACACCAGTGTCTTTTTTTTGATCAATGACTGGGACCACCATGTCATTCCAGGTGAAGGAAAGATGAAAGCAATGCAGTTTTACAGTTATGTAACTTCTTCAGGGACAATATCTGGTTCTAACTAAAATGTGCCAAATTAATTATTTTAGATAATTCTCATAGCATATTTCCCCAGCTAGTTATCAGCTAGTTAATTATTCTGAGGATAGAAGTGGTATGTTGGCCATTGCCATAATGTTTTCATCAAAATGAGCCAATTCTCTGAGTCAAATAAGCTCCCACTGGGCCAGCTGTACAGTTGTGTGTCAGGCAGACTCCAGAGGAGCCCTCAGCTGGCATCACACATCTCAATAATAATCTAAGGACCCACCCACGCTGCTTAGATCTTGGTTACAATTCCCTGACTTGACATGCTCTACAAGCAATGTGTAGCAGGGGATGCTAATGCTATGACATATGGCTCAAGACCCCAGACAGTGACTATCTGCAGACAGTTCCCTATAGGCTGAGGACCTCATGCATCTTTCTACCAGAGGGCATGCCCTGGCTTCAGAAAAGGGTTTGATTCATAAATGAGGTCAGCTAGAAATTCTGTGAGTTAAATCCCTGGAAGCAGTGTTCAACCAGTGATAGACACGAAATAGTGAGCACTCCAGGTCCCTCACTCCTCAGAATGGAAAACTTGAGGATGCTCTACACAGTGTCTTAGGGATCTGCAGTGAGGCTTAGTTGCAGCTGCCCACAGTGATAACCCATTCATGATTTCACTCTTCACCAGCCACCATCCCTTCTCAAGTTCATTTCTTCATTCTGCTAATGATGTTTTCTAGAATCACCCCCAAAATAAACTACTAGAACCCAAACTTTTATTTAAGGGTCTGCTTTTAGGGGAACCCAAACTAAGACCAATGGGAGGATAGTGTACTCATTATAATGCTCATCTTAAGTGTCACAGGTGCAACTAGTGAGACTTGTTTCTGATTCTCAGAGCTAATGTTTGGTCAGGAGCAGCTGAATTTTAATGCAGTCTAGACCTTTTCAATGTATAATGTGCACCTGGAGACTGTTAACATACACACTCTGCTACAGTAGGTCTTGGGTGGAGACTGATATTCTGCATTTTTAACAAGCCCCCAGGCAATGCCAATATTCTGCTACCCACAGACACACTATGAACCCGAAAAACTAGAGGACCCCAAAGCCCAAGATTTTTTCAGACTGACACATGACTTCTCTTAAATCGAGAGCCTTTCAACCTTGCATCTAGCCACAGGTGTCAATGTCAAAAAGAAACTTCATGGAATATAATGGCATGACCTCATTTTTAAGGTCTTGTTATTCAAAGAAGAGACACAATCGAGCTGCCTTTTGCAATGGTGCTTTTATGAGAATTCAACAGAAACTTCAGAAATCTGGAAAATTTCCTGTTATGCTTAACAATCTTTTCTCTCCCATTCCCTCTTTCTGTACCTTTCTCATGACTGACAAGGTGGATGGAGAAGTTGATCATTATATATATTACAAGGCATCCCTAATGGCCATTCTTTAGCCCAGTCACACATCTCTGTTCCAATTAGTGGTGGCCACTTACATCAGTGTCCTTTGTGGTTGTCATATTAGCTCCTTTAATATAGAACAGACCTGCTATGTTTTCTTCTGTGTCATGATACTGACAGGTTTTTTGAACAGACAGAGATGATTGTCTGGTAGACTATCTTACATTAAATTTATCTGATTATTTTTCTATGGTGTCATTTAATTTGTTCCTCTGTTCCTATATTTTCTGCAAATTATAAATTGTTCCAAGGGTTTTATTAGATTCAGTCTGAATGTTTTTGGCAAGAATATTTTATGTGTGACACTATCTATTTGTTCTGCATCTCATTGTTGCTCTTGTCAAGTTTTATCAGATGGTTCACTGGTTGACAGCCAGATCTCTCCTTCGTAAAACTAGATTTTTACTTGAAATTGACAAGTAATCTGTGGGGTTCCCCAATGACCCATAACTTAATAGATTTACTGCACATTGGTGGTCTTTGCCTGAATTATTTACATCCTGAATAAAGGTAATTTTCTAATTCTGTCTTTTCTTTCAGCCGATGTTTTTCTCAGAAAAATAATTTGCCCTTCTCAACTAGGGATAACTAAATTATTTATGGGCAGGCAGGAGAAATACTTAATTCCTCCCTTTAATCAACAATTTTTAGAATAGGAAATTGGTCAGTCACCTCCAATGAGGACAAAAGAGTAAGTAGTGCCTTTCTTCCACTTCCTCTCTGCCTTCTCCCTATTATCACCAACAGCACATGCTTTTTTATTCATTCAGTGTTTTGAAATCAATTACATTAACTTTTCTTTATGTTTAAACTGTCCCAAATATGCCTGGTAGGAACCCCTTTAGCTGGTGTCTGTATCTTCATCATGCCCTATTTGTACATTGTGACATAACAGGATATCCCCATTTCCTCATGAATCTTCATATCCTCATGAATCTTCTCTTTCTCAAACTTAGAAGCAGCCATACCTGGATAATAATGTAAAATCAGGGCATTGATATGCTGACTACCAAAGGTGCCATTGCTTTAAGTCTTCTTAATATTCCCAATCAAATTTTTTTATTATAAGACTTTTTCTGAGTGTCTATAGTTGTATATGGTCTCTCTTCCAGCTAAGAGCATGATTAATAACATTAATTTCTTTGCTTTTCCATACAATATACATAAAATAGCTTTAACATTTCAATATCTTTATTGCTATTAATGAAAAGTAGTGATTGAAGATTTTTTGTGTGTGTGGTTCTTGTCATTCGAATTTAGTCTCCAGAGATACATAGTTTGAAGGCTCTGTTCAAATTCACTTGAAGTAATTATTTTCTCTATATGGTGATGTTTCCAATTTGATGTACACTTAGCCTTATTTGTTTCCAATTTTAGCGTTTTCTATTTAATATTTTAACTATATTTTTGCTTTTTGACTATACAAGACATCGATATGGTTTCCAAGTTAAAACTATATAAACTTGAGTACTCATAGGTCTCAGTTCCATTCCTTTTCTTTCCGCCACTTTGCCTTTAGGTGATTATTTTATCAGAAACATCAATAAATATTTATCAAATGTGAGTAGGTATTTGATTTATCCTTCTAGTCTTTCTTTCTAAAACAGAACCAACCAAACCCAAATCATTCATATATAAATTTTGTGAACATGGTAAAGAAGATAACTACTAAAAGGGGATCAAATAAATGGTGATAGAAAAAGAACTGACTCTGGGTGATGAACACACAATGTGATATATATAGATGATGTGTTACAGAAGTGTACACCTGAAATCTATGTAACTTTGCTAACAGTTGTCACCCCAATAAACTTTAATAATAAAAAAAAGATGGGCTCCTAGTTGTTAACTGGGTTCAAATATGAAAACCCAAAGCCTAGTAGCCATTTTTACACAGGGGCTTCTCATACAAACCACACTTCAGGAAGAAGTCTGCATTAAACTGCCTGCCTTCGTACTTAACTATGTATCTGCACTGGGTTTCTGCCATTTGAGCAAACCCTTACATATGTTCTAATTTTAATCTTTTTCAATTACAGTTGAAATTCAATATTATATTAGTTTCAGGTGTACGGTGTAGTGGTTAGATATTTATATAACACACGAGTGATCCCCTTGATAAGTCTAGTACCCACCTGGCACCATATATAGTCATTACAGTATTACTGACTATATTCCCTATGCTATACTTTACATCCCCATAGCTATTTTGTAACTACTAATTTGTACTTTTTAATCCCTTCTGCTTTTTCACACAGCCCCCAAATGCCCTTCCCATCTGACAACCATCTGTTTATTCTCTGTATCTATGAGTTTGTTTCTGTTTTGCTTGTTCGTTTATTTTGTTTTTTAGATTCCACAAATAAGTGAAATCATATAGCATTTGTGTTTCTCTCTTTGACTTATTTCACTTTGCACAATACTCTCTTTGTCCAACCATGTTGTAGTAAATGGTAAGATTTTATTCTTTTGTAGGGCCAAGTAATATTGCATTGCATGTATGTATCATACCTTCTTTATCCAGTCATCTATTGATAGGCATTTTGGTTTCTTCCATATCTTGGCTAATGTAAGTAATGCTGCAAAGAACATAGGGGTGCATATATATTTTCGAATTATTGCTTTGGATTTCTTTGGATAAATATCCAGAAACGGAGTTGCTGGGTCATAAGGTAGTTCTATTTTTAATTTTTGAGGAATCTTTATACTTTGTCCATAGTGGTTGCACCAATTTACAATCCCAGTGGGGCACAAGGGCTCCCTTTTCTACACATCCTTGCCAACACATGTTATTTATTGATTTATTGATGATATCCATTATGACAGGTATGACATGATATCTCATTGTGGTTTCAATTTGCATTTCTCTGATGATTAGTAATGTTGAGTATCTTTCCATGTGTCTACTGGCCATCTACCTGTCCTCTTTACAGAAATGTCTATTCAAGTCCTCAGCTCATTTTTTTTTTTTTTGAGGGCAGTGTCACTGGTCTTCATATGTAGGACCCGAACAGGGGCCGCTGGCTTCCCAAGCCAGCGCATAACCACTGCGCCACTCGGCCGGCCCCCTCAGCTCATTTTTTAACTAGATAGTTTGGTTATTTTGGTGTTAAGGTGTATGAGTACTTTATAAATTTTGTATAGTAACCCCTTCCTTATAAGATGTATCATTGGTGAACATCTTTTCCCAATTTGTAGAGTGCCTTTTCATTTTGTTGATGGTTTCCTTTGTTGTACAAAAACTTTTTAGTTTGATGTAGTCCCATTTGTTTATTTTGTTTGTTTGTTTGTTTCCCTTGCCTGAGGGAATATACCAGAAAAATTATTACTAAGAGCAATGTAAGAGAGTTCACTGTCTATGTTTTCTTCTGGGAGTTTTATGATTATGGGTCTTACATTTAAGTCTTTAATCCATTTTGAGTTTCTTATTATATATGAAGAAAGAAAGTGGTCTACTTTCATTTTTTTTTGCATGTATCTGTCCAGTTTTCCCAACACGACTCTGCTGTATATGCTTATCTCCTTTGTCATAGATTAATTGACCATATAGGTGTGGGTTTATTTCTGGGCTCTCTGTTCTGTTCCATTGATATATATGCCTGGTTTTATGCCAGTACCATGCCATTTTGACTATTATAGCCTTGTTTTATATCAGATAGCATAATACCTCCAACTTTGTTCTTTCACAAGATTGCTGTGGCAATTTGGAGTCTTTTGTGGTTCCACATACATTTTAAGATTATTTGTTCTAGTTCTGTGAAAAATGCCATTGGTATTATGATAGGAATTGCACTGAATCTGTAGATTTATTTGGGAGTATGGACATTTAAACAATGTTAGTTCTTCCTATCCATGAACATAATACATGTTTTCATTTATTTGTATCTTCTGCAATTTCTTTCTTGAATTTGTTATCATTATCTGAGTATACATCTTTTACCTCCTTGGTTAAATTTATTCCTAGGTATTTTATTTATTTTTGTTTTGTGCAATTGTAAATGAGATTGTTATCTTTATTACTCTTTATAATAGTTCATTATTGATGTATAAAAATGCAACCAATTTCTGAATATTAATCTTATGTCCTGTTATTTTATTGAATTCATTTATTAGTTCTAGTAGTTTTTTGGTGGAATCTTTAGGCTTCTCTACATATAGTATCATGTCATCTGCAAATAATGACAGCTTTATATTTTTCTTTCCAATTCTGATGCCTTTTCTTTCTTTCTTTCTTTCTCTTTCTTTCTTTCTTTCTTTCTTTCTTTCTTTCTTTCTTTCTTTCTTTCTTTCTTTCTTTCTTTCTTTCTTTTCTTTCTTTCTTTTCTTTTCTTTCTTTTTTTTGTCTGATTGCTATAGCTACAACTTCCAGTACTATGTTGAATAAAAGTGAAGAAAGTGAACATCCTTTCATGTTCCTGATCTTAAGGAGAATGCTTTTAGCTATTTCCCATTTAGTATGATGCTAGTTGTGGAATAGTCATATATGGCCTTTATTGAGATTATGTTCCTTCTATTCCTACTTTACTGAGAGTTGATATTAATAAATGCTGGATTTTGTCAAAGGTTTTTTTCTGTATCTATTGACATGATTACATGATTTTATCCTTTATTTTGTTTATGTGGTATATCATGTTAATTGATTTGAGGATATTGAACCAAACTTGCATCCCAGGATTCCCAGCTGACCATGGTGTATGATCTTTTTAATGTATTGCTGAATTTGGTTTGTTAATATATTGCTGAGGATTTTTTGCATCTACTAATTATATTGGCCTATAATTTTCTGTTTCTGTAACTTCTTTGGTTTTGGAATCAGGGTAATGGTGGCCTTGTAAAATGATCTTGGGAGCCTTCCATCCTCTTGATTTTTTTGGAATATTTTGAGATGGATAGATGCTACTTCTTCTTTGAACGTTTGATAAAATGATCTGTAAAGCTATCCAGTCCAGGATTATTTTTTAGGGGGGATCTTGTTGATTACTGATTCAATTTTGTTTGCAGTAATCAGTCTGTTCACATTTCTGTTTCTTCTTGATTCAATTTTGGAAGATTGTATGTTTCTAGGAATTTATTCATTTATTCCAGGTTGTCCATTTGTAGGCATATAATTTTTGTAGTATTTCATTGTAACACTTTGTATTTCTATTGTGTCATTTGTCACATTTCCTATTCTTCTTTTTCTTTTTAATTTATTGGGGTGACAATGATTAATAAAATTACATAAGTTTCAAGTGTACATTTCTATAATACATCATCAATATATCACATTGTATACTTACCACCCAGAATCAGTTCTCCTTCTATCAACATATATTTGACCTCCTGTATCCTTTTCTACCACCTCCACCTCCCCGCTTAACCTCTGGCAACCAGTGAACTGTTGTCTGTGTTTACGAGTTTTTATTTATTTGTCTTATTCCTTTGTTTCCTTTAGTTTTATATCCCCTATATGAGTGAAGTTATATGGGTCTTGGCTTTTTCTGTCTGACTTATTTGCTTAGAATAATAATCTCAAGATCCATCCATGTTGTCATAAATGGCACTATTTCATCTTATCTTATGACAGAGTAGTATTCCATTGTTCATGTATACCCCATCTTCTTTATCGAATCTTTACTGAAGGCCACTTTGATTGTTTCCATGTCTTGGCCACTGTAAATAAAGCTTCAATGAACATCACAGTACATATATCTTTACGGATAAATGTTTTCAGCCTTTTTTTTTTTTTGGTATGTACCCAGGAGAGGGATTGCTGGGTCATATGGTTATTCTAGTCTTAATTTTTTGAGGAACCTCCATACTGTTTTCCAAAGTAGCTGTACCAATTTATATTCTCACCTACAGTATATGAAGGTTGCTTTTTCTTCACAGCTTCTCCAACACTTATTATTTGTCTTGTTGTTGATAGCCATTTTAACTGGTGTGAGGTGATATCTCATTGTGGTTTTGATTTGCATTGCCCTAATAGCTAGTGGAGTTGAGCATTTTTCCATATATCTATTGGCCATGTGTATGTCTCATTGAGAGAAGTGTCTATTCAGGTCCTCTGCCCATTTTTTTAATTAGATTGTTTTTATACTTGTTGAGTTGTAGGAGTTCTTTATATATTTTGGACATTAGCCCCTTATCAGAGCATTGTTTGCAAGTATCTTCTTCCATTTGGTTAGTTGCATCTTTGTTTTGTTGATGGTTACTTTTGCTGTGCAGAAGTTTTTTAGTTTGATATAGTCCCATTCATTAATTTTTTTCCTTTTCCTTCCCTTAACTTTGAGGTCAAATTCATAAAATTTTCTTTGAATTCAAGGTCCATAATTTAGTACCTGTTTTCTTCTATGCAGTTTACTATTTCAGGTCTTATGTTTAAGTCTTTGGTCCATCTTGAGTTAATATTGATATGTTAGTTTCATTCTTTTGCAAGTGGCTTCCCAATTTTCCCAGCACCATTTATTGAAAAGGTTTTCTTTTCTTCATTGTATGTTTTTGGCTCCTTTGTCAAAAATTATCTGCCCTTATATACATAGGTGTATTTCTGGGTTTTCAATTCATTTCATTGGTCTGTGTGTCTGTTTTTGTGCCAACATCATGCTGTTTTGATTATTGTCACTTTGTCGTACAAGCTGAAATCAGGGTGTGTGATACCTCCAACCTTGTTTTTTTCTTAGGATTGCTTTGACTATACAGGGTCTTTTGTGATTCCATACAAATCTGATGACTTTTTGTTCTGTTGTTTTTTTTCTTTTTTAAAAAAACGCCATTAATATTTTGACGGGGATTGCATTAAAATGTATATTGCTTTGGGTAATATGGCCATTTTAATTATGTAGAGTCTTCCAAACCATGAACACGGAATGTCTATTTTTTTGTGTCTTCTACTATTTCTTTAAAAAAAGTCATAATTTTCAGTTTATAGGTTCTTCATATCCTTTGCTATGATTATGTAGGTATTTTATTCTTTTTATTGCAATTGCAAAATGAATTGTTTTTCTTCATTTCTTTTTCTGAAATTCCATTGTTAGTATATAGGAATGCAATGGATTTTTGCACATTGATTTTGTAGCCAGCAAATTGACTGTATTCATTTATTTATTTTTTGTTATTTTATTAAAATGTATTGGGGTGACAATAGCTAGTAAAATTACAAGGGTTTCAAGTGTACAATTGTGTAATACGTTATCTGTATATCACATGTGTTCATCACCCAGAGTCAGTTCCCCTTCCATCACCATATATTTGACCCCATTTACAACTCCCCTCCTCCTTTACCTTCTGACAACCACTAAACTATATGTTTATGAGTTTTTGGGTTTTTATTTGTTTCTCTTGCTCCTTTATTGCTTTCAGTTTTATATCCCACATATCAGTGAAATCATATAATTCTCAACTTTTTCTGTGTGACTTATTTAGCTTGGCACAATAATCTCAAGATCCACCCATTTGATTCAAATTGTTTTAATAGCTTTCTGGTGGACTCTTTAGGGTTTACCATATAAAGAATCATGTCATCTGCCAAAGGTGAGAATTTAACTTTATTTCCAGTATGGATGCCTTTTATTTCTTTCTCTTGCCTGATTGCTCTGCTTAGTACTTCCAATGCTATGTTGAATAACAGTAGTGATAAGGGGCAACCGTGTCTTGTTCCAGAAGGTAGAGCAAAAAACTTCAGTTTTTTGCCATTGACTATGACATTAGCAGAGGTTTTGTCATTATGGCCTTCATTACATTAAGGTATTTTCCTTCTACACTTATTTTATTAAGTATTTTAATAATAAATGGATGTTGTATCTTGTCAAGTGTTTTTTCTGCATCTGTTCATAAAATCATATGATTTTTATCTATTATTTTGTTTATGTGGTGTATCACATTGATCGATTTGTATATGTTGACCCATCTTTCTGCCCCTGAGATGAACCCCACTTGATTGTGATGTGTAATCTTTTTAATGTATTGTTTTCTATTTCCTAGAATTTTGTTTAGTATTTTTGCATCTGTATTCATCAGAGATATTGGTCTGTAATACTCTTTGTTTGAGTAATCCTTACCAGGTCTTTGTAGCAGGGTAATGCTGTCATCATAAAATTAGTTAGGAAGTATTGTTCCTTCTTCAATTTTTTAGCAGAGTCTAAGAGGACAGGTGTTAGATTCTCTTTGAATGTTTTGTGGAATTCACTAGTGAAGCCATCTGGTCCTGGACTTTTGCTTTTGGGACAGATTCAGATGACTGATTCAATTTCCTCAGTGTTGATTGGTCTATTTACATTTTCTAGTTTTTCATTACTCAGTCTAGGAAGGCTGTAGTATCTAAGAACTTGTCCATTTCTTCTAGGTTATTGAATTTGGAAGCATATAGTATAGTCTTTCATAATATTCTTCAAGAGTTTCCTGAGGACCAAGGAGGTGCCCCTATAGCTTCAGGACAAGTTGGGGCCCTGTCAAGGGAAGGAAAAAATTTCCTGTCCATGGAATGGCACTTACGGCTAAGGAGGGGCTTTGCCGCAGTTTCTCCCGTATATTTTTCTAAATAGGAGGGGACAAAAGGAAGCTAATACAAGGTGTGATTAAAAAAAATATATGGTGAGGAGAGGGGTGCAAGATGGCGGCTGTGAGGAGGGCTTCTTGAGTTCTTACCTGGAAATACCCACAATTTGAACTTCTGTAACTCTTCAAAGGGATGTCTACTCATCACACAGAGTAACTAAGAGTCTCACACAACGATTGCTGGAAGGTGGGCAGGCCAGGCGAGTGGGGGAAAAAGGCAGCGAGAGGAATGAGGTGCAACCTGCACCCACAGCTGCTCAGGCACCGAGCTTTAGAGAGCAGATCGGTGAGTGTTCCCACTGCTCGCTCCCTGTGCCTCGCAGCCCACCTAGAGTACAGCAAGAGTGCAACGATCTTCAGTGTGAGGAAGAAGCCTCAGGCCAGGCGAGTGGGGCAGGAGAGACAGGGGACGTTCAGTGGCACCCGCGGCTCCCCGGGTCCCCAGGAAGCAGGGTACAGAGCGCGGCAGTGACAGGGCAAGATCAATCCCTGCACCCACCTGGTTCAGGGATCAGTCTCTGCGCCCACCGGGTCCCACAGAGCACAGCAAGAGCACCTCGGCGTGCAGACTCGGAGGAAGAAGCCTGAAACCACCAGGCAAGCAGGGGGAAAAAAGAATACTCATGGGGGGAGACGCAGAGTGTGCTGGGCAGAGACGCAGGTCCCCAAGAGATGGAGCAGAGACCTGAGCTGCGGCAGGGTGCGCACAGTCCCCTAAACCCCTGGAGCCCTCCAGGAGAGAAGCAGAAGCACTGCGCTCGCAGGCGTGGGCTCCAAGGCAGAAGCCTGAAATCGGAGGAGCAGGGGAAGAAAGAATACTCCGTGGGGGGGGGGGGGGTGAGGGGGCGCAGCTCCCTTAACCCTGGCAGTCTCTTTGGGAGAGCACCAGGAACTCCTCTGGAGCATATGAGACAAAGGCCTAAGCTGAAAGAAAACTGTGTTAGGACTATGATTTCTTGTTGTTGTTTTGTTTGTTTGTTTTTTTGTTATTGCTTTTATGGTTGTTTATTTTTCCTCCTCTCTTGGACAGAAAGCAAAAAAAAAACAAAAAACTGCAGAAATAAACTCACCTCCACCCTCCCTCAGAAACCTTGGCTCCCACCAAGCCATTGTCTTAAACTGACCCCTGAATAGAGCAATAGGGGCAGACTATAGAGTATTCCTACCCGTGGGGAGTAAAGAATTTCCACCCCAGAAGAGGCTGCAGAGTGAGACTACCTACCCTGTCCCTACCTTTCCAGCAAGGCTTGGGAGGCAGGGCAGGTTCAGCTGCTAAAGCACTAATTAACAGATTCCTGGCAGCTGGTTTTTGTCAATGAGGAACTCTCTCATTCTCCACGGCTGTCAACAGAAAGGGTGCCCAAAGACACTCATTGAGCCTTCAGGGTGTGCAGCCTGCCTTGGGACAGCAGAAATGGCAGTGACTTTGTAAAAACTACCAATCACACGTCACAACCACACTCATGTACAACAAACCTGCAGTGCCAGGATCACACTAGACGTCAGGTGGCGTCTTTGTTCCCACAAGACGCAGAGGAATTTGGTACAGCAGAGGACAACCTGAAGAGAGCTTGGTGGACTTGAGCTAAGACGGGCATTGGTTTTTTTCCCCTTTATTGGTTGCTTGTTTTGGTTGTTTTTGGTTTTCATTTCAATTTCATTTTCAATTTTTAATATAGGCATATATATGAGTGTATATAGGTGAATATTTGTCCATATATATATATATATACATTTTTTTCATTCTTTTTATTTCTTTCCCATCCTCACTTTCTCCCTTCTTTTGTTCATTCTTCTCACCACTATGCTTTTCCTCCTTTCCTTTTTTCTGCAAATTTTATTTTATTTTTATATTTTTTTCTTTGGTATAGGTATTTGGGTTCTCATGTTTATTCTATTTTTTTATTTTATGATATTATATTTTATTTTGTTTCCTCTTCTGTTCTTTTTGTGTGTGTGGTTGTTGTTTTGTTATGTTTGTTTTCTTCTTTTGTATGTTTGATATTTCTGTACAAGTTGACTGTAGGTTGTTGGTTGCTGTTTTTTTCACATATGAGAGCATTTGGTTTCCTTTGGTGGCTGTGGTGATTGTATTTGTTGATCTGTTTTGCTCTAAAATTGCTCTGCAACTGGGCCTACACAAAGAGACACAAGAATCATCATACCCAGAGGCCAACTTTAGATAAAACCATAGCATTTCAGGGTTTGACATACAAGAGTCACACCCGAAAGGAAGGTGCTAAAGGTGCAAGGGCCGAAAGGGTCAAAGCCTCATCAGAGGGGTCAACCCTCACACAGCAGCTCATAAACTGCGGACACTGCTGATCCTCACAGCTAGTCTGGGAGTCAATTCCACCTACTGACAAGCCAAAAATAATCAAAGCTAAACTTCAACAGGTGAAGACACACAACACAAGGAACACCTCAGATATACACACACAAGAGAATAGGGAGACTGAGTAATTCAAATATAAAGAACACACACCGTATAAGTTTATATAGAAAAGACTGAGAGCCCTAGGGGATCTATCTGATATATCGAAGCAAGCACAAAGAGTAAGCCAGAATGGGGAGACAAAGAAATACAACCCAAATAAAAGAACAGAAGAAACCTCCTGAATCAGTGGAACTCGAGGAAATAGAGGTAAATAACCTATCAGAGACAGAGTTCAGAACACTGAATTAGAATGTTCAAGGAAATTAATGAAAATATAAAGAAGGATAGAGAAATCATGAAAAGCAATCAGCTAGAATTTAAGAATGCACTTACTGAATTAAATAACAATTTGGATGGAATTACTAGCGGATTGGATGAAGCAGAAAATTGAATCAGTGACTTAGAAGACAAGATAGCAGAGATCACCCAAGCAGAACAACAAAAAGAAAAAAGAATGAAAAACATTGAAAATAGTTTAAGAGAGCAGGGAGACAACATCAAACACAACAACAAGCAGATCAGTGGAATACCAGAAGGAGAAGAGAGGGAGCAAGGGATTGAGAACATATTTGAAGAAATAATGTCTGAAAAGTTCCCTAACCTGGCAAAGGACATTGAAATACATGCCCAGGAAGTACAGAGAGTTCCAATCAGGATGATCCCAAACGGGCCCACACCAAGACACATTATAGTGAAAATGGCAAGGGTTAAGGACAAAGACAGAATCCTTAAGGCAACAAGGGAAAGGCAGCAAGTTACTTACAAGAGCACCCCCATAAGATTATCAGCCGACTTTTCTACAGA
Source organism: Aselliscus stoliczkanus (assembly GCA_033961575.1). Taxonomy (NCBI): domain Eukaryota; kingdom Metazoa; phylum Chordata; class Mammalia; order Chiroptera; family Hipposideridae; genus Aselliscus; species Aselliscus stoliczkanus. Next base: position 47,766,623 of record CM066738.1, read on the forward strand.
AGCTTTGCAGGCCAGAAGGGAGTGGCAAGAGGTATTCAAAGTGATGAAAAACAAAGGCCTACAACCCAGATTGCTGTATCCAGAAAGGTTATCATTTCAAATTGAAGGAGAGATAAAGAGCTTTGCAGAAAAGAATAAGTTAAGGGAATTCATTACCACCAAGCCAGCTTTGCAGGAAATATTAAAAGGGTTTCTTTAAGCAGAAGAGAAAAGCAACCTAACTAAGGAAGACTAGGAACACAAGTAACAAAATGCAATAACTAAGCACCTATCAATAATGACATTAAATGTAAATAGATTAAATGCTCCAATCAAAAGACATAGGGTGGCTGAATGGATAAGAAAGCAAGACCCCTGCATATGCTGCATACAAGAAACACAGCTCAGATCAAAAGACACATACAGGCTGAAAGTAAAGGGATGGAGTAAAATATTTCATGCAAATGGTACTGAGAAAAAAGCTGGAGTAGCGATACTTATATCAGATAAAATGCACTTTAAATTGAAGAATATAATAAAGGACAAAGAAGGACACTTCATATTAATGAAGAGATCATTCCAACACGAGGACATAACCCTAGTAAACATCTATACACCTAACATAGGAGCTCCTAAATATATAAAACAGATATTGTCAGACATAAAGACAGAGATCAACAGTAACACTACCATAGTAGGGGAATTCAACACCCTGCTGTCACCAATGGACAGATCCTCCAGTCAGAAAATCAATGCAGAAACAGTGACCTTAAATGACTCATTAGACCAGCTAGATTTAACAGATATTTTCAGAGTATTTCACCCCAAAGCTACAGAATATACATTCTTCTGAAGTGCACATGGAACATTTTGCCACATAGACCCCATGTTAGGCCACAAAACAAGTCACAATAAATTTAAGAAGATTGAAATCATTTCAAGTATCTTCTCTGACCACAATGCTATGAAACTAGAAATCAATTATAAGAAGAAACACGGAAAGCTGTCAAATTAATGGAGGCTAAATAACATGCTACTAAATAGTGAGTGGGTCAAAAATGAGATCAAGGAGGAAACCAAAGATACTGCGAGACAAATGAAAATGAAAACACCACGACCCCAAGTTTATGGGATGCAGCGAAAGCAGTCCTAAGTGAGAAGTTGAGGACTTCCGGTAAAATGGCACGATAGACAGACGCTGTGCTAACTGCCTCCCAGGATCACACAAAAATTACAAACAAATGATACAGCAGATGAACAGAACCACTAAACGAAGAACTTAAAGAGGAGGCCACGTCAGGTCTGCTAGGACGGGCAGAGACGAGAGAGGGCGAGCCCCGTGAGGGAAGCCCCAGCCGTGGGAACCTTGTCTGGTTGGGGGAGAGACCCTCTGGCCGCACACCAAGCTCACCAGCCTAGAGTTCCTTTGCCGGGAAGAGGAGTTTTAATATAGCCGGCAGTAAATTAGTGAGGACACTCTTTGCTCAGCTTGGTGAGGCTAAGAGCAGCTGGAGAATCAGTGGGGCCGGCACCCGGGCTTGCTTGCCGGTGAGCACTTACCTGGTTTCTGGTGGAGGAAGTAGCTGTAAGAGCCGGACCCAGGAACCTGTGGGGCTGGACTGAACTGAACACCTTTGGTGCAAAGGCTGGAGGTTTTTGGAATGCTGTTCCCGTGGTGTGGAGCCTGCACGTGAGTGGTGTAGGGAGGGTGCCATTTTGTCAGGCTTGGGCCCTTCCACGGAGGATCAGGTCCGAGACCTCATTGGTCTGGTGGAATTGGTGCAGCACTGTGTGCGTGCGAGCGTGCCTGCGGCCTTGGATCCCCACCCTCTGCACGGCTTATACTGTGTTGCCAGGGAAACGCTGGGCGGGTGCCCTCCGGCTCCAACAGGCTGCTCACTGAGACCCAGGAGTGCACGAGCCACCTCGGATCCCCACCCTCCACATGGCTTGTGCTGCGTTGCCAGGGAAATGCCCAGTGGGCGTGCTCCGACTCCAACAGGCTGCTCACTGAGAAATGGGAGTGCGCAAGCCGCCTCGGGTCCCCGCTGTCCGCACTGCACTTGCACAGTTGCCAGGCTGTTTGTCGGGCTGCTCGGCCTGATTTGCGAGCGGCTGATTGGGACAGGCTGACACTGGGAGTTTTCCTGGAAGTGTTGTGCCGTGAGCTGTGTGCCTGTGTGATCCAGCCAGGGCTCTCCTGGTGATCTATCTAATACATCAAAGCAATCCCAGAGCGACAGCCAGAATGGGGAAACAAAGAAACATGTCACAAGTAAAAGATCAGAAGAAACCTCTAGAAATGGAACTAAATAAAACAGAGGGAGCCAACCTTTCAGAGACAGAGTTCAGAACACTGATGATAAGAATGTTTAAGGAACTTAGCGAGGACATAAAGAAGGATAGGGAAACCATAAAAACCAACCTATTAGAACTAAAGAATACAATAACTGAAATGAAGAACACACTCGAAGGAATCACCAGTAGAGTAGATGAAGCAGAGGAGCGGATCAACGATTTGGAAGATAAAATAGCAGAAATCACCCAGTTGGCACAGCAAAAAGAACAAAGAATAAAAAACAATGAAAATAGTTTTAACAGCTCTATGTGACAAGGTGAAACACAACCAATCGAATCATAGGAATACCAAAAGGAGAAGAGAAGAAGCAAGGGGTCCAGAATGTATTTGAAAAAATAATGACTGAAAACTTCCCTACCCTGGTGAAGGAAATCAACATACATGCCCAGAAAGTGTAGAGGGTTCCAAACAAGCTGAACCCAAACAGGTCCACACCGAGACACATCATAGTTAAAATGGCAAAGGTTAAAGACAGAGACAGAATCCTAGAGGCTGCAAGAGAAAGACAGCAGGTTACATACAAAGGAACTCCTGTTAGACTAACAGCTGACTTGTCTACAGAAACTCTGCAGGCCAGAAGGGAGTGGCAGGAGATATTCAAAGTGACACAAAATAAAGGCCTACAACCAAGATTGCTCTACCCAGCACGGCTATCACTTAACATTGAAGGAGAAATAAAGAGCTTCTAAGAAAAGAATAAGCTTAAGGAATTCATTACCACTAAGCCAGCATTGCAAGAAATGTTAAAAGGGCTTTTTTAAACAAAAGAAAGGGGTAAACAAGCTAACCCAGGGAGACCAGTAATACAAATAACAAAATGGCAATACATATGCACCTATCAATAATCATTTAAAATGTGAATGGGCTAAATGCTGCAATCAAAAGACAGAGTGGCTGTGTTGATAAGAAAATAGGACACATGTATATGCTGTTTACAGATGGAATAAGATATTTCAGGCAAATGGAAATGAGGAAAAAAAAAAGCTGGAGTACCAATACTTATTTTGGACAAAATAGACTTTAAAATGACTATAATAAAAGACAAAGAAGGGCACTATAAACCTAATAAACATATTTGCACCCAACATAAGAACTCCTAATTATACATAACAGATTTTAACAGAATAAAGACAGAGATCAACAGTAACACTATCATAGTAGGGGACTTCAACACCATTGTCACCAATGGACAGACCCTTTAGACAGAAAATCAACACAGAAAGAGTTGATATAAAGGAAAAAGTGATGGTTGTTGGCTGGGAGGGAGTGGGGCAGAGGGAGAGGGGGAAGGTTTTGGACAGTGTAGGGACTACAATGTTGCCGCAGGGATATGGGGGCAGTTCTGGGAATGTAATTGATAATGCTGTGAAGAGACTGTTATGTTTTGTGAAATAAGTCAGTTGGAGAAGGACAGGTACCATGTGACCTCACTTGTGTATGGAGTCTGAAGAGCTGAGTGAACGATCAAAGTAAACAGACTCGTAGATGTAGAGGAAAAACTGAGGGTGGCTAGTTGGGAGGGGGGTGGGGATGGGGGAGAATGGGAAGGGATTAGACAGCATAAATAGACAACTCCAATATTGCCACAGGGATATGAAACACAGTTAGGGGAATATAATAATGTAAACATTTTGTGGCGTGTCAGATAGTCACATGTCTTGTTAGGGAGACCACTTCATGGATGGAGTAGAGGCTTGATCACTGCACTGTACACCTGAAACTGATGTTGTATAGTATTGTATGGCAACTGTAACTGAATATGTGGATCGTCACGGGATGTGGAGTATACTGTGGAGGGGAGTCAGGGGAGTTGTGATAGATATGTATCATATGGGGGGGAATGTGGTGGTGAACTGGGGGAGAGGGGTTGTCACTTTGGGGGATAAAGAGTATAACTATTGCATTGTGTTGTACACCTGAAACTATTAAAAATAAATAAAAAAAAGAGATAGAGAAGTTCATAGCAGTGCAGGCCTAACTAAAGAAGGAAGAAAAATCTCAAATCAACAGATTATCTTTACATCTAAGGGAGCTGGAAAGGAACAGCAAAAGAAGCCCAATGGCAGTTGTTGAAAGGAGATAATAAAGACCAGAGTGGAAATAAACAATATAGAGAACTGAAAAACAATGCAAAAGATCAATGAAACCAAGAGCTGGTTTTCTGAGAAGATAAACAAAATTGACAAATCTCTAGCCAGGCTCATCCAAAAACAAAGAGAGAGGACTCAAATTAGTAAAATCAGGAATGAAAGAGGGGAAATGACTACAGAAATCACAGAAATACAAAAAAAAAAAAAAAATTAAGAAATTACTATAAGCAACAATATGCCAACAAATTTGACAATCTGGAAGAAGTGGATAATTTTCTAGAAGCATACAACCTTCCAAAGCTAACTCAAGAAGAAACAGAAAATCTAAATAGCCTGATTACTACCAAGGAAATTGAATCAGTAATCAACAACTTCCCAACAAACAAAAGCCCTGGACCAGACGGCTTCACATGTGAATTTTATGAAACATTCAAAAAAGAACTATCACCTATTCTTCTCTAACTATTCGAAAAAATCCAGAAGGAGGGAAGGCTCCCAAGTTCTTTTTATGAAGCCACTATCACCCTGATTCCAAAACCAGATAAAGACAGCACAAAAAAGGAAAACTACAGGCCAACACGCCTGATGAATATAGATGCAAAAATTCTCAGTAAAATATTAGCAAAGAGAACTCAGCAATATATTAAGAAGATCATACATCATGATCAAGTGGGTTTCATCCCTAGCACACAAGTCTGGTTCAACATCCATAAATCAATTAATGTGATACACCACATCAACAAAATGAAGAATGAAAATCACATGCTCATATCAATAGATGCAGAAAAAGCATTTGACAAAATTCGACAGCCATTTGTGTTAAAAAAAAAATCCTTAGCAAAGTAGGAATACAGGGATCATATCTCAACTTAATAAAGGCCATATATGATAAACCTACAGCTAACATCATACTCAACGGGGGAAAGCTAAAAGCATTCCCCTTAAGATCAGGAACAAGACAAGGCTGTCCACTTTCTCCTCTTTTACTCAACATATTTCTGGAAGTTCTAGCCACAGCAATCAGACAAGAAAAAGAAATAAAAGGCATCCAAATTGGCAAGGAAGAAGTAAAATTGTTATTATATGTAGATGACATGATACTATATATAGAGAACCCCAAAGACTCCATCAAAAAACTATTGGAGCTGACAGACAAATTCAGTAAGGTAGCAGGATACAAAGTCAATGTTCAGAAATCAGTTGCATTTGCATATACCAGCAATAGACTAATGGAAGGAGAAATTAAGAAAACTGTCCCATTTACAATTGCATCAAGAACTATAAAATACCTAGGAATAAATTTAACCAAAGAAGTAAAAGATCTGTACTCAAAAAATTATAAGACACTGAAGAAAGGAGATGCAAATAAATGGAAACACCTACCATGCTCATGGATAGGAAGAATTAATATAGGTAAAAGGTCCATACTGCCTAAAACAATACATAGATTCAATGCAATTCCTATCAAACTACCAAGGGCATTTTTCACAGAAATAGAAAATATAATACAAAAATTTATATATAGCCATAAAAGACCCCGAATAACCTCGACAATCCTATGAAATTAGAACAAAGTCGGGGTTATCATGCTACCAGACATCAAAAAATACTACAAGTCTACAGTAACCAAAACAGTATGGTATTGGCATAAAAACAGGCACATAGATCAGTGGAAGAGAACAGAGAGCCCAGAAATAAATCCAGGCACATACGGACAGTTAATCTATGACAATGGAAGCAAGAATTTACATTGGAGTAAAGATAGTCTATTTAATAAATGGTGCAGGGAAAATTGGAGTGACACGTGCAAAAAACTGAAAATGGACCACCTACTTACACCATATACAAGAACAAACTCAAAATTGATTAAAGACTTAAATATAAGACCTGAAACCATAAAACTCCTAGAAGAAAACATAGGGAGGAAGCTTGCACACATTACCCTGAGTAACATTTTCACTGATATATCCCCTCAAACCAGGGAAATAAAAGAAAAAATGAACATATGGGATTACATCAAACTTAAAAGTTTTTCACCACAAAGGAAACTATCAATAAAACAAAAAGAAGGCCTACTGAATTGGAGAATATATTTCTCAACAATATATCTGATAAGGGGTTAATATCCAAAATTTATAAAACAGTCATGCAACTCAACACCAAGAAAACAAACACCCAATTAAAAAATCGGCAGAGGATATGAAGAGACATTTCTCTAAAGAGGACATACAGACGTCCAACAGACATAGGAAACAATGTTCAACCTCACTGATCATTAGGGAAATGCAAATAAAAACCACAATTAGATACCACCTTACTCCATTCAGAATGGCTATCATCAATAAATCAACAAACAACAATTGCTGACGGGGCTGTGGTGAAAAGGGGACCCTGCTGCATTGTTGGTGGGATTGCAGATTGGTGCATCCACTATGGAAGTCAGTATTATGGAGGTATCTCAAAAACTGGAAATGAAACTACCTTTTCACCTAGCAATTCCACTCCTAGGTATTTATCCTGAAAAACCCAAGACACTAATTTGAGAAAGTGTATGCACCCCTATGTTCGTTGTAGCGCTATTTACAATAGCCAAGACTTAGAAACAATTGAAATGCCCATCGGTAGATGACTGGATTAAGTAACTGTGGTACATTTATACAATGGAATATTATGCCTCTATAATGAAGAAAGAAATCGTACCATTTGCAACAATATGGATGGACCTAGAGAACATTATGCTAAGTGAAATAAGTCAGTCAGAGAAAGACAAATACCATGTGATCTCACTTATATGTGGAATCTAAAGAACTGAATAAATGAGCAAAATAAACAGAAATAGTCTTAGAGACACAAAGGAAAAACTTAGATGGGACGGAGGTGAGCATGAGGGAGAAGGAGAAGGGACGACGCAACATAAACTGGTAATACAATACTACCACAGAGACAGAAGAGACAGGTTAGGGAATATTATCAATAATGTTTTAAATATTTTTTTAGGGGACCAGATGGACTCATGTCTTGTCAGGGAGACCACTTCATGGATGATGTAGTGGCCTGATTACTGCACTGTACATCTGAAGCTGCCACTGATTAATATTAGATGTTGACTATAATTTAACACATATATAGTCATGGGATGTGTAATATAGTGTAGGGGTGTTTTCAATGGAATTGTAATAGATATGTATGATATCAGGGCTAGGGGGACAGGGAGGGAGGAGGGGATCATCACTTTGTAAGGGGTGAAAACGATAACTATTGCATAGTTTTGTATATCTTAAACTATTAATAATAACAAAATAATAATGATAAAAATAAACTAAAAATAATAATAATAATAATAATAATATTCTTCGATGATCCTTTGTATTTCTGTGGTAACCATGGTAAATTCCATTTCATTTCTGAGTTTGTTTGTTTGTGTCTTTCCTCTTTTTATCTTAGTGATCTAGCCAAGGGTTTGTCAATTTTATTAATTTTTTCAAAAAAATCAGCTCTTTGTTGCATTAATTTTTTCTACTGTCTTTTTGTTCTCTATTTTATTTAATTCTGTTCTAATTTTTATTAACACTTATCAATATGTATGCCTCCAATCAGGGAGCACCAAAATATAAAAAGCAACTACTAACAGAACTAAAGGGAAAAATTGACCAAAACACTATTTTATTAGGGGACCTAAATACATCATTGACAGCTATGGATAGGTCATCCAAACAGAAAATCAGTAAGGGACTATCAGACTAAAATGACACATTAGACCAAATGGACATAATTTACATTTACAGAACACTTCATCTTAGAACACCATACTATACATTCTTTTCTAGTGTACAAGGAACATTCTCAAGTATAGACCCTATGTTGAGACATAAAACTAGCATCAACAAATTTAAGAAGATAGAAATCATACCAAGCATTTTCTCTGATGGCAAGTCTTTGAAATTGGCTATCAACTGTGAAAAAAAGCAGGAAAAACCAAATATGTGGAGATTAAAAAACATGCTAATAAACAATGACAGGGCCAAAGAATAAATAAAAGGAGAGATCATAGAAATGAATGAGAATAAAAATACATACTATCAAAATTATTAGGATTCAGCAAAAGTGGCAATTCATTGCATTACAGGCCTATCTTAAGAAACAAGAAAAAAATCCAATGAGAGAAAAAAATACCACATTACACCTTAAAGAACTAGAAAAAGAACAAATGAAACCCAAAGTCAACAAAAGGAAGGCAATAATAAAAATCAGAACAGAACTAGATGAAATAGAGAACAAAAAGACAATAGAAAAAAAGTAATGCAACAAAGAGCTAGTTCTTTGAAAAGGTTAATAAAATTGAGAAACTTTTGGCTAGACTCACCAAGCTGAAAAGAGAAAAGACACAAATAATTTAAAAATAGGCAAAGGACATGAACAGAAGCTTCTCCCAATACAACAAACAAACGGCCAACAGATATATGAAGAAATGCTCAACTCCACTATCTATTAGGGGAATGCAAATTGAAACCACAATGAGATATCACCTCACAGAATGGCAATCATCAACAAGATAAATAATAGCAAGTGTTGGAGAGGCTGTGGAGAAAAAGGAACACTCATACACTGTAGGTGGGAATGTAAATTGGTACAGCTGCTATGGAAAAAAGTATAGAGGTTCCTCAAAAAATTAATAGAATTACCATATGACCCAGCAATCCCTCTCCTGGGTACATACCAAAAAAATCTGAAAACAGGGCCGGCCGAGTGGCGCATTGGTTGGGAGCTTGTTTGGGGATGCCAGCGGCCCCGGTTCGGATCCCACATGTGAGGGCCAGTGACACTGCCCTCTACAGCTAACAACAGCTCCACCTGGAGCTGGGCTGCGAGCCCCAGCGATGGTGTAGGCTGCAGCCCCTGCTGAAGCGGGCTGCCATAGGTTGCAGTGAGTGGCCAGCAGCCAGACTGAGTGGCTGGCAGCCTGCGTGAGCTGCCAATAACCGTGGTGAGCGACCATCCAGAGGCTGGCGACAATCTGCCTCATCCAGGATCAACATGGGCCAGTGAAGCAACGTCCTCCGCAGCTAGACTGAAGAACAAAAAGACAGTGACTTGTCTGTTCTCCTTCCTGGATTCCCCAATGCTGTTCCCCTTCCTCAATTCCCCAATAAAATCTTAAAAAAAAAAAATCTGAAAACATTTATCCATAAAGATATATGTGCTGTGATATTCATTGCAGCTTTATTTACAGCGGTCAAGACATGGGAACAATCAAAGTGTTATTCAATAGATGATTAGATAAAGAAGATGTGGCATATATACACAATAGAATACTACTCTGCCAGAAGAAAAGATGAAATAGAGCCATTTGTGACAACACGCCTGGATTTTGAGATTATTATGCTAAACAAATAAGTCCGACAGAGAAAGTCAAGAACCATGTGACTTCACTCATATATGGGATATAAAACTGAAGGAAACAAAGGAATAAGACAAACAAATAAAGATACAAAAACTTATAAACAAGGACAACAGCTTAGTGGTTATCAGAAGGGAAGGGGGAATGGTAGAAGAGGGTAAAAGGGGGTCAAATATATGGCGATGGAAGGAAAACTGACTTTGGGTGTTGAACACATAATGCAATATATAGATGATGTTATTATAGAATTGTGCACTTGAAACCTATGTAGTTTTTTTTTACCATTGTCACCTCAATAAATTTTAATAGAAAAAATGTGTGCATGAAAAAGTATCAGTACGCTAGACAGTAAAACAGTGCTTCACCTTAAAACAAACTAACAAACTAATTAACTAACTAACAAAATAACAAAAACAGATCAAGATAGAGGGAGAAGATAGGTGAAAGTGGAAGTAGATGGAGATAAACAAATAAACAAACAAACAAACAAACCATCCATTTATCTGATCTTCAAGGTCATTCTGACACAGCTGCACTTCCTGTCCTTTTGCTCCCCCAAGAATGATCCCTTCTATTCTCACCTTGCTTGGGCACTGTTGTCATGCTTGGGCGCTTTGACTTAATTTTGAAAGCTGCTAAAGAAAGTGACATAATTGTATGTCAAATGATTAAAGGCAATTAGTGTTCAAAAGCTCCTTTTAATTCCAAAAGTTCTGACAAGATAGGCATTTAAATTACTCTATAGTTATTTTTTAGAATTGAAAATTACACATGATTACTCAATTGAGTATGAAATAACTATTGTGATCAAAGAGGCCATACTGTTAAGAATAATAAAAAAAATTCAGCATTATATGATTCATTTTTTCTGAAATTATTGTTATAATTAACAACAGTGTTTTATCATTGGTTTCCTCAAATTCATAAATGCTTCAGGATTAACTCTGCTAATTGGGATATAAATTTCCTTACAAGAATTTATACATCATAAAGAAGTGCTTTATGTACCAACCCAGGTCTCAGAATTAGAAATGGTGAGAGGAGTGGCTGGACTTCATTCCCAGCGCTAGGAATGGCTTACTTGTGGCTTTAGCCCAGGCTCTGTGAGCTTTATGAGCCAGCAGTAAAGTAGCCAAGAAAAGTCAACTTGTTATCTATAATCCTGGTTCTGTTCTGTGCCCTCTCTCATCCAGCTTTCATGAAGGCATCCACTCCTGGTAACAGCATTTCCCTTCTCTGCATCTAGCCTGCTGCTGGTTATGCACCTTCTTCAGTATATCAAGACTCAAATTTATTTCTTTAAGGCCTGATTCACATGTGGAACCCCATGTGAGAAAGGCTGCTCTAGTAGCTTAATGGACACAGGCCTATAGGCAATTCAGAAAACCCATGCATGACCCATACTATGGCCTCTCTTTTGGCCATCAGTGGATGTAAGTTTTTCTGTGTTCAATAGTACAAGACCAAGGTGTGTATTGATCTTCTGACTGATATATTATTAAATTATCTATAAGTTTAATTGTTTTGTCTGCTTGATTTATCATTTCTTAGAGCATTTGTTAAAATCTACAGGAAGTACTACATTTCTCCCCACAATTCTTACATTTATTTTCATTAAATATTTTAAAAATATATATTGTAAGTGAACATTCCATTGATTGTAGCTTCTTCATGTTCTGCAATACCCAGGTAATAATGGACTTTCATTGTTCCATGACACCTTTCTATGTTTTTATCCTTGCTCAAAGAGTAATATGAGACCCCAGCATTTCAAAAATATTATTTTGTATATTTTTTCCAACATTATTTTCAACTTTCTTCCTTATTTTTAAGTGCTTTTCAAACGGGTATTGCAAGTTGCATTTTGTATTTTCTTATCCAGTATGAGATTTTTAATCTTTATATTAGTATAATTATATTAACTATATTATATTTTTTTATATTATAAGCATATTATAATTTCAAATATATCATAGTTTTTGTTTTAAGTATATTATAATTTTGTCTTACTAGTTTTTTTTTGTTTTGTTTTGTTTTTGGAGGGCAGTGTCACTGGCCCTCATATATGGGACCCGAACCGGGGCTGCTGGCTTCCCAAGCCAGCGCTTAACCACCATGCCACTCGGCCAGCCCACTAGGTATATTTTTTCCCCTTATTTCATATATAACATAATTAATAAGATTTTTCTTGTCTTCTTTTCATTGCACCAATCCTTGTGCTTCTATATTAAAATTTACACATTTTGTTCTTATGTGGATTTTGTTAATGTAAGTTTCATATTTATATTTATTAACCCCAATAGCTTTGGACATTCATACTTTGAAATATGAAGATTCCATCTAACTTTTATATGCAGTTTAATGACTAGTTGTAAAGTTTATATCTATATAACTATTGCCAGGTCAATAAATGAAACATTATGCTTCCTGTGCCTTCCATGTGATAATATTTTTCAAACCCACAAGTTAAGCATAAAGTATAAAGTCAATATTCTTTTTCTTTTCTTCTCTTGTGTACAAAACAATGTAATAGTTAGACATTTATACCCCTCACAAATTAATACTCCCCTTCCCCAATCTATACCCTTCTGACATCGTATATAGCTGTTAGAGTTCCACTGATTCTATTCCTCATGCTGTACTTCACATCCTGTGAATTTATTATTTATTTATTTATTTATTTATTTATTTATTTATTTATTTATATTATAGTTGACATTCATTATTATTCAGCTTCAGCTTCAGGTATACACTGCAGTGGTCAGGCACCTATTACTGTCCATGAAGTAGTCTCCCTAATGAGACAAGTGTCCATCAGATACCCTACAAAATCTTTACATTACTGATTATATTCCCAAACTGTCTTTCGTGTCCCAATGGCAATCTTTTGGTTACCAATTGTGCTTTCTAATCCCCTCACCTTCTCCCTAATCCCCACCCCTCTCCCATCTAGCAACCCTCAGTTTCTTTCTATATATATCTGAGACTGTTTCTGATTATTTTTTACATTTATTTTATTCTTTAGATTCCACATGTAAATGAGATCATATGGTGTTTGTCTTTCTCCATCTGACTTATTTCACTTAGCTTAATGTTATCTAGGTCCATCCATATTGTTAAAAGTGGTAAGATTTCATTCTTCTTTATGGCCAAGTAATACTCCATTGTATAAATGTACCATAGTTTCTTAATCCAGTCATCTACCAATGGGCATTTCAGTTGTTTCTATGATTTAGCTATTGTGAATAGCACTGCAATAAACATAGGGGTGCATAAATTTTTTCAAATTAGCGTTTTGGATTTCTCTGGATAGATACCTAAGAGTAGAATTGCTAGGTATTAAGGTAGTTCCATTTCCAGTTTTTTGAGATACCTCCATACTGATTTCTGTAGTGGATACACAAATCTGCAATCCCACCAACAGTGCATGAGGGATCCCTTTTCTGTACTCTTTGCTTTTCTTGATATGTGAGGAATACTGACCAATGTAGTTTCATTTTTCTTGTTTGGAAACTTCATTTGAGTGAAATCATATGATAGGGATTATGTGTCTTATTTCATTCATACAATATAATGTTTGTGATTTCACCCATGTTTTGGCATCAAGTTTATCATTTTCATTTTATATAGTTTTCCATGAAATAAAATTTTTAATTAAAAAGTGCACAATGTGTGCTGCATTTCTTGATTGAACACAGATGATTTTCTGGGTGCATCTTGGGTTCTCGGAGTCCGTGAAGCAGAAACACACTGGTGAAAAACAAAATTGATTTCTACCTAACAAGAAAGAGACCTTATAAAACACAAACTGCCTATTGATAAGCAGATGAATAAATAAAATAGCTATTTTGTTATGGTTTCCCATTCGTAAATCTTTTAAGTTATACTTAGTAAATTCCCTGGTGTATTTCTTCTCCTAGTTGGATCAACAATTTGAAACAAATTAATTAATTAGTTGATTTAGGCAAATTATGTATTTTCAACTTATTCTAGAGGCCTTGAGAGGAAACGTGCTCTCTCTTTCATGTTGCTAGCATGTCCTATTAGATGATGGGTTCTGAAAGACCAGTTCGATTCTCCCTGCACAGAGATTTTCCTGCCAAACGATGAATGGAATCTCTGGTCTTTGGTGCCAAATTTCTATTTTCTTGCCTTTGTTACACATAGATAGGTTGTTTAATTTCCAAAGTGCACACTTCCCATCCTTCCCATCCATACACACACATCTCTCTGGATTCCTAGGGACCCTGTAACAGGATTCAAGGCTGAGGGCTGTGCAGGGAGGGGCTGGCTGAGGGATTAGCCCAGCACTTGCATGCACAACCTCTTTCCCTCACCCTCTCAGGACAGGGAACTCATAGGTCACTGTCTACGTCCTCATGGTCCTAAGAGGACAGGGCTGTGTCCTGCAGGCTTACTGACAAAGAAGTGCATGTAGCAACTGACCTGGGTCTTTCCAACTATAAACTTAGGACATGTATAATTTTCTAATCTATGTTCTCATTTGACAATAAGTGCCCTTTGGCCAGAAGTTTCCATTGTGCCTGTACTATTTGTGCATTCTAGGTGTTGAGGGTAATGATGGTGGTGCAGATGGGCTGTAGGACCATGCAATCTGCACCAGTCCTTGAACTCTGAGCAGCCTTAGAGGACACAGAAATTTGTCTCTTCTTAGAAGAGTCTCTTTCTCTCTCTATCTTCTTTTGCCTCCCACCCCTTCTCCCTGTGGAGTGGGTTGCTTGGCAGCCCTTGGCTCCCATAATAAATGTGTATGAATTTTTAAAAAGTTGAATTTGGACCTGTTTTCCTGATTACCACAGGTTCCATCCATGCTTGGATCTTATGAGTCATCCTTCTTCACATTGTTTAGAAAAGGCAAAGAGCACAAGGGGTGGAGGTGGTGGGCCAGATTATGACTGGCAGCTGATGACCAACTGGCAAATTTGGATGCTTTCAGCCAGGAATTGTCACAGACAACTCCAGACAGGGTTCACCCTGGGCTCAAAGGACTTCATCCTAGTCTGTTTTAGAGAATATGCAGGGTAACAGAGAGCAGTGAGGGGAAGTTTCAAGAGCCACATATAGGGCACCCCCTCATCTCATTGGTTTCTTTGAGGGGAGGAAAGCGAGTGGGAACCTTGTTTTGTGTTGTCGGTAAGCTTTGGTTAATAGCAAAAAAAAGACTGCCAGTACTTCTGAAGAAGCAAGGTAGGCTCCAGGAATCAATTGTGCACCCTAGTATTAGGAACTCTTTCACACTCTGTTCAAAGAATTGCTGAGTGACATTGGGCAAACTGCTTCACTCATCCTTATCTCTTGGTGTATGTCATGAAGTCACAAGCCTAGGGCTTGCTGCCTTGGAGAAGTGCAAGGAATCCCACTCCCTGCATACTCTGAAGCTTCTCTCACTCTCTCTTCCCATCAGCAAAGACCAGTTCTTGGGATTGGTTTAGAACTGCTCCTGTTCTGTTTGGTTCTGTGAGGTCTTGTCACCAGCTCCAGGGGAGAGGGCAACCATGCCTGTCCTCCCATCTCTACCATGCTACTGTGTCTCTATGAATTTGGTTATTCAGGGATATATTTTTTATTTCTGGGCTCTCTGTTCTGTTCCACTGATCGATGTGCCTATTTTTATGCCAATACCAAACTGTCTTGATTACTGTAGCCTTGTAGTAGGTTTTGATATCTGGTAGCGTGATCCCCCTTACTTTGTTCTTATTTCTCAGAATTGCCAAGGCTATTCGGGGTCTTTCATGATTCCATATAAATTTTAGGATTATATTTTCTATTTCTGTGAAAAATGCCCTTGGTAGTTTGATAAGAATTGCATTGAATCTATATATTGCTTTAGGCAGTATGGACATTTTAACTATATTAATTCTTCCTATCCATGAGCATGGTAGGTGTTTCCAATTATTTGTACCTTCTATGATTTCTTCCTTCAGTGTCTTATAATTTGCTGAGTACAGATCTTTCACTTCTTTGGTTAAATTTATTCCTAGGTATTTTATAGTTCTTGATGCAATTGTAAATGGGACAGTTTTCTGAATTTTTCTTTCCATTAGTTTATTATTGGTATATGCAAATGCCACTGATTTCTGAACATTGATTTTATATCCTGCTACTTTACTGAATTCGTCTATCAGTTCCAGTAGTTTTTTGATGGAGTCTTTGGGGTTCTCTATATACAGTATCATGTCATCTGCATATAATGACAATTTTACTTCTTCCTTGCCAATTTGGATGTCTTTTATTTCTTTTTCTTGTCTGATTGCTGAGGCTAGAACTTCCAGCACTATGTTGAATAAAAGAGGAGTAAGTGGACAGCCTTGTCTTGTTCCTGATCTTAAGGGGAATGGTTTTAGCTTTTCCCCATTGAGTATGATGTTAGCTGTAGGTTTATCATATATGGCTTTTATTATGTTGAGATATGATCCCTGTATTCCCACTTTGCTAAAGGCTTTTAACATAAATGGCTGTTGGATTTTGTGGCCTAACACGTGGTCTATCTTAGAAAATGTTCCATGTGCACTTGAAAAGAACATATATTCTGTAGCTTTGGGGTGAAATGCTCTGAAAATGTCTCTTAAATCCAGCGGGTCTAATGTGTCATTTAAGGTCGCTGTTTCCACATTGATTTTCTGTCTGGAGGATCTGTCCATTAGTGACAGCCAGGTGTTGAAGTCCCCTACTATGATACTGTTACTGTTGATCTCTGTCTTTATGTCTGACAATATCTGTTTTATATATTTAGGGCCTCCTATGTTAGGTGCATAGATGTTTACTAGGGTTATGTCCTCTTGTTGGATCGATTCTTTCATTACTATGAAGTGTCCTTCTTTGTCCTTTATTATATTCTTCAATTTAAAGTGCATTTTATCTGATATAAGTATCACTACTCCAGCTTTTTTCTCAGTACCATTTGCATGAAATATTTTACTCCATCCCTTTACTTTCAGCCTGTATGAGTATTTGGATCTAAGGTGAGTCTCTTGTATACAGCATATACTGGGGTCTTGCTTTCTTATCCATTCAGCCACCCTATGTCTTTTTATTGGAGCATTTAATCCATTTACATTTAATGTGATTATTGATAGGTGTGTATTTATTACCATTTTGTTATTTGTGTTCGTAGTCTTTCTTAGGTTGTTTTTCTCTTCTACTTAAAGAAGCCCTTTTAACATTTCCTGCAAAGCTAGCTTGGTGGTAATGAATTCCCTTAACTTATTCTTTTCTGCAAAGCTCCTTATCTCGCTTTCAATTTTAAATGATAACCTTGCTGGATACAGCAATCTCGGTTGTAGGCCTTTATTTTTCATCACTTTGAAAACCTCCTGCCACTCCCTTCTGGCCTGCAAAGTTTCTGTAGAAAAGTCAGCTGATAATCTTATGGGGTACCCTTGTAAGTAACTTGATGCCTTTCCCTTGCTGCTTTAAGGATTCTGTCTTTGTCCTTAACCCTTGCCATTTTCACTATAATGTGTCTTGGAGTGGGCCTGTTTGGAATCACCCTGGTTGGAACTCTCTGCACTTTCTGAGCTTGTATTTCAATGTCCTTTGCCAGGTTAGGGAAGTTTTCAGACATTATTACTTCAAATATATTCTCAATCCCTTGCTCCCTCTCTTCTCCTTCTGGTACTCCAATGACCCGTGGGTTATTGCGTTTCATGTTGTCCCCCAGCTCTCTTAAACTATTTTCAAGGTTTTTCATTCTTTTTTCTTTTTGTTGTTCTGCGTGGGTGATCTTTGCTATTTTGTCTTCTAAGTCACTGATTCGATTTTCTGCTTCATCCAATCTGCTAGTGATTCCATCAAGTTTTTTATTTAATTCAGTAATTGTGTTCTTAAGTTCTAGCTGGTTGCTTTTCATGATTTCTCTATCATTCTTTATATTTTCATTAATTTCCTTGAGCATTCTAATAATCAGTGTTCTGAACTCTGTCTCCGACAGGTTGTTTATCTCTATTTCCTCTAGTTCCACTGATTCAGGAAGTTTCTTCTGTTCTTTTATTTGTGTTGTGTTTCTTTGTCTCCCCATTCTGGCTTACTCTTTGTGTTTGCTTCAATATAACAGATAGATCCCCCAGGTTTCTCAGTCTTTTCTGGGTAAACTTATATGGTGTGTGTCCTTTATATTTGAATTACTCAGTCTCCCTATTCTCCTGTGCTTGTATCTGAGGTGTTCCTTGTGTCGTGCATCCTCACTTGTTGAAGTTTTAGTTTTGATTACTTTTGGCTTGTCAGTAGATGGGATTGACTCCCAGATTGATTAGCTGTGAGGATCAGCAGCGTCTGCAGTTTATGAGCTGCTGTGAGAGGATTGACCCCTCTGATGAAACTTGGACCCTATGGGCCCTAGTACCTGTAGCAACTTCCTTTTGTGTGTGACTCTTGTATGTCAAACCCAGAAATGCCCTGGTTTTATCTAAAGTTGGCCTCCAGGTATGATGATTCTTGTGTCTGTTTGTTTGGACCCACTGCTGCAGAGTGATTTTAGAGCACAACAGATCAACAAGAACAATTTCCGCAGCCACCAAAGGAAACCAAATGCTCGCACAAGTAAAAAAAAAACAACCATCAAACTACAGTCAACTTGTACAGAAATATCAATCATACTAATGAAGAAACAAAACAAAAACCGCACACACAATAATAACAGAAGAGGAAACAAAATAAAATACAATATCCTAAAATAAAAAATAGAATAAACATGAGAAACCGATTAGCTATACCTAAAAAATAAAAAATAAAAATAAACTAAAATAATAACAATAAAAAAGGAAGAATAAAAATTAAAAAAATGAAATTTGCAGAAAAAAGGAAAAGAGGAAAAGTATAGCAGTGAGAAGAATGAATAAAATAAGGGAGAAAGTGAGGATGGGGAAAAAAGAAAAAGAAAAGAAAGAAAAAGCAAAAAAAAAAAATATATATATATATATTTGTCTACACACCCATATATATGGACATATATTCACCTATATACACCTATATATATGCCTATATTAAAAACTACAAAATGATAAGAATGAAATAGAAATAAAAACCAAAAACAACTAAGATAAGCAACCAATAAAGGGAAAACAAAACTGAATAAAACCAAACAAAGCAAAAATACCCGTGCCAGTCTTGGCTAAAGTCCACCAAGCTCTCTTCAGTTTGTCCTCTGCTGTACAAAAATTCCTGTGCGTCTTGTGGGAACAGTAGGCCACCTGATGCCTAGCGTGATCCTGGCACTGCAGGTTTGCTGTACTTGAGTGCGGCTGTGACGTATGATTGGTGGTTTTTACAAAGTCACTGCCTTTTTGCTTTTGCCTGTCCCAAGGCAGACTGCACCCCCAAAGGCTCAAGGAGTGTCTCTGGGCACCCTTTGGGTTGACAGCTGTGGAGAATTAAAGAATTCCTCACTACCAAAAGCCTGCTGCTAAGAATCTGTTAATTAGTGCCTCAGCAGGAGAACCTTCCCTGCCTCCCAAGCCTTGCATAAAGGTGGGGGCGGGGTAGGTAGTCTCACTGTGCAGCCTTTTCTGGGGTGGAAATTCTCAATCCCCTGCAGGTAGGAATTATCTTCCTAGTGTGCCCCTATTGCTCCATTCAGGAGTCAGTTTAAGACTCTGTCTTGGCGGGGGCCAAAGTTTGTGTGAGTGGGTGGGTTATTGTTTGTTTTTTTGCTTTCTGTTCAAGAGTAGAAAAAGGAAAACAAATAAAAAACATAAAAATAAACAAAGCCACAGTTCCAACACTGTTTTAAGCTAAGGCCTTTGCCTCTTATGCTCCAGCGGAGTTTCTGCTGCTCTCCCAAAGGGTCTGCCAGGATTTAGGGGACTTTGCGCACCCTGCCATGCGGCTAAGATCCCCGCTCCATCTCTCGGGGACCTGCATCTCTGCCCGGCGGCACAGGCTGCTTCTCCGCGAGCGAGTCCTCTTTTTTCCCCTCCTCCCTGGATTTAAGGCTTCCGCCTCGGAACCGGCGCATGCCCGCACCGTTCTCCTGCTGTGCTTCTGGAGGGACTGCTGCCGGGATTTAGGGGACTGCACGCACCCTGCTGTGCGGCTCAGATCCCTGCTCTGTCTCTCAGGGACCTGCATCTCCACCCAGTGCACGTTGAGTCTCCGCACGCGCGAGTCCTCTTTTCTCCCCTGCTCCCGGGTTTCAGGCTTCTGTGCTCCACGGGACCCGGTGGGCACAGAGACTGATCCCTGAACCGGGAGGGTGCAGGGATTGATCTTGCCCTGCCGCTGCGGGGCTCTGCACCCTGCTTCCTGGGGACCCGGCGAGCGGCGGGTACAGCTCATACCTCTGCACAGTCGTCTCCTCTCTCTCCTCCCGCACTTGCCCGGCCTGAGGCTTCTGCCTCTCAGACTGCAAACCAACGCGCTCTTGCTGAACTCTAGGTGAGCCGCAGGCCGCAGGCAGTGAGCCGGGGGAACACTCACCGTGACTCAGCAGCCGCGGGTGCGGGCTGCACCTCACGCATCTCGCAGCTGCCTTCTTCCCCTCCTTGCCAGGCCTGCCCACCTTCCAGCAATCCTTGTGTGGAACTCTTAGTTGCTCTGTGTGATGAGTAGATGTCTTTTTGAAGCATGTTAGAAGTTCAAATTGTGGATATTTCCAGGGGAGATTTCATGGAGCCCTCCTCACAGCCGCCATCTTGCCCCCCTTTCCTAATACAGTAGCTTTGACTCATCTTCAACCCAGCTTCAAGTTGACCTTCAAGATCTGAGATTCACTTTTGTTTTTTTTTGTTTTTTTGGCCAGTGTCACAGGCCCTCACATGTGGGACCCGAACCGGGGTCGCTGGCCTCCCAAACCAGCGCTCAACCACCGCGCCACTCAGCCAGCCCTGAGATTCACTTTTTAACCCTTCCTTTCATTCTGCCAATTTTGTTTTTCTTGCTTGGGAGAGGGACCTAGTGTCTAATATTTTTTGCATGCTTTTGTTTTATGCCAGATATTTCTGTAGGCATTTCCACAAGTGTATTTTTTTTCTCACTATAACTAATAGCAGAAAATATTCCTAGCTGTGGTACATGGTGCATAAATGAAGCTTAGAGAAGTTACATTTCTGGCCAAAGATAACTCTTGTTACCTGACTGTAATGGCTCTCCAGATCTTCTGAGAAAGGCCTGAGGGGAGAGGAGTTCTTGCTCTATAGGAGGGCTGGGCTGTAGCTGCAGTTCAGGTGAGACCCCAGAATGCTGCATGGGAGGAATTGCCAGTAAATAGGAAATACGTTTTCTCTGATAGAGCATCCAACTTTCTCAATGACTGGCAGGAATTATCTGTGAAATCAGCATGCTGTTGTCACTTTATCCTGTCTACAGAAATACAAACAGAACAGAACTGCATGTTATTTGGGAGAAAAGAGACAATGACTCAAACGCACTGAGGCTATTGCTTATGGTGAGAGCTGAAACATCAAAACAGTGGGCACTCAAGAACCAGCAGCTGCCTGGGGGGGACAGGAGTTATTGTTCTCTTGTGTGCTTCCCAGAGGATGATGAACTCAATTTAATTCATTTCAGGGATACATTAACAACAGTTGTTACCACAGGACCACAGAATCAGAAAGCCCTTTCACCTCACCTAGTCATGTAGCTCCTGTGCAGAAAAATAGAGGAAGCAGCCCCAATATTAATCAAGAACCACTTGAATACACAAAAACAGAAAGCCATTAAAACTAGTTCAAATATCAGTTGGCCTCATTACCACAGTAATGTAACAAACCACCTTGGAATGCAGTAACATAAAACAACAGCTCAGTGGCCACTGGTCTCTGGGTCAATGGGCGGTTCTGCTG
This sequence comes from Aselliscus stoliczkanus, assembly GCA_033961575.1. Taxonomy (NCBI): domain Eukaryota; kingdom Metazoa; phylum Chordata; class Mammalia; order Chiroptera; family Hipposideridae; genus Aselliscus; species Aselliscus stoliczkanus. The sequence continues at coordinate 47,788,247 of CM066738.1, forward strand.
GTCCAGGCTGGTCTTGCTGAACCATTGGTGAAGATGACTGAATCCCTCACCTATATAGGGCCTCAGCTGGGACAACTGGGCTGGCATGTTTGTGGTCCATGTCTTCTCTTATACGCCAAATGTCTATTTCTGGCTTGTTCTATTGGCAAAGCAGGGGTCCAAGAGCAGTTATGTAATGACACAACATTGCTTCTGCCGCATTGTATTAGCTAAAGTGAATCAGAGAAAAGGCAAAATCGGAGGGGTACAAAAATGAAATCCCCCTCTGAATGGGAGGGGCTGCAGGCGGCATGGATACAGAGAGGGATGGAGAACTGCAGCCAGTGTGCCATCATCCTCCAGGGAGCAGGGAGTTTATTGCGTGGATTAATAGGGGGATGACAATAAATGCTATTGGATCTTGCTGGAACTGGAAACACATTAGCCTTCTTGCCCCTTTGCTGTCCCTGAGGAATATTTCTTCGTGCTTTTGATGCCTGCTGTTTTCACATCTCTCTTGCCACTCGTCCTCTATAAGATCCAACATTTCTACTTCCCGTAGGGTAGTGCTCATCTATCTCTAGTTTGCCCTGTGTCAACTCTAATTCTAAGTGAATATGATCATATGACCTCAGTAAATCTGAGTGCCTGCATCTCCTTTCATTATATATAATGGGCAGGTCTGACAATTAAGTTTCCAAGTTTATTGCAATGATGTTGGTAACTTCTTTTGATATCAGAGGGATTATTCATTATAAATTTGTACCAACTGGACAGTTAACCAAGTTTACTATTTGGAAGTGCTGAAAAAGCTGCGTGAAAAAGTTAGATGACCTGGAATTTTGCCAACAATTCATGGTTCTTGCATCACAATGCACCAGTTCACACGGCACTGTGAGGGAGTTTTTAGCCAGTAAACAAATGATTGTATTGGAACACCCTCCCTATTCACCTGACGGTGTTCCAATACAATCATTTGTATTGGAAATAGAAATCATTTGTATTGGAAATCACTGATTTCTTTCTTTACCTGAAGATGAAGGAAATATTGAAAGGAAGACATTTTGATAACATTCAGGACATCAAGGGTAATACAACGAGAGCTCTGCTGGCCATTCCAGAAAGAGTTCTAAAATTGCTTTGAGGGACAGCCGAGTAGTGCGATGGTTAAGAGCTAGCTTGGGATGCCAGCGGCCCCGGTTCAGATCCCACATATAAGAGCCAGTGACACTGCCCTCTAAAAAAATTAAAATAAAATAAGATTGCTTTGAAGGGTACAGTAAGTGCTGCCATTGGTGCATAGCTTCCCAAAGGGAGTACTTCAAAGGTGGCCATAGTGATATTCAGCAATGAAGTATGTAGCACTTTTTCTAGGATGAGTTCACAAACTTATTGTCCTGCCGTGTGTGTGTGTGTGTGTGTGTGTGTGTGTGTGTGTGAAATATATAGCCATGTACTGCTTAATAATAGGGATGTTCTCAGAAATATGTCGTTAGCAGATTTTGTTGTTGTGCAAACACGAGAATACTTACACAAACCTAGATAATGTAACCTACCACACACCTAGGACATATGGCATAGCCTGTTGCTCCTAGGCTATGAGATTATACAGCATATTACTAAACAAAACAATATGAGACTAAGTCAAGCACAAGAGGAAATAATGCAATCAAGAGACACGATAAACATGGGATGTATGAAGCTGCTAGTGGTATAACACAGAATACAGTTTTACAGCAAACATTTTTGTTTTTCATAATTAAAAAATATACACTCTAATGTAATGATAAAAATTATATTACAATAAATATATAAAGCATTAATGTAACTTTATCATTATCAAGTATTATGTACTATACATAATTGTATGAGCTACACTTTTATACTGACAGCATAGTAGGTTTCTTTACACTGGCATCACTGCAATCATATGAGTAATGTGTTGCTCTATTATGTGATGTTACAACTGCTATGATGTCACTGGATGATAGGAATTTTTCAGTTCCATTATAATCTTATGGGACTACCATTGTATATGCAGTCTGCTGTTAACAGATACATATTACATATATTTATAAGGGTTTTTTTAAATTGAAGTTTATCAGGATGACAATGGTTCATAAAGTTACATAGGTTTCAAGTATACAATTCTATAGCACATTTATTATAATGAATTTGAATCATGATTGTAGAGGCTTAGAAGTCTTATAATGTGCAGTTGGCAAACAGAAGAATCAGTAGATCCACTGGTGTTCCAGTCTGAGATAAAGGCCTAAGAACCAGGGGAGCCAATGGTGTGTATTACAGTCCAAGGACAGCGGGAGACCAATGTCCCAATCCAATGGTCAGTAAGTAATTCTACCCTACTCTGCCTTTTTATTCTATTCATGTCCTCAACAGGTTGGATGAAGCCACCTACATTAAAGAGACCAATCTGCTTTACTCAGTTTAATGATTCAAATGTTAATTTCATCCAGAAGCACCCTCAGCTATACAACCAGAAATAATGTTTAACCAAGTATCTGAGCATTCTATGGCCCAGTCAAGTTGACATATAAAATTAACCATCACTACAGGCATTTTGCACAAAATAAAATAACATTTCATAAAACCAAAAGTTCTACAGAGGCTGAAGGTAGATTCAAATTTGGGAGATCAGCGGTCAGCAGGCCATACCAGACAGGCAGAGGCAAGCTTGTATGTGTATGTTTTGCTCAGGGCTTATAACCACCTTCATGCAAACTGGAGGCAGTGCCAGGTTATTCACATATTTTTTATATTTTTCTCAAGCCATGAAAGGTATTGGTCCCAAAAATGTCACCTTAGAGCTCTAGTTTTTTGTTTGTTTGTTTGTTTTTTAGGAGCTCTAGTTTTAAAGGTTCAGTTCCCAAAGGTTTTTAAATTTTCCACACTTAATTTTTAGGTTTCTAGGTGGTAAATGTATGCTTTTTTTTTTTTTTTTTTTTTTGAGGGCAGTTTCACTGACCCTCATATGTGGGACCCGAACCAGGGCCGCTGGCTTCCGAAGCCAGTGCTTAACCACTGTGCCACTCAGCTGGCCCAAATGTATGCTTTTTTTTTGTCTCCAGCATCTATCAATAATTGCAAAATCAAGTCAGCCTCATGGAGAGGAAGTTGTGGGGCTGTTGAATACAGTTGCTTTTTTTTTTGATAAAAAGCACTGGGTACTCTCTGTGTAGACTGGGCAGGCAGATCATTTTTGGCCTCTAAGTTGAACTGTTAATGGCCCTCAAGAGTGCATGGTCATAATGAAGTAGATGAGTGAAGCTTCTGATCTGACTTCCTGGAAGAGTAGTCAGCTTTTTTTTTTATCACTGGATTCCAGGCCTTCCTTTCATGTCCAGCCATCCCACAGTGAACAAAGTTTTGTTCGCAGCTCTGCCTTGCAGCCAAGCATGCATAAGTAGGTGTCAGATAAAGTTCCACAGGTCCTGCAGTCCCCAAGGACTCAGAAAGAAGTCAGGATTACTCTTCATTCATTCACTTCTTTGGGAGTGAGTATTGACTATGTTCTAACACCATAATGTGCACTGGGGATGGAGTGGTGAGCAAGACAGCCAGTGCTGCTCACATTCTAGGCCCTGCTGCTCTACAAACCCACAGCATCAGCAACACTTGGGGACTCGTGAGAAAGGAAAATTTCAGCTCCTATCTCAGACCTACTGGATCAGAAACTAACTCTAAAGGTGGGCCCAGGGATCTGTACTTCACTCCCCAGGTGATTATTTTATGTGCTCAAGTTTGAGAAATGTTGGCCTTGTGGAAATGTTACAGAAAATAAACATGTAAGCAAATGACCAATTAAGATCATTTCAGATAATGGTTAAGGTTGAACAAAATAACTGGATAAAGTAAGGGAAAAGTGGTAGAAGGTACCACAATACATAGGGTGGCCAGGGAAGATGTTCTTTGAGAAAGTGTATCCAAGATGACACTGGAACATTGAACAAAAATGAGCCATGTGAAATTCAAGAGTTGGATATTTTAGAAACAAGGGAAGGAAAATGCAAATATCAGGCTCAGCAGTGAACTTAGCATGATGAAAAGATCTTTTGACCTTTTCAATAGAGTTGAATCTATGAGTGTGAGAAAGAAGTGAGATAAAGTGTAGTTTTAGGGCATGGTAAAGGAAAGCCTCCTGAAGAAAACAGGGTGTTTGGACTTTATTGTGATAGATATGAATGCCCATTGGAGTGTTTTAAACAAGAAATTGACATGATCTGATTTAAATTTGAAAAGATCACTCCTCATACTGGGTTGTGCATATGCAGTTTTTTCTGTTCTTATCATTTCTTAAACTATACAAATGCATCAAATCCACTTTGCTGCTAGGTCCTCTCTGACCCTAGGACTCATCATCTGTAGATTTATATCCTGGAGCCACAATGTTTCTGTGCCTGTGCTTAGATTCTAAGCAGGCTGAGCTCTCTATCTGGGTGCCTGGTGCCAACCTTGAGTGTATCTCCACACCAACATGAACTTTGTCTTCCTGAAACTACTATCTTAATCCCAATACTCCTCTAACTGGAAAAGCTTTATATTTCCTCTAGGAAGTTGAGACCCATAGTGGGAAATTTGTGGAGGTTTATTTCCAAAGCTTTCTAGGACCATGTTCCCCTCATCTCTCCTTCCACCTTACCCTGTTGGCATCTCAAGCTGAACAGCATTCCCCACCACTCTGTGCTACTTCATGCTCCCCTTTACTTCCCAATTCTTAGAAAATGGGAGGTTCACATAAGAGTCAGGTAGGATTAAGAATACCTTTTCATCTTTTGCTTCGAGGTCCAAGTGCATGGGGGACTTAAGCCCATGGAACACAGAGCCTTAGAGATACAGACTGTGAGAATGTAGTGATCTTTAACATATTATTGACTTTGTCCAAGGGATACATATGGCCCTTGTGGGGATCAGACTCTTGCCACATCACTAGTCATGGAGGTCCTCATTGTGAGGAGCTCTAGACAGGTACAAAAAGAGGTCAATGGAATAGAGCTTCTAAGAAATAGACATCATTTTATTGTCTAAGTAGAAGAGGGAAGTGATGGTCCCCCTCCACCTGCCATTCTCATACTGTTATTGCCCAATATTGTCTTCTCTCCTCTTGGCTTGCTAAAACTGTGCTCCTACTTCAAGGTCTAGGTCATATAGCCCTTGAGATTCATTGGGACTGTGCTTTTATTTGTATGAAGGCCTTGATCAAAGTCCTGTTTGTATCTCTACTCCTTGATTGTGAGTCTCCTGAAAGTGGTTCTATGCCTAGGGCCTGCCATGTGGCCTTCAACAGCATAACCCCCACCAAGTTCTGTTGAAATAGTTACCTGTTGAAAGAAGATGCCACAATTAAAGCTCTAAAGAGAAAAACAATCACTAAGTTCCAATTTGGCCATTGTGTTCTGCTTTTGTTCAAATTCTCTCTCTCTTCACTCTGTCCCTCTTTGCTTTGCTTTTTCACTCTGAGACTTCTGGAAGATTGCCTGACTGTTTCTGATTTACAGCTCACTAGAAATATAATCTCTAGTCATTTGAATACAAAGAAGCCATGGTCTAGATGCCAAGGACATCCTCGCTCCTTTCACTATAGCAGTGGGACCTTGGCCAGACCTGAGTTGTGCTCCCAAGAAGTGAGAAGAGCAATTTTGCTGCAACTTGGAGGTAAACCTTGAGTTCGTGCCCTCAGGAGGCTTTCAAAGTCCTATAAAATTCTTTCTTTGTTGATCTAATCATCCTGTATCTATTAATTTATTTTCATTAGAACCAGAGCCCAGCAGAAAGTTCAAGGATCCTCCAGGCTGTGAGTCCATCCAGATGTTAAAAATAAAAAAAAATTAAAAATAAGACTGCAAAGGCACCAGAAAATTTTATTTCCAAGGATGAGTGTCTACACTGAGAGTGAGTTCATGGCAAGACAGCAGTCTTCAAGTCCACAAAAGGAAGAACAGGAAACTTAATGTGATTGATTATTCAGGGGCATGTAGGGACTCCCTAATGCCATACATACTTAGGATGTTTCTAGATTTCATCGCCTCCTTCTTCATCTGCTCCTCTTGGTTTTGATGGTATCTGGCTACATTCTTTGGCTTCTCTGTGATACCTCTAATCTTGGTTTTTGGCTTCTCCTTTTCTTCTCAGCCCTAATTTGTTGGGCAGTTTGGACAAGCTTCCTGGACTGTGCTAAGAAAAAAGTATAGAAATGAAAAGTTCCTTGAAATCCACTTCAGTTGTTCATCAGATACTTTTTCTGGTATCTGGTATTGTTTTACCAGTGGGCCTGTGGTCTCACATTTGTCGGTCCTCTGGCATTAATTCTAGACACGTCAAAAGAAAAGAAGAACTAGCTTGTATTTAAATAATTTGAGATTCAGACACTTCTTGTTTTCCCTCTATCTTGATGTCTAAAATCAGCAAGTGTACAATCTTTTGGTTAGGCCCCATGAGTTTTTTAATTACTCACATTATTCAGAACCAAAAAATGTACATCTTATTTAGCACTGCATTTTCCAAAGTGTTTTAGAACCCACCATTAACTAATACCTGGGGCCTCAGTGTAAGAACACCAGCAATGAGCCCCATTACTCAGATAAAATAAAGACAGAGCCTGAATATCAACTACTCGCCACAGCAGGATTGTCATTTACCATTTGCCTGAGGGACTTGTTACCACACCAACCTCCAAGGGCTGATCCTGCCATCAAGGTCTGGGTTTCTAAAGAATAGCTACTACAGAAAAGAGGGCTTCTTCACAACTCATTGTGATCTGTCAAGAGGAATTTTCTATTAAAAGACTGGAGATGGAGCTTTTTGTTTATTATAAGTGAGGCTCATCAATCACATCTGCTCACATTTTACGGGTACTCTTACTATCTCCACCTGATTCATAGGCTGTACCATCAAGAGTTACCTCCAGTGACAATCAGTGTGAATCCAGCCAGTGCTTCTTCCGGCACTTTCCAGGCTGTGCATTCTGCAGGATGTGTAGATGTGTGTGATCAGAGGACTGGCCAGACTCTGATCTGTGTTCACTCTAGAATACCTGCAAGCCAAACATGTCTGCAAGAAAAGAGGCAGTGGATTTAGGGGATTCCAGGATTTAGAGAAAATATAAGGGCCCATGTCACAGTACATGCACAAACCAAGGAAGGATGTGAAGATGGTACCCTGGCTGCTGCAAGGATACATGAAGTCTGTTGAAAGTCAACACAGTGTAATGCACAGGGGGGTCACAGTTTTAAGTCTCATCTTGAGTTATAGCAGCCATCTCCACTCCAATGGCCCAAAATAACTGTCAAAAGAATACAATGAAAATACAAGGGATGAAGAATAGGCAGCAATGCAAAGGTACATCAAAGAGTCCATCTCACCCTTGCGTCTCATCTGACCAGTGATAAAAATGAGGTGAGCACAAAGGGAATGAACTGAAAATGCAGTTCCAGGAGGGAGGGAGGATGGATCCTGCACCTTCTGAGAAGCCAGTAAGTTCATTCCAGGTGGGATGCTCAGCACTGTGGGGCTGAAGCAGCCTAATATCAGGGGTGGTCCAGGGTGAGGGCCAAGGAGTGAAATGGCCACATGGGTTTGGGGGAGCTTTGTGATGTGAATCTGCTGTAGGAGAATATTGTGGTGAGAAATGCTCTCATTCAGGTCACGGGTCGGTTCCCATGGAGTACAATCATCAGCCCTGATGACTCAGGCCCAGGGACTGAAGAGAGCAGACTCACATGTCTCAGAAGGCAGCATCCCATGTTTCTTTTATAAGAGCTGTATACCTTCCTAATAATGGTAATTTTCTTATATTGGATGATCCTCTTGAGCAATTTCAGAAGCTGGCAGAAAATTTCTTTTAACATTTTCATTAATAACAAGGGCAGGCAGATCCCCAGGAAGAGAACTGTGACTATGCCTGCAAACGCCTTGGGGCTCCATGGCTACACTTCCATAAGCTATCTTGTCACAAAGACTAGAATCCTACTTAGAGGATGAGAATCTGAGGACAAAAAGTTCCTATTCAGATGTCCTTGTAGTCCAAAGCCCAACCTTACACATTTGGTTTGTTTGATTCAGGATTTTAAAAGTTCTGCTCAATGCAGTGGATATTATATCTCTCAGTCAGAGCTGCCTCACCCCCATGAAATCTCTTCATGGTGGCTCTCTATTCAGCCTGCCACACCTGCCCCAATTTCCAACTGAGGTTTGAGGGTGACCCATCTAAGTTCTCACATGCTACCTCCTCTGCACTGTTATCACTAAATTTCAGGTCCTGTTTTTCTTGAGAGACTTACCCAACCTGTGAACTATGAAGGACATACCACAATGCCTTTCCAGCCAGCTGGACTGATCTTTTGACAGTCATCCGAATTCTCTAACTATCTTCATCTGTCACAGAGAACCACAAGGTGATGTTTTGTCTTAAAAATAATAAGGGAAGAAAAAACTAAACTGGGTTCTGATTAATAAAGTTCTGATGGTAGTACTCACCAGATTTATTTTCAGGATCGATTGTTCAGGTGTTTTTTTTAAATTAGTTTCAGGCACAAAACAATGTAATAGACATTTACACCCCTCTTTAAATTAGTAATAATTTTAACTAAGAGAGTGTTTACATTCCCACTTCTTCCATGGACTACTGGAGCAAAGTAAATCTACATTTCTTTTTGTCCTCAGGATATGTCTGCTCATTTGTGGCTTGGAGCCTGTGTTCCAGAATGTTAGCTGGACCCAAATAGTTCTGCAGAAATCACTCCAGAATTGACACTCTCCCCAGGAAGGGCAGTGATTGGGCTGAGCTAGCAGACTGAGAGCCTTGTGGGAGTAACCTCAGTATGCAGGGGCAGAGTCTCCAGCTTGCCTGTCCCTGACCAGGTCTTCTTTGATGTGGGGCTGGAAGAGTGCGGCGGGCTGCGGGTCAGGTGTGGGCTCACAGTGAAAAGACAAAGGAGGACAGTGGGTCTGTTGGTTCCATGCCCCAGCCCTGCCACTGGACAAGCAGAAGCATTTCTCTCTGGCCTCAATGAGTTCAAGGGGGGAAAAAAATGTTCATTTAGCTGGCATATCCCTCTGTAAATCCATTTCTATTTGAAATCCTGTGTGAAGATGCTGCTGGGGCAAAAGATGATCCAATGCTCAGGAATCCAGGACCCAACTCTCCTTCCCCTGCCCAGTCACCTCATTTAGTGGTACTTGAGTCCTAGGACTGGAAACCCAGTAAAGGACATTAGCTAAGGTTCTGTTCACAGTCTTATTTCATTGAAAGCAGACTAGTGAAAACCTGCTGTCCAGTTTCTACAGCAAGAGTCTCAAAGCACCTCTGAGAAGGTGGGTTGGCCTTTGTGCTTCATTTTATTTCTGAAGTTCATGATTTGAAGCACCTTTTTGTGATCAGTGAGCCCCTCCAAGTGACTTGCCACAAGGAAAAGACAGTGAAGCAGAGGTGATGTTAGGATAAAACTTAGCTTCGAGGGAAAAGCAATGATTTACTAGGCCTTATGGTGGCAAAGTTGGGCAATGAACTTGTTGAACAAGCTAAGATTTCTGGATTTTTTTCATGAGATTCCTTCTTCTGCTTCTGAATGTATAAAGTCTTTAGAAATCCATTACCTGTGGTTGTACTAAATCCACAGAAATCAACTAGCAACACATTTAACGATATTCTCTGGGTGCTTGGGGTAGACTGAAACACAGATTCTCTGTGAGCCAGTTCCTGCTTTAAATAAATCCACAGCAGTGAGTTTACAATGGTTGTAAGTTAAGGCATCCATGCTCTGCAGGCTAGTAGGGAGGTGATCCACCATGTTGTGAGACATGCCTATTCTTAAATGTGGTCTGAGACATTCTTGTAACACAGATAATTGTATCCCAGGGGCATTTGAGTGTTCAGGAAGGTGATATAGAACATCATTTTTTCCCCTACAAAATGTCTACTGACAAATACTAGTATAGCAGTGTCTACAGAAGAAGAATCCAAGGTGGGCGGCCTGGCCCATGACACACAGGGCTCTTAGCCTAATCGAACTCTTTAAGAGAAAGTTGAGAAGAGGTACGTTGTCATTCTAAATGCTATAAATATTTCATTGAACTGTTCAAATGGGCCCTCATCCAAGAGTCCATAGCACTCATTTTGCCTACTGTTCTTGGAGAGGGGAAGTGTGGAGAGTGGATAGTTTGGTCCCCAAATTTGTGATAACTGGGAAAATTCTACTCATGTTATTTCTTTTTCTCTATCTCTATTTAAAAAAATGAATTCCATACTTCAACTTTCGTTTGCTACAAACCCTCTGACCAAACTAACCATCAACACTGTGAAAAAAGATCACCCCAAAAGAGTTTGTACAACAACTCACAAACATCCCAATTCCTCTAATTCATCTAATATCCAAAAGGGGTAATAATTATTTATTGCACAGACTAGTTTTTGCTTAAATAGTTGCTCACATAAGTAAAGACATGTTCATAGACCATGGAGAGTGGGGAGAGGGTGGGTCCTTTCCAGGATACCAGAGATAATATTTTATGCCTGTTGCATGTGGAAACCCACCTTCCTTAGACATCATCATGGCAGAGCTCCTGATCATTCCCTCAATATTCATTCTCTGCTTTTTCCATAATATTAAAGCTTATAGCTGGCACGTGGCTACCTATGGTGAAGACTACATTTTCCAACCTCCTTTCAGTTAAGTGTGGCCACGTGACATGAGAACACAAACATGACATAGAAGCATTTGGTGCCTTTCCCATGACACAGTTGATGTAGGCTTTTGTGTTTTTCCACTATGTTACTTCCCCCACCCATCCTGCTGCCTGGAAAATGAAAGGACCACCATGGACCATGAAACTGAGGCCATGCATGGCAGAGAAATAGGATTTGACAATGTGGAATGTCATATCCATCTTGGGCAGCTGGCTGCTAACCTGAGAGTTTGAAAAATGTATATCTTATTTAAGCCTCTGTTAAGAGGGTGTTTTATCCTTTGTAGCTGATTCAGTCCTTACCTTCATTTGGGGAAGATAAGCTTCTATATTCTGTGGGAAGATGTGGCTAAAACCTCATGTTCTGGTTAAGCTGCCTGTGTTCATACCCCAGTTTGCAGTGTGTCACATGGCATGTCATGAGAGGACAAACAGTCTTCAGTAATAGAAGACTTGTTCCTTTGCCTCCCATCTCCCAGTTTTAAGGTGCCAACCTTAATTAACCTTTGTTTTCTTATCCCTGAGAGAAAAGAACATGTCACACCTTACTGGCTATTGTGAGGTATCAAGGACCAAAGGCTCCAGCACACTGATGGACACTTCAGGGCCACTGGGTGGCTTAGGTTGTGTTGGAGAACTAGACCCATATGTGTCTTCACCACGGCCAGACACTTCATGTCCTGGTTCTGTGTCTAACTCTCGTTGTGGTGGTCCCTCAGCCTCAGACATTCCTCCCACACCTGTGATGGGCTCACTGGACATATCTTTAACTGAAAGGCAGGCAGCCCATGGGAGAACTCAGGATTTATTTCTCACAGGGAGATCCACAGTAATTGCCAGACCAGTGTACACAGAGGAAAGAGAAGCCTTTCATAAGTGACAGTGTCTTTTCCTGGGTGTTTTCTAGTACTGCTCACTCTTATAGTTCTGAGTGCTGTGGCAGCTTTGCTTTATTTAAAGAAAAAATAGTACTTTGCTGTTTTAGGTCTATGAGATTGGACAATTAAGTTCACAAACTCATTACAACAACGTTGCTAACCTTTTTTTGATATCAGAGGGATTATTCATTATTAATTTGTACCAACTGGACAGTTAACCAAGTTCACTATTTGGAAGCGCTGAAAAGGCTGCATAAAAAAGTTAGATGACCTGCACTTTTCACCAACAATTCATGGCTCTTGCATCACGACAATGTACCAGCTCACATGGCACTGTCTGTGAGGGAGTTTTTAGCCACTAAACAAATAATTATTGGAACACCCTTCCTACTTATCTGATGTGGTCCCTAATGACTTTATTTACCCGAAGATAAGGGAAATATTGAAAGGAAGCCATTTTGATGACATTCAGGACATCAAGGGTAATACGATGACAGCACTGAAGGCCATCATTCCAGAAAAAGAGTTCCGAAATCACTTTGAAGGATGGACAAGGCACTGGTGTCAGTATAGCTTCCCAAAGGGAGCACTTCAAAAGTGACCATAGTGATATTCAGCAATGAGATATGTAGCACTTTTTCTAAGATGAGTTTGTGAACTTAATTGTCTGACCTAGTATGTGTGATGTCAAAATATGTTGCTTTAAACTCATAATGCAACTTAAAAGCCCTGAAAGAAGGTTGTTTTTCAAGTTAGTAATGTGTGTGGTTGACAAATTATGTGAGAATTGGATGAGTGGTCTCTCAAACGAAATAACTCTAAAAATAGTTGGTGTATGCATATATTTAATAGCTGCAGTACCACAAAACTGCCTTATCTTATTATGTTGTTATGTAAGTCCTTCTTTCATAGTGGTTATCAGTGTGGTGTGGTATAACACCAATGTGTCAAAAAACCTGCTTTGCCATAAACTAAAAACCTCTCCTTGCTTGTCCAATTTTCCTCATAGGGAATCTGTTTTACTGTTGATGGAATCATCCTGCTTGACTCTTTCTGGATGATACACCAGAATATAGTGACCCTGACCTCCAAGCAAGTAAGCTGATGCTTGATGTTGCTCATTATGAAATGTCAGGAGCAAAAGTTAGGTGACTCCAAAATTCAGAGAGAGAGTTCTAGAAAAACTTGACAGCGCAGAGAACAGAAGCCTGACAGTCAATGTATCATTTTTCCTGGCTGAAATGAATTGATTTTGTCACCAGCAAACTAAATACAATCAGGATCTTGACTTACTGTATTTAAATTACAGTAAGGAAGAAACTGGAGCTAGACATCAGAGCAAAGTAGTTTACAGAGACATGTGGGCAAGTTTTCTCCCATTTTCTTAGGATTCTAAGGTTTTTAAAATTTACTTTAGAAAATGCTCTCACAGATATACACCTGCCTCTCAGAAAAGTATATCAGAAACAGAGAGAGGGAGAGAAGCCAAAATGCCCCATTTGGTAATCATGTTTAGTTAAACTGGAATGTATTACAGACTCTCCAAAAAACATAAAGCTTGAAGAATAAAACGTTATTTTGTGTGTGTGTGTGTGTGTGTGTGTGTGTGTGTGTGTATAGTCAATTGTTTTGTGGAGGGTGTTTCAACAGTGTTCAACTGTTAAATCAGACAGGAATAGAGAGAGGGTAGCCGGTTAGCTCAGGTGGTTAGAGCGCAGGCTCATAACACCAAGGTTGCGGTTCAATTTCCACATGGGTCAGGAAGCTGCGCCCTCCACAACTAAATTGAAGAGAACTACTTGACTTGGAACTGATGGATCCTGGAAAAACACACTGTTCTCCAATAAACTTTCTTAAAAAAAAATAAAAGAAAAAAGAAAAGAAAAGACTAGAAACTACTCCATGCCTGGCTGTGAGCTCTACACATGTTAATTGGTTCCTTCGATGAGCGATGACATATTTTCACTCTCATCTTTTCTCCCCTTTGAGTGGGGACAGGTACATTGCTGATTAGATGTTTTAAAATGTGCCAGCCCTCAGAAAGGCACATTTCAAGAAGCAGTTCCTTGCATTGGGAAGCTGTCTTGATAATTTCAGAGAAGGGAAAAAGTGATATGGGTGAACATGATGCCTTCCATGACTAGGATTTCTGAGGAGTAAGACCTGAGGAGGATTAGAAATAGATTCTGTTACCTAAATGGCACGTAATGGGCACAGGGAGAGCAAACCCTCCAGTGTTGGTATATTTACGTGAGAGTTTTATTCAAGAATGGATCATGTCATTGTGACACAGAAAAAGAAATACTCTTAAAATAACCACCTTCTTTAGTCAGACAGATAATCTTTTAAAGAAAGTTTGTTTGTGAAATTGTAAATTATAAAATATGCATAATGATGACAGGGCAAAAAAAATGATAAATGTAAAAAAACATATTTTAATGGTTGCCCCAATCTGCAATTCCACCAACAGTGCATGAGGGTTCCCTTTTCTCCACATCCTCGCCAGCACTTACTGTTTGTTGATTTATTGATGGTAGCCATTCTGACCAGAGTGAGGTGATATCGCATTGTGGTTTTTATTTGCATTTCTCTAATGATTAGTGATGTTGAGCATTTTTTCATATGTCTCTTGGCCATCTGTATGTCCTCTTTAGAGAAATATCTCTTTATGTCCTCTGACCATTTTTCAATTGAATTTTTTGTTTTATTGTGAATGTGTTGAGTTGAATGAATGTTTTATAAATTTTGTATATTAACCCCTTATTAAATGTATCATTGGCAAATATCTTTTCCCATTCAGTAAGATGCCTTTTTGTTTTATTGATGGTTTCCTTTGCTGTGAAAAAACTTTTTTGTTTGATATAATCCCATATATTTATTGTTTCTTTTACTTTCCTTGCCTAAGAGGATATATAACTAATAATATTATTCAGGAACCCCCGTGCACTGTTGTTAGGATTGCAGATTGGTGCAACCACTATGGAAATCAGTATGGAGGTATCTCAAAAAACTGGAACTACCTTATGACCCAGCAATTCCACTCTTAGGTATCTGTCCAGAGAAATCCAAAACACTAATTCAAAAAAAATATATGCACTCCTATGTTTATTGCAGCACTATTCACAATAGCCAAAACATAGAAACAACTGAAATGCCTATTGGTAGATGACTGGATTGAGAAACTGTGGTACATTTATACAATGGAGTATTACTCAGCCATAAAGAAGGATGAAATCGTACCATTTGCAATTATATGAGTGGACATAGAAGACATTATGCTTAGTGAAATAAGTCAGACAGAGAAAGACAAATACCATATGATGTCACTTATATGTGGAATCTAAAGAAGTGAGTAAATGAGCAAACTAAAAAAATAGTCTCAGAGATATAGAGTAAAAACTGATGGTTGCTAATTGGGAGATGGGTAGCAATGAGGTAGAAGGTGAGGGGATTAGAAAGCACAAATTGGTATTTACAATATTATCATGGGGATATGAAAGATAGTTTGGGGAATATCAGCAATAATGTTGTAAAGATCTTTTAGGTTGTCAGATGGTCACTTGTCTTATTAGGGAGACCACTTCATGGATGGTGTAGATGCCTGACCACTGTACTGTACACCTGCAGCTAAAGATGAATGATAGTGAATGTCAATAATTTAAAATATATAAAGTCACGGGATATGTAGTACAGCATAGGGAATAGTGTCAATGGAATCGTAACAGCTATATATGATATGAAACGGGTAAAAGATTGGGGGAGGGGATTATCACTTTGTGAGGGGTGAAATGTCTATTACATTGTTTTATACATCTGAAACCAAAAAAAAGTAAAATGCACATTTTAAAAGACAGAAATAAATGAGAAGATTTGAGTTTCAAGTCTTTGAGAGATAAAGAGAAACACAATATAATAAAACAGTGAGACAAAACAATGAAGTAGATAAAGCATTAGCTGAACCAATCAAATAAAAATAATAAATACACAGATTAAAAAATAAAATTAAAAATATCAAAAGCTATATATATTCTTAAAGAGATAAAGAGCCTTTCAAGATGTTTAAGTATTAAAACCAAAAATAAAAGCTGAGAAATAATAAAATGTTCATGATTATATGAATTACCAAAATTGATACAAAATAAATAGAAGTACTGAATATAGAAGGAAGAAATGGGGGGGAGGAGGGAATTTAAGCAGTTAACCTAAAATGATGGTTTGTTCAGACCGCTTTCTGTGTTGGTTTCATAAATTTTCAAAGAATAGACATTCCCCATGCTGCATAAAATATTTATGAATGTATAAAAAAAGCTGAAAATTTTCTGCTGTGGTTATCATCATGGTACATCTATAAAAAAGCAAAAATAATAAACTATATGAATATATACATGTTAAAGATACAGGACATCACTTTTGAGAGGCATTGTGAAAAGTTCCATAGGCCCTTCATAGCAAAATAATAATAACTGCTAAAATTTATTTAAAAATGACCATTTGAGGTCCCTAGAAATGTTCCTAAGGACATACAGCAAATGGGAAAACTTTTATTTTAAAAATCTATTAAATCTATGTAAGAACAGCAAGACTCTATGCTGTTGGAACCACAATATGCTTCCATCTGCATTCTCCCAGCTCAGCCTGAAGAAAGCTAACTTTGGGAATTCATAGAAAACAACACAGGGCTTCATCGCCCCCTGCTCCAAGACTAGAGCTTCAGTATCTTCCTGGAGGGGTAAGCCAACAGCATTTCTCATCCCACCGCATTTCATTTTGTGGAAAGTCTTTCAGGCAGCTGTGACCAAAAGGTCAAAGGCTCCCTTTTTGTATCCACTCATAGATCAGAAGCTGTGCACAAGGCATGGCAGACTAAAGTTTGCTTGTGCAGCATGAAGACAGTCAAGCTGAAGATATCAAAGACTGACAGCTTTGCCCTATGCCCCACTCATAAAGCAGAGGTACCACAAGTAGAAACCAGCCATAATCTGCACTCCCAGCTCCAGAAGAGTAGTGTAGTTTTAAGAACAGGGAGCTCCACTGCACTTCCCAAATGGAATTAACTTTATTTAAACGAGAGCATGGGAAGTTCAAGTTTAATGGCTTTCTTGAGAACAATGGAGATTTTAGTGGTAAACAATTAAGAAGAGGATAAAAGCCAAGTCACAGATTAGCTAGACATTTACCAGAGAGAACTAGAGGGAGTCACAATAATCACAACTGAGAAGAGCCTTTGGGTTCTGAACCAACCTCAAAGATTGGCCTCAAAGACTGCCCTTGAAAAGGGACCCACACTTAATTGCATCAGACTGAAGAGCAGTTAATGCTCCAAAGATGTTTAGAAAAGAGTAGAGAAATCAGCTGAAAATTAATGGAGGCTAAAGGCTAAGTGTCACAGCAATAGAAGTTGATACCTTAACAGAGGGATTAAGGAAAGAGAGTCCCTTCTAAAGCCACTCTCACCCCAGGATGAATGTAGCTTGCAAAACTTGTGCTCTTTGAGGAGAAACAATAGAGCCTACACATGGTGCAGGGAAGTAAACGTCTCTGAAATAGTTCAGACAGATCAAAAAACAAACAAAAAAGCAAACAACAGTGTCAAGGCCCTGGGAATGGAGGTCAGTATACATATTTGCTACAACATATTATATAAAATGTCCAGTTTTCAACAAAAATATATAAGACGTGTAAAAAAGGAAAGCAATTTTTACATAAGATAAAAGCAGGCAAACAAACAAACAAACAAACCTGCCATTGACAGGGCCCAGATATTGGCCTTAGCAGCTATTATAAATATATTCTAAGAGCTAAAGGAAACTATGATAAAAGAAATGAAGATATTATGAGAATGTCTCATCAATTAGGGAATATCAATAAAGAAACAGAAATTATTATAAAAGTGCCAAATGAAAATTCTGGAGTAAAAAGTATAATAAATGAAACAATCCATCAGAAGGGCTCAACAGTATACTTCAGATGGCAGTAGAAAGAATTAGCAAATTGAAGATAGGTTCATAGAGAATATGTGATCTCAACAACAGAGAGAAAAAGAGAATGAAGAAAAAGGAACAGCTACTCAGAAATGTGGGACACCATTAAGTATACAACATAAGTATAATGGGTGCATCAGGAAGAGAAGAAAAAGAGAGAGAATCTCTCTCTCTCTCTCTCTCCCTCCCTCCCTCTCTCACACTCACACACATACACAAAAACATTTGAAAAAATAGTTGAAAAATTTCATAAATTTGATGATAAAGTCATGGTAGGATAAACTTTTGATTAGTGGAGCTCAACGAACTCCAACTGGGATAAGCACAAAGAGATTCATAGACAGATACATTATGATAAAAATTGTAAAAAACAAAGATAAAGAAAAGAAATTGAAGGTGGCAAGAGAAAAATGACTCACCATATACAATGGAAACCCATCTGGAACAGTGGAGGCCAGAAGAAAGTGTGATGACATATTCAAGATTTTGGGGAGGAAAAAAATAACAACAACAAAAAACAACCTGTCAACCAAGAATATTAGCTAGAGGAAAACTCTTTTCCAAAAATAAAGATGAAAACACTCCCACATGAGCAAAAGATGAGAGAATTCATTGCTAGCAAATCTACCTTACAAGGAATATTAAAGAAAGTTCTTCAGGCAAAAAGCAAAGGATCCCAGAGGGTAATTCAAACCCACAATTTAAAAAAAAGGAAACATCAGGAAAGGTAATTATATAATTATATAAAAAGGACAAATGCATATTTATTTTTCTTTCTTTTCTTAAATGATTTAAAAGGCAATTTTATCACAAATATGTATATGATCATACTTTTAGGCTTACAACATATAGGAATATATTTGACAATAAGTTCAAAAGTGGCAGGTTTTGAAGTGGGAGCAAAGCTGTATTAGAGTAAGAAAATAAAACTGGATGAAAAATGTGATTCACAGGAACAAAAGAAGAAAACAAAAAAAGGAAAAATAAAAAGGTTAACGTAACAAACTCTATAAATATCTCTGCTTTCCTGTATTCTGTTTATTTCAATGATATAATGTTACATGAAATAATAATTATAACAATGTATTGTTGAGTTTGTAACATTTTTAGATGAATATGCATATCCATATTAACAGAAAAAGTTGGAGGAGAGAATAAAGATATTCTCTATTAAACAAAAATAAATTTCGAATTTCTCACCACAATTAACTTACTACTAATACATATCTGAAGTAGTTTCTAACAAGTTAAGATGTATATAGCCAGTCCTAGACAACCAAAAGAAAATAAATTAAATAAATATCATTAAAATTAAAGAAATTAAGAGGACTTCTGGTAAAATGGCGGAATAGACAGACGCTGTGCTAACTACCTGCCAGGATCACACCAAAATTACAAACAAATTATACAGCATACAACCCTGGAGGTCCCCGGAACACTAGATGAACAGAACCACTAAACGAAGAACTTAAAGAAGAGGCAACGTAGGATCTGGTAGGACGGGTGGAGACGAGAGAGGGCGAACCCTGTGAGGGAAGCCCCAGCTGTGGAGAGGCTTCTCTGGTTGGGGGAGAGACCCTCCAGCCGCACACCAAGCTCACCAGCCCAGAGTTCCTTTGCCAGGAAGAGACGTTCCAAGATAGCTGGCAGTAAATTAGTGAGGACTCTCTTTGATCAGCTCAGTGAGGCTAAGAGCAGCTAGAGAATCAGTGGGGCTGGCGCATGGGCTTGCTTGCCATTGAGCACTTACCTGGTTCCTGGTGGAGGGAGTGGCTGTGTGAGCTGGGCCCAGGAGCCTGCGGGGACGGACTGAACTAAGCACCTTTGCTGCAAAGGCTGGAGGTTTTTGGACTATTATTCCCCTGGTGTAGAGCCTGTACGTGAGTGGTGAACAGGAGTGTGCCATTTTGTCAGGGTTGGGCCCTCCCACAGAGGATCAGGTCCAGGACCTCATTGGTCTGGTGGAATTGGCTCAGAAGTGCATGTGTGCGTGTGCGCGCATGCGGCCTTCGATCCCCATCCTCCGCCCAGCTTATATTGCTTTGCCAGGGAAACACTGGGCAGGTGCCCTCAGGCTCCAACAGGCTGCTCACTGAGACACGGGAGTGTGCAAGCCACCTCAGTTCCCGCCTCTCTGCACTGCACTTGCAGAGTTGCCAGGCTGGTGATTGGTTGTCGGGCTGCTTGACCTGATCTGCGAGCGGCTGATTGGGACAGGCTGAGACTGGGAGTTTTCCTGGGAGTGTTGGGCCATGAGCTGTGTGCCTGCGTGATCCAGCCAGGGCTCTCCTGGTGATCTATCTAATACATCAAAGCAATCCCAGAGCGACAGCAAGAATGGGGAAACAAAGACACATGTCACAAGTAAAAGATCAGAATAAACCTCTAGAAATGGAACTAAAGGAAACAGAGGGAGCCAACCTTTCAGAGACAGAGTTTAGAACACTGCTCATAAGAATGTGTAACAAACTTAGTGAGGACATAAGGAAGAATAGATAAATCATAAAAAACAACCAGTTAGAACTAAAGAATACAATAACTGAAATGAAGAACACACTCAAAGGAATCACCAGTAGAGTAGATGAAGCAGAGGGGCGGATCAGCGATATGGAACACAAAATAGCAGAAATCACCCAGTTGGTGACTGGACAAAAAGACCAAAGAATACAGAACAGTGAAAATAGTTTAAGAGCCCTATGGCACAAGGTGAAGCACAACCACCCTCAAATCATAGGAATAACAGAAGGAGAAGAGAAGAAGGAAGGGGTCGAGATTGTATTTGAAAAAATAATGACTGAAAACTTCCCTACCCTGGTGAAGGAAATCAACATACATGCCCAGGAAGTGCAGAGGGTTCCAAACAAGCTGAACCCAAACAGGTCCACACCAAGACACATCATAGTGAAAATGGCAAAGGTTAAAGACAGAGACAGAATCCTAGAGGCAGCAAGAGAAAGACAGCAGGTTACATGCAAAGGAACTCCTGTTAGACTAACAGCTGACTTGTCTACAGAAACTCTGCAGGCCAGAAGGGAGTGGCAGGAGATGTTCAAAGTGACACAAAATAAAGGCCTACAACCAAGATTTCTCTACCCAGCACAGCTATCACTTAAAATTTAAGGAGAAATAAAGAGCTTCTCAGAAAAGAGTAAGCTTAAGGAATTCATTACCACCAAGGCAGCATTGCAAGAAATGTTAAAAGGGCTTTTTTAAACAAAAGAAAGGGGTAAACAAGCTAACCCAGGGAGACCAGGAATACAAATAACAAAATGGCAATACATATGCACCTATCAATAATCATTTTAAATGTGAATGGGCTAAATGCTCCAATCAAAAGACAGAGAGTGGCTGAGTGGATAAGAAAATAGGACACATGTATATGCTGTTTACAGATGGAATAAGATATTTCATGTAAATGGAAATGGGAAAAAAACCAAAATCTTGAGTACCAATACTTATTTTGGACAAAATAGACTTTAAAATTACTACAATAAAAGACAAATAAGGGCACTATAACCCTAATAAACATCTATGCACCCAACATAGGAACTCCTAATTACATATAACTGATTTTGACAGACATAAAGGCAGAGATCAACAGTAACACTATCATAGTAGGGGACTTCAACACCCCATTGTCACCAATGGACAAACCCTTTAGACAGAAAATCAACACAGAAAGAGGGGCCTTAAATGACACTTTAGACCAGCTGGACTTCATTGATATTTTTAGAGCATTTCACCCTGAAAAAACAATATACATTCTTCTCAAATACACATGGGACATTTTCCAAATAGACTATGGTAGCCGCAAAACAAGTCTCGGTAAATTTAAGAAGATTGAAGTCATATCAAGAAGATATAAAGGAAAAACTGATGGTTGCTGGCTGGGAGGGAGTGGGATGAGGGGGAAGGTTTTGGACAGCATACGTGGGTGACTACAATGTTGCCGCAGGGACATGGGGGCAGTTCTGGGAATGTAATTGATTATGTTGTGAAGAGACTATTATGTTAAGTGAAATAAGTCAGTCAGAGAAAGACAAGTACCATATGATCTCACTTATATGTGGAGTCTGAAAAACTGAATGAACGATCAAACTAAACAGATTCATGGATATAGAGGAAAAACTGAGGGTTGCTAGTTGGGAGGGGATTGAGGATAAGGGGGAAGGGGAAGGTATTAGACAGCATAAATAGAGAACTACAATATTGCCACAGGGATATGAAACACAGT
The DNA here is from genome assembly GCA_033961575.1 of Aselliscus stoliczkanus. Lineage (NCBI taxonomy): Eukaryota > Metazoa > Chordata > Mammalia > Chiroptera > Hipposideridae > Aselliscus > Aselliscus stoliczkanus. Next base: position 47,810,020 of record CM066738.1, read on the forward strand.
TCGGGGAATAAAATAATGTAAAAATTTTGTGGCATGTCATATAGTCACATGTCTTGTTAGGGAGACCACTTCATGGATGGAGTAGAGGCTTGATCACTGCACTGTATACCTGAAGCTGATGTTGTATAATACTGTATGCCAACTGTAACTGAATATATAGATAGTCACGGGATGTGGAGTACACTGTGGAAGGGAGTCAAAGGAATTGTAATGGATATGTATGATATGGGGGTGAGTGGGGTGGCGAACTGGGAGAGGGGGTTGTCACTTTGAGGGTAAAGAGTATAACTATTGCATTGTGTTGTACACCTGAAACTAATAAAAAAATGGAAAAAAAATTTAAAGAAATTAAAATTAAAGGATTTAAATAGTCAGTGCAAGGAAAACAGACAAACAGAAAAGCAAACAATAAATATACTTATATTTAAAAACTAAAATAACAGATGTAAATCCAAAGGCATCAACAAAAACATTAAATGTGAGTAGTTTTAAAAATCATCTCAAATGATATGTGCTGTCAAAGTGAATTAAAACTAATATTCAACTGGGCCGGCCGAGTGGCACTAGCTTTCGGGTACCACATATGAGGGTCAGTGATACTGCTCTCAAAAAACAAAAAAAAAAGCAAAAAAACCTAATATTCAACTATACACTGGCTACAGGAAGCACACTGTAGACTGAATGATGCAAAAAGGATGAAAGTAAGATCAGATTATCATCCAATCAGCAACCATAGGAAAGAGAACTGACTCTGCTAATATCAGACCAAATAGACTTTTAGGCAAAAAAAAGAAAAAAATTATTGAATAAAATGTATAAATCCATCAAGAAGATATGACAATTAGAAATCTATATACATCTAAAAAACAGAGCCTCGAAATACACAAAGCAATGACTCAGAATTGAAGGGAGAAATAGATAATCAAACAAAAATGATTGTAGATATTAATAAACCTCTTTCAATAATGGTTAAAATAACCCAGTCGAAGCTCAATAGAAAATAGAATACTTGAACACCATAAATCACTAGACCTAATATACATAGAGCATTTCACCAAATAACAGAATACATGTACTCCTCAAGTGTGTATAAAACATTCTCCAGGATAGACTACAGGCTATTAGAAAACTGCATCAATATATTTAAAAGGGGAAAATAATATGAAATAAGTTTTTTAAAAATAAATTAAAGTTTATTGGGGTGACAATGGTTAGTAAAATTACATAGGTTTCAAGTGTACAATTCTGTAGTACATCATCTATATATCACATTGTGTGTTCACCACTCAGAATCGTTCTCCTTCCATCACCATATATTTGATCCATTTTACCCTCATCTACCAACCGCCTCCCATGTACCCTCTGGTAAACACTGAACTACTGTCTGTGTCTATGAGTTTTTATTGCTTTATTTATTTGTCTTGTTCCTTTGTTGTTTTCAGTTTTGTATGTCACATACTGGTGAAATCCTAAGGTTCTCAACTTTTGTCAGTTTGATTTATTTGGATTAGCATAATAATCTCAAGATCCATCCATGTTGTTGCAAATGGCACTGTTTCATCTTTCCTTATGACAGAATAGAATATATATATATATATATATATATATATATATATATATACAGACACACATATATGTATATACACTACTGACCTTATAAAAATAGAGGATTATAAGGGCATAATATGAATAAAAGTATAACAAGTAGATAACAGATGAAAACAGAGACATATATATGTACATATATGTGTGTGTGTATATATATATATGTGTATATATATATATATATATATATATATATATATGTGTATATATATATATATATCCAATCATGATTTTATGAATTTGACATCAAAGACAAGGGAAGGAAAAGCTAAAATAAATGAATGAGACTATGTCAAACTAAGGAGCTACTGCATAGCAAAGGAAACCATCGACAAAATAAACAGGCAAACAACCAAATGGAAGTTATTTGCAAACAACTTCTCCAATTAGGGGCTAACATCCAAAATATGTAAGAAAATCATACAACTCAACAACACAAAAAAACAAACAATCCAATTAAAAAATGGGCAGAGGACCTGAATGGACATTTCCCAAAGAGGACGCACAGATGGCCAATAGATATATGAGAAAATGCTCAACATCACCAATTATCAGAGAAATGCAAATAAAAACCACAATGAGATATTACTTTGCACCTGTTAGAATGGCTATCTTCAACAAGACAAATAACAACAAGTGTTGGAGAGGCTGTGAAGAATAAGGAATCCTCATACAATGTTGATAGAATTGCAGATTGGTGCAGCCACTATGGAAGGCAGTATGGAGGTTCCTCAAAAAATTAAGAATAGAATTATCATATGATCCAGCAATCCCTCTCCTGGGTATCTACCCCAAAAATCTGAAAATATTTATCTGTAAAGATATATGTGCTCCAATGTTCATTGCAGCTTTATTTACAGTGGCCAAGACATGGAGACAACAAAAGTGTCCTTCAATAGATGATTGGATAATGAAATCTGTTTTCCAAATATAATGGAATTAAATTAGAAATCACTTTGGTGAACTTAAAAATATGTGGAAGTTGGGCTGGCCGACTGGCGTGGTGCTTAAGTGCTGGCCTTGGAAGCCAGCGGCCCCGGTTCGGGTCCCACATATGAGGGCCAGTGACACTGCCCTCAAAAAAAAAAAAACCCAAAAAAAAGCAAACACACACAAAAAATGTGGAAGTTAATAACACTTTCCTGAATAATAAATACTCAAAGAAGATAACAAAACATAAATTAGAAAATACTTTGAAGTGAATGAAAATGTAGAAACACCCAGCTAAAGCAATGTTTAGAGAAAAATTATGCTGTCAATGCCTACATTAAAAATGAATAAAAATGTGAAATCAATGACCACATTAAGATACTGGAAAAATAAGATAAACCAAATCCAAAGCAAGCAGATTGAGCCAAGAATTATTAGAGTGTAAATTAAAGCATTTGAATATAAAAATAGAGAGAGAGAAAATGAATAAGCCAACAATTGGTTCTTTGATAAGATCAACAAAAGACTGACCAATGAAAAAGAGAAAAGTCACAAATTACTAAAATCAAGAATGAAAGGACAACACTGCTGATCTTATAAAAATAGAGGATTATAAGGGCATAATATGAATAAAAGTATAACAATTAAGTAGATAACAGATGAAAACAGAAGACATTCTAGGAAGACAGAAACTACCAAAACTGATTTAAGAAGAGTTAGGAAATCTGAGTAAATGTAGAACAAAGATATTGAATTAGTAATTTTAAATCTCACAAAGAAAATTGAGATCCAGATGATTTCACTAATGAATTCTATAAAATACTTTTTAATTAAAGTTTATTGGTGTGACAATAGTTAGTAAAATTACATAGGTTTCAAGTGTACAATTCTGTAATACATCATCTATATATCACATTGTGTGTTCACCATCCAGAGTCAGTTCTCCTTTCATCACCATATATTTCATCCTGTTTATCCTTATCTACCACCCTCCTCCCCGCCTTACCCTCTGGTAACCACTAAACTATTGTTTGTGTCAAAACTTTTGAGGAATAATTAATACCAATGCTTCCCAAACTCTTCTAAAAAACTAGAAGAATGCGCACTTTCCAACACATTATGTGGCCAGAATTACTCTGAATCCAAAGCTAGTCGAAGGTGTCACAAGATAAGAGCAATGACAAATCAATATCTCTTATAAATATTGATGAAATAATTATAAAAAAAATAGCAAACTGATCTTGCAACATATTTTAAAGGATTGTATACCATGGTCAAATGGTATTCATTCCAGAAAGACAAGTTACTTTAACATCCAAAATCAATTAATATATATTTTTAAATTTTGTATTAGTCAGTGTTCTCTAGAGAAACAAAACCAATAGGCTGCGCATATACATATAGAAAAAAAAAGTAAGAAGATTTATTGTAAGGAACTGGTTCACATGCTTTTGGGGGCTGGTAAGTCCAAAGTCTTCAATGTGGGACAGCAGGCCCAAGACCCAGGAGAGCCGATAGTGCAGATGAATTCTGAAGGCAGTCTTCTGGAGAATTTCCTCTTGCTTAAGGGGGTCAGTCTTTTTATGTTATTCATGCCTTCAAATGATTGCATGAGGCTTACCCACAATATAGAGGGCCTATCAGAATTCACTTATTTAAGTGCTAATCTCGGGCAACAGCACTCTCCCAGTTGACACATAAAATTAACCATCCCAAGTCCACCCCTTGTAAACTTGGCACCCTTAAACATTTCCTTAAACTATACTTAATCTCAAATAAAGACAATAACAAGATCATAGTTCCATGTATATGGTACATCTATCTTACAAACCAAAATGCACTAACCCTTCCCCATAAAAGGATGCAAGTCCTCTGATGATGTTTATACATTGCTTTGATATCTCATAACTTAAATACTATGAGTAAAGTTGACAATAATAAAATGCTATGATATAAAGTTAATGTCTTATGCACGTGATAAAGGAATAGAAGAGAGAAGAAAAAGATTTTCCTTGTATGTACAAGGTAGAAAATTAAGCTCACGAATTTATCCTAGAAAAAATGCTACATACCTCATTGCTGAATATCGCTATAGTCACCTTGAAGTACTCCCCTTGGGAAGCGATGAATTGACACTAGAACTTAGTTCATACTTCAAAGCAATTTTGGGACTCTTTTTCTGGAATGGCCATCAGAGCTATCATCGTAATACCCTTGATGTTCTGAATGACATCAAAATGTTGTCCTTTCAATATTTCCTTTACCTTTGGGTAAAGAAAGAAGTCATTGGGGGCCAGATCAGGTGAGGAGGGAGGGTGTTCCAATACAGTTATTTGTTTACTGGTTAAAAACTCCTTCACAGACAGTGCCATGTGAGCTGGTACATTATTGTGATGCAAGAGCCGTGAATTGTTGGCAAAAAGTTCAGATTTCCCATTCAAATACTAACCAGGCCCAACCCCGCTTAGCTTCTGAGATCAGACAAGATCTGGAACATTCAGAGCTTTATGGCCATAGACATAGATGATGTATTATAGAATTATACACCTGAAGCCTACGTAACTTTACTAGCAATTGTCACCCCAATAAACTTTAATTTTAAAAAAAGTTCAGGTCATCTTAACTTTTTCAGCACTTCAAAATAGTAAACTGGGTTAACTGTTTATCCGGTTGGTACAAATTTATAATGAATAATCCCTCTGATGTCAAAAAAACGTTAGCAACATCGTTGCAACTAGTTCTCGAACTTAATTGTCAGACCTTGTATATCTATATCTATATCTATCTACAAGCACATACAAACATAATAATAACATAAGGAAGAAATGCTCATGACAATTATAGTCTTTGTTTTTGTAACTGGGTACATAATCATAGCTGGTATTTATAGGTACCCTTTACCACTATTCATTCTGTATTCCCTTTGCCTTTAGCACGCACCTCAGCTGGTCATGATTCTTCACCTGGTATAGTGACGCAAACATTAATTCCTGAAGGGTCTGGACCATTTGTCATCCTGCCTCTATTGGATGGTTATAGTTTTCCACTAACTTTAATCACAGAGTATGGTAATACTAAGAGACATGCTAAAGGATTTCCTGTATTCCAGACATACTCATCCTTGTCTTCATTACAAAGTAGCATTCTAATTTCTACTTGGTAGTAAAGATCAATTACCCCAGAGAGTACAGAAACTCTCTTCTTTGCCTATTGACTTAGAAGCATGAGGAGCCAGTTCAATGGAATCATTGTTGTGTCTCCTGGTGGAAACATTCTTCATTTTGGAACTAAGACCCCTGGAGAAGCAGAGGATAAGGTCCTGAGAACAGGACGCAAAAAGTTTGCCAGTGAGACATTATGGACGTAAGAGGTGCCACTCCTACTTCCAGCATTTGATTCCTGGTTATGGGAGAAAGCACCATATATTGGATGCTGATTCAGAGCATATACAGCTCCCTGGAGACATTCTATCAAGCCAGCTGATTTAGAATGATGGAGAACATGAAAAAACCAGTGACTTCCATGAGGATGGTCCCATGCCACACTTCATTTGCATTTTTTGATCAGACACAATACTCTGTTAAATACCATGAAGGTAGATAAGGCATTCTGTAAGTCCATGGATGGTAGTTTTGGAAGAAGCATTACATGCAGAGAAGGCAAACCCATATCCATAGTAAGTGTCTATTTCATTTTAAAAAATCACTGCCCTTTCCCTTCCACGATGGAAGTGATCCAATATAAGCAACTTTCCACCAGTTGCTGGCTGATTACTCTGAAGAATGGTGACACATTGGGTGCTCAGTGTTGGTCTTTGTTGCTGGTAGATTGGGCAATTAGCAGTGGCTTTAGCCAGGTCATCTTTGATGAGTGGAAGTCCTTGTTGCTGAACCCATGCATAACCTCCATCCTGGCCACCATGGTCATTTTTTTTTTCATGAGCACACTGGACAATGACAAGGGTTGGTGGAAAAAGAGGCTGACTGGTATCCAAAAAACAGGTCATACTATCCACTTGAATTTTAAAAATCTGCTGAGGTTATCCTTTGGTGAGCATTCACATAGGACACAAATATCTTCATGATTTTTGCTCATTCAGAGAGGTTTGCCTGAATATCTCTCCCACAAATTTCCTTGTTATCAACTTTCCAATCATGTTCCTTCCAAATCCCTGATTATTAGTCAAACCATTGGCCACAGCCAATGAATCATTATATAATCACATGTATGACATTTTTTTCTTTCCGGTAAAGTGAAAAACAACTGCACTCCCTGAAGTTTGGCCAATGGGGAGTATTTCTCTTCACAACTTTCCTTCAGAGTACTAGAAAGAAACCGTACTTGCCCACTATCAAGTGGAGCCTAAATATCACACAGAACCATCTGGAAACCAGTTCCTAGTTTTGTCTTCCTCTATTAACTGATCATAGAAAATTCCCCATATGACTTCTGGTGTATGCTGGGAAAGAGAAGGCAGGGTAATTGGGATGGGGATCACGGGCATTTGGGTCATTCTTTATGTAACTTACTGTGCCTTCTGGGCCTGCTTGGGCCCAGTCATGTATATACTGCTTCCATTTTAAGATGGAGAGCTGCTCTGCACTCCCAACTTTATGACTTAGTGGATCAGATAACACAAATTTCATGATGGGCTGCTCAGGTAATATGGTAACTTGGCGGCCCATGGTTAAGTTTTCAGCCTCTACTAAAGCCTAGTAGCAGGCCATGGGGTTTCTCAAAAGGGGAGGAGTAGTTATCTGAAGAGGATGGAAGGTCTTTCCCCAAAATCCTAAGGGTCTGCTCTGTGATTCACCTATAAGGGTCCTGCCAAAAGTGCCAAATAGTATCTCTGCTTTGACACTTTAAGCACCACTGGATCTGCTGAATCATATTGTCCAAGGGCAGAGCAGTTTGTATGACAACCTAGATATATTTATTTCAGAACCTTCTCTTGTTCTGGGCTCCACTCAAAACTGCAGCTTTTAAGGTCACTTGTTAAATGGGACAGAGTAACACACCCAATTGAGAAATATGTTGCCTTAGAAACCCAGAGCCTCAATAGATGTTGTTCCTCTTTTTTTTGGCTATATGAGGGGCCAGATGCAATAAGTTATCCTTCACCTAGAAAGGGATATCTCAACATGCTGGACATCACTGGATCCATAGAAATTTAACTGAGGTAGAAACCTCTGGATTTTCTTTTCAGATTTATTTCTACCCCTGGCACTTAAATGTCTTACCAGTAAGTCTAGAATAGTTGTGACTTCTTACTTACTAGGTCCAATAAGCATAATGTCATCAATATAAGAAGAAGTGTGATATCTTATGGAAGTGAAAGGCAATCATGATCCTGCAAACTAAATTATGACAAAGGCATGGAGAGTTGATAGACCCCTGAGGTAGGACAATGATAGTGTATTGTTGCCCTTGCCAAGGATGGAGAAAAAAATGATTCCCATATCAATAGCTGCATTACCAGGTACCAGGGGATATGTTAATTTACTCAAACAATAAAACCATAACTGGTACAGGAGGTTCAATTGGAGTCACTACCTGATTACACTTGAAATAATCCAAGGTGATTCCCTAAAATCCAACTTTCTTCTACAGAGACCAAACAGGCAAGTTGAAAGAGAATGTGGTAAGTATCACCACCCCTGCATCTTTCAAGTCCTTGATAGTGGCACTAATCTCTGCAGTCCCTCCAGGAATGTGGTATTGTATTTAGTTTGTTATTTTCCTAGAGGTAGAGGCTGTTATGGTGGCTTCCACTTGGCCTTTCCCACCATAATACCCCTTGCTCCATAGGTCAAGGTATGAACGTGGGGATTCTGCCAGCTGCTGAGTATATTTATTTCAATTATGTATGCACTCCAGAGCTAGAGAAATAAATACAGAATTGGTTTGGGGACCTACTGGGCCCACTGTGAGGTGGACCTGAGCTAAAACTCATTGATCACCTGACCCCCATAAATCCCCACTCTGAACGGTAGACCACAGTGAAATTTGGGTTTCCTGGAATCAGTATCAGTTCAGAGCCAGTGTCCAGGAGCCCCAAGAAGTGATTATTTCATTTTCCCAATACAGTTACTGATAAAAGTCCATAGTTGCATTTGGGAAAGACTGGGAGAATGATTAACAGTATAAGTTTTTGACAACGTATGATAGTGTAATGGGATCCTTCTTCATGGGAACCTAGCCTCCCCTTCATTCAAGGAGTTCTGGGTCTGTAAATTGGCTCAAGTCCAGGAATTGATTGAAGGAATGTAACTGTTCTAATGACTTAGGTTCAGCTTATGTTCACTTGACCTAGAACACTTTTGGTTAGAGAGATCAAGTAATATTTAGTTAGTTTCTGATGTATTTCACTTATAAGAACATCTCATTAACTGGCCAATGCCTTGGTTTGCATCAGCCAGACTATTCTGATTGCTGCTTTGGGTTTGTTGTCCATTATGGTAATCACAACCTATCTTGCTTCGGGTGGTTTAGTGCCACTATTTGGCCCTTCTCACGCCAGGATCCAGTTACTCTCATTTCATTTATGTTTCTTAATTCAGTGGCCACAGTTCCCACTTTGAGGTCTGGTGTACAGACAAGAACAGTCACAGAGTTTTTCAAGGATGCTGGAGTTCCCCATACAAGTTTATTTCTCACAGCAGTGGTGATAGATGTTTTCTATCTGGTGATAGAAAAGTATCACCAGTTGTGGATGAGATCTTACATGACAAACCCACTGTAAAATTCCAGTCTCCCAAAGCCTTTAAATCTCTTCCTCTAATGTAAACCAAGGCAGGTCTGGCATTTCTAACTAGCTCACTGTGAATCACCTTTTGGTTCACATTTTGCTAAATAACCAAACAAACTGTAAGATTCTAACTCTCCAAGCTGCAATATTAAATGTAGAATCTCTGCTTAGTGGGCCCATATCAGTAAAGTCAGCTTGATTCAACTTTATTCCTACCACCATTATCCCACACCGTTAATATCCAATCCCACACATATCCTCTGGATTTCTCTCTGTATAAATTAGAAAACTCAAGTAGTTCTTTTGGAGTCACATTTTCGCGGGTCACATTTTGTATCCCCCCACTCCCTTTAGGGGCTTGCCAGGACTTTTCTCTAATTATAAGTCTAGAAACAAAGAAGGGTGTTGAATGAGTTATGAGAAGAATCAGTATTGTTTTGCAAGTGTCCTCTTCATCTGGGTCTTTTCACACATCCAAATTTCAACTTTTAGGACTCTATTCATCCCCTCAGTTTAATGACCTCACTTTAACCATAGACACCTTTGCAAAACTAGAAATTTAATTTGTGTTTGAAGTCAGCAATACACATATGAGATTCTGACTTTCATTTTCAGTAATCTCAGCCTATCATTTATAGGAGATAAGGAAGAGTCTCTTTGGGACAAACATATTAATAAAAGCTTGAAGATTACTTATGCCATGTTTAAGCTGGGAGTTCTGAATCCCGAGCTCATCTGTTTCTTTTTCCACTTTGTCCAGTGGCATTAGAAGCAATAGCAAATCTCACTATACTTAGTTTGACAAAAATTTTTCAAAAGTATTATATACATAGTCATTCAGATTCTTGCTTTTTTTAATACTATTTTTTAAATTTTTTCAATTACAGTTGACATACAATATTATAGTAGTTTCAGGTATACATATAGTGATTAGACATTTATATAACTTATGAAGTGATCACGCTGATAAGTCCATTTCTTCTAGTTGTCAGATTTATGTGTGTAAAGTTGATCATAGTCTTTCATTATTATCATTGTGTTGTCTACAGGGTCTGTAGTAATATCACCCAATTCATTTGTTAAAAATAATTGCTTATTTTTCAATTAAAATTGATCTACTATCTCCAGCGACGGCATAGGCTGCGGTGGGGCTGGCCGTCAGCTGGAGTGCGCTTTCGTGGGCTGCCACGAGGGGCCGTCCAGTGGCTGGTGAACAACTGCCTTACCCAGGAAGAGCACAGTGATAAGGCCAACATGGGCCAGTGAAGCGACGTCCTCCATTGCTGGACTGGGGAACAAAAGGATGGCAACTTTTCTGTTCCCGTTCCCCAATTCCCCAACGCTTTTCCCCTCTTCCAATTCCCCAATAAAATCTATTAAAAAAAAAATTGACCTACTGTATTATAATAGCTTCAGGTATATAACAGTGATTAGACATTTATATATAACTTACAAAGTGATCACCCTGATAGATCCAGTACCCATCAGACACCATACATAATTATTACAATATTATTGACTATATTTCTTATGCTATAATTTACATCCTCATGACTATTTTGCAAGTGCCAATTTGTACTTTTTAACCCATGTTGCTTTTTCACCCACCCTCCAACACCCCTCTTATCAAAATATTCTCTGTATCTATAAGTTTGTTTCTGTTTTATTTGTTTACTTAGTTTATTCTTTAGATTCCATATATAAATGAAATCATATGACATTTATCTTCTCTGTCTGACATACTCCACTCTGCACAGAACTCTCTAGGTCCATCCATGTTATTACAGATGTCAAGATTTCTTTCTTTTTTATGCTTGTGTAATATTCCATTATATATATGTACCACCTCTTCTTTATCAATTCATGCATTGATGGTCGCCCAGGTCATCTTCGCCTCCATATTTTAACTATTGTAAATAATGCTGCAATGAATATATGAATGCACATGTCCCTTCAAAGTAGTGTTTTGGGTTTCTTTGGATAAATACCCAGAAGCAGGATTATTGGGTCCCTCTATGTCTCTTGCTATAACCTTTGTTTTAAAGTCTAATTTGTCTGGTGTAACTAGTGTTACCCCAGATTTTTGTTCATTTGTTTTCTTTTTCATGGAACATCTTTGTCTACCCATTTACCCATTTCTGCCTATGTGTGCCTTCTGATCTGAAGTGAGTCTCTTGTAGGCAGTATATGTAAGGGTCTTGTTTTCTTATCCATTCACCCACCCTATTTTTTTATTGGAGCATATAAGCAATTTATATTTAAAGTAATTGTTGATAGATATGTAGTTGTTGCCATTTTATTATTCATAGTTTTGATCCATTCACCTTCTTCTCCTCCTCCTCCTTTTCCTCCTTTTCCTCTTCTTCCTCTTCCTTCTCATCCTCCTCCTTCTTCATCTTCTTCTTCTTCATGAATTCCATTTAACATTTCTTGTAATACTGGTTTGTTTTTATATTTATATTTTATTTTATTTTTTGTCTGGGAAGCTCTTTACCTGTCCTTTGATTTTAGCTCTGTTGGGTAGAGTAATCTTGGTTGCATTTCCTTGGTTTACATCACTTTGAATATTTCGTGCCAATCCCTTCTGTCCTGCAAAGTTTCTGTTAAGAAATCAGCTGACAGTCTTATAGGAGCACCTTGTAGATAACTGACTTCCTTTCTCTTGCTGCTTTTAAGATTCTCTCCTTGTCTTTAACCTTTGGCATTTTAGTTATGATGTGTCTTAGTGTCTTAGTGATGGCCTCTTTGGTTTAATCTTGATTGGAAGTCTGTGCTGTCTGGGCTTGTATGTCTATTTCCTTTACCAGGTTAGAGAAGTTTTCCATCATTATTTCTTCAAATAAGTTTTGAATTTCTTACTCACTCTTTTATCCTTTTGGTACCCCTATGATGTGAATGTTGGTATGCTTGATGTTGTCCCAAAGGCCCTTTATACTATCCTCATTTTTTTCCCTTTTTTCTTTCTTTCTTTGTGTGTGTGTGTGTGTGTGTGTGCGTAATGATCTAATTGGGTGTTTTCTGTTAGCTAATATTCCAAATTGCTGATTTGATCTTCTGTTTCATCTTAGTTACTGATGATACCCTATAATGAATTCTTTATTTCAGTATTGTATCCTTCATTTCTCACTGGTTCTTTTTTTATGTTTTTCTATCTCCATTTTTATGTTTCCTGTCTCCTTGAAATTCTCAGTGGTAAGGGAGTAGGAGGGTGGTAGATGAGGATAAAAAGTATCAAATATACGGTGATGAAAGAAAAACTGACTCTGTATGGTGAACACATAATGTGATATATAGATGATATATTACAGAATAGTACACCTGAAACCTGTGTAACTTTACTAACCATTGTCACCCTCAATAAACTTTAATTAAAAAGAAAAAGAAATTCTCGCTGAAATCCTTATAACCAGTATTTTGAACTCTTCATCGGGTAGATTGCTTGTCTCCATTTTGTTTAGTTATTTTTCTGGTGTTTTGTTTTGTTTTTTTCATTTGGGACATGTTTCATTTTGGCTGCCTCCTTGTGTTTGTTTCTATGTATTAGGTAGAGCTGCTATGTCTCTCAGTCTTGGTAGAGTGGCCTTATATAGAAGGTGTCCTGTAGGGCCCAGTAACACAGTCTCTATAGTCACTTGAGCCAGGTGTTGCAGGTGTGTCCCTTGTATTTGTTGTGCGCCCTCCTGTTGTAGTTGAATCTTTGTTGCTGTTGGCATGTCATTGGAAGAGATTGATCCTTAGGCTGATTGTTTGGGAGGACCTGCCATGGCTACAGTGGAGAATCTCTTGTGCAGGGACTGACCACATGAAGCAGGATTCACTTTATCAGGGGTCTGGTGCCTTCCCAATCTGCCCCTTGTGTGTGTCATCTGTGGAGATGGATTGGTGGTGCTCTGGACCTGTTTGAAGCTGGCCATCAAGGATGCCAGCCTTGGGGCCTCCTGAAAGGGGCTCTGTCACAGGCCAAGTTAAGCTTCCACTTGTGCCGTGACCTTGTGCCCTGCCTCTGGCTACCTGGCATGAGTCACAAAACCATCCACAGATGTCTTCCATCCACACTAGGCTTGGATATGCCTGAGAGAGGCTAAGCTGCAAACTGAGGCCAGCTGCCACTAGTACTGGGCTTTTGGCTGCTTACCAAGGGGTACAGAGAATGCCAAGATCATACGATGCTTGTTTGGAGTTTGTAAATTTTTGAGAGACTTTAAGGAAGTCCACAGCATGGGCCAAAACAAGATGTTGTTATGGAAAAGCCACTGGAAGTGGCTTCGGTGGGCCTGCAAGTTTGATGGGGTGGGGTCAGGGAGTCACCAGGGCAGGGAAAATGGTATTAGTTAGGTTGATGTGGTAGCCACCTGCATCTGCACACTAGGAGTAAGGAGAGTTCAGCCAAAGAAACAATGGCATCTGCCAACAACCTTGTATGGGAGGAAGCTGCCCCTCCAGCCCTCTCACTGAGGCCAGACAATTCTGTTCCTACCTTAGGTCCCTGGTGCCTTTTAAGTTCCTGCCTCAGTGTTGGAGCTCAAAGCAAGTAAGTCCATCAACAAGTAAGTCCATATGTGGGGCCATTTAAGAGGAGCACCTGGGACTCCAGCCACCCTGTCTCACTCAGCCACAATCTTTGCTGGTTTTCACAGCCATAAGTTATGGGGACTTCCCTTCCTGGCACTGGAACCCTGGCCTGGGGAGCTTGATGTGGGGCAGGGCTCCTTACTCTTTAGGAGGGACCTCTGAAGTTGAGATATCCCTCCTGATTTTTTACCACCACACATTAGTATAGGGAACAGCCTGTTCCACATCTCTGCCCATCTTACCAGTCTCGAGGTTGTATTGGTTCATAATTACCCCTGGTCATTCGCAGAACATGAAATAATTCACAAGACTCTGAAAAGCAGGAAAACAAAGAAAGATTTATTGAAAATGAGGCAGAGTGAGAGAGCCAGTGGCATGGCAGTATCCAGAGAAGATGGCTGCCACGGGTTCCTGTTTGGAAGGGAAATGCTGGCAAAAGGAATTTGCCAAGGCAGTCTAATAGAGACAGATGCAGGGGGTTTCTCTTTAGCTGGGATTTTATATTTTTCTATATATGATGTAGGATGCTTGTCAGCTTGCAGAGTGGGGTAGAGGCTGCCATTACAATTGTCTTCTTCTGGGAACTGTTCTGTTCCCATCTTTGATGGATGTCAATTTACAGGGGGTTGCTGTTGCAATTGGGAACTGTTCTGTTCACATCTATGATGAATGTAAGGTTCTTGTTAGCTTGCAGCTGCAGTGGTAGCCAGGGGATTCAGAGCCAAGTGGTTAATTTGTAAGCTCATTCCTGCTAACTCACAAGCTTGCTCTTGTTAACTCTTTGCCTGTCTCATCCTGCTAGCTCACAAGCTCACTGCTTGTTAACTCTTTACCTGTCTCATCATTCTCCCATCTCCAACAGAAAATGAAAAATCTTTGGAAATTGGGAGAAGGGTCTGCTTTCTGTAACTGCTTCAGAGTTGTGCAGGGATGTAGAGCTGTCCCTATCTAATAGATTGCCAGTTGGGCATGAAAGGGCTTTGGAAATTATGGGCAGTGTCATCTAGGGACTGAGCTGGGGGTTCCAGGCTGGGAGTTGGAGCTCTGATCTATGGGGCTAATGGTAGTCTCAGGGCCACTTGCAAGGATTGGCTGCAACCATCTATAATTTAATAGGCTCAATATTGTCTGTTTGAAGAGGAATTTAAGGTCTTCAATTGGTTCACAGAAACAGGTGGAACAGTATTCCTTTCTGGGGGAGTCCTGTGGATACTTAAATGAAACAGGTTTAATTGGAAGAAAGGGGACCTAGCCACTGACTCTCTTCAGCCTGACAGTAGTTGGGATACTCAGGTGAATTGTATAAGGTCCCTTCCATTTAGGAGCTAACTGGTCTGTTGGGGACCCCTCTTTTCTAGGCTTTTAATACTGTATAGTCCTTTGGTTTTACAAGGCTATAATGGGCAAATGGGCCACCCTGAGGGAGGCACTTGTCCCTATATTTCTTGAGTGTCTGCTGAACCTCTCCCAAGTTAACATTATAGGAAACAACAGTACTGAGATTAGAATCCAAAGTAATGGACAGCAATTATAGTCAGGGCTTAGAGGTCTCTTGTCAAAACTTTTTCCAGATTCTTTTTAAAGCCTAATTAGCTTGTTTTACTATTTATTCAAGATACAAGCCATTGGCAAGAAATAGGCTGAGTATGAGCCTAAATCTAGGGGCTCTGTCTATCCCTACAACCAAGCAGGTTTCAGAGGAAACAGACCCAGAGTGAGCAGTCAAGGCAGGGTAAGTGGCTCCTGTCAATCAGGAAATTACCAGGCTTACCTGTCATGTCAAGGATTACCTACAGTTCCCCCTCTGTGATGATAACAGTCTCTTTATCCTTGGGAGCTGCTGGGATCCTCAAGTCCATTAGTCAGTTACAGCCATTTGTGGGAAAGGAATTAGTCACTGCTCACTTTAGAACAGGAAACAATCCTTCCTCCAGTGCCCTTTTAGTTTGCACAGGGGGCAAAGCTCTTTGGAGGATTAGGACATTCCTTACTTCAGTGGTGTGGGCTTTCATATCCAAAACATCTCCTTTACCTGGTGTTCCTCTTTGGGGGCTGCCAGAGTGGCTCTAAGGTGGCTTTGGCCTTGGCCTGTTTATAACTGTAGCCAAAAGTCTTGCCCATCCCTGGCCTCATTGTTCCTCCTTTCCTTGTTTTCCCTGTCTCAGTTGTAAAAGACACTGTAACAAATTCCCATCCTTCTTTTACAATCTGAGACTCTTTGTTGGGGATGCAGCAGTAAGTTAGAATTATTATAAAATCCTGCCACGTTAGGGAAATATTGGGCCAATCTTAATGAATTTACCCCAAGGTTATCCAGGTTTTTGGTAAAAAATAGTTCAATCGTTCTTTACACTTGCTTATATCTGACACTGAGAAGGGCATATGAACCCTAGCAGTAGCAAAACTTAGTTCTTAGATTTAGTCTTCTTGTGTAACCAAAGATCTAATTAAGGTAATATAAGAATACTATAAACCAAGAATAATTAAGAATAATATAAAACATAGCAGAATAATAGTCTAACAAACTTTGTCTTATTTACCAGAGAGAGAAAACTTAACTTTAATTTTGTACCAGCTTACTTTTGATATTTAAATTTATTTACTTAATTATTTTAATTAAAGTTTATTGGGGTGACAATTGTTAGTAAAGTTACATAGGTTTCAGGTGTACAATTCTGTAATATATCATCTATATATCACACTGTGTTTTCACCATCCAGAGTCAGTTCTCCTTCCATCACCTTATATTTGACCTCTTTTACTTAATTAATCCATAACCTTTAGAACCTTAATTTTTACTGATAACTAAAAGTAAGCAATTAAGATGTCCATTGGAAAATCCAGGAATATATTTTGCAACCTTCAAAAGCACAGGCTTTTGTAATAAAATACAAGATATATTTATTAATATTAACAGATCTTAATCTATCTTTTAAAGTTCCTGTGACAAGAATCCAGAAATAGATGAACTCAGAACTACCTAATAATCAATATTTCGGCATTTCATTATTTTGAAATACCTAGATATTCAATGACATTTATTATTTAACACAGCTTAGAAAAACTAAAATCTTAAGTTCCAACAGATGCTGGGAAACTATGTTCAAGCATCTATATCATATAATCATCACTGAAAAGTTTTATCTAAAACCTTATTCTAGTTACTTCTTAGGTCTTAACTCCATGAGATTTTAGAGTTAATTATCCAAGCTATTTTCGTGACAAATTCTGTAATAGAGACAACAAGAATTTATTTTTTCAAACTCGGGTAAAACAAAAGATACCATATTTAATGTTAATAACCTTAAAAGACATGTCTATTTAACCAAAAGTTAAAATAGCCTTAGTACAAAATATTTTCTTAGGTCACATGATCCTGAAGTACTTGGGTCAGTTTTCATAATTTAAATTTATATAAGCACTTAAATTTTTATTTTAAGCCAGTTAAATGCTATAAATACATAATACTATCCAGAGGCAAAAACACTACATATAAAACAAGGACAAGCACAAATAGCAGAGATCAAACACATGAACAGAACTACCAGCAATTGCAAAGAGGACCTAAGATCTTTTAATTGCCCCTAATAGGATAGTTTCAAAGAGGCTGGAACAAAAGTGTGGAGGTCTTACTTGACAGACTAGTCACTTTTGTTTTTTAAAAATGCCTCCTTTCTTTTTCTTTTTTTTTCCTTCAGTTACCTCAGCCTCAGGCAGTAGTAGTGTCTGTGTTTACACATCAGGCTATCTGAAAGAGCTTGAAAGATACTGTAAGTTGGAAAAACTTTTATTTTTAGAGGTAAGCGGTTGAATTTTGTCCAATTCTTAAGTAGACAGCTGAGAGGAGAGTTGAGAGGGACAGAGTTGGAGCTGCCCATAGTGCCAAGAATGGTGGTCTTGAGATAGCTGAACTAGGAGATCGAGGGGCCTTCCCCAAAATCTTCCAAAGGAACACTCTCTGACTCAGGAGTTGCGGGGGACCAGCCTCCCTGAGTCCAGGGGTTCCCTCAGGTGGAGACGGCGTCGGCGAAGGAAGAAAAGAAAGAAGGGAAAGAGAAGAGGAGATAGAGTCAAACTCCGGGGTTTCCACACCAAAATGTATTGGTTTATAATTATCCCTGGTCATTCCCAGAATATTAAAGAATTCATGAGACTCTGAAAAGTAGGAAAGCAAGGAAAGGTTTATTGAAAATCAGGCAGAGAGAGAGAGAGAGAGAGAGAGAGAGAGAGAGAGAGAGAGAGAGAGAGAGAGAGCCAGTGGCAGCATCCAGAGAAGATGGCTGCTGCCATGGGTTTCTGTTTGGAAGAGAAATACTGGCAAAAGGGATCTGCCATGACAGTCTGACAGAGACAGCTGCAGCAGGTTTCTCTTTAGCTGGGGTTTTATAATTTTTTATGCAGGATGTAGGGTGCTTGCAGGGGAGCTCCCATTACAATAGTCTTTTTCTGGGAACTGTCCTGTTCCCATCTATGATGGACATCAGCTTGCAGGGAGTTGACATTGCAATTAGGAACTGTTCTGTTCCCACCTATGAAGGATATAAGGTGTTTGTCATCTTGCAGATGCAGTGCTAGTCAGGGGATTCAGAGCCAAACAGTTAATTATTAAGCTCGTTCCTGCTAATTTACAAACTCACTCCTGTTAACCCTTTGCCTATCTCATGAGAGGTTGCTTATTCTGTATATCTGTAGTTATAGAACTTCTGTTCAGCTAGACTTCAGATGATTCTCAATGATGGTTTTTCTTTACTTTTGTTGTAATTTTTTTTTTTTTAGATTTTTTATTGGGGAATTGGGGGAGGGGAACAGCATTGGGGAATCGGGGAAGGGGAACAGACAAGTTGCTGTCTTTTTTTGTTCTTCAGTCTAGTTGCGGAGGACATTGCTTCACTGGCCCATGTTGGTATCGTCATTGCACTCTTCCCGGATGAGGCAGATCGGTCACTGGCGTCTGGATGGTCGCTCGCCATGGCTATTGACAACTCACACTGGCTGCTCACGCTGGCTGCCGGCCACTCACTGTAGCCTATGGCAGCCCACTGCAGCAGGGACAGCCTACACCATTGCCGGGGCTCATGCAGCCCAGCTCCAGGTGGAGCTGTTGTTAGCTGTAGAGGGCAGTGTCACTGGCCCTCATATGTGGGATCTGAACCAGGACTGCTGGCATCCCAAGTCAGCTCTTAACCAATGCGCCACTCGGCCGGCCCTTAGTTGTGATTTTTATGTGGTCATGAGAAGATGCACGCACAGTATTTACTTACTCTGCCATATTGAAAGAAATTCTCCAGATTCTTCTTGTAATTTGTTAATTAGGAGTATCTAATGGTGATATTTTGAGTATCTCTATATTCAGATCACATTATGGACAATCAGTAGTCTCTTTACTACTTGGAAAAAAGACATAAGTGTTGTTAAATCAAATCAGATTTGAGATCCAATCCCAAAAATCCCAGAACAAGTTTAGAAAATTTATCCATAATGTTCCATTTGTCTAGAACCACTCTCAGTACCAAATCCTGTATTCTTGTTATTCATAGAAACAGAACTAATAGAATGTGTGTGTATGTATAGAAAGAGATTTATTAAAAGGAATTGACTCACATGATTATGAAACTGGCAAGTTTAAAATATACAGTGTGGGTCAGCAGGCTAGAGATCCAGGAAAGGCAATAGTGTGAATGATGTCCAAAGGCAGTCTACTAGATAATTCTACCTTGCTCAGAGAAGGTGATCTGTTTTTCTATTCAGATCTTCCATTGATTCAATTCTTTACTCTGGAGTCGCTGATTTAAATGTTATTCTAATGAGAAAACACTCTCCAAGTTGACTGGTAAAATTAATTACCACAACTTCATTCTGTTAATGTAGTGCATTTGTAATGACTAGCGGGGAAAAAGAAGGAGCACATGCTAGGGGGAACTAATTGATTTATTTAGCAATATTTAATCAATTTATTATGTAATATCCAATCAATTTAGGTAGCAATATCCATCAGGTGAGTTAGCAGTATATAATAGCAAGAGACAAAGGCAATCAAGACAATCAAAAGAAGGGCAATTACAGAAGGTAAAGGCAATTAAGACTAGGCTATAAAATCAATTTGGCTAAATACACAAGTGAAATCAATAAGGAGTATGCAAATACTGTAGTAAATCCCACTAGATGTTAACTAATAACAGTATATGCCAAAAACTCACCAAAACTATGAGGAAACAATACTAGAGAGGTTGGGAATCAGCCAGACCTCACCAGGTCCATGGCTGGAAGTCAGGGTATCTTCCAATACTGCAAGCTGCAAGCTGCATACAAGTTCCCAGGGCCAATGCCAGAATGATGACAAATGAATAATCCATGATGAACACCTAATGAACAACAACAAAAATCCTGTACTGTCAATTGAGGTCTGGAAAAGTCAGGAATTAAAACCTTGTCAGGTGTGTGGCTGGAACAACTGAGGCATCCTCCAATGTTGCAAGCTGCATGCTGCCAAATAAGCTCGCCAAACCTTGGGGAACAACACTGAAAAGGTCGGGAACCAACCAGACCTCATCAGGTCCGTGGCTGGAGTCAGGGTGTCTCCTGATACTGTAAGCTGCAAGCTGCATACAAATTTCCAAAAATGCTAGAATGGTGACAACTCACCAACAAAAGAATTCTGTACTGTCAACTGAGGCAAGTTCCAATCTCTCACTCTGAAACAATCCAATCCTGAAAAGCAGCGCTGAAACAGCAATCCCCTGAAACAGTAACCCTCAATGCCAATTGAGGTCTGTCTCATATATATATTTTTAGGTGTACCTTCCTTGTTCCTGCCTACCCCTCAAGGAAAATGGTCAGTTCTGAGAGGGTTCGGCAGTCACCATGATAAAATATTTCTTATCCGGCTGAAGGGCGAGTTCATCTGGACAAAAAAACACCTTCTGTTCTCGCCTGGGACTATCGTCTCAAGGCCTTCCAAAACTTGGCAATGTGCCTGTTACATCACCCTGGTATAACTTAGTTACTTCTTCACTTCATCTGCTGATGCGGGCAAAACATACAGAAAGCAACATCATCTCATATCTCCCCTTCTGGAGATGAGATGAGAGGGAATTCTCTCACCTCTGAGCTAAGAATTCTCTTAACCCTAAGTTGACCATCACCTCACATGCAGTCTCTCATGTGAGGGAACAGAGTCAACAGACAAAACCTAACCATCACCTCACATGCAGTCTCTCATGTAAAGGAACAAAAAACCAACCAGGAGTTAAACAGAAACCAACCTCAAACAAGGAAACAATCTCACAGGCAGTCTTTCACATGAGGAAACCCAAAAGCTAACCATCACCTCATGTGGGGAACACTAACATCACACCACTTTAGGGAAACAGATGGAAAAGGGAAAAAAAAAACACATCAGCCAATGAAGGTGAATATTTTTTTTAACATCTTCCCTACAGTATTATATTCATTGATTCACAAAAGTATACTTTTATATTTATGGTAAACTGATTTTCAATGAGGGTGTGGAAACAATTCAGTAGAGGAAAGCATGATGCTGGGACAACTGCCTAACTACATCATAATAATAAAAATCAGACCCCTACCTCATAACGTAGACAGAAATTAACTCCAAATATATAGACATAAATGTAAGAACTAAAAATATAAAACTCATAGAAGAAAATATAGCAGTAAATCTCATGACTTGGCTTAAGATAAAATCTTAGATATGACAACAAAAGCAGAAGCAAAAGAAAAATAAATTGTTTTGGTTACTGTTGCTCTGTAATACAAGCTGAAGTCATGGAATATGATTCCTCCAGCATTGTTCTTTTTTCCTAGGGTTGCTTTGGTTTTTCAGCATCTTTTGTGTTTCCCTACAAATCTGATGGGTTTTTGTTCTATTTCTTTAAAAAAAAAGGTCATTGGGATTGTGATGGGGATTGCATTAAATCTGTATATTGCTTTGGGTAATATGGCCATTTTAACTATGTTGATTCTTCCAATCCATGAACACAGAATGTCTTACGATTTCTTTGTGTCTTCTTCAATTTCTTTTTAAAATGTCTTATAGTTTTCCATGTATAGGTCTTTCACATTCTTGGTTAAGTTTATTCATAGGCATTGTATTCTTTTTGTTGGAATTTTAATAGGAATTTTTTTTTCTTTTTCTGAGATTTCATTGCTAGTGTATAGGAATGCAATGGATTTTTGTACATTAATTTTGTAGCCGGCAACTTTACTGTTTTTGTTTATGGTTTCTAATAGTTTTTTGGTGGATGGAGTCTTTAGGCTTTTCTATATGTAGCCTCATGTCATTTGCAGAAAGTGACAATTTAACTTCTTCATTCCCAATTCAGATGCCTTTTATTTATTTCTCTTGCCTGATTGCTCTGCCTAGGACTTCCAAAATCATTTTGAAAAGCAGTAGAGATATGGGACAGCCCTGTCTTGTTCCTGAATATAGACTGAAGAGCTTCAGTTTTTCACTGTTAATTATGATATTAGCTAACGGTTTGTCATATATGGCTTTTATTATTTAAAGGTATTTATCTTCTATAACCATTTTATTAAGCGTTTTAATCATAAATGGGTGTTGTATCTTGTCGAATACTTTTTCTGCATTTATTTATATAATCATAATTTTTGCCTTATTTTGTTTATGTGGTGTATCACATTGATTGATTTGCACATGCTGAACCATCTATGTGCCCCTCAGATGAACCCTACTTGGTCATGATGTGTAATCTTTTTAATGCATTGTTGTATTCAATTTGCTAGAATTTTGTTTAGGATTTTTGCATCTGTGTTCATCAGAGATATTGGTCTCTAATTTTATTTTGCTGTATTATCCTTACCAGGTTTTGGTATCAGGGTAATCTGGCCTCATAAAATGAGTTAGAGAGTATTGACTCTTCTTCAATTTTTCAGAAGAGTTTGAGTAGGACAGGCATTAGATTCTGTTTGATTGTTTGGTAGAATTCAACAGTGAAGCCATCTGGTCCTGGACTTTTCTTTTGGGAAAATTTTGGATAACGAATTCAATTTCCTTACTGCTGATCAGTGAATTTAGATTTTCCAGCTCCTCATGATTCAGCCTAGTAAGGCTACATGTTTCTAAGAACTTGTCCATTTCTTCTAGGTTATTGAATTTTGTAGCAAAAAGTCCTTTGTAGTATCCTGTGATGATCCTTTGTATATCAGTGGAATCCGTGGTAACTTCCCCTCTTTCATTTATGATTTTGTTTGTGTCTTTTCTCCTTTGATCTTAATGAGTCTAGCCAAGGGTTTGTCAATTTCATTAATCTTTTCAAGCAAACAGCTCTTCCTTGCCTTAATTTTTTCTATTGTCATTTTGTTCTCTATTTCATTTAGTTCTGCTTTGATTTTTATTATTTTCTTTCTCCTGCTGATTTGGGGTTTCACTTGTTTTTTTTCTAGTTCTTTGAGGTGTAAAATGAGGTTGTTTATCTGGGATTTTTCTTCTTTCTTGAGATAGGCTGTAATTATATACATTTTCCTCTCAAAACTGCTTTTGCTGCATCCCAAGAATTTTGATAGGATGTATTTTCATTCTCATTTGTTTCCATTTATCTTTTAATCTCTCCTCCTATTTCTTCTTTGACCCAGTCGTTCAAAACAGCATAGTATTAGCAGAAAAACAGACACATAGACCAATGGAATGGAATTAAAAATCCGTAAATAAACCCACATAAACATGGACAGATAATTTTTGACAAAGGAGCCAAAAAAATACAATGGAGAAAAGAAAGCCTCTTCAATAAATGGTGCTGGGAGAATTGGAAAGCCATGTGCAAAATAATGAAACTAGACTGCTATCTGTCACTATGTACCAAAATTAACTCAAAATGAATGAAAGGCCTAAACATAAGGCCTGAAACAATAAACTGCATAGAAGAATTCATAGGTACTAAAGTTATGGACCTTGGATTCAAAGAGGATTTTATGAATTTGACTTCAAAGGCAAGGGAAGTAAAAGCTAAAATGAATGAATGGGACTATATCAAACTAAAAAGCTTCTGCACAGCAAAAGGAATTATCCACAAAATAAAGAGACAACCATCCAAATGAAAGAAGATTTTTGCAAACAACACCACCAATAAGGGGCTACTATGCAAAATATTTAAGGAACTCATACAACTCAACAACAAAACCAAACAATCCAATTTAAAGATGGGCAGAGGACTTAAATAAACATTTCTCCAAAGAGGACATATAAATGGCCAATAGACATATGAAAAAATGTTCAACATCACCAATTATCAGAGAAATGCAAATAAAAACTTCCATGAGATATCACCTCACACCAGTTAGCATGGCAATCATCAACAGACAAATAATAACAGGTGTTGGAGAGGCTGTGGAGAGAAAGGAACCCTCACACTGTTGGTGTGAATGCAGATTGGTGCAGCTGCAATGGAAGGCAGTGTGGAGATTCCTCAAAAAAAAATTAAAAATAGAATTACCATATGACCCAGCAATCCCTCTTTTGGGCATATACCCCAAAAATCTGAAAACATTTATCTGTAAAGATATATGTGCTCCCATGTTCATTGCAGTTTTCTTTATGGTGGCCAAGACATGGAAACAACCAAAGTGTCCTTCGATAAATGATGGGATAAAGAAATTGTGGTATACATACACAATGGAGTACTATTCTGCCATAAGAAAAGATGAAATAGTGCCATTTGTGATAACACAGGTGAATGTTGAGATTATTATGCTAAGCGAAATAAATCACACAGAAAAAGTTGAGAACCATATGATTTCACTGATATGTGGTATATAAAACTGAAAACAACAAAAGAACAAGAAAAACAAATGAAGAAACAAAACTCATAGACACAGGCAATAGTTTAGTGGTTACCAGAGGTTAAGTGGGGAGGGAGGTGGTAGATGAAGGTAAAGGGGATCAAATATATGGTGATGGAAAGAGAACTGACTCTGGGTGGTGAACACACAATGTGATATATAGATAATGTATTACAGAATTGTACACCTGAAATCTATGTAACTTTGCTAACAATATTCACCTCAATAAAATTTACTTTACAAAAAGATAGAGGGGATGGCTGAGTGGCGGATTGGTTAAAAGCTGGTTTCGGGATGCCAGCAGCCCCGGT